>JANJGN010000031.1:22532008-23732008 GCA_026770705.1 Isurus oxyrinchus | reverse complement strand
CAGTAGAAGAATAAATAAATTTGTCCATGACAAAATATTAAGGCAACCTACCCAAAGTTTGGTCAAAGAGGTAGGTTTTGAGGAGTGTCTTAAGGGATGAGAGAGAGGTAGAAAGGTGGAGATGTTTAGGGAGAGAATTTCAGAGCTTAGGGCCCAGGTACAGCCATCAATGTTGGAGCAATTAAACAGGCTTTCTTGACAAGCAAAGGTATTTTTTCACATTCATTGACAAAAGCCATTGCCTCATCAGATTTTAACATAATTGTTGATTGAGATTGTTAATGATTGAAGAAGTCATTAATTCATTGACAATGAGTGAGGTGGTTATCTGTGGTAATAAGAACAGCAGATCTGGCAGTATCTGTGGAGAGAGAAACAGAGCTAACGTTTTGAGTCCAATATGACAATTCTTCAGTTACCTGTGGACTGTGGGAGGAGTGGGCAGGATCGGGTGAATGGGTTTTTCTTGTTCCAGAGTTCCTTTAGTAGTTCAAGTGCAGTGGATTTAGTTAGTGAGGAAGTAACTGCAAACTATCAATTTATACTGGAAAGTTAATAAGGAATCATTATAACATCATGATTACATTGTGACAAAAAAGCAGGATAGTATTTTTTTACCAAAATAAAAATATTTCCAGCATTCAGAAATGTCAGCTTGGCTCAGTTGGAAGTATTCTCATGGCTGTGGGTTCAGGCTCCCAAGGCAGGACTTCAGTCTGTAACCCAGGCAACCAATTCATGCAGCACAGTGCTGCACTGTCAGAGGGTCAGCACTGAGGGAGTGCTGCACTGTCAGAGGGTCAGTACTGAGGGAGTGCTGCACTGTCAGAGGGTCAGGACTGAGATGGTGCTGCACTGTCAGAGGGTCAGGACTGAGGGAGTGCTGCACTGTCAGAGGGTCAGGACTGAGGGAGTGCTGCACTGTCAAAGCATCAGTACTGAGGGAGTGCTGCACTGTCAGAGGGTCAGTACTGACGGAGTGCTCCACTGTCAGAGCATCAGTACTGAAGGAGTGCTGCACTGTCAGAGGGTCAGGACTGAGGGAGTGCTGCACTGTCAGAGCATCAGTACTGAGGGAGTGCTGCACTGTCAGAGGGTCAGTACTGAAGGAGAGCTGCACTGTAGGAGGGTCAGTATTGAGGGAGTGCTGAACTGTCAGAGCATCAGTACGGAGGGAGTGCTGCATTGTCACAGGGTCAGTACTGAGGAAGACCTGCACTGTCACAGGTCCAGTACTGAAGGCGTGCTGCACTGTCAGAGCATCAGTATTCAGGGAGTGCTGCACTGTCAAAGGGTCAGTACTGAGGGAGTGCTGCACTGTCACAGGGTCAGTACTGAGGGAGTGCTGCACTGTCAGAGGGTTAGTACTGAGGGAGTACTGCCCTGTCAGAGGGGCAGTACTGAGGGAGTGCTTCACTGTCGGAGGGTCAGTACAGAGGGAGGGCTGCACTGTCGGAGGGTCAGGACTGAGGGTGTGCTGCACTGTCAGAGCATCAGTACTGAGGGAGTGCTGCACTGTCAGAGGGTCAGGACTGAGGGAGTGCTGCACTGTCAAAGCATCAGTACTGAGGGAGTGCTGCACTGTCAGAGGGTCAGTACTGACGGAGTGCTCCACTGTCAGAGCATCAGTACTGAAGGAGAGCTGCACTGTCGGAGGGTCCGTATTGAGGGAGTGCTGAACTGTCAGAGCATCAGTACGGAGGGAGTGCTGCATTGTCACAGGGTCAGTACTGAGGAAGACCTGCACTGTCACAGGTCCAGTACTGAAGGCGTGCTGCACTGTCAGAGCATCAGTATTCAGGGAGTGCTGCACTGTCAAAGGGTCAGTACTGAGGGAGTGCTGCACTGTCACAGGGTCAGTACTGAGGGAGTGCTGCACTGTCAGAGGGTTAGTACTGAGGGAGTACTGCCCTGTCAGAGGGGCAGTACTGAGGGAGTGCTTCACTGTCGGAGGGTCAGTACAGAGGGAGGGCTGCACTGTCGGAGGGTCAGGACTGAGGGTGTGCTGCACTGTCAGAGCATCAGTACTGAGGGAGTGCTGCACTGTCAGAGGGTCAGGACTGAGGGAGTGCTGCACTGTCAAAGCATCAGTACTGAGGGAGTGCTGCACTGTCAGAGGGTCAGTACTGACGGAGTGCTCCACTGTCAGAGCATCAGTACTGAAGGAGAGCTGCACTGTCGGAGGGTCCGTATTGAGGGAGTGCTGAACTGTCAGAGCATCAGTACGGAGGGAGTGCTGCATTGTCACAGGGTCAGTACTGAGGAAGACCTGCACTGTCACAGGTCCAGTACTGAAGGCGTGCTGCACTGTCAGAGCATCAGTATTCAGGGAGTGCTGCACTGTCAAAGGGTCAGTACTGAGGGAGTGCTGCACTGTCACAGGGTCAGTACTGAGGGAGTGCTGCACTGTCAGAGGGTTAGTACTGAGGGAGTACTGCCCTGTCAGAGGGGCAGTACTGAGGGAGTGCTTCACTGTCGGAGGGTCAGTACAGAGGGAGGGCTGCACTGTCGGAGGGTCAGGACTGAGGGTGTGCTGCACTGTCAGAGCATCAGTACTGAGGGAGTGCTGCACTGTCGGAGGGTCAGTACTGAGAGAGTGCTGCACTGTCAAAGGGTCAGGACTGAGGGTGTGCTGCACTGTCAGAGCATCAGTGCAGAGGAAGTGCGACACTGTCAGAGGGTCTGTACTGAGGGAGCGCTGCACTGTTAGACGGTCAGTACTAAGGGAGCGCTGCACTGTCAGAGGGTAAGTACTGAGGAAGTGCTGCACTGTCAGAGGGTCAGTACTGAGGGAGTGCTGCACTGTCAGAGGGTCAGTATTGAGGGAGTGCTGCACTGTCAAAGGGTGAGTACTGAGGGAGTGCGGCACTGTCAGCGGGTCTGTACCTGAGGGAGTGCTGCACTGTCAGAGGGTCAGGACTGAGGGAGTGCTGCACTGTCAGAGGGTCAGTATTGAGGGAGTGCTGCACTGTCGAAGGGTGAGAACTGAGGGAGTGCTGCACTGTCAGCGGGTCAGTACTGAGGGAGTGCTGCACTGTCAGAAGATCAGCACTGAGGGAGTACTGCACTTTCAGAGGGTCAGTACTGAGGAAGTGCTGCACTGTCAGAGAGTCAGTACTGAGGGAGTGCTGCACTGTCAGAGGGTCAGTACTGAGGGAGTGCTGCACTGTCGGAGGGTGAGTACTGAGGGAGTGCTGCACTGTCAGCGGGTCAGTACATGAGGGAGTGCTGCACTGTCAGAGGGTCAGTACTGAGGGAGCACTGCGGCGTCAGAGGGTCAGTACTGAGGGAGTGCTGCACTGTCAGAGAGTCAGTACATAGGGAGTGCGGCACTGTCAGAGGGTCTGTACTGAGGAAGCGCTGCACTGTTAGACGGTCAGTACTAATGGAGCGCTGCACTGTCAGAGGGTTAGTACTGAGGGAGTGCTGCACTGTCAGAGGGTCAGTACATGAGGGAGTGCTGCACTGTCAGAGGGTCAGTACTGAGGGAGTGCTGCACTGTCAGAGGGTCAGTACTGAGGGAGTGCTGCACTGTCGGAGAGTGAGTACTGAGGGAGTGCTGCACTGTCAGAGGGTCAGTACTGAGGGAGCACTGCGGCGTCAGAGGGTCAGTACATGAGGGAGTGCTGCACTGTCAGAGAGTCAGTACATAGGGAGTGCGGCACTGTCAGAGGGTCTGTACTGAGGGAGCGCTGCACTGTTAGACGGTCAGTACTAATGGAGCGCTGCACTGTCAGAGGGTCAGTACTGAGGGAGTGCTGCACTGTCAGAGGGTCAGTATTGAGGGAGTGCTGCACTGTCAGCGGGTCAGTACTGAGGGAGTGCTGCACTGTCAGAGGGTCAGTACTGAGGGAGTGCTGCACTGTCAGAGGGTCAGTACTGAGGGAGCGCTGCACTGTCAGAGCATCAGTACTGAGGGAGCGCTGCATTGTCAGAGGGTCAGTACTGAAGGAGTGCTGCACTGTCAGAGGGTCAGTACTGAGGCAGTGCTGCACTGTCAGAGGGTCAGTACTGAGGGAGCGCTGCACTGTCAGAGGGTCTGTACTGAGGGATGTTGCATGTCACAGGGTCAGTACTGAGGGAGTGCTGCACTGTCGGAGGGTCAGTATTGAGGGAGTGCTGCACTGTCACAGGGTCAGTACTGAGGGAGTGCTGCACTGTCAGAGGGTCAGTACTGAGGGAGTGCTGCACTGTTGGAGGGTGAGTACTGAGGGAGTGCTGCACTGTCAGCGGGTCTGTACCTGAGGGAGTGCTGCACTGTCAGAGGGTCAGTACTGAGGGAGCGATGCACTGTCAGAGGGTCAGTACTGAGGAACGCTGCATTGTCACAGGGTCAGTACTGAGGGAGTGCTGCACTGTCAGAAGGTCAGTACTGAGGGAGTACTGCACTGTCAGAGGGTCAGTACTGAGGGAGTGCTGCACTGTCAGAGGGTCAGTACTGAGGGATGTTGCACTGTCACAGGGTCAGTACTGAGGGAGTGCTGCACTGTCAGAGGGTCAGTACTGAGGGAGTGCTGCACTGTCGGAGGGTGAGTACTGAGGGAGTGCTGCACTGTCAGCGGGTCAGTCCTGAGGGAATGCTGCACTGTCAGAGGGTCAGTACTGAGGAACGCTGCATTGTCACAGGGTCAGTACTGAGGGAGTGCTGCACTGTCAGAGGGTCAGTACTGAGGG
This sequence comes from Isurus oxyrinchus, assembly GCA_026770705.1. Taxonomy (NCBI): domain Eukaryota; kingdom Metazoa; phylum Chordata; class Chondrichthyes; order Lamniformes; family Lamnidae; genus Isurus; species Isurus oxyrinchus. The sequence goes on along the minus strand of JANJGN010000031.1, from coordinate 23,727,334 downwards.
ATGTTGCACTGTCACAGGGTCAGTACTGAGGGAGTGCTGCACTTTCACAGGGTCAGTATTGAGGGAGTGCCACACTGTTGAAGGAGATTTATCAAAATTCGAAATAGATCGCAATAAATACCAGAGATTATCTTTTTATATATAGTTAGCTGTCTATTGAGTAAAAGCTCCTTTTACTCATTAAAACTCATACTGTATATGAACACAAATGTTCGAGTTCATCTGCTAACCTAGATTGGCAATATCTAGAACCCAATATATACACTTATTGTTCACAATTACACCTCATGTCTATAATGTTCATCAATGTGAGGGATGTTAATTTCTGAGATAAAACACTACCCTTCAGGATATTAGTATCAGCACCAGATGAAATTAGGCAGATGCAGAATAGATCTCTCTCTACACTGCTCCAAGAATCCACCTCAGTCCCATTCTCAGGCAAACTCCTTTATATTGCACCATTTTCCATTCTGTGGGCCTTGAATCAAATTGCCCCTGAGTGCTAACAGTAGGGGCATTGCCTGCCAATGCTGGCAGGATCGGATATTGGTCGACACATTTAGGAAAGGAGAGGTGGTGAAGCATTGTTGCAATAAAATTCAAAGGAGTTACTGAGCACAGTTCCATGCTGGAGCTGAATACAGAGATTGTTCAGGTGGCTGTGTAACCAGGGTCAATCCTCTAAGCCCGTTCTGTGTTCCTGATGAAGTTGAATTTCAGCTCCACAGACTCGAAAACAGAGTCCCAAGCACAGATCAACATTGGGACCCTATTGAAACCAATCTAACCACTGCTACCTGACCTGTCCTCACCCATATATAACCTCACACCCACACATCTGCAGCAATACACACTCAAATCTGAGCAGTCTATTGTCTTAATATTAATGCTGCTGACCACACCAACATACCCGATAACTTCGTCCAAGGAGTTTACTTTGATTATTTCACATGATTAAAGAAAATATTCAATAAATCTGTAAGAATAGAAAAAAAGTAGAAAGATGGAAACAAAGATTGAGGGTTCAGAAGGAGAGCATTTAGTCCATCAAGTCTGTACCAACAAAAAGAAACTATCCCATCTAATGCCACCTTCCAGATCTTGGTCCATGGTCCTGCAGGTTAAAACATGTCGAGTGCATTGATGAGAAACATTCCAATCTGAATTTTAATTATGTTTTTGATGTAAAACTGAAACCGGGGCCTAGCTCCGGGTGAAAAAGGCTCGAGGAAAGATGAGTTAGTCAGCAGGTAATGCTGAGAAGATTTGAAAAGGGCTCGAAATTAATATTCACTAGGATGCAGAACCTGGAATCCATTGAAGCTAAAGCTATTTCTGGGCCAAGCCTTCTGTAATCACTGCGCTGTCCCCGTGGCTGACCTGAGTTAATGATTAGGCCCAACAAGTCCATCTCCTTCATGGTAAATCTCAGTTGTACTTACTGCTTTGTTATCTTCTCTTAGAAACATATCTAATAGAGTAAGACTTGATTTTGATATCACAGTAGCACTGTGGCAGTGTCAAAGAATATACCATATTACATTGTACTAGTAGCACAGAGAAAGAGCTACAAATATCTAATCATGCAGCTGTATTATGGTTTTGTATTGATAAATTGACTTGTCAAGATACAGTGGAATGAATGCCTGAAAACTTGATACCAATTGGTTGATGGTAAAAGGTCGCCTGTTGATTAATAGTTTTGTGTGAAAGGAGTTTGGGTGGCGCTACGCAGTTCGAAGTCTGCAAACTTGCCCCTCAAATGAACAGCCTCACCCAGAGGAGACACAGGATGGTTAGTGTGAGAGACTCAAATGCCATATTACAGCAGTAAGGAGTACTCTGCAGTTGGAGTTGACACAGTGTGGTTAAAGCAAAGACAGCTCTGAACCTAAATACCCCGTCTGGAATGCATTGATACTCAAAAGAGCACCATTCACCTGTCAAAGAGAAGCACAAGGCAATGCACTGACTCAGAATTTGCTGTCAAAATAACAGTGACTAATGGTACTCAATGTTCTTTAGGCACAAGTGGTGCAGCACATTAGGCAATGGGCAGATGTGTGAGTCATCCAAAAATCTGACTGAGATGCACTGTTCCCCCATTAGCTTCGTTGTTTCCCTCACCAATGAAATGTATAGAATGTTTTTTCTCTTTATTCTTTGATGGGATGTGGGTGTCACTGGCAAGGCCAACATTTGTTGTCCATCCCTAATTGCCCTTGAACTATTTGGCTTACTAGGTTATTTTTCAGGGTACAGTTAAGAGCCAACCACATTGCTGTGGGTTTGGAGTCACCTGTAGGCCAGACCAGGTAAGGACACCAGGTTTCCTTCCCTAAAGTGCATTAGTGAACCAGATGGGTTTCTATGACAACCAATGACAGTTTCATCATCACCATTACTGAGGTTAGCTTTCAATTCCAGATTTTTTTTTTCTTGAACTTAAATTCAGGTTTAAGTGTTAGGATGATGTATTTACCTGGTAAAAACAGACTAAACTCACCACAGAAAGTTCAATGTTGTCAATACAAGTGCAAATACTCTTTTAACAACGTGATTGGTGTTGATTGCTTCCAATTTACTTTGCTACCATTGAAAATGAACTATTAAGAGTGTGGAGATTCATTCCTTCAGGTATTAATTATTGCTAGAGATTTTAAAAATGTCAAACTTAAATTTTTCAATTCACAATCCTTCAATCTGATTGGTTAAGTAATGCAAATTGGAGCATTATGCAGCACTGCTCCTGATATAAATCAACCATAACTTTATTCAGGTTTCATGTTTTATGTCTCTCCACACTGTGACATGATCCACTAGCACTTTCTGCAATGGAATAAAAACTTAAATGTGCAAGGGCCAGTATAACTAACAGCAGATACTGTCAGCGGTCCTGCCACAGCAAATTCAGGCCCATTGAATTCTCTATATGGAAAGATCAAAGTCTTTCTCATTGAAGGTTAGAAGAAAGAGAGGCCATCTTATTAGAATATTTAAGATTCTGAGGGGTGTTAACAGCTGGGTAGATGCTGAGAGAATGTTTCTCCTTGTGGGGAAGTCTAGAACTCAGGGGCACAGTTTCAAAATAAGGGTTCTCCCATTTTAGATGGAGACGAGGAGGAATTTCTTCCCTCAAAGGATCTTGATTGTTGGAATTCTCTTCCCCAGAAAGCAGTGGAGGCTGAGTCATTGAATTTATGCAAGACAGAGTTAGACAGATTTTTGATAGACAAGGGAGTCAAGGGTTGTGGGGGACAGAGAGGAAAGTGGAATTAAGGCCACAATCCAATCAGTCATGATCTTATTGAATGGCAGAGCAGGTTTAAGGGGAGAAATAACCAACTCCCATTCCTATTCCTTCAATTCTTATGCTAACATTGGCAGAGATTAAGGCAATCCCATTATTCCAGGGCCTGTCATCCAGAGCTAATTGAAATAAAACGGTTGGCTTTCTGGATGAAGTTCCCATAGGAAGTCGAGGTAGATTTATAATGGTATCTGTGCTGGATAATACTTCAGTTTGCACTGTGCTAAATCCTCAGAGACTGAGAGCAAAATCATGCATGTCTATTATAGTTCAATATTAACAAATTATCTTGTCAAAACACACAAGAATGAAAGGCATTGATTTCCAATTGTATTTTTCTTATTGAAGTTTTCAATATCAATCTCCTTCACATCATCACAAACTCATCGAAGTTCCATATAAAGTGTGGTATTGGCAGGCACAAGGTAATTACTGAGAACGCTTATTGGTCACGTGAGCCTCACTCACCTGACCACACATTGGTAAAAATTAAAGCAAAATACTGCGGATGCTGGAAATCTGAAATAAAAACAGGAAATGCTGGAAAAACTCAGCAGGTCTGACAGCCTCTGTGGGGACAGAAACAGAGTTAAAGTTTTGAGTCTAATATGACTTGAAAGACTGAAAAAGAGTCATATTAGACTTGAAATGTTAACTCTGTACCTCTCTCCATAGAAGTTGCCAGACCAGCTGACCTTTTCTGGCATTTTCTGTTTTTATAACACATTGGCAAAATTTGCCATGATGTCTTTCTTGAGGCCACAGGTATTTGTATTTCCGATTCATGTTTGGTAAATATGCCAACATCACAAAAACACCTTCCTTTTTTTAAATATCTGACCCACCGTGACATTACAGCACCAGATACATGGACGTAACTATTCTCCACTTTCCCAGTGATTTCCCCACTTGTGCTTCACAAGCTCTTTTTTCCTGCACAAGTACAGTTATTTATCCGGAATCATCCCATGGAATGTCATTTTCCCTCACTGGGGTAGGGACTCAGGCTCAGGTACATCTGCTCATTTATAATCTTTATATTGATGAGATACAGAGGTGAAGCGCATTGCTTAATTAACAACTTCCATCACGTATAAATAGGGCACCATTCGGTGCAGCATCCTCCTCCTCATCATCTTCCTCCTCCTCCTCATTATCATCTTCCTCCTCCTCCTCATTGTCATCGTCATCTTCCTCCTCCCCCTCATCATCATCTTCCTCCTCCCCCTCATCTTCATCATCATCATCTTCCTCCTCCTCCTCATCGTCATCGTCATCTTCCTCCTCCCCCTCATCTTCATCATCATCATCTTCCTCCTCCTCCTCATCGTCATCGTCATCTTCCTCCTCCCCCTCATTATCATCTTCCTCCTCCTCCTCATCATCATCTTCCTCCTCCTCCTCCTCCTCATCATCATCATCTTCCTCCTCCTCATCGTCATCGTCATCATCTTCCTCATCGTCATCGTCATCATCTTCCTCCTCCCCCTCATCATCATCTTCCTCCTCCCCCTCATCCTCATCATCATCATCTTCCTCCTCCCCCTCATCATCATCGTCATCATCTTCCTCCTCCCCCCATCGTCATCATCATCATCTTCCTCCTCCTCCTCCTCCTCATCATCTTCCTCTCCTCCTCATCATCATCATCATCATCTTCCTCCTCCTCATCATCTTCTTCCTCCTCATCATCTTCCTCCTCCTCCTCCTCACACCATCATCTTCCTCCTCCCCATCCTCATCATCTTCCTCCTCCCCCCATCGTCATCCTCATCATCTTCCTCCTCCTCTTCCTCCTGCTGCTCATCATCATCATCGTCATCATGGCCATCATCACGTCCATGCAGTGGGTGGTTGAGGGTGTTGTCTGACCCGACGGTCTGCCCTTCTGCCGCAGCTATGTTTACAGCCGGGGGTCCCTGGAGAGGGAGCATGTGGCGTCCACTAGAGGCCTTTGTACCCGGTGGGCACGATGGGGGCTGGGGTGCCCCACCAGGGGCTGTCCTCCCCTTTTGTCAGTTTATTTTATTGAGTGTTTGGTTTATTTCAAAAGAAACTATACATAGGGGACACTGCAGGGCTCTTGTGGCTCAGTGGGTAGAACTTTCACCTCAGAATTAGAAGGTTGAGGGGTTTAAGTCCTGCTCCAGAGAATTAAACATATAGTCAAGGATGCTCCAGTGCAGAATGAAGGGGTGTTATTCAGAAGCACTGTCTAAATTTGGATTGAGTTTCACATTGATCCCAGGCCCTGAAACCTCCCTCAGAAACGTCGGCTCCACAGTTTCAGCCCTCTGTGCCTTTCCATCCTGCATGGAGGGGTTCCTGTAGGGGTTGCTGCCGCACACCCTTCACTTCCTCACGCTTATCAACCTACAGGACATGCCATGACATTCAGTCCTGCCAACTGCGGGTGGCAGGGGGTCTACCATTTGGCGTGGAAGGTGTTGCATGCAGCAGTCCCATTTAATGGTTCATAGACTCCCAGGCCGCCTGTATTTTCTGCAGCCATGAGGAGTCCGAGTTCCATGTTTATATAGGTTACCAGAGGTTACAGCCTCTGTCTGAACATTTCAAGGGGCTGTTTCTCAAATTTTGGTTGCACCTCAGCCCCATGCTCCTAATCTTTGGCCAGTCAGTGTGAAGCAGGATGGGCAGACCACCCTCAGGGCTCTGCTCCTGGACCCAGCCAAGGTGGCCATTGACAAGTCCAGGCAGTGACCGTGGAGGGGGGGGTCATTTGGCCTGACTGTCTGTCTCTCTTCCACAGCTATGCTGGTGCCCGGGGCTCCCTGGAGAGGTCTCTGCCGGTATGCTTGAGACTTTCTGCAGCCGACGGTGGCCATGGACTCTGGAGTGCATCAACTGCCCTGGGAGTGACATTTTAATTTGATTTGCTAAGTTTCCTTTAAAGCTTTGTCTTTTTGTTACACTGCTCCTTTAAGGGGTTGTTAATTGGTTAATTTGTTAATTAGTTTTTTAATTGGTATACGCAAAATAACATAAATAGGGCACAGCTGGGATACAGGGGGTTAGAAGGAGAGGTATGTGACTGAAGAGTGTCAGTAAACTCAGTACAGAAGAGCTCTGTGTCTTGGTTTTGACTTCACTAACTGGCTTGGATTCTGTTAACAATGTACAGTACCTTCCTGCACCTCACCCAACTGTCCATGATTCAGGAGTGCAGCCCAAGTCATCAGGTTATCTTATCATGAGGGCTACCTACTGCTATGTTCAACACTGTCCATGTCCAATATTATCAAAAGGAGGTGAAGGCATTGGCAAAGTTGCAAAAAAATGCACAAAGATATGAGTGTAAAAACCTAACAGGAAGCTATGGGTCTCTTTTTTCTCACAAAGAGAAGGTTGAGGGGGAACCTAATAAAAGTTTTTAAAATGATGAAAGGATTGGAGAGCCTGAGGAAGAACAAAACTAGAGACCATCAATATAAGATAGCCAAGAAGAAATCCAATCGGGAATTCTGGAGAAACTTCCTTACGCAGAAAGTGGTGAGTGTGTGGAACTGGTGAACACAGGGAGTGGTTTGGGTGAATAGTGAAGGTGCATTTAAGAGGATGCTAGATAAACACATGAGCAGAATGGGGGACAGGGTTGTGCTGATAGTTTCAGATGAGCAAGGTCTCATGTGGAATATGAATGCTGGTGCAGGTTAACTGGGCTGAATGGCCTGTTCCTGTGCTGTACATTTAAGTAATTCTACGTAATCTCCACACAAGAAATCTTTTCTACTGGAACAGGAATCAGGAGCAGGCACCTTGCTTCATTTCCTCCTCCTCATCTCACGAATCCTGTTGCTGCTCCTTGGGTTGGGAACAGGTAATTCAGCACAGCTCAAAGATCTCATTTGTACCTTCCTGGTGTGACTGACTTAGCTGCACTCTGCGCAGTGTCACAAGGGATCTCATCTCATTGAGTCTTAACTGACATGTCCTTCACAGACTAGGCCTAGTAAGTCTAGACACTGACCAGTTCTTTCACAGCCAAAAGATGAGAAGGCTAAACCCTGACTAGTCACACAGTCTAGTAAGTCCAAGTGAAAACTCTGATCTGCCCTTTGCAGAATAGAACCAAGCTCTCTGAACTCTTCATTTATATCTGGAGGTAATGATTTGGGAAAGGGCAGGGAGGAAAAGGAACTATGTAACCAGTTCCTAATAATTCTACTTGTGGCATTTGATTATCCTTACTCACTCTCCCACTATCTCATGTGTCCAGACCAGATAATTCCATGATGTAGGTTTCTATTTCCTCACTATTGTGTTGGCCTCCAGAGGTAGTTCACTGGATTTTTCAACTGGGGAAGGTTTTATAAGAGTGAGGTTTCAGCCAAGTGCCAGATGTACAGGACACGGCCAACGTTTCTGGAGATCCAAGGGTGGTTTTATCTGTTCATTTATCTGTTGTCCAAAATATATGGTAAGTGGAACAAGTGCAGGTATATTTTAAAAATGCAGCTGATTAGAAATAAGGGCAAGATGCAAAGCTGTCAACAAATCAATTCCAGAGCCAACTGGGGGCAGAACTGGCATTTGATACTCATAAATCCTATGGGCTGCTGGTGCCCATCTGCCAAAACCAGCTGGCCTGAGAGCCAGTGTTGGATAGTCCTGTCCCTCTCTCATCCATGCACAGAACACTAACATTTTTGCATTGGCTGCATTCTCCTGTTAATCAGTAACTGCCCCTAAGTTAATATAGGTCCAACAATACAATGAATCCCACAAGAGTCCTGTCCATGTGTAACTGGTAAAGAGCAGTTTCCTGCTTGTGTATTACAAGCGACACTTGAAACAATCAAAGACCCCGCGATCATTAAGTGTACAGCTGGACACTAGGGTAGCAGAAGCAGTCAGTTCTTTTTAGAGGAATGAGCCAAATTAAACCAAATGGCCTTTCTCACCCATGACTCTTCTGAGGTCTTGTTTCTCACTGCCAAAAATAAATCTGTTTTAGCAATGTGTTTAGAAATCTCTTATTTATGCTGTTTTAAATGAGGGTAATTGATCAATTTTGGGTGTTAGTTCTGCAAAGTCCCTCTAGCAGATTGCTCTCTTTCTGATACACTCATTTGTTTGTCAGTTTGAGCTGGATTTATTTATTTTTCCCTCTGCCTATTTCTCTGCTGATGGTGTTGGTATTTTTCTGGGCACAGCCCTGTGCAGCATCTTCCCTGTCCCAGCCTCTGATCCTCTGGTCCCTATCCTCTCTAAAGCCCTTAAAGATGTTTTCACTTCAAAGCTCATGCCCATCTCTCTTGAAATCCCCTGGTAGACATCCTTCAGTCCCACCTTCTGATCAGCTCACAGTGGAGAGACAGCCCTGGTTGAAGCCATAAATTACATTCATTTCCAACTTAGATCATGGCTTGTTCTCTCTCCTTACCCACCACGGCTCCTCCCCTACATTCAACACTGATAACCACAACATCCTCCCCCATCTATCTCTGATATCACATGGTTCCACTTCTACCTGCCCAACAGAACCAACAAAAACAGATGCACCGGTCATTCATCTGATCTGCTTTTGGTAAGATCTTGCTATACAGTTTGGCTGCCACAGTTGCTGATGTATCAACAGCAATCGCACTTCAAAAATATTTCATTGATTGTGATAGCTTTCAGATATCCTGAGTTACTAAAAAAAACACAGCTTTTTGCTCCACTCTTTTCAATCTTGGCTTGAGTTCCATATTGAGATTCTTATTTCACATAAAGGTACGCAGATTTCATTTCCTGCCTCAATGGCGAAACTGGTGAACTCTCAAAACTTTGAAGAAGGTACTGCCAATCAACACAAGATAAGTTCAAGGATGAGGAAAAATCTACACAGTCTTTCAGAATTGATCCCACTAGTCCTCCAGCTCACACAACCTAGAGTAAACCAAGCTTCAAACTCTGCTATTCCCTCTCACTCTGCCTCCTGTTAAAGGCATCCTGTGATTGGTAACATTCAAAGTGGACACACACTTATCTCAGTCTGTCTGATGTGGTCTCCCAACACTAGGTACAATAAAACTGAGACATGACAAGCCTGTGCCTGTAAAGTAATTACCCAACTCTGAGAGAGAATTAACAGTCATAGATTTTTCCATAAAACAGTTCCATTTTTATAGGTCCTGTCAGGTGTCATGACTCAATGTCATTTACAAATAAAAAAAACAAAATCTTGTTAGGGTCTTTATTGAACTGCAGCTGTTACTTCATTCCGGGGCTGTACACTTTCCTGAAGGGTTATTGATTGAACATAAACGAACTGATGAACTGTGCTGCAAATCTAAATATAGTTTAATGCTACACGTGCATTTTGTTAAATGTGCACATGTTATCTACAGAACAGAGAGAAATTATTATTGATTGAACTCCTGGATGAACTGCCAATGTGACTTAATTCCAAGGTGGAAAAGTCTAATCATGGAGCTATTGTTGGTCCAAGAGAATCACTGATCACTATCCTACAGAAAAATAGCAGAAGGACCATTGAAGGACCTGGCAATATTTCATTTCAAACCGAAACAGAGGATTTAATTACCGGAATAATTAGAGAAATTCACCATCAGGATCCGTTTAAACAAGGAGTCTCACTATCCAATCAGCTGTAAGTGTTGTGATTTTCAGTTTATTTAAGACGGGACTGGTCACAGTTTTGGGACACAGGTGATGTTGTCAGGACGAGGCTATAGTTCCATGTAACATTTACACTGGCAATGCAGACAGCAAAATAGGGCCAGATGTGGTGGGCACTGCACCAGATTTGCCAGGGAAAACCTACACTCATTAGAATAAGCCTGAAGGTAAAATCTCCCATCGATGAATTGCTGCATCAAGAGCTGTAATCGATTGGTAATGGAGCAGGGCCAATGGGACTTCAGATGCTGGGCGAGGCCGTTCCTGTCAGCCATTAGCCAACTGGGATTTGCGCAGCAGAGTAGGAGGCGTGTGTGGCTCTTCAAAGATCTTATTTACCAGAAGGACAGGTCCAATGACTGACTTAAAAGGAATGTAAACTAAATTGCAGCAGCTGGAGCAACTGGGCCCGGACATTGGCTTCAATTGGCTGCTGGTCATGTGATCATGTGACTGTGGGTGCCTGTGTGCCAAGGGTTTGGGGCACAATGTGATGGACCCCTCACCCACCCCCTGCTGAACAAGTGCAATTGGCATAAACGTACCATGTTGAGCTGGTGGTGTAGCAAGTTTTGTGGGAGGCAATTTTAGGCAAAGGGACTTTTGAACCAGTGTAAAATATGTGGACACATGGGTATAAAGTGATTATGGGCACAACTCATGCTTAAACATCTAAGATCTTTAGTGTTATAGGAGCATTGGAAATAGGAGCAGGAGTAGGCCATTCAGCCCCTCGAGCCTGCTCCACCATTTAACTAGATCATGGATGATCTTCTACCTCGATGTCATTTCCCCACACTATCCCCATAACTCTTGATATCTTTAATAACTAGAAATCGAGCCATCTCTGTCATGAACATACTCAATGACTGAGCCTCCACTGTCCTCTCGGGTAGAGAATTCCAAAAGTTCACCAACCTCTGAGTGAAGAAATTCTCCTCATCTCAGTCCTAAATGGCCTTCCCCTTATTCTGAGCCTGTGTCCCCTGGTTCTAGACTCCTCCGCCAGCGGAAACATCCTTCCTACATATTTCTTTAATGTATTTTCATGGGATGTGAGCATTTCCAGCTAGGCCAGCATTTATTGCCCATCCCTAATTGCCCCTTGAGAAGGTGGTGGTGAGCTGCCTTCTTGAGCCGCTGCAGTCCACGCGGTGTAGGTACACCCACCGTGCTGTTAGGGAGGGAGTTCCAGGATTTTGACCCAGCGACAGTGAAGGAACGGCGATATATTTCCAAGTCAGGATGGTGAGTGGCGTGAAGGGGAACTTCCAGGTGGTGGTTCCATGGGCATCATTGTTCACTTGGCGGATGGGCACACACCCACCACATTCGAGCGTGAAATAGTGCACGATGATGTTGGACAATCATCCTGACATCATCGCGCACCCGCACTCGATATTTCAGTCGGAGGGTGAGCACGAGAGTTGGCAGCGCACCCGCTGGCAGTTAAGAGGCCTGTTAAAGCCTTTAACGTATTAATCCCTGTGATTTTCCGCTGCCCTTCCAACGTTACATTTGGCGGGCGAATCTGCCTGGCGGCCTTTGCCTTTTTGAAGAAACCTCATCCAAGCGCGGAATGAGGTTTCGAACATTAATTTAAAACAAATAAAAATGTTTGCACAGAGTTTTCATCTGGTACATGTTCTGGTGATTGATTCTGATGCGCGGACATTTTTTCCTGGTTTTTACAAACTTTATTTTTGGCATTTAAATTCTTCAACTTCCTGAGGCACCTCTCTGCCTTCAGGGAGCTTTGAGGTGAGCGCTCCCCCCCACACCTGCTCTGACCTCAGTCTCGCCCTCCTCCTGCACCCCCACCCCCGCAGCGCTGGGCCTTTCAGCACACCTTTCAGGCTGGGTGGCCGTTAATTGGCCCAGCCTGCGTGAAATCACGGTCGGGGGCTGATCTCAGTCGGGGGCCCATTCCAGGCCACTCCTGGACCTGCCGATTGCGGGGGCCCACCGAACTTTGGAAAGTGCTGCTGAAGGACCTTTGCTGAGTTGCTGCAGTGCATCTTGTAGATGGTACACACTGCTGCCACTGTGAGTCGGTGGTGGAGGGAGTGAATATTGAAGGTGGTGAATGGGTACCAATCAAGCCAATCTACCCTGTCAAGCTCTGGAAGGATTTTGTAAGTTTCAATGAGATTACCTCTCATTCTTCTAAACTCTGGAGAATACAGGCCCAGTTACCCCAACCTCTCCTCATAGGACAATCCCACCATCCCAGGAATCAGTCTGCTGAACCTTCATTGCACTCCCTCTATGGCAAGTATATCTTCCCTCAGGTAAGGAGACCAAAACTGCACACAATACCCCAGGTGCGATCTCACCAAGGCTCTATACCGCTGCAGCAAGACTTCTTTATTCCTGGCCTTCCTAATTTCTTATTGCACCAGCATGTTAGCTTTCAGTGACTTGTGAAAAGGCACCCAGTTCTCTTTGGACATCTGAACTTTCCAAACTCGCCCATTTAAAAAATACGCTGCATTTCTGTTTTTCCTACCAAAATGGGTAATGTTACATCTTTCCACATTATATTCCATCTGCCATCTCCTTGCCCCCTCAGCTAGCCTGTCTAAATCTTCTTGCAGCCTCTTAGCAGAGTGTGAGTTGTGCAGAGGATGCTAAGATATTTTTTGATTCATTTACAGGATGTGGGCTTCGCTGGCTGGCCCAGCATTTATTGCCTATCCCTAGTTGCCTTTGAGAAGGTGGGGGTGAGCTGCCTTCTTGAACCGCTGCAGTCCATGTGGTGTAGGTACACCCACTGTGCTGTTAGGGAGGGAGTTCCTGGATTTTGACCCAGCAACAGTGAAGGAACAGAGATATATTTCCAAGTCAGGATGGTGAGTGACTTGGAGGGGAACTTCCAGGTGGTGATGTTCCCATCTATCTGCTGCCCTTGTCCTTCTAGAAGGTAGTGGTCGTGGGTTTGGAAGGTGCTGTTGAAGGAGTCTTGATGAATTCCTGCAGTGCATCTTGTAGATAGTACACACACTGCTGCTACTGTATGTCGGTGGTGGAGGGAGTGAATGTTTGTGGATGTGGTGCCAATCAAGTGGGCTGCTTTGTCCTCGATGATGTTGAGCTTCTTGAGTGTTGTGGGACCTGCACTCATCCAGACAAATGGGAGATATTTCTTCACACTCCTGACTTGCGCCTTGTAGATGTTTTGGGGAGTCAGGAGGTGAGTTATTTGTCGCACAATTCCTAGCCTCTGACCTACTCTTGTAGCCACAGTATTTATATGGCTTGTCCAGTTCAGTTTCTGGTCAATGTTAGCCTCAGGATAGTGATTGATAGTGGGGGATTCAGTGATGGTAATGTCATTGAATGTCAAGGGGCAATAGTTAGATTCTCTCTTGTTGGAGATGGTCATTGTCTGGCACTTGTGTGATGCAAATGTTACTTGTCACTTGTCAGCCCAAGCCTGGATATTGCTGCATTTGGACATGGACTGCTTTCTGTCATCAGCAAATTTGGTATTATTATGTTTGCTTTCCACGTCTGAATCATTGATATAGATTGTGAATAGATGGGGCTACAGCCTGCTCCTGCCAACCTGAGAATGATCCATTTATTCCTACTCCCTGTTTTCTGTACAGTAACCGACCCTCAATCCACGTGCTCTCATTTTGCTTATTAACCTCTTGTGTGGAACCTTATTGAAAGGCTTCTGAAAATCCAAACACACCACATCCACTGGTTCTCCCTTATCTGTTCTGCCAGGTACCACCTCAAAAAACTCGAACAAGTTTATCAAACATGATTCCCCTTTCATAAATCCACATTGACTCAGCCCAATCCTACTAATATTTTCTAAGTGTCCAGTTATCACATCCTTTATAATACATTCCAGAATTTTCCCTACTACTGATGTCAGGCTAATTAGCCTGTCATTCCCTGTTTTCTCTCTCCCTCCTTTCCTAAATATAGGGGTTACATTTGCTACCTCCCAAGCTACAGGAACCATCCTGTTAATTGATGGAAATCATATGAAAACTCCAGGCCTATGGATGATACTGGGCATTCCATCACTCCGTCACAAAGTGTAATTGCATTGCTTTTCTGAGTCAGTTAGAAGTTAAACTGGCTTTGTAAAATCATACTCATTTTTTAACAAATGTGACAAATCCATTTGCACATCTCCGATTTTGTAGAAAGATATTTCTGTTTAAGCATTGAATACTGGTGATAGTATTGGGAGAATTGGTGGTGTGTTACTGAACTCAGTAGTGCGAAGATGCTGAATTGATACACTGGTTTGGAATGTCACAGTCACTGAACAATCCTTGATTAGTTAGTTTCCTTTCCATGGACCAATTTCACTCTCACACTGTTGTGATAAACTGGCTAGAAATTCATGTAGACACTTTTACACTAACACTGTGTCAATGGCAATAAACACAATACAAAATAAACTGTTGGCTTTAGGCAGCCTCAGCAACTCAGGGAAGGAAGGCCTAAGAAAGGGGATCAGAAACACGGCAATGGGTGACTGTTTTCATTGGTTGTCCAGTGGGGACTGAGCTTACAATGATGCACTGAAAGTTTATAAACGTCTCCACTCAATCATCATTTTGCCATGGCCTGAATGTGAATGTGTCTTCTGTTGTGGAACTGAACTAGCTAATACTTCCCCTCTAATTCCCCAACTTCCTTTAGGTCAACCCCCAGTAACGTTGTCGAAGGAATTGGGTGGTGCACTGAGTTAGACGTTTAAATGGAGCACCAAGGGGTGCTGCATTCTCACAGGCTGCCTTTGGATAAGACATTAAACCAAAGGTGTTTTAGCCTCCTATCTAATAGGAAAATGGTAAGGTTTGTCCTTTAAAGATGAGAACAAATCAGTTGAAGAACTAGTTATCAGAGTTTATAATATGTAAATATAATAAACTTGTGTAACAGTAGATACTGTCATGCTAATGAAGGAAAAACACCGAATTATGTGCGGAAATATTGGACTTTATAAATAAGACCAGAGTTTCTAAAACTGCACACAAGCCACTGGCTGGAATGCTACAGGGAGGCTCCCTAAGAGGTAATGAAACCCCACCCTGTTGCCAGACAAGGTACTTCTAGAGACATCCAGAAAGAATTTCTCCCTCCATGACAGACAATAGGACATAATGGAAGATGAGCATCATCTCATCATTAAATCCTACAAGCAATACCCAGACAGGTTTGTGAATTCGCTTCCCACTTGGAATATACAATGAAGGGGTTAAAAGTGAGCTGAGAAGCTGTCCCGGTGTCTGTCTATTGGTGGGTGTTCTGAGAGAGAAGGTGCTGGAAGTTTGTTTCAGGAGGAACAGCCACACACCGTACCCTGCAAATCGTCATGTTGCAGGTATCCTGATCTCTCTCTCTACTGAAGTCAACACTATTAGAACCTTGAAACCGACTTTCCATCTACCGAAGTCAACTCTACTGGAACCTCGAAAGCGACTATTCACCTACTGAAGTCAACTCTACTGGAAGCTCCAAACCGGCTATTTGCTGACTGAAGTCAATTCTACTGGAATCTCAAATCGCAACAGCCACAGTGCTCAATCACCCAGTCCCGAGTCAAGGACTGTTCCATTTACAATATATCTCTATATATAAAATATATGTATATATATTCACTAACTTCAAGCTAAATTCTTACTTTTAACCTGTAAGACCGTAAATGCATGTGTTTTATCCTTTCTTGTCTTTAGTAGTTAATAAACTTACTCATACCTTTAACTCAAGAAAGTCTGATCAAATTGGTTCATTCCAAACCAGAGCGATTGGGTCTAAGGAAAAGGTATCTGTGAAAGGGATCCTTTTTAGATTAAATCTTGTTGTGGCCAACAGAGGGGGGGTGGGTGGTGGGGGGGTTGCTGAATAAAGACAGGGAGCCAGCTCATCCCTCCTCACCTGTGGCATAACAATTTTGGGGGTGTCCCAGCCAGATGGTGAGAAATTGAGGGGTCTTGTCTGGATCAACAGCTTTGGGGAACCTCACATGGTGGAGAGAGTCAGAGCAATACAATAAGATTGTAACCAGAGATTGAATTCTGGAAGATTGAGGGTGATGATGGCAAACTCAAAGCCAGCAAGATAAAACCACCAACTGCAATCCTCAGTGTAGGTGGATTTCAATAATCCTCCATGAAGGAGAGGGTCTGTTTTCTAAATGTGTCACAGCGAGGGCCCGGTGGATTATCAGTTGTAGACCTGCACTGTCAACCAGTATAATTGTCAGCACAATGATTAGAGGTGTGTAGGTCTCAATAGTAGGGCTATGTTCTGATCATTTTAGGTTTTAGATTTGTTTTTAAATAGTTAGCACTTAACAGCTTACATTTGTAAAGATGGTTTTGGGATTGTGGGTGCTCAGAATCAGGTTTGATGTTGCCATAATAACGAGTTATACAATCAGATCCTGCTGGACCCCAGGAAGAATAAGTTCAATGCTCGAGTGTAATGATTTCTAGACTTAGATAATGAAAACTAAAACTACAGAGAAATCAAAGCATTTTGAAAGCTTCAGCATTGATTGGTTCTCTTTCCTGCCAAGTACTTTGTGTGGCTAAAAATAAATCCTGCAGAGGAAATTAGTGATTTCTGACTAGGAGAGTCATGTTCAGCTGAATAACTGTGGACTTTGTCCATTTGTTCAGTGGACACATTGACCACATTGTGTAGTACGGAGATACTGAAGTCTTGGCAATCTTGTATGGAATGCCCCACCCTGCACCTCGGCCTCTGGTTCAAGTCTCACACCATGAGTTGTTGGGCTCAGAAGGAGCGTTCATGATGCAGTTCAAACAGATTGATAATCAGTCTGCTAATCTCCCTTACCATTCCCAAAGGGAAAAAGAAACTGTGTGAGAAGATGGCAGACTAAAGTCCTTGGCCAGGATTCTCACAGAGTTCAAATTATTCCAGAGCCATTTAAAAATGGTGGTTGGGACCTAATTTTGAGGTTGCCACTCCCGTTCCTGGTGTCCAGCATGGGATAAGGGTGCAGATAGTGAGCCTGAACCCTGCGCTGCTGACCTGGCTGGTTCCATTGCGGGGGTAGGCATCTCCTAGGCCTCTTCAATTTTCATGGGGTTGGACCAGCTTCTCCATGACTTGTAGTTCACAACCCCTCGGATGATTCATGAAGCATAGTGTGGATTCGGGAAACTTTTAAAAGGTAATTTCAAAAGATCTTATCCATATTCTCCATGGCCCTTTATGTCCCCCCATGCCAACTCATAGCATTCCATGCCCATTCACAGTATACACTATATACAACAGGCCATATAGTAACAATGGCATGTGTGCAACTGCTCAGAAAAAAAACAAATTCATAAATCTTTCTTTGAAAAAACAACCTGCTTTTCCTATAACGCTATAAAGGTGACAATGAAGCAGACCATTAAAGTATCAATCACAGAAGCTTCAAACACTCCACAATTCTCAATCTTGTCCAAATAAGCACTGAGACATTGATAAAAGAGAGCAGAGAAATAACTTCTTATAATCACTTAAAGATGTTAATCAAGCAAAGGCCACAGTTCTCTCCAATTGTTGAAACAGAACCCCCTACTGAGATAATCAGTTTATGAGTCTAGGCTCTCAGCCAAGTATGCACACTGAGGACAGGTGTAAGAACTCTTTCTGGATGGACTCATAATGTGTGCTTCACTGAGAGCCCAGACTCATTAAATGATTGTTTCAATCAGGGGCTGTATTTTGACAACTGGAGAGAATGGCTAAGTTTGCTTGAAATGGCAAAAGTAAGTTGTTATTTTGGTGGTCTTTGTTTATTTAGACAAGACTGAGAGGTGTGAAGGGTTTGAAGCCTCTGGTGTTGATACTTTGATGATCTGTCTGATTGACACTTTGTTTTCCATTATTCTTTCATGAGATGTGGCTGTCACTGGCCAGCATTTGTTGCCGATCCCTAATTGCCCGAACTGAGTGGCTTGCCAGACCATGTCAGAGGGCAGTTAAGAGTCAACCACATTGCTGTGGGTCTGGAGTCACATGTGGGCCAGACCAGGTGAGGAGGACAGATTTTCTTCCCAAAAGAGCATCAGTGAACCAGATGGACTTTTACAACAATCGATGATAGTGTCACAGTCACATTACTCAGACAAGCTTTATATTTCAGATTTATTAATTCCACCAGTTGCCATGGTGGGATCTGAACCTATGTCTCCAGAGTATTAGCCTAGGCCTCTGGATTACTAGCCCAATGACATTGCTACTACACCACCATCTCTGTCTCCCCCATCCCCTGTCTCTTATAGGGTTGTAGGAACAGCAGCTTTTTTTCAAAAGACGATTTGTGAATGAGTGTTTCTTTTCTGAGCAGTTCTACACACACCGCTGTTACCATATGGCTCATTGGGTCTGTACATAATCTATACCAGGTGAATGGGCATGGAAGGGCCATGAGTTGGCATGAAGAGTGGGTAGGGGGTGAGAGTGTGTGAGTGGTTAGATCTAGATGGCCTAACAGCCTTTAATACAACTGGGGGTAAGTCCCAGGGAACCATGATGGGCCTTCTAAACAACCCGCCTCAGCTCTTGGCTGTCCCCATGGCCACCTATGCTCTGCTCCTATGGTTGGCACCCATGGCCCTAGAGCCTAAATGTGACATGTGGAGACCTTTCTCTGATGAGTCAGGGAATCCGGGGCTTGGTGTCATTCTGATCTGCACTGAGTTTGTTGATTTGATCTAGAGGAGGAGTCTACAGTGTGCTTCAAGTGTCCCGGCCCAGATGGACTTCATCCTAAGGTCTTAAAAGAGGTGTCTAATTTCCTAGACTCTGGAAACATTCCATCACACTGTAAAGTAGCAAATATAACCCCTCTGTTAAAGAAGGGAGAGAGGCAGAAAACAGGAAACTATAGACCAGTTAGCCTGACCTCTGTCGTGGAGAAGGTGTTAGAGTCGATCATTAAAGAGGTTATAGCTGGGCATTTAGAAAAGCTCAGAAAGAGTCAGCATGGTTTTAGGAAAGGGAACTCATGTTTAACCAATTTATTAGAGTTTGTTGAAGGCGTGACATGTGCAATGGATGGAGGGGAGCCTGCATTTTCAGAAGGCATTTGATAAGGTGCCACATCAAAGGTTATTGCAGAAAATAAAAGCTCATGGAGTAGGGGGTAACATATTAGCCTGGATAGAAGATTGACTGGCTGGCAGAAAGCAGAGAGTATGCATAAATGGGTCTTTGTCTGATTGGCAGGATGGTGACAAGTGGAGTCCCACAGGGGTCTGTGCTGGGGCCTCAACTTTTTACAATTAACGTCAATGACTTAGATGAGGGGATTGAAGACATGGGAGTTAAATTTGCACATAACACAAAGATAGGTCGGAAAGTACGTTGTGAAGGAGTTTGCAGACGGCTATAGATAAGTTGAGTGAGTGGGCAAAAATCTGGCAGATGGAATATAATGTGGGACAATGTGAAGTTGTTCTGTTTGGCAGGAAGAATAAAAAAACAGAGTATTACTTAAGTGGAGAATGAAGAATTCCAAAGTGCAGAGGGATCTAGGTGTTCTCATCCACGAGTCACAGAAAGTTAGCATGCAGGTACAGCAGTAATCAAGAAGGCTAATGGAATGTTATCCTTTATTACAAGAGGAAATGAACATAAAAGTAAGGATGTTATGCCTTAGTTATACAGCACATTGGTGAGACCACATCTCGAATACTGTGTGCAGTTTTGGTCTCCTTATTTAAAGAGGATGTAGATGTGTTGGAGATGGTTCAGAGGAGGTTTACTAGATTGATACTTGGAATGAGTGGGTTGTCTTATGAGGAAAGGTCGGACAGGCTGGCCTTGTTTCCACTGGAGTTTAGAAGAGTGAAGGGTGAATTGATTGAAGTATACAAGATACTGAACGGCCTTGACAAGGTGGACATGGAAAGGATGTTTCCTCTTGTGGGTGAGTCCAGAACTAGGGGGCACTGTTTTAAAATGAGGGGTCACCCTTTTAGAGCAGAGATGAGGAGGAATTTTTTTCTCTCAGAGGGTTGTGTGACTTTGGAATTCTCTGCCTCAGAAGGTGGTGGGGGTGGGGTCATTGAATATTTTTAAGGCAAGATTCTTGTTAGGCAACGGAATCAAAGGTTATTGGGGTTAGATGGGAATGTTGAAATTGAAACACAAGAAGATCAGCCATATCATATTGAATGGCAGAGCAGGCTTGAGGGGCTGAATGGCCTACTTCAGCTCCTATTTCATACCTTTCCAGAGTTGGGGGAGGGGGAGGAAAATCCACTGGAATCCTGTATTCAGCGATCCTACCACAGAATAGTGTCAAATTTATTAGTTGTCCTAATTTTGGTGACAGGCGGGTAGATCAGCCAATGGCAGGCCTGGAATTCTTCAGGAATTCCTGCCCCCAACAAGCCCAGCTCCTTGAGTTCTGGGTTCTGGGGGTGGGGAGGGGGTGGTTGGGGTGGGGGAGAATAGTCTAATATCTGGGATGGGGTTGGGGAGGGGAGAATTTAGTGAGACCACAATCCTGGCACCGAGCATGTGAAGGGGAGGGGGTGGGGGGTGGGGTACATCCAGTTTAATTCAGTGTTCTAGTGTCCCAGCAGGGAAAGTGGATAGAGTTAGGGTCCAACACTGTAAACCTGATTCCAGAGCTCCTGATCCCTTTGGTAGAGTTTCCACTGGGAGTGAGTTTATTGAGTGAAAACAAATGGGTGTCATTTCTATGGTTGATCTTGAATTTGTTTTCCAAGTACAAAACTCCACGTTGATGTGTGCATGGGAGACTATTCCACTGTCACTCCTCAAACCATCCATGTCACTGATATTTGTTCTGGAATGCAGGTCCTGTTCTGTGAATTTATTCTAACCCATTTGCGAGGGTAGGTGAAGAAAGCTGCTGAACATCTGGTTTGTTTTCTGTGTTCCAATCGCACTGAGCAACAGTTGACGTTCCTAATTATCTGCAAGAGCCTGAGCCCCCCCACCAGATAGAGGTAAGAAGTTGCTCAATCCATCTGCAAGCTGTCATCAGAGCAACAGTGCAGCACTGTGCTGCATTGAGTTCAGGAGCTGAATTACTAATATTGATCATACAGCTCTTGTGGCTCTGCTAGTCATTGCAGTGAGTGGTTATACTTTATAAAACAGGATAGTCAGAGGTTTGAAACCTGGTCTATAATGAGTTAGCTGATCTCTGCCATGCTGGTAATAAGTGCACCGTAATAGGCAAACTCAGGGTGAGGAAGATTCTGCTCAGGTTCCTAACTCAGTAGAAAGTGAAAGATTCCCATTAGCTTGTCTCCAGTAAAGGCTTTGCACCAGCTACATTCTCAGTAAAAGTGTTTGTGACAGAAACTCGTTGAGTCATTTGATTGGTGGAAGTATGATGAAACAGATCCCATGTCCAGCAATAGAGAGAGATTATGCAGGGATGTTACTGCGGGGGGAGGCAAGTTGGGGAGTGGGTTGACCACTCCTGATCTCTCAAGACCATTCTCTCAATAAGGCTGGAGTATGGACTCAGGATGAACCCAAACAAAATGGTGGATTTGGTTAATCACAATGGGATCTATTAAAACTTTAAGGCCATTAATTCACTCAGGTTCCCCTGTCTTGTAGAATTCACTTTCTAAACAGCTCCGGCTAATTAACTCGCTCCTTCGTGCTCTCTTTAGTTGGCCTTTCACCCTTTGAAACCACTATTTTTCCTGCTCATTCCTTGTTGCCCATTTTTACCTTGAAGCTGTTCAGTCACTCAGAGATTTCACTTGCTGCTGACAAGGCGAGGAGACTTTCTGACTTTGAAAAAAACAGAAGAAACTTGTCAACTGAAAGTACAGCAATGTCAGCGCCTTTAATTGGTTGTTTTCCTTTAATTAGCATGCTTACATAGACACAACTGAGATCAGTTAATCTCATTTGTGCTTTGAGAGGGAGGGGATAATAACCGTCTGTGTCAGCCAATTATTAATTTGGTGCAAGAACCATGTACTGAAAATCAGAACAGATCATTATTATGGAATGTGTTTCCTTTGATTGCTTTCAGATGAAACATTAAACTAAGGTCCTGTTTGTCAACTTAGGGTGCATGAGAAACATCCCAATTTGGATTTGAAGGTCTCAGGTGACCAGGCCAATGTTTATATGTACTTCAACATCATCAAAACTGTTTAGAAGCTCATCTACCTCATTGCTATATGTGGGAGCTTGCTGTGCACAATTTGGCCTCTGTGCTTCCTACATTACAGCAGTAACTACCCTTCAAAAGCAGATTTCTGATAGTGAAGGGTATCAGGAAATTGAGATGATGTGAAAAGTACTTCTGGGCAATCTCAGCCAGCAATCTGATCAAGTTGAGTTTGTAGTGATTCTGAGGATGGCCAATGGATCAGTTCAAGATGAAGCTAATCCAGGGCTGAACTAATACAGCTGATAGCAGCTGAGAAAGCTGTTCAAGGTCCCATTACAAAGAGCCTCATAAACATGGGCTTAATTTTCAAAATAACTACAGCAAGAGCAAAATCCCAGAGTTACTATCTTAGAGACAAAGTCCCAGAGTTACCGCTTAAGAGATAGAGTCCCAGAGTTACTATGTTACAGTCAGAGTGCCAGAGTTACTATGTTAGGGTCAGAGTTCCAGAGTTACTGCATTAGAGTCAGAGTGCCAGAGTTACTATGTTAGGGTCAGAGTTCCAGAGTTACTGCATTAGAGTCAGAGTGCCAGAGTTACTATGTTAGAGACAGAGTGCCAGAGTTACTATGTTAGAGACAGAGTGCCAGAGTTACTATGTTAGAGACAGAGTGCCAGAGTTACTATGTTAGAGTCAGAGTGCCAGAGTTACTATGTTGGAGACAGAGTGCCAGAGTTACTATGTTGGAGACAGAGTGCCAGAGTTACGATGTTAGAGACAGAGTGCCAGAGTTACGATGTTAGAGACAGAGTGCCAGAGTTACGATGTTAGAGACAGAGTGCCAGAGTTACGATGTTAGAGACAGAGTGCCAGAGTTACTATGTTAGAGACGGAGTGCCAGAGCTATGATGTTAGAGACAGAGACCCAGAGTTACTATGTTAGAGACAGAGTGCCAGAGTTACTATGTTAGAGACAGAGTGCCAGAGTTACTATGTTAGAGACAGAGTGCCAGAGTTACTATGTTAGAGACAGAGTGCCAGAGTTACTATGTTAGAGACAGAGACCCAGAGTTACTATGTTAGAGACAGAGACCCAGAGTTACTATGTTAGAGACAGAGACCCAGAGTTACTATGTTGGAGACAGAGTGCCAGAGTTACTATGTTAGAGACAGAGACCCAGAGTTACTATGTTAGAGACAGAGACCCAGAGTTACTATGTTGGAGACAGAGTGCCAGAGTTACTATGTTAGAGACAGAGTCCCAGAGTTACTATGTTAGAGACAGAGTCCCAGAGTTACGATGTTAGAGACAGAGTGCCAGAGTTACTATGTTAGAGACAGAGTGCCAGAGTTACTATGTTAGAGACAGAGTGCCAGAGTTACTATGTTAGAGACAGAGTCCCAGAATTACGATGTTAGAGACAGAGTGCCAGAGTTACTATGTTAGAGACAGAGACCCAGAGTTACTATGTTAGAGTCAGAGTGCCAGAGTTACTATGTTAGAGACAGAGTCCCAGAGTTACTATGTTAGAGACAGAGACCCAGAGTTACTATGTTAGAGACAGAGTGCCAGAGCTATGATGTTAGAGACAGAGTGCCAGAGTTACTATGTCAGAGACAGAGTCCCAGAATTACGATGTTAAGAGACAGAGTGCCAGAGTTACTATGTTAGAGACAGAGACCCAGAGTTACTATGTTAGAGACAGAGTGCCAGAGTTACTATGTTAGAGTCAGAGACCCAGAGTTACTATGTTAGAGACAGAGTGCCAGAGTTACTATGTTAGAGTCAGAGTGCCAGAGTTACTATGTTAGAGACAGAGACCCAGAGTTATTATGTTAGAGACAGAGACCCAGAGTTACTATGTTAGAGTCAGAGTGCCAGAGTTACTATGTTAGAGACAGAGACCCAGAGTTACTATGTTAGAGTCAGAGTGCCAGAGTTACTATGTTAGAGACAGAGACCCAGAGTTACTATGTTAGAGACAGAGTGCCAGAGTTACGATGTTAGAGACAGAGACCCAGAGTTACTATGTTAGAGTCAGAGTGCCAGAGTTACTATGTTAGAGTCAGAGTGCCAGAGTTACTATGTTAGAGACAGAGACCCAGAGTTATTATGTTAGAGACAGAGACCCAGAGTTACTATGTTAGAGTCAGAGTGCCAGAGTTACTATGTTAGAGACAGAGACCCAGAGTTACTATGTTAGAGTCAGAGTGCCAGAGTTACTATGTTAGAGACAGAGACCCAGAGTTACTATGTTAGAGACAGAGTGCCAGAGTTACTATGTTAGAGACAGAGACCCAGAGTTACTATGTTGGAGACAGAGTGCCAGAGTTACGATGTTAGAGACAGAGACCCAGAGTTACTATGTTAGAGACAGAGTGCCAGAATTACGATGTTAGAGACAGAGTGCCAGAGTTACGATGTTAGAGACAGAGTCCCAGAGTTATTATGTTAGAGACAGAGTGCCAGAGTTACTATGTTAGAGACAGAGTGCCAGAGTTACTATGTTAGTGACAGAGTGCCAGAGTTACGATGTTAGAGACAGAGTGCCAGAGTTACGATGTTAGAGACAGAGTGCCAGAGTTACGATGTTAGAGACAGAGTGCCAGAGTTACGATGTTAGAGATGTATTTGAGCTGCTTCGTGGTTATTGATTGTTGTTGGAGATGAAATGTTTGAAGTAAGTAGGTTCCTCACAACCTGACTTGTGCTTTTGAGAGACAGAAGGTAAAGTTACTCTCTGCCGGATTCTCAACCTCTGATCTGTTATTTTAACCACAGTTTTTATACGCTTGTCCAGTTTATTTCTGGTGATTGATTGACAGATAATTGCCTTCCAACAACTGTAAGCATTTTATTTTGTGCTAGGTATGACTCTGACCAATGGAGGGTTTTCCCGCTGATTCCTATTAGCCTGATCTTAATGGGGCTCCTTGAAGTCATAAAATAAAACCAAAAGACTGGATGCTGAAGATGTGAAATAAAAACAGAAAATTCTGGAAAATCTCAGCAGGTCTAGCAGCATCTCTGGAGGGCGAAACAGAGTTAAGGTTTCAAGTCAAATATGACTCTTCTTCCGAGCTCTTTGATATCCTACTTGGTCAAATGATCCCTTGATGTCAAAGGCAGTCATATTCACCTTACTCTGGAATTCAGGTCTTTCATCTATGTTTGGGCCAAGGCTGTAACAAAATCTGGAGCCTAGTGACCCTGGTGGAACCCAAACTGAGCAGTTATTGCTGGGTAAGTGCCATTTAATTGCACTGTCAATGATACCCTCCATCACTTTGCTGATGATCGAGAGTAGACTGATGGGGCAGTAATTGGCTGGGTTGGATGTATTCTGATTTTTGTGGACAGGACATACCTGGGCAGTTTCCCACATTGCCGGGTAGGTGCCACTATTGTAGCTGTACTGGAACAGCTTGGCTAAGCACATGGCTAGTTCCGGAGCACAGGTCTTCAGAACTACAGCCAGAATGCTTTCAGGGCCTATATGCTTTGCTGTATTCAATGTGTTCAGTCATTTCTTGATATCACATGGGATGAATTCAGTTGGCTGAAGACCGGCATCTGTGATGGTGGAGTCCTCAAGAGGAGGCTGAGATAGATCATCCGCTCAGCACTTCTGGCTGAATATGGTTGCAAATGCTTCAGCCTTTTACACTGAAATGCTGGCCTCCACCATCATTGAAGATCAGGGTGTTCATGAAGCTTCCTCTTGCTGTCAGTTTAATTATCCACCACCATTCGTGACTATGTGTGACAGGAGTCTGGCATTCCGACAGCCTGTATGATGGCCATGTGGGCTATTTATGTGACAACCTGTAATCTCAAATGTATTTTGTCCTGAGTTCTTGAAAGGGCCCTCCTATTTAACTTTCTCAATGTGACATTCACTGAACTTGGAACATCCCTCCTCATTTTTCATACATTGCTAATGCTTACAGTGTACAGATATACTGTCCTTACAGTGTACAGATATGCTATCCTTACAGTGTACAGATATGCTATCCTTACAGTGTACAGATATGCTATCCTTTCTGTAAATCCAGAGGTGGCTGCAAAAAGAAAAATTCTAAGAAGCTTCCCTCCAGTTTTCTCATCTCCATCCAGAGGGGTTAATGAATTGAAAGTTGTTTTTTCTCTCCAGCCAATTATCTTTTCCATAATGTGAATGAAAGGCTGTAAGTAGCCAACAATTCCTTAGCAGCCATTTTGTGAGTTCCTAACTCACAGCCTTTCACTAGATTGATGTGGCCAGCACTCACCACCCACCAGGTCTCTCACAGGGTCACTCTTTGTCTGTGAACCTTGTCAGTGAGTATCAGGAGGAAATTCAGAAACAAACTTCCATTCCTCCTCATCCAATCGCCATACAGGCCCCTATTAGAAGCAGTCACCTGATGGAGAGCAGGTGGATGAATTTGCCATGCGCTTTCTGATCACCCTCTGTAGCTGGTCTAATACCACACAGCAAAGAGATGTAACCTGGTCATTAGTGCACTTCCCAAAATCAAACAGCTTGGGAAGTGTGAACCCCTCATTACTCTAACAGCCTGTGCACATTAACTGCTGAACGGACTAAGTGCAGCCTGGTAAGTTGAGGAACCAGCTTCTGTCAAATGTACAGGAATGGATGAAAGAAGAAATTTATTGAAGCATTGAATGATTTATAAATGAATCTTGTATATTTCATGAAGTATTCAGCGTCAGGATTCAGTCACTAATTTTTTAAAAGTGAGATATCGAAATAAATACAAGCAGTATCTTATCTTTTATAAATGAAATTTCTCATACGTTAGAATAATTTTCAGTTTGATTGTTTTGGGAGCAAAGCTCACTCTTCTCCCACTGCCCCTACTTCTCCTCTCCTCCTCCTCCATCTGAACCTCCGCACATTGACACCCTGACCTGCTCGCACACCTCCCCGCTCCCAGTACCACTGGAGCCTGCCAAAGACACATTCACAGAATAACAGAATTGTTACAGTGTAGAGGAGGCCATTCAGCCCTTTGTGTCTGCAATGGCTCACCAAATGAGCAATTGACCTTGTGCCATAACCTCTTCCTTGTCCATATAACAGTCTAATTCCCTTTTAAATGCCTCGATTGACCCTGTCTCCACCACACTCTCAGGCAGTGCATTCCAGACCTTAACCACTCACTACATGAAAATGTTTTTTTCACATATCACTTTTCCTCCTTTTGCCAATTATTTTAAATCTGTGCCCTTCTGTTCTCGATCCTTTCTCAAGTGGGACCAGTTTCCCCCTATCTCCTCTGTCTGGGCCCCTCATGATTTTTCAATAACTCTATCAAATCTCCACTCAGCCTTCTTTCTTTAACTTCTCCAATCTATTTTCATAACTGAAGTTTCCTATCCTTGGAACGTTCTCATGAATCTTTTCTGCACTCTCTCCAATGCCTTCACATCCTTCCTAAAGTGCAATACTCCAGCTGAGGCTGATCTAGTGTCTTAAATAAGTTCAATATGAACTCCATGCTCTTGTACTGTATGCCCCTATTAGTAAGGCCTAGGATACTTTATACTTTTATGGGGTGTGGGTGTCACTGGCAAGACCAGCATTTGTTGCCCATCCCTAACTGCCCTGAAACTGAGTGGCTTGCTGGGCCATTTCAGAGGGCAGTTAAGAGTCAACCACATTTCTAGTGCTGTATGCTTTATTAACCAAGCTCTCAACCTGTCCTGCCGTCTTCAATATCTTATGTGCATTTATGCACCCCCTTTAGAGTTGGACCCTTTATTTTACATTGGCTCTCCATGTTCTTTCTACCAAAATGAATCACTTCACATTTTTCAGCATTGAACTTCATCTGCCACCTGTCCACCTACTCCACCAACTTGTGATGCCCTTTTGAAGTTCTACACTATCCTCCTCACAGTTTACAATGCTTCCAAGTTTCATAACATCCACAAATTTTGGAACTGTTCCCTGTACACTAAGGTCTAGGTCATTAATATATATCAAGAAAAGCAAGGCTCCCAAAATTGACGCCTGGGGAACTCCACTAAAAACCTTCCTCCAACCTAAAAAACATCCATTAACCACTGCTCTCTGTTTCCTGTCACTCAGCCAATTTCATATCCATGTTGCTACTGGCCCTTTTATTCCAGGAACTATACATTTTCTCACAAACCGGTTGGCCAGCACTCTTGGCCCTTCCTCTTCCTGATCTACATGCAGCCCCTTGTCAACATTATCCAAATATATCAGATCAGGTGCTGCACATTTCTGTAACTTCCTCCAGTGCTACAATCCTCCAAGAGCTCTGTGTTCCTTTAATTCTGGCCTCTTGTGCATTCCCATTTTCTTTTTCCCCATGATAATTTAAAAGCAAAATACAGCAGATGCTGGAAATCTGAAATAAAAACAGAAAATGTTGGAAAAACTCAGCAGGTCTGGTAGCATCGTGGAGACAGAGATTGAGTTAACATTTCAAGTCAGGGTTTTTGTGATGACTTGACAGAGCGGACAAGTGTTAACAAGAAACAGATGACCTTTATTACCAAGAGGTCTTCTGATACTACATGCTCAATTAGGACTTGTATCGGGTAGCCCCACACCACTCCCCCCCCCAGTTTCCCAACACTTTGCAGTCATTGGTCGGAGCCTCCAAGAACATCACATGACCCCTGATAGACAGCAGGAAAGGCTATATTTCAGTTACTACATTTCCTCCCCCTTTAGTTTTTTACCGTTCCTATTTAAATTTATGGACATCTAAATATCCAACAGCATATACATACACACAACTTCAGGCGATTAAAGATTAGAAAGTGGCAGTTCGGGGTTTGGCAACTCTACAGAGACATCGAGCACGTCTATTCTATGTTGATCTATCATCTCAGGGATTTATTGTTTGACGTTAGGCACAGACAGAATAGTAGGTTGTCACAAATATGTCTCTGTGTCACAAATATGTCTCTGTGTCACAAATATGTCTCTGTGTCACAAATATGTCTCTGTGTCACAAATATGTCTCTGTGTCACAAATATGATCCGTGTGTTTTCCAAAAATTCTTTCTTCCACTTCCACCTGGAATGATAAGGGACTAGAGTCTGAGACAATGGTTCCAGGAATCCAGCAGGGTCCACTCCCAAAATTCCGCATGAATACTGTGTCGCTTACACTGAATGTGTGAGCTTTGCTGTGAATATCATAATTCAATTTTTGATTACTCCGATTCCTCTCTACCTTCCCCTCTAAACTTGGAAACACCAGACTGAACCTTGTACATAGGCAGCGTTTCATCAATAATTCAAACGGTGTTGAGCTCGTCGTTGAAGAGGCGCTGTATGAATACTGAGAAGAAAGCGGGAAAGTCGATTTCTAGAGTATCTTCTGATAACCTCTTTATACCAGGATTGAAAGTTTGCACAGCTGTCTCAGCTCCACCATTTGATGAGGGATGGTCTGGGGCTGTTTTAGTATTTAATCTGATCCCATCTCTGAAACTCTGTACCCTGAGCAGAAACGACAATTTCCAGTGGGCCATGTAGGTTAAACAATGATGCAGCTTCTCTATAGTTACACTCGATGTTGGTGATTTGACTTTGTATCCATTTAGAATGTACATCTCTGATCAACAAAAACATGGCACCTAAGAATGGTCCTACATAATCAGTATGTAGTCTAACCCTGGGTTGACCAGGCCACTCCCATGGATGCAGTGGAGCTGAAGCAAAAAACTTCTGTTGTTGCTAACAATGGGGACAGTGCTTGACCATGCTTTCAATGTCACTGTCAATGCCTGGCCACCAGACATAGCTTCGCACAAGTATTTTCATCTTTGATATGCCTGGATGTGCACTGTGAAGCTGTGTCAAGTGCGGTTCTCTTCCTCATAAAGAGACAACAACTCGTGATCCCCACAACAAGATTCCATCTTGACAACTTAACTCTGTTTTTTGGGCAGCTTCAGATGCTACATGCTCGATCAGGTCTCACCTCAGAAAGCCCCAAGCCCCCGGATTGCCCACGCTTAGGGATCATTGGTCAGAGCCTCCAAGAGCATTACGTGACCCCCAATAGACAGTAGGGAAGGCTATACCTTCAGTTATTACAGTTCTGAAGAAGAATCATACGGACCTGAAACATTAACTCTGTTTCTCTCTTCACAGATGCTGCTAGACCTGCTGAGGTTTTCCAGCAGTTTCTGTTTTTTCTTCCCCACCACTGGCCGCCTTGTCTTCAACTGACTGGGCCCTAAGCTCAGAAATAGCTTCCCTAAACCAATCCACTTCTTCACCTCTTTTCCTTTGAGACATTCCTTAAAATCTACCTCCTTGAACAAGCTATCCATTATTTGCAATGATATCTCCTTATTTGTCCAAGTCTCACACCGATAAACGAGTGATGTAAGAACCACTGCCTTTGATCTTTATTCTGAGACAAATAACTCCATGCTCTTTGCAAATTCTGGGAGAACCTACAATAATTAGAAGCATTCCATCTTCAGT
Source organism: Isurus oxyrinchus (assembly GCA_026770705.1). Taxonomy (NCBI): domain Eukaryota; kingdom Metazoa; phylum Chordata; class Chondrichthyes; order Lamniformes; family Lamnidae; genus Isurus; species Isurus oxyrinchus. Next base: position 23,696,774 of record JANJGN010000031.1, on the reverse strand, counting down.
GACTGAGTTTTATTTGCAACATCGGGTCGCAGGACAAAATCCCCAACACTGAGGTCTTGCTGCATACCTGGCACCGAGAACATGCTCATCTGAGCTCAGCTTCACTGGGTCAGTCATGTGCTTCACATGGATGATTCCTGCGTACCAAAGGCAGTACACCCCAGCCAGCTGAACACAGGAACCCACACCCCCCAATGTCCCAAAATCAGGTATAAAGGCAATCAGGGCCTGTAAGCTGGATCCCAATACCTGAGAAAAAACAACCTTGGACAGTCTCACGTGGGGAAGCCTTCATAATCAAGTGATTCTGACATTTGAGGAGAACAGAGCTAAGAGCCTTCAGGACAAGTGAGCACGGCACAAAGTGAATGCCTCTTTCCATCCCTCTAATGCTGACTTCATACGCAGTATTTGCAATCGGTTATGCAAGTTGAGACTTGGCCTAATGTCACACATGAGATGACATCAATCTAGGCTGTAAACCAGTCTTGCTTGCTGAGCAGTTATCCATCGAAGCAATGGGAAAATCCGTCTACTCCCGATTTGATTTGGTGTCAATTTTTGTCTGATAATGTTTCTATCAAGTGCCTTGGGATACTTTAATACATTCCAAGGTGCTATATAAATACAAGTTGGTGTTTTCAAAACATTATAAAAATAATTAATTACTACATTAGGAGCTGTCAATTAAGTACTTGCGTTACCAGAAAGTACCTGTCTGTTGAAAATGTCTGTTTTGTATTGTAGCTATTTCAATGGCCCCACACTACCAGTTCAGTCCTACCCTATATTATTCCTCTGCTGATTATTGAGCCGACCGCTCCAATCCTAAAAGCTGAAACACCCCTAGAAACTTCTTGTCTTCTCTTTTTGATCAATTTAACACTGCTCTGAATATTCTTCCAAAACTCGAAATACACTGGCAAAGACTTTCCCTCTGGGAATGGGAAACAGAGGTCTGGATTGGTCACAAATCCAACCCCAGGTGCAAAGTGACTTTTTGTGATGTTCATGGGAGCACCCCATTTGCCTGGAGAAAGGTGAGCTGTCCAACTGAGGATGGTGGGTGAGCTCTCAATACTGGAGGGCCAATCAGAGACCTTTCAGCTTGAAAAGAGCAGCTAGCTGCAATAGAGGGTAAGTAAGGGAGAGGGTGCTTCAAGATGGTGGCGTTCTCTCTATAATATTTTTGAATTTAAATTAAATATGTACCTTGCAACTGGATCATCATTGAGAGGGGTGATGGGGAAGGGGGAGCGAAGGCCTGTGGCTGCTCTTGTACCCAGACAGGCAGCGAGGACCTCTAGGCCTCCAGCTGCTTGAAGGAAACTGGAGACCAACTAGAAAATCCCAGTCAGCCTCCATTAACAAGCCTTTATAGACCTAATAGGCCACCCGACTACTTGCAGGCCAACAGCCCTGCTGCTACCACCCCCACCCCCCACACCCCCACCACCACTCCGATTCCTCCACTGCAAAAATTGGCCCGGAGGTGGGATGGAGTTGGGGAACTAACACACAGGCTAACCAGGCTGTGTTTACTTCCCATCAGCCCCTAATCCCAGCCCCAGAGGAGACTGAAAAACCAGCCCACTGTTTCACATCTTCATCACTCTCCTTGCTTCCATCACAGTCCTGACATTTGAACTCATTCCACTGTTGGCTGCACTCACTCATTCATTCCCAGCATCATTCCCTTTCTCAGTTTTCCTTTTCTTTTACAATCTCCAGGCTCCCACTCTGACCTCTCTGTCCTTGGCCTGCTACAGTGTTCCAGTGAAGCTCAATGCAAGCTCGAGGAATATCATCTTATCTTTTAACCTGGCCCTCTACAGCCTTCTGAACTTAATGCTGAGTTCAGCAATTTGAGATCATAACCTCTGCCTCCATTTTGTTTCTTTTTTTGCTGTTTTTTTTCTTGTTTCTCTCTTTATCTCTTCATGTTACATTCAGACAACTGCTGTGTAGCCGTTCACGCCTCACTGGACACATCTTTTGTTTCTTTACTGTACTCATTACTACTCTCCTTGGTTTGTGCACCATGAAACCTTTGTTATTTAATCTCCCCTGCCCTCCACCCTACCACTGCCCTTCCCTTCTGTGTTCCTCCCTCCTTCCACTTGTCAGTTCATTTCTATCTTTCCTCACTTCTGATGAAATGTCATCAACGTGAACTGTTGGGTTGGATTTTCATGGAGTTGGGCAGACACCATTGAGGGGTGAAAATGGCAGCTGGGCCCCGATTCCAGGATTCCTGACCACATTCCCACGGGTTCAGATTTTCAGTAGAGCCCTCACCCTGCAATCCCGACCGGCCTGGCTCCATAGGCATCTCTTAGTCCTCCACAATTTTCATGGAGTTGGGCCTGCTTGACAAAGAGTCATGGTTCATGGCCCCTTGGAGATGCCATGAACTCTAATCTGCATGAGAGAACCTTTTGAAAGATAAATAAAAGTTCCATTATCCAGCCCCTTTAAATTATCAATAACAAAAACTGCAAGCACTTGAAACCTCTTTATCTTGTGTAACCACCACCAGAGCTGTCAATCAAGCAATGTTTCCCCTAGAGCTCAGGCGTTTCAATAGGTTAATGGATTTCTGGGCTGTCAGCCAAGAGAGCACAATGGGTCTGGATGATTGATACTTTCACTGGCCTGTAGTAAAGATTAGTTTTATTTTAAGGAAGTGGAATGTTATCAGAGAATGACTGTACATTTTAAAGCTTCTTTTAAACATATTTTATTGTCACTTTAGGATTCATTGGTTCTCATGGGTGAATAGGCCTTGGCATGGAGAGTGTGTAGGGGGTGTGAGAGGTGAGGAATAAAGGGTCTTAGTTTTTCATTATGATGGGGATAAAGTGCCTTTTAAACAGCCCGGCTCAGCACCCGGAAGCCCCTGTGGCTGTCCCAGGCCGGTGGGCCCAAATGCAGCCTGCACACCTGCACACCTGCCCCCCATCCCCCAGCCCCCCATCCCAGAAGGAAAATTCCATTTCTCCTGGCACTTCCTCCTGAGGTGGATGGGTCGAGCAGGGAGATTTTATGACTCCTGTTACCCACAGATGAAAAGCCAACGCGTTAACTCTATTTCTCTCTCTCTCCTGCTCAGCATTTCCAGCATTTTCTGTTTTTATTTCGGATTTCCAGCACCTGCAGTATTTTGCTTTTGTCTTGTGACAGAGATCTTCACAGCCACTGGCATTGCCAACCTCAGCCTGCTGTGCAGCTGTAGGTCCACTTACAGGAGGTGGTACAGTTCAGTGACCACCTCCTTAATGAAACACAGGCACCTCAGACACTGGTCCTTACTCAGGCAGAGATGGAAATACCTTTGATAGATATGGGTCTTAAACTGACAGCACTCTTCCTCCCTCTCCCCCTCCCCCTCCCTCCACCTCTGCTGCCGTTATTTCAAATCATTCCCATGTTTCAGCACCTCAATTAAAAAGCTGTTGACGGTACCAAGAAATTGCATCAGTGAGGGACCGGGAATGTGCAGTGGAGATGGGGGGAGGTGGTGTGGGGGGTTTGGGTCCTCAAGCATTAGATCACATGTTCCATTGTGAGTGTTTGAAAGGTGACGTTAATGTTAACCTGCAATGTCCAAAGTGACAGATTGTGTGTCAAATCAGCGTTAGATGCTGTTGATCTAACTATTTTGCCTACTTCTTGTGCATGCATGGCACCCTTGCACTAGAACCCTTACAAACATGGTGTGCTGTGCCAGAAGTGACTGGAGGTGGTCCAGCTGCTATTTTTGGAGCTCCGAGCTTTGTAGCACCAGCACCAGCAGTGCAACAGAGCTGAATTCAAAGGCCAGGGACTCTGTAGTGAACTCAGTCTTGTTGCTTCTCTCAATGTTTCTGTTGGTGTCTCTGGTCTGACGTTTGAATATTGGTCATTGACACGTGCTGATTATGGATGGATTTCAGGTGAGAACATCAGCAACTTTCACTTTCACACAGACTTTAATTAGGTGCCTCACAAGGGAAGAAAGCTGACATTAAAATACAGGTGACAAGGGAAGTGACTGAAGGCAAGGTCAAACGGATAGATTTTGAGGAGGCTTGTGAATACAGGGAGAGGAGAGTATTGCAGAGTTCAGAGGGAGTACTGACTGAAAGATCTGTCCTTAGTGATGGAGGAAGCCAAATGGAGAACGAAGTGTGGATTTCAGCAGTAACAGGAACCAATGCAGGTGATACTATGGAGGAGGAGAAGGCAGGTATAAGGGTCAGAAAAGGATCATATAGGTTGTGTTTAACCTAAAAAAATTCAAATATGCATTCTTTGAAGTGCTGTCTATTTATGAGCAAATGCAGCAGCCAGTTAATACTGACACTTGTCACACAATTACCACAAATGACTGTGGTACAATTACTATTGGTAACTGACACCTAACACTGATATATGTAGCATGATTCTGACTAACTAACCTGATGTATAATCACCATTAATACCACTAGAATGATGATTAATCTGGAATGTGGAAGTTTGGACAACTTTTCCCTTTTGGATGTGTTGCTGAAGATCCTCAGGACCTTTGAACAGTCTCAGATCCTCAGGTGCTCTGTTCTACACTAACTGTTCCTGCTGTCCAGCAGACTGCTATTGGAGATTCCGTTTCTCCACTAAGCAATTGTTCACATATTGGAATCCAACGCTTGCAGAGGGACAAAAGACTGGTGGGTAATGCAGCGTGCTCACGAATCAGAATCATTGAAATCACACTGAGGGAGGATGTCTTCCCAGTTGATTATGTTTGTGTGATTACTACCTCAAAGTACTGATCTATCCTAATCCCATCTCAGTGCCCGTTCCCATTTCTCAGGAGTTCTGTAATGTACAAACAAAGCTCCATGTCACACCAAAATTCTTCAAAAGTGGAATATCTCCTTTCTTTCCCAACAAGCAATCCCTCTCCTTCGGACTGGAAGGAGCCACTTAGTGAGGCACCAGCCAACCAATTAATAACTTCCTTTCCTTTGATCCTTTGCAGACAAATACATCACAGCTCATTACTTCAAATCCTACAAAGGCAATAAATGAAAACTAATCTTGCAGAGCTTCCCATTTAAAAAGAATGCTGAACTTTCACTTTTTCCACAATTATAATAAGGCTTCAGTTCTTATTTAAAGGACACTCTAGTGAATATGTTCAATCTGCCAGGGTAAATATCTCCACTGATGCAATGAGCTGTGTTTTAGTTGGGAGACTTGCTTGAACTCAGCCCCTGACACGGATGTTTTGTCCCTCAGTCATTAGGTTTTGGCACGATGCGCAAGACCACTCAAAGTTGTGGCAAGATTCCATGTCCCAAGAACATTCTAGGCTGAAGTCAAACTCTTACATGGTCTCAAAAATAAATACTGGCCCGACTTTTTGGATGGTGGGGGTTTATCTTTCTGCCATCTTAAGATTTGAGCGTCCTGCAGACATTTCACACTTGAATGAGCGTCAGTTGGCTGCAGGCAGGACTTCTGCCCCTCACTTGGGAGGAAATTCCACCTTCGAAAGCTGTTGGCCAATCTGATTGGCTGGCAGCTCTCCAGTCCCTGCAACAAAAGGAAGATGCCTTAGCCTAAGTCCTAGGATCGGACAGCGAGGTAAGTTCAAGGGGTCTTAGGACAGGGAGGTTAGGGAAAGGCCTGGGGGTTGCAAAGTGAGCGTTTGAGGTGCTGGGGGAGAGGTCAGGGGATGGGAGGAGGGAGGTCCAATGGCTACCAGACCGACAGGGAGGGAAGCTCAAAGTCAAAAGGGGGCTTCTGATGGAGACGCCCCTCCCACTTCATGCCTGAGGCCTTGCCCACCCCAGCGTAAAATCACTGCGAGGTCTGGGTGGGTGGGAACCCAGAGGGAATCACTTTCCTTCAAGTTCATGCTCCCCCCACCTAAAAACCCACCAATGGGCATGTGTGAAATTCAGGCCGCTGTCTGTTATATTGAGAAGTACATTGAGATCTTAAGAAACAGCATCTAACTGATAAATGTACACTTCCTGCTCCTGGGGCAAAATGATACAGCATGTAGGTTCGGGAGTGTCTATCTTACATAGATGCTGGGAATCATTCTTCTTACCAAATGTCTATTCAAGATTTTCCACTTCCCTCAATATGTCCTCCGTAAAGCACTCACAAATTGGGGTGAAAACCATTTCGCTAAAACCAGCTTCAGTTAGAAAGTGTTCATGAGTGGCACAGTATGGAAATGCTTTTTTATAAAATGACTGTGTTAGCAAAGAATTAGTCATTGAGAGACGGTATTCCAGATGATGACCTTGCATGGAGAACAGAATTGAACTGTTTACTGAATCAGTGGTTACTTGCCACCTTTATTTAAATGCTTAGTAGCCCTTTTGTGCTTTCTGACTCCTGCTCAATGCAATGCAATTGTAGTGAATGACCTTAGCTAATCCTGTTGGAGTTCATCTTGGAGAATGGGCTGTACACTCTAGATGTCCTGCTTCTTGGTCCTACCAGTTTGACTTGAAGAGATATGTGATGGTATCCCAGGAATGATACTTTCCATTTCCCATCACCTTGATGTCATATTTAACCCCAACATGAGTTTCTAACCACATATCTGCACCATTTCTAAGACCACCTGTTTGCACTTCTGTAACATTTCCCAACTCTGCCTCAGCTCGTCTGCTACTGAAATCCTACTCCAAGTCTTTATTACCTCCAGACATGACGTTCCAATGCACCCCTCACTGGCCCTCCACGTTTTACCCTCTACAATCTAAAACTCTGCTCCAGCTCCCATTCCCCCTCAATCCTAGGCTTAATGAGCTATATTGGCTTCTGGTTAAGCAAAGCCTCAATTTTAAAATTCTCATCCTTGCTTTCAAATCCCTCTATCATCTCACCCCTCCCTATTCCTGTAATCTCCTTCAGCTCCACAACCCTCCAAGATACCTGCATTCCTCTAATTCTGGCCACTTAGGCATCTTTGGTTTTAATCGGTCTACCACTGGCAGTCGTGTCTTCAGTTGCCTCGGCCCCAAGCTTTGGAATTCTCTTTCTAAACCTCTCTGCCTCTCTTCGCTTCCTTTAAGACACTCCTTAAAACCTGGCTCTTTGGCCAAGATTTTAGTCACCTGCCTTAATATTACCTTAGGTAGCTTTATAATTCTCTTGGGAAACACTTTGCAACATTTTATTACGTAAAAGGCACTATATAAATACAAGTTGTTGTTGATGGTCGTTTCTCCTTCACCTCCCAGGGAAAGCAGTGAGACTGTGTTCCATATGTCCTTCCAGCCTCATGACTCAGGGCAGAAACTGGTGCCACATGTCTTTGAACCAAATCCACAAATCACAATGTTGTCTGGTTCATTGCATTGCAAAACTCAAAAGTAAAATGCCTTGAGGCTCACTATACAGCTGGAATCAGTCTCACACTGATATCCAAATGACAAGAGTTATACTGCTCACTGCACATCATACTCTGTTTAGCATCAATGGAATTTTGCATAAGCATCAAAAGTGAGCAGCTAGTTAAACTTCATTGCTAAAAGAGAACTAACATTAAGAAATAACATTTACATCACCAATATTGGATGGATGAAACTGCCTCATGTTGGCCTGTAGCAGCTGTATGAGAGACTTATTAAATTATAAAATACTTTCATTAAATCTGTGCAATTAAAAAACTTGTAATGAACAATCCGCAATTTCCAACAGCTATGTGGTTGGTCATTTTCTCCCCAAGTATTTGGCACAGTTTTTCAGATTACAGCCTCCAAATAGTCCCTTTGTAAGTTTGTCTTGAATTCTGTTAGGTGTTTTGTTACATTTTCTTTCTGGGCAAATAAAAAGTAATCTATTTACCTGTAAACAAGTACATCATCAGAGGAGCTGTTATACTGGACTTGATACATGCGGATTCCAGGGATGTTTCGCTGTGAGGGCCAACGGATCTGTACTGAAGACGATGTGAGGTCAGTTGCTATGACCTTCTTATCCTGCACAATTTTTGTGTCATTGGCAACAGGTGGAGAACCAGACTTGGCAGAAGTGGTGATGTCGGACGAACCAGGATCTGGTTCTTTGATATTATTTGTACCATTAGCAAAATGGGGGAGAGGGTTGACAATCAACTCCACTTCTACCATGGCATCCCCAGCAGCATTAGAGGCAAAGCAAGTGAAAATTCCGCTGTCTTTAGGGGTGGCGATTAGGATGTGCAATGTACCATTTTCATTGGTGATGGCCCTGGTTGAATTAGAGATCAGTCGTCCTTCTGGTGAAGTCCAATGAATGGATGGATCTGGGTCCCCAACTGCTTTGCATTTCAAAGTCGCTCTTTGACCTTCCATGACAAAAGTCTTGGAGGTGTGTCGTGTGATGAGTGGGGGATCACAGGTGAAGTCCTCCTCAGATATGAACCAGAAATATTTACCCATTAAATGAGGTGGTGAGGCACAAGTCTCCAGGTCATCTTCCCTTGTAAGGCGTCTCAACCAGAGTAGTTCACAGTTGCAGTGCAGTGGGTTCCCCCCAAAGCTAAGCACAAGAGACGATGGTGGGGTTCCTTTTGTCTTTGCATACACTTTGTCTCTTTGAAACAAGGGATCAGGGGGCAACTTATGAAGTTTATTGGATGTCATGTCCAATCGAACCAGCTTGTGAAGGTTGGAAAACGTCCCTTTTGGAACAAAGTCAATCAAGTTATGGTCCAGACTGAGAGAGTTGACATTTGTCATTTTGCCAATAGTTTCCCAAGGCAGATTCTCTAGGTTGTTATAAGAGAGATCCAGATCTTCAAGAGATGTCATAAAGTCATCAAAAGAGCTGGCAGCAATGTAATGTAGCTGATTGTTGCTAAGGATCAGGTGTCGGAGATTCATTAGACCGTTGAAGTGCTCATGGCTGACTATGGTGAGTCTATTACTGTCCAGGTGTAAAGCACGAAGACCTCTCAGGTCGGCAAATGTGTGAGGCATGATCTGGCTGATTGTATTCCTCGACAACGTGAGGTGGACAAGCTTTGTCATGTTGGCAAAGTCTTTCTTCCTGACCGTGGTAATGAAGTTGTCGGTTAGACGCAGCTCCACAGTCTTCCTGTCAATAAATGGAGGCACGAAGAGAAGCCCAGTTTTGGCACAGAGGATCGCGAGGGAAGGGGACAGGTTTTGGCAGATGCAGCGCTTTGGGCAAATCTGAGCCTTGACAGCCATGCTGAGCAGGAGCAGAGAGAAGAGGAGCCTCTCCATCGTCAGTCAGACTAGCAAACTAGAAAAAGAGAATAACAAACAATTAGCAGCACCTGAAGGATGTCTTTTTTAAAAAAGCCAATAAATTTCTGACATTATATTTATTACTTTCAACCTAAAATAAAATTCTTTCATAACACTTTTGTTCTTTGTTTAATGTATATTCATGGGACTCCCAGTGGATCAGCAAGTTTATGCAGTGATAGCAGAGGAACAGGAGCTGGTCATTCAGTCCCTCTAGCCTGCTCTGATATTAGAGAATGGCTGATCTGCTCCTGAACTCCATTTTCCCACCTTTGCTTCATATCCTGGGTTAACATTATGTAGAATTACAATGTTTCATGAAGCCATAAATCCTTTTTTTATAATGAAAGTTTTGATATTTTTACTGGTTTTAGAGGGAGAAAATATTTCCTTAAACTTCTTCTCAGTTATTTCCATTTTCCACTTCTCATTAGTCCTGAGTTTATAGAATTCCAATTGGCCAGACCACTTTCTATTCCTACTCACTAATGGATGAAACTTCCTCTTTTATTTCTAATTATACAAAATATCTCCTTAAAGAAGGACAATTAGACACAACATCCCAGTTGAAGCAGGAATTATTTTCCTGTTATCCATCATTTTTTATTCAGCACACTGAAATTTGGCAAGCCAGCATGTCAATCACTTATAGGAACATTGGAAATAGGAGCAGGAGTAGGCCATTCAGCCCCTCGAGCCTGCTCCCCCATTCAACTAGATCATGGCTGATCTACTTCAATGCCATTTTCCCACACTATCCCAGTATCCCTTGATACTTTTAAAATCTAGAAATCTATCAATCTCTGTCTTGAACATACTAAATGACTGAATCTTCACAGCCCTCTGAGGTCTCTGAGATAGAAAATTCCAAAGATTCACAACACTCTGAGTGAAGAAATTGCTCCTCATTTCAATCCTAAATGGCCTGCCCCTTATTCTGATACCATGTCCCCTGGTTCTAGACGCTCCCAGCCAGAGGGAACATCCTTCCTACATCTACTCTGTCACGTCCTGTAAGAATTTTGTAAGTTTTAATGAGATCACCTCTCATTCCTCAAAACTTTAGAGAATACAGGCCCAGTCTCCTCAATCTCTCCTCATAGGACAATCCCATCATCCCAGGAATCAGTCCGATGAACCTTCATTGCACTCTCTCTATGGCAAGTACATCCTTCCTTAGGTAAGGAGACCAAAACCGTAAATAATTAGACCAAAACTGTACGTAATAAACTAAAACTGTACATAACTGGACCAAAACTGTGCTCAACCTGTCATTCAAAAAGCCTTGGCTTTGGTTCCCTGTCTTTCCATGCTGATGGAATGTAGTTCACCTGTACCTGAATCATCTCCTGCTTAAAGATCACCCATTGTTCTGTTACAGTTAATAATTGTCATGGTAAAGTTGTCATAACATGTCTTTATTTTCAGAAATTCTCCTACTCACAATTTATCCATGTCTTCGGCTGGGTATAGACCTTTGAATACTAGCTGCTCTCTCTTAGCTTGGCCAGGGGGTCATTCTGCTTGTGATCTGATTGCCTATTTAAGTTATTTGAAGAGGTTCAGCTCTGATTCTGTCCTCATATTGATGGTCACACATCCCACACTCTTCAATGGGAGTTGCTGGGTGGTGATCAGGAGCAGGAACCACAGCTGATATGTTCCTCCTAACTGACCAAATGGTATTGAAGTCTGCTTCAGAGCAACTTAATTCACCAGACTGGGTCATCATTTATTTTACTGTTACATTATCTCTGTCTCCCTCTAGTAATCTGCCACAGATGCTATACTATATCATGAATACAGAGGCATACATTATGACTCCTACATTGCAACACATCTATCAGTTAACTTCTGGTATAATTTTACCTGCAGTGCATTAAATCATGAATATTTAACATACGTCTTTACCCATGTCCTGTTCACCCATCACTTCTGTACTCGCTGATCTACACTGGCTCCCAGTTAAACAGCACATCAATTTTTAAATTCTCATCCTTCTCTTCAAATCCTTCCATGGCCCTGCTACTAACTATCTCAGTAATCTCCTCCTGTCCCACGTCCGAGATATCTGCACTCTTCCAATTCCGGCCATTTGAGCATCCCTGATTATTTTCACTCCACCAATGGCGGCCATGCCTTCAGCTGCCCGGCACCTAAGCTCTGAAATTCCCTCCCTAAACTTCTCCATCTCTGTCTCTCCTACTTTAAGATCCTCCTTAAATCCTACCTCTTTGATCAATTCTTTTGGTCATCTGTCCTAATGTCTCCCTATGTGACTCGGTGTCAAATTTTGGTTGCTAACCCTCTGACAATTAAAGGGTCAGAATTGAAGCATTGTAGAAATGTCATGAAAGAGCCAGAGACTTTCCAGATGAAAACTCACGACTGCTCGACACATACTGTCTCCTGTCTGGATGGACAAGGCACAGGTACAGATGGGACAGTCTTTGGCTCCAAATCCCAGGGGATGTTGGCAAAGAAGATCTGAGCAGCCAGAGCAGGGGTCAGAATAGCCTGTCTCTAGCTCTGCTGAATATATTTCTCCTCCTTCAAATTAGATGGTGTTCCCCTATATGGTCAAAGCCTTTCAATTGCTTTTAGCAAATGAAAAATTAACATGAATCAGTTTCCCACCCGTCCTCAAAATCACTTGAGCCATGAATCATGAAAAGTGAAATGATGAAAAATAAATGATCTCAGTGTGAGTAGAATTCCTGACTGTATTCCCTGGTTTCCCATGGGTGAGGCTGGCATAACGAATTCACTGAAATACAGGAGAAGTTGTTAATGTTGCAACTGAAGTTACACTAAATGGTGGAGAGGCACTGGCTGTGGGATTGCAACCTATTCTCGCAAACATGTCATCTTAAAGGAGCTGGGACCTCCGATCAGTCTGTTTTTCCATCAACGGATAATAAGTGAAACTTGAAGCCATAAACTGATGGATCAGCTTTCTAACTTCTCATTAACATGACAGCGTGAAGCTCCTCATTTACCAAGGCAGAGTCTGTTCCATTCTGTCTTTCTGATACCTGTAAAATTAGCAAGGCCCATGCAAACATTTCAAAAATCTTCAGTATGGAACTGCGAGCTTTCTGATGTTTCTATAAATCACTTGACACATCTAATCCACGGAAAGGTTCAGCTCCAGTAGTTTTAGTGTTTATTACACATTTATGGAGTGAGATAGTAGACCCGCTAGCACAGCACTTATATTTGATCCATTCCACTATTTTTCATGAGTTTTCAACTGTTGAGAGTTATAATCACATTAAAGTTGAAAGATAGACCCCAAACCGTTTCTTGCCTCAATGGCCTGGTGCTGGATATTGAAACTAAGATTAATAGGTCACATGGGGTTCCCCCAGCCCAGAAAATTTGGCCATAGTCCAGGCAGCTCAGCTTGATATACTTTTATCATTCTTACTAGTTTGCCTTCTATGAATTTCATGTGGCTGGAGGTTTGGAAATGGCTATTTATAGTGCAGACATTTCACCGGTGAATGAATCCTAAATCAAATCACAAACATTATTTAATATCTGCAAGTTGAGCTATGTGAGAATTAATGGGAGTGCATCTTTAAATTTTGGCTTAATACCCAAGATTCCATTGCTCATACAGAGCTACCTGGTTCAGTAAGGAACAAGCTGTTAGTGTTTGAATCTTTAAAGCAGAAGGCCAGGTTCAAACTCCAATCAAAGCTGAGTTCATTAATCTCACATTAGAAGAATCATAAAATCTTAACAACAAAGAAGGAGGCCATTTGGCCTATTGTGCCTGTGCTGGCTCTTTGAAAGAGCTATCTAAACAGTCCCATTCCCCTGCTCTTTCTCTATAGGCTATACTTTTTTCCTTCAAGTCTTTACCTATTCCTTTTTGAAATTTACTATTGAATCTGCTTCCACAGCCCTTTCAGGCAGCACATTCCAGATCATAATAACCTGCTCTCCATATGAGCCTAGACTGGGATTCTTGGTGGGCTGTTTGACTGCGAGGGGCATCACAGCTAAGGCTGATCACCTGCTCATCAGGCAGCCATCTGAAATGAGGACCCTGGTCTCAAACAAGGTCAGCACATGTGGACTTTGGACAGTGGTCAGAAGCAGGGTCGAGGAGGGTGCCTTACTTCCCTAGTCCAGAGCCCTCATCATCTGAGCTTGCAGATAGGAGAGCTGGAGAACCTGTGGAAACAACTCCAGGAAGGGCAAGTGAATGCAAGAGGCATAATTTGAAAAAGAGCAGGATTAAAAAAGGATGGGTAATGATCGTTTTTATCCTCAATTAAGTTTAGTTTACTTTAAACTCATCTGTGCTTCAAAAAACGTGTTTTTTTTTCAACTAAATTATAATCAATTATGGATCTGCACCCAAAATCAGGCATTTGTGAAAATTAGAATCTTTTATTTTCTTGTATTTACACGCTGTATGGCTGATGACTTCCTGTATGAACAATTCCTCCAATGTGCCAAAAATACACTTAGAATCTCTCACTTTCCCATTGGAATCCAAAATGAATGCTGAGCTATTGATTTTCTTAATGAGCCCATTAATAGAAATCTGCTGAGCCCCTGACTAGGGCCGCATGGGTTTGATACATCCTGGGACCTGTGAACATTTGTGGCTGCTTCACTTGATGAGCTCACTAAGAACAGGTTCTGAGGGAGAAAGGGGGTTATCATCAAGGGGGAGAGGTGGTGTATACACTTATAAACATATTTAAATGTTTTCCAAATGGAATAGATGCCTCATTAAATACTGTTAGCAAAGAATAAGAAACATATCTTGTTGTGGTTTCCCTAACAACAGGAATGAGCTGCTCCATCTAATTACAATCAGCAAAATGGACCTTTGATTGTCACATTTCAGCTTGAGGTAGATAATTAATTTTTAATTTCTTTCTGCTTTATTTTTTCCCTCCGAAATACAATTTCATTTCCCATTAACTTAGAAAGTTACATCTGGGAGGCAGCTAGTATGCAATGAAGCTGGTTAACCTTAGGAACATTCCTTTGCCCTGTACCTGAGGAATAGCTATCCCATTCTGCCATGCTGTGCTTCTCTGAGAAACATGCAAACAAACTCTCTCAGCCTCTCTATCACACTTTCTCTCTCTCAGCCTCTCAGTCGCTCTCTCTCTCAACCTCTCTATCACTCTCTCAGCATCTTGATCATTCTCTCCCTCAGCCTCTCAATCACTCTATCTCTCTCTCTCAGCCTTACTATCACTACCCCTCTCTCAGTCTATCACTCTCTCTGTCTCTCTCTCAGCCTCTCAATCACTCTCCCTGTCTCTCCCTCTCTATCACTGTTTCTCTATCACTCTCTCTCTCTCAGCCTTTCTATTACTCTGTCTCTCTCTCTCAGCCACTCAGTCAGTCTCTCTGATTTTGTCATTCAGCCTCTCTATCATCTCTCTCCCTTTGCCCCTCTATCACTTTCTCTCTCTCCCTCGCTCTCTCAGCCTCTTTATCACTCCCTCACTCTCTTCCTCTGCCTGTCCACCACTTTTTCTGTCTCTATCCCTTTGCCTGTCTATCACTTTCTCTGTCTCTCTCTCTCTCCCTCTGCCTGTCTATCACTTTCTCTGTCTCAGTCTCTCTCTCTCTCCCTCTGCCTGTCTATCACTTTCTCTGTCTCTCTCTCTCTCTCCCTCTGCCTGTCTATCACTTTCTCTCTCTCCCTTTGCCTCTCTACCACTTTGTCTGTCTGTCTGTCTCTCTCCTTTTGCCTCTCTATCACTTTCACTCTCTCTCAGTCTCTCTATCAAATTCTCTCTCACACACACATTTTCTCTCTCCTTCTGCCTGTGTATCACTTTGTCTCTCTCTCTCTCCCTTTGCCTCTCTACCACTTTGTCCCTCTCTCTCTACCACTCCTTTTGCCTCTATCACTTTCACTCTCTCTCAGTCTATCAAATTTTCTCTCTCCCTCTCACATTCTCTCTCTCCCTCTGCCTCTCTATCACTTTCTCTGTCTCTCTCTCTCTCTCTGCCTCTCTATCATCTCTCTCTTTCTCCCTCTGCCTCTCTATCACTTTCTCTGTCTCTGCCTCTCCATCTCTCTCTCACCCTCTGCCACTCTATCTCATTCTCTCTCTCTCTGCCTCTGTCACTCTCTCTCTCTGCCTATTACTTTCACTCTCTCCCTCTTTCTCCCTGCCTCTCTATCTCTTTCTCTCTACCTCTCCATCACTTTCTCTCTCTAGCCCTCTATCACACTCTCTCTCGCCATGGAGTACTGGCCTTGGAAAGAACTTGCGCTTGGAGTCTTTGAATGTGGGGAGGCTGTTGCACTGCAGCTACCACACGGTTCTGGCCGATCAGGAAACTCTCATGCTCTTACCACCTGCCATAGGTGATTTGGAAGGATTTACAGGTTAACAATGAACCGGATTGGCCACGTTGTGGCCAAATATTTCGGGCACAGTCAAGGTATATTTCCTCAAAAGGGAAAAGTATGGCCAACAAATCCAGGGCTCCCTGGATGAGAAAGGAAATAGAAATTAAGATAAAGAAGAAAAAGTGTGTTTATGACAGGCGTCAGGTAGAAAATATAATGAGAACCAAATGGAATACAGAAAGTTCAGGGGGAGGTGAAAAAGCAAATAAGAGAAACAAAGAGGGATTATGAGAAAAGACTGGCAGCCAACTTAAGGAGGAATCCCAAAGTCTTCTATCAGCACATAAATAATAAGAGGGTGGTAAAAGGAGGAATAGGGCTGATTAGGGACCAAAAAGGGGATTTACACATGGAGGCAAGGGCCATGGCTGAGGTATTAAATAAATACTTTGCATCTGTCTTTACCAAGGAAGCAGATGTTACCCAGGCCATGGTGATAAGGAGAAAGTATTGGATAAACTGTTGGTTATTAAAGTTGACAAGGCACCGGGACCGGACGATGTACATGCAAGGATCTTGAAGGAAGTATGAGTGGAAATTGCAGGGGCGCTGGCCATAATATTTCAGTCTTCCCCAGACTCAGGGGAGGTGCCAGAGGACAGAATAATTGCAAACATTACACTCTTGTTCAAAAAAGGTTGTAAAGATAAGCCCAGCAATTACAAACTAGTCAGTTTAACTTCAGTGGTGGGGAAGCTTCTAGAAATAATTACTTGGGATAGAATTTGTAGTCACATGGAAAAATATGGGTTGATTAGGAAGAGCCAGCATGGATTTCTAAAGGGGAAATTGTGTTTAACTAACTTGCTGGAATTTTTTGAAGAGGTAACAGAGAGGGTTGATGAGGGTAATGCTGTTGATGTGGTGTACATGGACTTTCAAAAGGCGTTTGATACAGTGTCACACAACAGACTTGTGAGCAAAGTTATTGCTCATGGAATAAAAGGGACAGCAGCAATGTGGATACAATATTGACTGAAAAATAGGAAGCAGAAATAGATAAAGGGATATTTTTCAGGTTGGAGGAAGGTTTGCAGTGGAGCTCCCCAGGGGTCGGTATTGGGGCCTTTGCTTTTCCTGATATATATAAATGATCTAGAACTTGGTGGGCAGGGGACAATTTCAAAGTTTGCTTAACTAAGTAACTTAACTAAGTAACCTTATAAACTAACCTTAATAGCCTTAATTAACCATTGTAATCTTAGAGTTACTATGATTACTTATTAATATTTAACCCTACTAACTATAATCAGTAATTTTAATAATAAATATTTAGTATCCATAAGAACTACCACCACTGGATCATGACACAGAAATTGAAAAAAAAGCAGGTTCTTGACTTTTAGTTCCATTTCCCTGTTAGAAACTTCCAGATAGCCCACCTGACAATTGGACCATCCCCCAAAGCCAGACTGATGGAACCCTCAGATGGACATACCCCAAATCCGATGTTTGATTTGGCCTGTTCCCTGTGGTCATATTGCCGGGGAATTTTAGAGTCTGCAGCAGAGAATTCCTTGTGAAAATCTCAGTAAAAATTTGCAATGTTTGTGCTCCAGGCAATTTCAAAATAACAGTAAACTCATGAGTCCCAGATCTGATAAAGTTGATGGAGTGCCTCAATCAAAAGCATTAGGGCTGTCTGTCTGTGTAATTTCAAACTGGCCCATGCTACACAATTTGGGGACCATTTCTCCAGTCATTTGTTGTTACTAATGGATCCATTTGTTTTCTCCCTGGTCAATGTCAAGGACCAGCTGAGAATGTCTTGAAACATGAAGTATATTTCCTCACAATGAGTCGCTGTCAGAAGCTGGTCTTTTCTTGAGTTAACAAGATGCTAAGGAAACCAATGCTTGCAGAGAGCTGGAAAGAGTGTAGACCAGGGCAATTTGTTTTGTCCATCTCTGGTCATTTACTGTCCATTTAGATGGGTTTAAAGAAACAAATAACAAGACAGAGGTTAAAGGTGTTGATGTGGGTTGGGTGAGGGAACAGAATGCACATGGGCAACCATAGCAGAGGATGTGTGGCTGAGAAGGAAAGCCTGAGAGAAATTTGTAGATGGGAATTGGGGACAGTGTAGAGGGAGCTTTACTCGGAATTCTGTTGAGTCACATAAAGCCTTGAAAAATGTTACTGCAGAGCTAGTGTCAAGAAGATATAATTTTCATAATGTTATTGGAATTTACTGTAAAATAAAGTAATAGTGGGATATGTCCATGTGTCTGTGTTTATGTGTGTGTGTGTGCGCATGAGATTTAATTGAATTAGAGGCAACTAATCTGGGTGTTTTGATCTAAGAAGAGAGGTTAGGTTTGAAATGTGGATTAGATAAACATGGGGAAGCTTAGAAACATGGGTGTCTATTTCAATTAAATTAATTTTCAAATAAACCAGACTGGATGGTTTTCAAAGGAGGGGTGAAATGTGTCACCTAGCCAGGTGATGTTTAGAAACAGTGTGTTTACTTTTCCCAAAGATTACTGGTAGAACTTTAGTGCTAGGAGACGGTTTTATTATCAGAGAGATAAAGTCCAAAGACATAATGAAACAATGGGTATTTGCATTCAAAGAGAAATATGTGTATAAAGAAGGAGCAAGGGCTATGTGTAAGGGAAGGCATTTTTAAGTTCTTACAAGTGTGTGAATAAACCTTCAGCATTTATGCCTCAAGCTGTTCTCTTCAAAGGACTGAAGTTCAGAAAACTCACTTGGAAGCTGACTTATTCAGGGTATCATGTTTTTTGCCTGGGTCTTTTAAAAATCTATGTATCTTACTGTAACCTTAACGAAAATAGAACTGGGAGTTAGATTGATCAGGGGATTTAGAAGTTATCATAGTAGTAATTTGTAGAGTTATGTATGTATTTAAAGTCAATTCTTATATTAATAAATGTTTAATCTAGTTTTGTAAAAAACCTATAATGGTCTTATTATGCTGAATTCAGAGTGCGCATCTCAAAATTTATGCAAATTACAAAGCAAGTTGTGACAGTTGTTTCCAGTTTCCCTTTGGGATTTGAACAGCTCAGTATTTACCATCAGCTATGCCATAACACTAGTGTACTTATTACCCCTAATCTAGGGTCCAGAGGGCAGCAATAGTATGTGAACACTCGCTCTTGGAGACAGCCTGGGAGCATTTTGTGATTGTTTCATTCAGTATCACTGGGTCGGGGGGTTTGGTGGGGGGTGGGGGTTTGGTGGGGCGGGGGGGTTTGGTGGGGGGGGGTGACATTGTGTGAGGAAATTGTAACGTGCTTCTTTAGAAATGGGTTCTTAATTTTGTTCCAGAGTTGCACTGAGGAAAGAAATAGTTTCATTTATACAGCATCTTTTCAGTATTTCAGGATGTCCCAAAGTGCTTCTTTGGAGGTACCGGAGGACTGGAGAAATGCAAATGTAGTTCCATTGTTTAAAAAGGGATCAAAGGAAATGCCAAACAATTATAGGCCAGTTAGTCTTACATCGGTGGTTAGCAAATTAGTAGAATCAATCCTGAGAGATAGGATTAACTGTCATGTGGAAAGGCATGGACTAGTCAGGGATGGTCAGCATGGATTTGTTAAAGGAAGGTCTTGCCTCACAAATTTGATTGAATTCTTTGAGGAAGTGACAAGAAGGGTTGATGAAGGTAGTGCAGTGGATGTTGTGTACATGGATTTTAGCAAGGCATCTCACAAGGTCCCACATGGCAGATTGGTCAGGAAAGTAAAAGCCCATGGGATTCAGGGTCATGTGACAAACTGGATAAAAGGTTGGCCTTGTAACAGGAAACAAAGGGTAATGGTCAATGGATGCCCTTGCAAATGGAAAGTTGTCTCAAGTGGTATTCCACAGGGCTCGGTGTTGGGACCTTGCTGTTTGTGTTATATATTAACGATTTGGATGTGAACGTGGGGGCACGATTGGGAAATTTGCAGATGACACAAAGATTGGCCGAGTAGTGGATAGTGTAGAGGATAGCCATAATCTCCAAAACGATATAGATGGGTTGGAGGAGTGGGCGGTAAAGTGGCAGATGGATTTTAACATAGAGAAGTGTGAGGTCATACATTTAGGGAGGTCAAACAGTTACAGGGATTACACAGTAAATGGGAATATACTAAGAGGGGTAGATGAAGTGAGAGATCTGGGCGTACAAGTACACAGGTCCCTGAAGACAGCAGTTCAAGTCGACAAGGTTGTAAAGAAGGCATATGGAATGCTCCCCTTCATTGGCAGAGGTTTAGAATATAAAAGTAAGGATATAATGTTGGAATTGTATAAAACACTGGTGAGGCCACAACTGGAGTATTGTGTGCAATTCTGGTCACCACATTACAGGAAGGACATAATAACTCTGGAGAGAGTGCAGAGGAGGTTTACAAGAATGTTGCCAGGGTTAGAAAAGTGTAGCTACGAGGAGAGGTTGGATAGGTTGGGGTTATTTTCCTTAGAACAAAGAAGGCTGAGAGGTGACTTGATTGAGGTGTACAAAATTATGAGGGTAATAGATAGAGTGGACAGGATAAAATTGTTTCCCTTAGTGGAGAATTCTAGAACCAGGGGACATAGATTCAAGATAAGTGGCAGAAGGTGTAGGGGGGACATGAGGAAGAACTTTTTTACACAGAGGGTAGTGGGGTCTGGAATTCGCTTCTCAAGTTGGGGGTAGAGGCAGAAACTCTAAACTCTTTTAAAAAGTACCCGGATCTGCACTTTAAGTGCTGTAAGTTGCAGGACTATGGGCCGGATGCAGGAAGGTGGCATTAGAAAGGGCACCTGGGTGTCCTCGGGCTGGCATGGACAAGATGGGCCGAATGACCTCCTTCTGTGCTGTAAGTGTTCTATAGTTCTATGGTTCTGAATTACTCACTGAGCATGTCTCACACCCCTCCCTCCCTGGGGCTCTCTTGACTCTCCTCAGCCACAGGAGAAGTGATAATCTTCACCCTTCAAGTTCTCCCCCTCCTCAAAGCCAGACAGGAGATATGAAGCATGGCACAGCCCGGAGGTAAAACAGTTTAAATTTTCAAAGCTGCGTCTCTGAGCTACATGTCTCTATGTTGCTGGTTTTACTGACAAAGACCTCTGCTTGTAATTAAATTGTTGAAATATATTGTTTTTTTAATCTTCTTCCTCCTGCTCATGTTACTCTTTATTAGATTCTCTAATATAATTTTTCTTGCTCTCCTATCCTGCTTTACTTGGAATCTCAGAAGCCCTTTCATTGTGCATCTTATCTCCCACACACTAGGAGGTGGACACTGCCTTTGGGGAAGGTAGGAGTTATTAGAATGTGCCTTATCTGGTTAAGTGCCGGTGTGTCCTCAGAGAGAAATGAAGAGAGAAGAGGGAGACTGAGAGAGGGAGAGAGAAAGAGAGAGAGAGAGTAAAGCCAGAGATGAAATCCCTCCATCATCCCACACACATTTGCAGATGATGCAGGCTTCAGGGATCATCCCCTAAGTTGCACTAGGCTCCAATCCTTCATACGCCTCTGGCCTACATGGCTAAATAATGCACCAATACACTGGGCTGACAGTTTGGGCACTGAAGTGTAGTATGGGGGGTGGGGGAGATGTGAAAAGGAGGCTGGAACATATAGGACCAAAGTATCAATGCAGGCTCGAAACACCAATGAATTCCAGGTCCCAACCATTTGCCTCAGCTGCCTCACTCTCACGTTATTTTTAAATGTAAGTGGCCTTAATGGCAGGAGGTGAGCTCAGTTTCCAACCTGGAGGCGTTAAGCACTCCAGGAGATGGGAGCTGCCTGCCCAGCATCAGTGGAAAAAGCAGGGAGCAGCCATGATAAAGTCTGCTGCTGATGTGCTGAAGAGAGCAGGCGGCTCCCCAGAGGACAGGCCAGTGTCAACATGGGTGAAAGGAGACCTGCTGGCAGATGGCAGAGAGCTGGAATGAGCGCAAGTCAGTCCAGGGAAGGTCGGTTTAAATTACATGGAAAGTTTCCGATGTGCTGCAACATACCCAGCAGCTGAGCATTAACATACCCAGCAGCTGAGCATTAACATACCCAGCAGCTGAGCATTAACATACCCAGCAGCTGAGCATTAACATACCCAGCAGCTGAGCATTAACATACCCTGCAGCTGAGCATTAACATACCCAGCAGCTGAGCAATAACATACCCTGCAGCTGAGCATTAACATACCCAGTAGCTGAGCATTAACATACCCAGCAGCTGAGCATTAACATACCCAACAGCTGAGCATTAACATACCCAGTAGCTGAGCATTAACATACCCAGCAGCTGAGCATTAACATACCCAGTAGCTGAGCATTAACATACCCAGCAGCTGAGCATTAACATACCCAGCAGCTGATCATTAACATACCCAGCAGCTGAGCATTAACATACCCAGCAGCTGAGCATTAACATACCCAGCAGCTGATCATTAACATACCCAGCAGCTGAGCATTAACATACCCAGTAGCTGAGCATTAACATACCCAGCAGCTGAGCATTAACATACCCAGTAGGTGAGCATTAACATACCCAGCAGCTGAGCATTAACATACCCAGTAGCTGAGCATTAACATACCCAGCAGCTGAGCATTAACATACCCAGTAGCTGAGCATTAACATACCCAGCAGCTGAGCATTAACATACCCAGTAGCTGAGCATTAACATACCCAGCAGCTGAGCATTAACATACCCAGCAGCTGAGCATTAACATACCCAGTAGGTGAGCATTAATATACCCAGTAGCTGAGCATTAACATACCCAGTAGCTGAGCATTAACATACCCAGTAGCTGAGCATTAACATACCCAGTAGCTGAGCATTAACATACCCAGCAGCTGAGCATTAACATACCCAGCAGCTGAGCATTAACATACCCAGCAGCTGAGCATTAACATACCCAGTAGCTGAGCATTAACATACCCAGCAGCTGAGCATTAACATACCTAGCAGCTGAGCATTAACATACCCAGCAGCTGAGCAATAACATACCCAGCAGCTGAGCATTAACATACCCAGTAGGTGAGCATTAATATACCCAGTAGCTGAGCATTAACATACCCAGCAGCTGAGCATTAACATACCCAGTAGCAGAGCATTAACATACCCAGCAGCTGAGCATTAACATACCCAGTAGCAGAGCATTAACATACCCAGCAGCTGAGCAATAACATACCCAGCAGCTGAGCATTAACATACCCAGCAGCTGAGCATTAACATACCCAGCAGCTGAGCATTAACATACCCAGTAGGTGAGCATTAATATACCCAGTAGCTGAGCATTAACATACCCAGCAGCTGAGCATTAACATACCCAGTAGCAGAGCATTAACATACCCAGCAGCTGAGCAATAACATACCCAGCAGCTGAGCATTAACATACCCAGTAGCTGAGCATTAACATACCCAGTAGCTGAGCATTAACATATCCAGCAGCTGAGCATTAACATACCCAGCAGCTGAGCATTAACATACCCAGTAGCTGAGCATTAACATACCCAGTAGCTGAGCATTAACATACCCAGTAGCAGAGCATTAACATACCCAGCAGCTGAGCATTAACATACCCAGTAGCTGAGCATTAACATACCCAGCAGCTGAGCATTAACATACCCAGTAGCTGAGCATTAACATACCCAGCAGCTGAGCATTAACATACCCAGTAGCTGAGCATTAACATACCCAGCAGCTGAGCATTAACATACCCAGTAGCTGAGCATTAACATACCCAGCAGCTGAGCATTAACATACCCAGTAGCTGAGCATTAACATACCCAGCAGCTGAGCATTAACATACCCAGCAGCTGAGCATTAACATACCCAGTAGCTGAGCATTAACATACCCAGCAGCTGAGCATTAACATACCCAGTAGCTGAGCATTAACATACCCAGCAGCTGAGCATTAACATACCCAGTAGCTGAGCATTAACATACCCAGTAGCTGAGCATTAACATACCCAGCAGCTGAGCAATAACATACCCAGCAGCTGAGCATTAACATACCCAGTAGCTGAGCATTAACATACCCAGTAGCTGAGCATTAACATACCCAGTAGCTGAGCATTAACATACCCGGTAGCTGAGCATTAACATACCCGGTAGCTGAGCATTAACATACCCAGCAGCTGAGCATTAACATACCCAGTAGGTGAGCATTAACATACCCAGTAGCTGAGCATTAACATACCCAGCAGCTGAGCATTAACATACCCAGTAGCAGAGCATTAACATACCCAGTAGCTGAGCATTAACATACCCAGCAGCTGAGCATTAACATACCCAGTAGCTGAGCATTAACATACCCAGCAGCTGAGCATTAACATACCCAGTAGCTGAGCATTAACATACCCAGTAGCTGAGCATTAACATACCCAGTAGCTGAGCATTAACATACCCAGTAGCTGAGCATTAACATACCCAGTAGCTGAGCATTAACATACCCAGCAGCTGAGCATTAACATACCCAGCAGCTGAGCATTAACATACCCAGCAGCTGAGCATTAACATACCCAGCAGCTGAGCATTAATATACCCAGCAGCTGAGCATTAATATACCCAGTAGCTGAGCATTAATATACCCAGTAGCTGAGCATTAATATACCCAGTAGCTGAGCAATAACATACCCAGCAGCTGAGCATTAACATGCACCAGCTTGTTCGAGCTCGCCGAAGACTCAACATTGCCCTTGTGAACACACAGGTCCCTAATCCTGAGCCATACACCTCACTCATGGAGACGCTTTTTGAAAATCTGGCCGATGGAGTCTCATTCAGAGAAAGAATGAGAGATTCCTCAAAGACGCAGATGCTTTTGCTAAAGTGGCTGCTGGTGAGTAAGGGCTAAATTTGAGTTGCCTCCTGTCCAGAAAAAAGATGTTTTTGTAGCTTCATTTGTGCTCCCTGATTGATGAGAGGCAGAACATTACTGGGAAACATTGAGCTAGGAATTTTAATTAACTGTTGGATCAATAAAGGAGCTTGATAGAGAGCAAGGCCTCAGAGGGAGATGGAACACAGCCTGACCCAGATTCCAGAGAATATTTTACAGCTAATGCCACCTACACATAATAACCATCAAAAGAAAATATATTCTATCATCTCGACAGACAATGAAACAAGCTTCAAGGATGCTCTCAAAATCTTCCAGAAACATTTATACTTGTGCGCGCAATGTTTATTCATGTGTACAAAAGAATTGTTAGTGTACTGAGCCGGCACTGAGTTTAATGTGGATTCTTTACCCCAGGGCTGGCGTTGTATGTGTCTTGGCATACTGTGCACTGTTACCTGGGGAGCTTCAGCTCCAGTTTTTAGCTCAGTGCTAAGTGAGATGATTTGAACAGGTAACCACAATGTCCTTGAGTTAAGGCAAGGTAACATCAGCCAGGGTTCCCCTCTCACCAACCAGTCACTCCTGCAATTAGGAACTTGTGTGTCAGCACTGTGGAAATTCAACTGCAACAGGGCGTTAAAGACAAGCCTGCTTAGACCAGGGACACTTAGGCAATTTAAAATAGCTTTACTTGACTGAAATCAGTTAACCCGGCTGACCTCCCCATTCAGTTCAATGCAGCAGTGGCTGGTGCATTTACCAGGAAATTATTGACAGGGATTCTGCTGCGTTTAATGGATTTTTCTTTGACTCTCTCATTTATCTGCTCTGGTTTCCCCTCAGTAGATTATCCACGTAGCTAGTATTGAATGATGGAGAGTAAACAGGCTAGTCACCACGTGGGAGAGGTGGGGCAGAAAGCTCCAGCCAAACCCAACACTGCCCTTATCCAAACAGCATTATACATGACCAACTGTCAACCGGCAGCAATTATACCCAGGAGTCCAAGCTGATAATTCATTCTAATGAGGTGAATCGTAGCCCTGTCTACAGCTCCACCTGAACCCTGATAACTCAGTGCAGGCTGAGGATTGAACAGAAAGCTCTGGTTGTCACATGTGGTTCAGATTCTCAGTGGTTACGTTGAATTGGAGGAAGAGTGTATTTGAAAAGCAAAAATTGTATTTCTGTAGCATCTTCCATAACCTCAGGACACATCCCAAAGTACTTTAAAGCCAATTAAGTACT
Source organism: Isurus oxyrinchus (assembly GCA_026770705.1). Classification (NCBI taxonomy): domain Eukaryota; kingdom Metazoa; phylum Chordata; class Chondrichthyes; order Lamniformes; family Lamnidae; genus Isurus; species Isurus oxyrinchus. Next base: position 23,671,072 of record JANJGN010000031.1, on the reverse strand, counting down.
TTTGAAGTGTAGTCACTTTTGTAAAGTAGGTAAAATCCACTTGAGACAGCCTCAAGTTTAATGGCACCTCTGACAGCACTGCACTTCCTCAGTACTGGACTGGAGAATCAGGCTAAATTTTTAGCTAAAGTCTCTGGAGTGAGACTTGAACCCACAACCTCTGACTTTGAGGTGAAAGTGCCAGCAACTACACCACAATAAACATAACCTGTGTGGTTCGTTGGTTCTATTTCAATAGAGACAAACCCCACAGTGTCAGAAGCTGAAGTGGGGTTGCAAGAGTCAGCGAAAGTAAAATACTGCAGATGCTGAAAATCTGAAATAAATTATAATTTTAAAGATTTTATGAAGCTCAATGCAAGCACAAGGAACAGCTTCTCATCTTTCGACTCGACCCTCTACAGCCTTCTGGATTCAACATTTAATTCAACAATTTTAGACCACAACTTCTAGCCCCATCTTAATTCGTGTCTTTTTGCAGGTTTGATTTTGCATTTGGATAGCTGTCCTCCAGGCATTGACACCTCCTCTAAACATATCTTTTGTTTCTTTTTCTATTATCACTCCCAGTGGCTTTTGAACCATGAAAACCTTTCCTCATTTAATCTCTCCTGCCCTTCGTCCTATCGTAGACCTTCCCTTTAGCTCAAAATCCATTACCTTCTGATGAGAGGTCATTGAGCTGAAACATTAACTCTGCTTCTCTCTCCACCGGCGCTGCCTGACCTGCTGAGTATTTCCAGAGTTTTCTGTGTTTAAGACAAAGGGCGACTTTTGCCCAAAGATAGTCTTAGAAAGTAACAATATCCAATTGTTAGTCTGGGCCATATTACTGACATGAAACAAGGGCCCGAGAATGCTTCCGAATCCTTGTTTTCATTGTTTTAAATGTTCTGGGTGAATTTTGCATTCAGTAAATCTCTCCAATCTCAGGCATCGAATGTTAGCATCAGAGGGTATGGGATAGCTATGGTTTTGTCACTGGACTATTAATCAAGAGAATCTGAGTTTTAGGAGGAAAGGTTGCTCAGGCTAGGCTGGTATCCACTGGAGTTTAGAAGAGTGAGAGGTGACTTGATCGAAGCCTTTAAGGTCCTGAGGGGTCTTTCAGGGTGGATGTGGAGAGGATGTTTCCTCTTCTGGGAGGACCTAGAACCAGAGGTCACAGTTTAAAAATAAAGGGTCGCTTATTTAAGACAGAGATGAGGAGAAATGGTCTCTCTCAGAGGGTTGTGAGTCTTTGGAACTCTCTTCCTCAAAAGGCAGTGGAAGCAGAGTTTTTGAATATTTTTAAGACAAAACTAGATAGATTCTTGATAAACAAGGGGGTGAAATGTTATCGGGGATAGGCGGGAGGTTACATTCAGATCAGCCGTGATCTTATTGAATGACAGAGCAGGCTTGAAGGGCTGAGTGGCCTACTCCTGTTCCTAGTCTATCCATTTGTATCATACCATTTGAATAGTTTGAGAGTTTGAATTCAGCTAATTAAATACATCTGGAATAAAACGCTAGTATAAGTAATGGTCACCATGAAACTATCAGATTGATGTTAAAACCCATGTGGTTCACTGATGTCCTTTCAAGAAGGAAATCTGCTGTCCTTACCCGGTCAGGACCATGTGTGATTCCAGTCTTACATCAATGTGGTTAAATCTTAACTACCCTCTGAAGTGGCCTAGCAAGCCCTCTCAGAAGGAAGCCCATCACCATCTTCTTGGGGTAACTCAGGATGGGCCTTGGCAGAATCTAGGGTTAATGATACTTTTAAAAATGGAGCTAATAGTCAGAAAAGGCATAGGACCTTTGTGAACAGAAGATATTCTTCGCCTCCTCACTTCATGTTCTGTTTGGGCTAACAACATAGTAATCCAGGACCGGAACGCATCTGGAGTAGGAACGCATCCGGAGCAGGAACACATCCGGAGCAGGAACGCATTCGGAACAGGAACTCATCTGGAGCAGGAATGCATCCAGAGCAGGAACGCATCCAGAACAGGAACTCATCTGGAGCAGGAACGCATTCAGAATAGGAACTCATCTGGAGCAGGAACACATCCAGAGCAGGAACGCATTGAGAGCAGGAACGCATCTGGAGCAAGAACTCATCAAGAGCAGGAATGCATCCGGAGCAGGAACGCATCCGGAGCAGGAACGCATCCAGAGCAGGAATGCATTGAGAGCAGGAACTCATCCGGAGCAGGAACTCATTCAAAGCAGGAACTCATCTGGAGCAGGAACTCATTCAAAGCAGGAACGCATCCGGAGCAGGAACGCATCCAGAGCAGGAACTCATTCAAAGCAGGAACGCATCCGGAGCAGGAACGCATCCAGAGCAGGAACACGTCCAGAGCAGGAACATGTCCAGAGCAGGAACTCATCCAGAGCAGGAACGCATTGAGAGCAGGAATGCATTCGGAGCAGAAACTCATCTGGAACAAGAACACATCTGCAGCAGGAACACGTCCGTAGCAGGAACTCATCCGGAGCAGGAACTCATCCATAGCAGGAATGCATCTGGAGCAATAACTCATCCAGAGCAGGAACACATTGAGAGCAGGAACGCATTCAGTGCAGGAACTCATCCGGAGCAGGAGCCCATCTGGAGCAGTAACTCATCCGGAGCAGGAACTTATGCCTTTTTGGCATCGAGGTATCTACACTGCTGCCACCTGTGATCAGCCAATTCAGCAGATATCAAAATAACTGGGCATCAAAATAACTGGGCATCAAAATAACTGGGCATCATAACAGCACGAGAACAGTCAAGAACGTGAAAATAATAATTGATCCATCAAAGCCATTGCTGTAATACATCAAAACACTTGTTTTAATATCAAGCTAGCTACACAGATTTAGTTAACATACTTGAGGTGAGTTATGGATATTTTAACATCTTTGCAAGCTTGTTTATTTTCACTAACTGATCGTCCTTGGGATGTCAGTGACAGATATGTTATACTATAGAACACATTTTATTATTATTCTGCTGTTTAGATGGTACCATGTTTAACCTAGCCCTTTCCTTTAAGGGCATAACATCTAACTGCTGTAGCATTCTGAGCTGTATTGGAGATTATTGTCCTTGGTGAAGGAACTGTGCAGATTGGTAAGAATCTGTCAACTAATAGATACAGGCAGGAAAAAAAAGCCAGCATAAAATTACTGGCTCTCTATTTAAATACTCTTTAGAACTTGGGGAAATCCACAGTTTGTACAGCAACTAAGTTATGAGTCAGTGAACGTGGTGTGGGTTTAAGGGAACTCACTTCACAAGAATAAACAGAGGAGCTTTTTCCCTACATTGCCTTAGATTCAGAAACTGGCTCCACCAAGGTCTAAGATGGAGCCTCACAAAGACTCTAGCTAACTGTAAACAAGAGGAGAAAGTGAGGCAGGAAGATCACTGACCCTACACATGGGAGAAAGAACAAGGCAAATGCCGTGAACAAGAGATTGAGAATTGTCAATTGTCAAGGTTCCAGGTTCCATCACTGGTATTTGACATTTGGCTTTTCTTGTATCAGCTGCTCCTGCAGATTTCCCATCTTCTTATAACAATCCATAGGAACCTTTGTAATAAATTGGCTGAACAACATTGTCTTGATTCTGGTTATAGTCATTGATAATCTAAATTCTCCTCTCTAAGCTGTAGATACATCAACCTACACGTTCTTCCTCACTAATGTCAATGTCTAGACTCAATACATAGACCCCTACTCGCACTAACATAGGAACAGAAGGAGACCATTCAGTCCCTTGAGACTGTTCCCTTAGTCATTGAGATCATGGTTGATCTGCAACCCAACTCCATATAACGTGAGATAATGTGGGAAAATGTGAACCTGTCCACTTTGGCAGGAAGAATAGAAAAGCAGTATACTATTTAAATGGAAAAAGGTTGCAGAATTCAGTCATACAGAGGGATCCGGGTGACCTGGTACATGAATCACAAAGTGTTAGTGTGTAGGTGCAGCAAGTGATTAGAAAGGCAGATGGAATGTTGTCGTTTATTGCAAGGGGAATGGAATATAAAAGTAGGGATGTTTTGCTACAGTTGTAAAGGGTGTTTGTGAGACCACATCTGGAGAACTGTGTACGGTTTTGGTCTCCTTACTAAAGAAAGGATATAGTTGCATTAGAAGAGTTCAGAGAAGGTTCACTCAATTGATACCTGGGATTAAGCAATTACCCGATAAGGAAAGGTTGGACAAGTCGGAGTTTAGAATGAGAGGTGATCTTATTGAAACATATAAGATTGAGGGGACTTGACTGGGTAGATGCTGGGAGGAGAACCAGGGGACACAGTTTAAAACTTAGGGGTTTCCCACTTAAGTTGGAGATGAGGACATTTTTTTTCCTCTGGGGGTCATTAGCTTGTTCTCTTGCCCAATAAAGATGTGGAGGCTGGGTCATTGAATATCTTTAAGGCTGAGATAGATTCTTGACTAACAAAGGAGTCAGAGGGTATGGGGGTAGACAGGAAAGTAGAGTTGAGGCCACAATCAGATTAGCCATAATTTTATCAAATGGCCAAGGAGGCTCAAGGGGCTGAATGGCCTACTCCTACTCCTAATTCATAGTTCATATGTTTGTATGTATGTATGTAGGTGTGTACCTTGCCCCACCTTTGGCTAACAGAAAATCTATTGAACGAACATCTTTGCCCTTTGCAGAAAAGTGTTCAAAACCTCAACTGCACTTTGTGTGTAGAAGCGTTTTCTAACCTCACTCTTAAAAGGTCCTGTTCTAATTTTTAGAATATGCTCACTGGCCCTAGAGTCCTAACCAGTGGGAATAATTTCTCTCTATCCTTCCCAACCATTCCGCTTAATATCTTGAAAACTTTGATCAAACCACTCCTTAACCTTCTAAATCCCAGGAATACAACCCTAGTTGTTTCAACTCTCCTCACAGCTTAACCCTTGGATTCTAGGGGTGGAATCTTCCATTCTGGAGTCTTAGTCCGGTGGTGGGCGGGACAGTGATTCTCGCTGGGTGGTGGGACCGGAACATTGCTCCCTCGGTATTATTCTAATAAATCTTCACTGTATTTCCTCTAAGGCTAATATACCCTTCCTAATATGTGGTGCCCAGAGCTGCTCAAAGTACTCAAAACCATTCATTCTCAGAGCCTCAAAACCATCCTCCCGTCCCTCAGCTACCCCTCCCTCAGCCTCCCCTCCCTCAGCCTCCCCTCCCTCAGCCTCCCCTCCCTCAGCCTCCCCTCCCTCAGCCTCCCCTCCCTCAGCCTCCCCTCCCTCAGCCTCCACTCCCCCTGTAACTGACACGCTATTAACACCCAAGTTGAAATCTACTAGATAATTTACCTCATCCTTCCTCCAATCTTTTTGGTGGTACCTGGCATTTGAACTTTGATTCTTTTCCTTGTTTTCTCAATAAAAGATAACTAAGGAGCTTCCTGTTTCAGCAAAACCTCAGATAAGAATAATCGTTGGTGATCTGAGTTTCTGAATCAGAGATTGTAAAAACGATAGAAAGAGAACCATCCCTCGAAAGGTCATCTGGTAAAAGGAAGTATCTTTATAGAGCAGTTAGATATTGGGTTTTAATTCAAATTAACATTTGTTCAAAATTAAGGAGTGCTTTAAAACTCAGGGGGAGGGTTATACTGTTAGACTGAGTGAGAAATAATGGGGAGTTAAAGTTCACAATTGGCAAAGACAAAGCAATGAATTCATGGACAATTAGATGAAGAATATTAGAACCCAGGATAAGCACTGGTACTAGAGGACTACACTATTTAGATAAAGAAGACATTAAGTTGGATTGACATCCTGTCATTGGTGATAAGGACCTGTTATGTCTTTGGACATTCTGCAGAAAATACTGGGGAATGGGAAGTTTAATCAGCGCCGAGGCAGCTCTCAGAATAACTCAGCAGAAACGTCTCGTCTGTTGATCAATGTCGTCCCATGAGATCCCCCATTCCATCACCAGTTTGAATGGAGTCACTGGATCTCGACTTGAATGAATGTCATCATTGAAACTAATTTGAAATTGAAATATCAACAAATGGGTAGGAAACCAACTAACATAGCACTAGTGGAGGAGGCTTCAGGGGTAAGCTTGGAATGGGGAGGAGATTGAGACAAGTAACACTGTTTTCCTGCATAAAAGCAGTGACAAAACTTGTTCAGGGCAAATGTAAGCTCCTGTCCTGCTATCGTTAGGCTCCCTGCCCCTCAGAACATATGGCCCAACCCCTGAGCTCCACGGGGGGAGGGCCAGCCCTTAACACTTCGCCACACTGATCCATGCCAACTCGGTTCTCGCCCCTGCCGAGCGTAGCAGATTTTTGAACCTTTTGTGGCACTGCACCCACGTGCGCCGCACAACGTTGTGGCTGCTGACCTCGGCTGCCACCTCCGCCCAGGCTCTTTCGGTTGTGTGCGGTGAGCTCCTCCTGCCATCCCTGGGTCCTAGAGTGTCCCGCTGGGCACCAACCTCCTCCACAAGGACCACAAGGCACTCATCCAAGAAACAGGGAGCCAAGTGCCTACCCGACGTGCCCTCCTGCCTGACGTCTCCAGCTGCTGCTGAGGCCATTGTTCGAGTGAAATGGTGACCAGGACAGACTCCAAAGATTCTCCCCTGGCAGCCTTCAGAGGGCTCCCTCTGCCAGTTTTAAAGTGCCCACTGGGTCACCATTAGACCTGGCACCTGACAGGCTCCTGCCCTCGCCCGGCCCTTCCCAACCGTGGAGAAGATGCCTCTCACACTGGGCAGACCTTCATTGGTCAGCCAGCCAGTGTGAAATCCATGGTCGGTAGCAGGTTCCACGTCCGCTTCCGCTCTGGCCAACTTGGCAGCCACGAAATTCAGGCCCAGGTTTTACCAAATTTTAAAAACTGCTTTCCCATTTTCATACTGGCAGGATTTTGTATGGCAATTGTCACTGACTGCCAAGGGATGTAATCTCATTCTTTCAAGAGTGCAGCCTGATTCCCAGAGTTATTAGCCCCAGATGATGTGTTCAAGTCTCTGGAGTGAGGATTGATACACATCCTTTGAGGCAAGAGATTAACTAACTGAGCTAAACTGACTCTTATTGGCATCAAATGTATTCAGTAACAATCCAAACACAACAGCATCCTGGCAACACAATATGATTTCCAGCCAGTGTTCTGAAATCAAACTGCTGGCATGCAACTAATTACACAGAAGGTATTGGAAACCCAAACTCCTCATCTGGTAGAAAATCCATACTGGAGAGGTGACTCAGGAATGGGAGGTGCCCAGTGAGTGAGAGTGGGAGACACATGGGAATGGAAGAGGAGTAGGAAGAGAGTAAGAGCCAGTCAACAGCAGCAAGCATTCAACAGCTGAAGAGAGAGTGGGAGGTGTGCAGGATGGGAGCGGGTAAAGTGACCAAGCTGAGAGGCTCATGATCAGAAGAAGGGCAGATGCTTTCGAGTAGTCAGTGAAGCAAGAATCACTCCCTGATGCACAGGACACTGGAGGCGCAATACCCAATATCAGTGAGAGGCAGAGATAAGTTTGCCAGACTTCCTGATACAAGCCTAGAGCGCAGAGAGGAACAGGCAAGTTTAATATCAATGAGTCTTAGGAAAGAGTCAGCAGAAAACCTTTTCCAACACAGCCATGAACACAAAGACCTTGAAATTACCCTGTGCAAAGCGAAGTGTTACAGAACTTAGGCCTGAGTTTTTCAGGTGGTGGGTGGGCTTGGTCGGAGCGGGTAGAGGTGGTCGCGGAGCTGATCACTGCCCACGATTGGCTCCACGCCGCCATTTTACACGGGCGGGCCAATTAGAGCCCACCCAGAGTAAGATGCGAGCTGTAGTGCCCAGCGCTACCTGTGTGGGCTGGGGGGGTGAGGAGGAAGAGCTGGGGCCAGCGCTCTTTCACTCAGAGCTGCCTGAGGGAGATTGAATCGCTATTGTAATCAATGAATAAATGGATTAAAAATGTATTTAAGTATGTCCCCTCAGGTGACCTGACAGGCAGCATTAACATTACCTTAATCACTTGGTTAATGGCTGCAATAGGCTGTTTACATATCAGCGGGAGTGCAGTCAACTCCGGCACGCGCCTGCTGTACAAAACATCACGCATCATTTTACACATGAAAATCCCTGCTCTTAAAATACTTTGTGTTCAATTCCTTAATCTGCTATTTAAACTGAACTCATAAAAAATGGTTACTGCTTTTTTTAAACACAGCAAGAAAAGGAATTTAATACAAACACTTTAGGATTTCATTGCTAATCCTTGTCTGCGCCAGCTCTCCAAAAAGGCATTATGAGCGAGTGCCATTGGCCTGCCTCTTCCCCGCAGCCTTCCTTGATATTTCTACTCTTCAGGCAGGATGTTTAGGTCAATGTGCAGGCGCAATTGTCAGGCCCGGGAGCTGCCAGGGAAGGCCCACCGTCTGCGATCGGCCCCCAACTGCGATTTCACACCAGTTAGCAGCCAGCTAGTGTGAAGCGCGATTGATATGATCAGCGCTGCCTGGGTTGAGGGGTCGGAGGGGCGAGGGCTGAAGTCCGTGCGGGTCCGAGCGAGCGCTCACAGAAAGCTCCCTGAACCCAGAGAGTTGCCTCAGGGAGCTGAAGAGCTCAGAAGTATAAAATAAAGATTTTTAAATCCGGAATAAAGTGTCCATGAAACACCAGCAGTCACCTGAGCATAGACATTATAAAGATTCCGTGCCCAGGTTTTAATTTTTTTTTATTTAATAACGGGAACCTCATCCCGCCCTTGGATGAGGTTTCCTGAAATGTGCAAAGGCTGCCTGGCTGCTTCACCCAGCTGCCAGCCGGGTGGATGGGCAGTGAGAAGCCCCAGTTAATTGCGCCGTCAATGGGCACAGTCACCCTCTTAATTGTTGGTGGGCGCGCTTCCGAGTTTAGTGTGTGCCCGCCGACTGAAACATTGCCCATGTGCACGATGACACTTGCTCGATGTCATCACGCTCTACCTGATCCCCGAGCGGAAAAATTGTGGCCTCTATTATTCTCAGTTGCTGTTTGTGGGATTTTGCGATGGTTGTGTATTGGCTGTCAAGTCACTGCAATTCAGTAGTAATTCATTGGCTGGAAAACACAGTGGCATTTCCGAGCATGTGCATGATATAGACTGGTATTGTCTGGGACTTAAGTTTCTGCCTCTTTGTCCCACCCACAATCTACCTAGGTTAATCAGCCAGGAAACATCTTGGATTTTTTTTTTATTTATCCATGGGATGTGGGCATCACTGGCAAGGCCACCATGTGTTGCCCATCCCTAACTGTCCCTGAGAGCAGTAAAGAGTTAACCACATTGCTGTGGGTCTGGAGTCACATGTAGGCCAGACCAGGTAAAGATGGCAGATTTCCTTCCCTAAAGGGCATTAGTGAACCACAGAGCCTTAGCAAGGTTACAGCACAGAAGGAGGCCATTCGGCCCATCTTGTCCATACCAGCCCGAGGACACCCAGGTACCCTTTCTAATCCCAATTCCTACACCCAGCCCATAGCCCTGCAGCTTACACCACTTAAGGTGCAGATCCAGGTACTTTTTAAAAGAGTTTAGAGTTTCTGTGAATTCCAGACCCCACTACCCTCTGTGTAAAAAAGTTCTTCCTCATGTCCCCCCTACACCTTCTGTCACTTATCTCGAATCTATGTCCCCTGGTTCTAGAATTCTCCACTAAGGGAAACAATTTTATCCTGCCCACTCTATCTATTCCCCTCATAATTTTGTACACCTCAATCAAGTCACCTCTCAGCCTTCTTTGTTCTAAGGAAAATAACCCCAACCTATCCAACCTCTCCTCGTAGCTACACTTTTCTAACCCTGGCAACATTCTTGTAAACCTCCTCTGCACCCTCTCCAGAGCTATTACATCCTTCCTGTAATGTGGTGACCAGAACTGCACACAATACTCCAGTTGTGGCCTCACCAGTGTTTTAAACAATTCCAACATTATATCCTTACTTTTACATTTTATACCTCTGCCAATGAAGGAGAGCATTCCATATGCCTTCTTTACAACCTTGTCGACTTGAACTGCTGCCTTCAGGGACCTGTGTACTTGTACGCCCAGATCTCTCACTTCATCTACCCCTCTTAGTATATTCCCATTTACTGTGTAATCCCTGTAACTGTTTGACTCCCTAAATGTATGACCTCACACTTCTCAATGTTGAAATCCATCTGCCACTTTACCGCCCACTCCTCCAACCCATCTATATCGATTTGAAGATTATGGATATCCTCTACACTATCCACTACTCGGCCGATCTTTGTGTCATCTGCAAATTTCCCACTCGTGCCCCCCACATTCACGTCCAAATCATTAATATATAACACAAACTGCAAGGGTCCAACACCGAGCCCTGTGGAACACCACTTGAGACAACTTTCCATTCGCAAGGGCATCCATCGACCATTACCCTTTGTTTCCTGTTACAAAGCCAACCTTTTATCCAGTTTGCCACATGACCCTGAATCCCATGGGCTTTTACTTTCCTGACCAATCTGCCATGTGGGACCTTGTCAGATGCCTTGCTAAAATCCATGTACATAACATCCACTGCACTACCTTCATCAACCCTTCTTGTCACTTCCTCAAAGAATTCAATCAAATTTGTGAAGCAAGACCTTCCTTTAACAAATCCATGCTGACCATCCCTGACTAGTCCATGCCTTTCCACATGACAGTTAATCCTATCTCTCAGGATTGATTCTACTAATTTGCTAACCACCGATGTAAGACTAACTGGCTCATAATTGTTTGACATTTCCTTTGATCCCTTTTTAAACAATGGAACTACATTTGCATTTCTCCAGTCCTCCAGTACCTCCCCTGTATCTAGTGAAGATTGGAATATCATCCTCAGAGCATCTGCTATCTCCTCCCTGACTTCCTTCAGCAACTCGGAAACAATCCATCTGGCCCTGGCGACTTACCAACTTCCAAGGATTTCAACCCTTCGAGTACTTCCTCTCTCTTTATGACTATCCCGTCCAATATCTCGCAGTGTTCCTCCTGGACTACCATATCTACATCCTCCCTTTCCTTTGTAAACACGGAGACAAAATATTCATTCAAAATCCTTCCCACAGCCTCTGGACCTACACACAGGTTTCCATCTTCATCTCTGAGCGGTCCCACTATTTCCTTAACTAACCTTTTAGTATTAATATATTAGTAAAACATATTTGGGTTATCTTTAACTTTATTTGCTAATCAGATGAGCTTTTAATGACAATTGATGGTAGCTTCACAGCAAAGCCTTTACAATTGCAGATCTTATTAATTGAATTTCAATTCCACCAGCTGCCATTTGAACCTGTGTCCCCAGAGCATTAGCCTGGGCCTCCAGATGACTGGTCTGGTGACATTACCACTACACCATTGTCTCCCCTTAAACACTTTCCACTGTTACAGAGTTACCTGGACAGAGGTTAGGCAGAAACTCCCCTCACGTGTAATTATGCAGTGAGTTTGTAATCTGCCAGGATGGCCGGACTATATGGGCAGCAGGTTAAATCGGCAGAAACCGTCTGTCCATCGAGAAGCTGAGAATAGCCCTCCAGCCTTAGCATTTAGCTCGAGCCTGTTTGTGAGCATTTATATTTATATTTATATATATATTTATATATATTGATGCAGCAAAGCCCTGTGGCTCTGACAATTCAATATGTTAAAAGGCAATGGAATGAAGCTTTAACCCTGGACGTTCTGTCTTTAACTCTTAGCAAATGGGTTTCCTTAGCTTTCTAAAACTCACAAAGTACAACCGGGGAGAGGACAGTGGGTTGAACAATGGAGAGTTAAGAAAGCCTTTTAAAAAATGAGATATGACAGCTGTTTCCTTGCCTAAGTGAAAGGTGTTTGCACACAGAACTGATTCAGGCAAGGTTCAGCTTATCTGAGGCAGTGTAGCTAGCTGGCACACTGATGGTGTGGTGGGAATGTCCCTGGGCTAGTAATCCAGACAGCTGGCTACTGCTGCTACGACTTGAGGTCAATGCCATCATCTAACTGAATGGTGAAGTGGGCTCAATGGGCTGAATAACCTAACCCCTGTTCCTATGATCTGGGGACATGGGTTCAAATCCCACCACAGCAGCTGCTGGAGTTTAAATTCAATTAATAAAATCTGGAATAGAAAGCTAGTCTGAGTTATAAAGTTTATGGTTCATAAATATTGTGAAATGCAATAATTTATGTTTATATGGTGACCATGAAACTATCATCGATTGTTGTAAAAACCCATCTGATTCGCTAATGTCCTTTAGGGAAGGAAATCTGCCCTCCTTACCTGGCTTACATGTGACTCCAGACCCACAGCAATGTTGTTGATTCCTAACTGTTCTCAAGCAAGCCACTCAGTTCAAGGGCAATTAAGGGTGGGCAACAAATGCCAGCCTTGCCAGCGATGTCCAAATACCATCAAAGAATAAAAAATAAATTCTGAACCCTGTGTGCCCAACCCCAGCCGGTCTCCAGCACAAAGTGATCCCACAGTCAATAATTCATCTCTCTCACTGACACCCATCGCTTGGCTTTCACTCTTGTTATATTATTTTTCACTAGGCACAGGGCACTTGGCAGGTGGCAGGGATAGCAATAAGGAAGGTGGGACAATGGAGTTTTGAAATGAAGCTTATGGTTGATAAATATTGAAATCTAACAACTTACACTACGTTAAGCACACAGGAGATTATCTTTGTGCAACTACAAATCCGTTCTCTTCCTTTTCCTCTTACTCCTATGCAGCATAGCTTAGCCAAGCTTGCAGGGCCCTGCATCCTCTGACAGGGACTCTCCACACCTTTTCCTGTCTCCACCACCTACTCACGTGTGGTGTGTTCTTCACCATGTGACAACACAACCACCTAACTTACAGGACCCATCATGCTGGGTGTACCTGAGCTGATGATGAGAGGGTGGGCATCAGTCATGTGCCAATGTTTCCACACAGTGAATGACCGCCTCTGAGGAATCTTCATCCTCTTTAGACACCACTTCCTGTGGGATGCTTGGAGGTGGGTTGCCTCACATCCTTTAAAAAGTACCTGGATGAGCACTTGGCACGTTATAACATTCAAGGCTATGGGCCAAGTGCTGGTAAATGGGATTAGGTAGGTAGGTCAGGTGTTTCTCACGTGTCGGTGCAGACTCGATGGGCTGAAGGGCCTCTTCTGCACAGTGTGATTCTGTGATTCTGATTCTGACCCGAGGGAAATGAAAGACATGAGTGATAGGGTGAGGCATTCCAATCATTATCATGCAGAACATCACAATATCAGTGGTTGCCAACGTTAAGTCAACATGAGTGAGTGATGTATGCCATGTGTCTGCTGATATTTAATTCTGTCACCAGGTTGTTGGGAGGCCCCATGTCTCCATCACCAATGGCCAAGCAGATGAAGTGCTGCCTCAGGCTGACCATAACTGGAGGGTCATCTCTCTCTTCCTGGCATTTTGTGTCCTGTTCTCCTGTAAGAGTGTGAGCTATGGATTGTTCTGGGATGATGGAAGATCGACATTTGCGGAGGGTCACTGTGAGGGGTGGGTGTGACGTTACAATGCGATGGTACTGTCAATGGTGGCTGATCAGAGGGGGATGTGAGGAGGTGCCTTGAAAGGCAGAAATGGGTTCACCTGTAAAGTTTGTTGGCGTGAGGAGTGCTGTGCAGGATAAGGCTGGGGAAATTAGAGTGAGAGTGTTTGCTCTTGAATGTGCCGTGCCACTCACTGATCAAGTCATTAAAGCCCTTGCAGCACTGTCTCCAGGCATGACACCTGCTGCTGACCCTCTCAGCCACTACCAGCCATGCCTGCTTGTTCCCCTCCTGTCCATGTGGAACAGACTCTGACAACATGCAGCAAAATGTTCAGAGACAAAATTGAGAACTGAATTTGAGGGGCAGCCTTTGACCCTCCATTTGTCCAGCTGCTAGCTCACTTCTGACATTTCGGGAATGCATTTTCCATTTAAACATTGGATTGAAGCAGATTGCTGTAGACCATCATCGTGCCAGCCTGCTCCAATTGATCAGGAAACACAGAAAGTCAGATGCCAATCCTGTGGCTGAGTTAAAAACCATTGACAAGTGATCTGCTGAAATTTCCACGTCCCACCCTTCTAGTAGCCTCCACAGAGAGACAGAACATTAAAATTTCCCAGGGTGATTTCCACCATGCTCCAGCAGAGTTAATGCCAGCGCTGAGAAATTTCCCAGTCAGGGCTGCCTCAATGCTCCTCACAGTGTCACTGCTGCAGCTGGGAGTCTCAATACAGTCCTTCTTGCCTCTACCCAGACCTTTTTTTGCCCTGAAATGATTTCCAGTTCCTTCTGAAAGCAACATAATTATTTTCACATCACAGAAGCCTGCCCACGATCTCCTGGCGGCTGTACTAATATGTACAGAGGACACCTAAAATTAGGTTATCATTCATTGGCTCTGCTAGCCAATAAAAGGCAGGACTGCCTGTTCACCAGTTGTGTTAAGTCCATTATGCTCATTAAGATGAGGGATGGTAAAGCCAACAGAAGGAATTGTAACAACTGTTTAATGGTAACATGTTTTCTGGACTGCAATTAAACAGCAACAAACTAGCTGAAGGGGCACATTCATCAGTTCCATTCCAAATCCTTCACAATGACAGTCACTGAATGAATCCACCCACCATGAAAATCTCCAGGGAAGCAGCAGAGAGTTCCGGATTTATTCAGGAAAGGAGGTGAGAAAGGATGAGGGCTGAAATACAAGTGTAGGTGCCACAGTTCCTGATCTTCCAAGTCCTGGGTTGAGTTTTGCCCAGATTCGACCCCTTCACTAACTGTGCCATTTAACTGGAAGGCTAAAGGAAGGTGATGAAGTGTGGAGCTCCAATGGCTGAGTCAAACAACCAGCTCAAGGTTCCTGGCCAAGAGGAGATACTAACTGGGAGGGGCAGGGCAGTGCTGTAGTTACCTGCTGGATCTATACCCAGCAGAGCTGTCAGGAAAGGAAGGGGCAGGGTGACAATAGAAAGATAGTTTGTCTCATGCTCGCCTCAGGTTTCTTTGGGCTACATATAAACATACAAGTTAGGAGCAGGGGGAGGCCATTCAGCCCCTCGAGCCAGCTCTGTCATTTGATAAGATCAAGGCTGATCTGATTATGACCTCTACTTTCCTGTCTACCCCCTATAACCTTTGCCAGTCAAGAATCTATCTACCTCAGCCTTAAAAATATTCAATGACCCAGCCCCCACTGTTTTCTGGGGAGGAAAATTCCACAGGCTTGCAACCCTCTAAGAGAAAACAATTCTCCTCATCTGCATTTTAAATGGAAGGCTCCCTATTTTTAAACTGTGTCTCCTAGTTCTAGACTCCCCCACAAAGGGGAAACATCCTCTCAGCATCCAACCTGTCAAACCCCCTCAGGATCTTATTTGTTTCAATACAATCACATCTCAATTTTCTAAACTCCAATGGATACAGGCCAAGCATGTCCAACCTTTCCTCATAAGATAACCTCTTCATCCCAGGAATCAGCTGAGTGAATCTTCTCTGAACTGCTTCTAATGCAACTATATCCTTTCTTAACTAGGGGAGACCAAAATTGTACACAGTATTCCAAGATGTGCTCTCACCAATGCCCTGTGCAAACATCCCTACTTTTATATTCCATTCTTCTTGTAATAAACACCAACATGCCACTTGCCTTCCTCATCACTTGCTGTACCTGCACACTGACTTTTTGTGATTCATGTACCAGAACACCTGGATCCCTCTGTACCTCAGAGTACTGCAGTCTCTCTCCATTTAAATAGTATGCTGCTTTTCTATTCTTCCTGTCAATGTGACAAGTTCACATCTGTCCACATTTTACTCCATCTCCCAATTTTTTCCAACTAACTGAACCTATCTATATTGCATTGGGCGGAATTTTCCATGCCCGCTGGCGTCGAGCGTTCCATGGTGGACGTGAGTGGACAATATGACAGGAAGGCCAAAAATCGGTTTCATGGTGTCAGGAAAGCAGTTTGCAATAGTCGGCTCTGCCCGTCACTGGCAGGCTGCCTTCCCCTCACCCTCACATCAGGAACTTCATTGTAATAAATCATTATAAGTCCAGCTCGCCGGAATCAGCCCCCACACTGGATCATCCAGGCACATCAGCAACAGTGCACACCGACGTGTCTCACAACTGTACATAAGTGACATGTACCTGGCGAGCTGCACTTCGCTCAGGACTTCAAGGTTTGTTTGTCTACCTCGCTTCGGGCAGCTCTCACAGTCATCAGCTCCAGGCTTCACAGGCAGCACCACATCACTTTTAAGGGGGCTCATGGGCAGGTCTTTACCTACCAGACCAGCTGTAAGGCGGGGGTGGCTTTTCAATGGCTGCAGGGCTAGTGCTTGCTTGGGGAAGGGGGAGAAGCGGTCTCAGGCAAGGGAAGAGGCTGCAGGACGAGGGCTGTACTGGGGAAGGAGGGTAACCCAGGGTGGGAGGTGTACATGTTAATCTGTGCAAGTGGCCTCAAGATGGTGAGGGCTGAGGAGGCAGTCTCCAGAGGAGATGAGGCCAGATGGAGATGTGAGGGTGTGTGTGAGAATAGACGATGATGTCCCTTGAGCTGGCAGTGAGTGAGATGCCAGCGAATGTGTGATGGGCTTGGGTGTGTGAGTTTAGAGTGATGAGATGGTTGCCTTAC
Source organism: Isurus oxyrinchus (assembly GCA_026770705.1). Lineage (NCBI taxonomy): Eukaryota > Metazoa > Chordata > Chondrichthyes > Lamniformes > Lamnidae > Isurus > Isurus oxyrinchus. The sequence goes on along the minus strand of JANJGN010000031.1, from coordinate 23,654,384 downwards.
CCTGGCTGCACAGGTGAGATCATTCATCCTTTTCCTGCACTGGATGGACAAATCTTCTGTGCAACATTGGCACAGATCGCCACTGTCACCCAAGCCGAGTGCTGACACTGATGGGCCTCCTGTGGCCAGAGTGGGGAGAGACGATATTGTGGTGGGCTCTGACGGGGTCCAGAAGGTGTCCCAGAGATGCGTCACTGAATTGGAGGGCTGCAGTCTCTTGCCTTTTGGGGCCCTGTCTTCTGTGCAGCAGTCCTGGGCTGGAAGCATTGAGAAGGGAAGTGGAGGCTGACTGCCGGTGAAACTGTGTGCTTCCCAGGAATGCATGACCAATGAGGTGGGATTGGGACAATACAGCGCAAAACCCCACCACTGCGACCAGCGGGTAAAATGTCCTTTTTCCAATCTGCCACCACTTAGTGCAAATCTGGGACGATTCCACCCTTTCTGTCCTCCTCAAACCTTACTTTCCTAACTATCTTTGTGTCATTAGCAAATTTAGCAACCATACATTCAGTCCCTTTGTCCAAATCATTTACAGAGTTTGTAAATAGTTGAGGTCCCAGCATTGATCCCTGTGCTACTCTACAGCTTGCTAACCCATAAATAACTCATTCATCCCTACTTTCTGCTTCCTGTTAGCTAACCAATCCTCTATCCTTGGTAATATGTTACTCCCTATACCATGAGCTCTTATATTGTGCAGCAATCATTGATGTGGCAACTTATTCGACTCTTGGAAGTCCGGGTATACCGTGGCCTGAATGTTTCCCTTGTTGGGCACACGCGATCGGTGGACCTAGGAGCAGCTGGGAACCAGGCCCCCGACCGCGATTTCACGCTGACTGGCCAATTAACGGGCAGCCAGCATGAAATGTGCCCTGCAAAGCTCAGCACTGCCGGGTGGGGGTGGGAAGAGAGCGGGAGACAACGTCACCTCAGGCAAGGATGAGCGCTTCCACCGAGCTCCCCGAAGGCAGACACGGAGCTGCCGACCCTGCAAATAATGAAAGAAAGTACAAAAAGCTGCAAAAAATGTCCATGCTGCACAATCAAGCACCTGAGAGTATACCTCATCAAAATGTTGTCTACAGATATTTCTTTTTATTTTATTTCCTAACGGAGATTACATCCCGCCCTTGGATGAAGTTTTATCAAAAATGTAAAGACCACCCAGCCAATTGGCCCATCCACCAGCTGTAAGGTTGGACGCGCTGTGAAGAATCATTGACGATTGCGCCGTTCATATCTACAGGTTCCCCTTTACCCACATTACTTGCTACCTCCTCAAAAATCTCTCATAAAGTAGTCAAACATGATTTCCCTTTCACTAAACAGTGTTGACTCTGCCTGATTGTATTATGATTGTCTAAGTGCCCTGCTATAGCCTCCTGAATAATAAATTCTGACATTTTCCCTTTGACAGATGTTAGGCTAACAGCTGTTCAGTGTCCTGCTTTCTGCCTCCCTCCTTTCTTCCAAAGACAAGTCACATTCACTATTTTTTAATCTGATGGGACCTTTCCAAAATCTTGGGAATTTTGGAAAATTACAACGGATGCATCCCATGGATTATCTCTGCAGTCACTTCCTTTAAAACCCCAGGATTGCATGCCCTCAGCTCCTGGGGATTTGTCAGCCTTTAGGTCCAATAGGCCAGCATGTTTTCCCTAGTGATTGCAATTAAGTTTCTCTTTCCCTTTTACAACTATTTCTGATTTGTTATTTGTGTCTCCCACAGTGACGACAGACACAAAATATCTGTTCAATGCTTCTGCCAGTTCCTTATTTCCCGGTATTAATTCCCCAGACTCACTCTCTACAGGACCCACATTCACTTTAGTTATCGTTTCCTTTTTAAACACTTGTAGAGACTCAAACTATTTGTTTCTACATTTCCAGCCAGCTTTCTCTCATACTCTAATTTCTTCCCATTTACTCTTTTAGTCATTCTTTGCTGGTTTTTAAATGCTGCCCAACCTTCTGGCCTACGGCTAATCTCACAGAATTTGCATGCTTTTTCTTTCAATTCGATACTATCTTTAACTTCCTTAGTTACATCCTTCTCCTAGTGTCTTTTTTCTCACTGAGATGCATCATTGCTGAGTCTTATGAAATATCCCCTTAAATGTCTGACACCTACCCCTTAACCTGAATTCCCAGCTCATTTTAGCCAGCTCTGTCTTCATGCCCTTGTAATTGCCTTTATTTTGGTTTTAAAACACGAGTGTTAGACACACACTTCTCTTCCTCAAACTGAATGCAAAATTCAATCATGTTATCATCACTGCCACCTGTGTTCCTTTGCTATGAGGTCATTAATTAATCCTGCCTCATTGCACATTACCGTGTCTAGGATATCTTGCTTTCTGGTTGGGTCCAAATGTGCTGCTCTAAGAAATGGTCCAGGAAACATTCTATCAACTCATCTTCCAGACTATCTTTGCCAATCTGATTGATCTATGGGCAGGATTTTTCGGTCCTGCCAGCAGCAGATCCAGAAATTCCTGCTTAAGGTCAACAGACTTTTGGCTGCTCTCCAAATTTTCCAGTCCCGCCTACGCCAATTCCCACCATTGGCAGGACCGAAAAATCCCAGCCTATATGTAGATTAAAATCATCCATGATTATTCCTGTACCTTTCTTATAAGCCCCCATTATTTCCTCCTGCGAACCCTGTCCTACAGTGTAGTTAATGTTAGGAGGCTTATAAACTACTTCCACAATTGATTTCCTAAGCTCAAACTGATTGTACATCTTCATCTTTATCACTAAGGTCATCTCTCACTATTGTACTCATGTGATCCTTAATTAACAGAGCAACCCCAATACCTTTTCCTAGCTTCCTGTCCTTCAGAAATGTCAAGGACCCCTAAATCTTCAGCATCCAGCCTTATTTACTTTCCAGCCACACCTCTATAATGGCTACCAGATCATGCATATTTATTTCTATTTGAGCTAACAATTCATCTGTTTTGTTAAAAATGATATAGGCATTCAGATAAAGAGCCTTTAATTCCATCTGTTCATGTTTTTGCAACCTCTGGCCTTATAAGCTGTCGCACTCTTAAGTTTGTCTATCTCTTCCTGCCACACTCTGATTATCTTTCACCTTATTGCTATCTTGGTCTTTTGCCTTGCCCTTTTCCATTAATTTACCACATCTTCTGTAATCTCTCAGCCCCACTATTTAGTTTAAAGCCCACTTTGATGAGCAGTCAGTCTTTATGTATCTGATTCTGCTTATGATGTGCAACAGTTCCTTCATGCTTGCCGCTGATATGTGCGATATTCCCTGCACTGACAAGCTACCATTGGAAAGTATTGAAAAGTTATTTGGGGATTTGACGCACCTATTCAAAACTCTCCCTCTGCTTTGATTTAACAAAGGCTGAGCTGAGGAATAGCACAGTCGCCATCTTGAGAATGATTCAACACGGAGAAGATTGCTTTCTGTTTCATTATCAAGAAATTTTTATGTGACAGCAGAATTGAAATCAATGTTAAGAACATCACTGCATAATGTCTCACTCCTTAATACCACCACCCAGAAGCTTCCAACAATGTCAACAACTTGCATTTGTATAGCATCTTTACCATAGTAAAAACATTCTAAGGCGCTTCACAGGAGCAGTGGAAAACAAAATTTGACACTGAGACACACAGGAGGTAAGAGGAGAGATGTTCAAAAACTTGGTCAAAGAGGTAGGTTCTCTGAAGCATCTTAAAGGAGAAGAGAGAGGTAGAGAGACAGAGAGGTTTAGGGCGGGAATTCCAGAGCTTAGGGCTCCTGGCAGCTGAACGCATGACTGCCAATGGAGGAATGATTAAAATCAGGGATGAGGAATGTACATAGATAAGGAAAGTCAAATCAATCCCCAGTTCATGCTCAGTTAGTCCATTTCAAATACTGATTAGAGGGGCTACATTGTCCCCTAAGTTATGAGGAGCCTAGGATCCTGTTCCTGATCCCTATCTCATGATTCTTGCTAGAACGTGCAGTGTGGGTATCAAGTGAGAAAGGATCAGACTCAATTGGGATGCATCTCCTGGCAGAATTCTCTGTTGGCAGTCAGATGCAGAGAGTGGGCCATGGTTTAAAGGGCATCCAACACATATGGAACCCAAGCCTGGACACAAGTTATTAACAGCAGGAGGGGAGGGATAATTATTTTGGAATTTCTTCAGGATGGAGTTTGTTACCTTGACGAGCGATTCAAGACAGATCGTTCAAGACACTCTCTCTTGATTAAAGAGACGATGAGTTGGAGCTTCTTTGAAAAGCAGAACTAAAATTAAAATTTAAAATAATCTATGCAATTCCTGAAACTCAACAGGGATCAAACATTTAGCAGGTTAATTAAGCAAAGCATTTATTTGTCTTGAATGAGGTGTGCATGACTATAACCTCCTCCCATGCTAATTAAATGCCATAGATCAAGGTAATTAATGAGAGAGGAGGAAATTCTGTAGGTCAGGAAGATCAGACTAGTCAAGGTTGAGAGAGGAACATTGTGCTGATCCTGAGCTCTTCCACAACTGCTTTCTGATGCTTCTCTATCTGTCTAATCCAAACCATCAGGTTAAACGAAACATGAGTGAATTCAATTCTTTCTGCTGCAGCCAGGCACAGAGCAGTGTTACAGTGGGTTGTTGGTAACTTCCACTGTGTAAATTAAATATCCCTCAGCTCCCCCAGTCTCAGAGGAGAGTTGCTTCTTTAATCTGCTTTACTGTTGTGTACCTTCTTGTTCTCATTCTTTTCTCTTGCTTCTACCAAACACCAAACACTCTTGCTCCTCCCAGCACCCTCACTGTTGAAATAAAGGCTCACATGTCTTATCCTTCACCAACACCGAATCTGTACAATTCCTATCTCCCTCAATCCAAATCCAACTAGAATCTGTGGATAGACAGAGTTAACGTTTCGAGTCCGTATGACTCTTCTTCAGAACTAAAGAGAAGGAAAAATGTGGTGAAATATATACTGTTTAAGGGCGGTGGGACAGGTGAAGCTGGATAGAGGGCCAGTGATAGGTGGGGACAAAGGAGAGATTGATAAAGATGTCATAAACAAAAGGTTGAGGGAGTGTTGATGGTGGTGATACTGACTAAAGGAGGTGCTAATGGTAACATTAAGAGTAGAAAGCAGAATGAATAAGTGACAGGATGGCCCTAGTGGGGGTTGGGGTTTGGGGGAGGGGCAGGTGTGGGGAAAAAGATTGAAATAGGCTAAAAGATCTGGAAAAAACAATGAATAGAAATACATTTTTAAAATAATATTAATAAAAATAGCTGGGAAAAATGTTAAAAAATTTAAAAATAAATATTTGAATAAAGGAGGATGAAAAAGGGGTGGGGATGGAGGAGAGAGCTCATGATCTGAAGTTGTTGAACTCAATGTTAAGTCTGAAGGCTGTAAAGTGCCTAGTCGGAAGATGAGGTGTTGTTCCTCCAGTTTGCGTTGAGCTTCACTGGAACAATGCAGCAGGCCAAGGACGGACATGTGGACATGAGAGCAGGGTGGAGTGTTGAAATGGCAAGTGACAGGGAGATCTGGGCCATGCTTGCAGACAGACTGAAGGTGTTCTGCAAAGCGGTCACCCAGTCTGCGTTTGGTCTCTCCAGTGTAGAGGAAACACCCTGGTCCACTCCTCCATCACCCTATACACCTGAACCCCCTCCCACGGCACCTTCCCATGCAACCGCAGAAGGTGCAACACCTGCCCCTTTACTTCCACTCTCCTCACCGTCCAAGGGCCCAAACACTCCTTTCAAGTGAAGCAGCATTTCACTTGCATTTCCCTCAATTCAGTCTACTGCATTCACTGCTCCCGGTGCGGTTTCCTCTACATTGGAGAGACCAAACGTAAACTGGGCGACCGCTTTGTGGAACACCTTCGGTCTGTCCGCAAGCATTACCCAGACCTCCCTGTCGCTTGCCATTTCAACACTCCACCCTGCTCTCATGCCCACATGTCTGTCCTTGGCTTGCTGCATTGTTCCAGTGAAGCTCAACACAAACTGGAGGAACAGCACCGCATCTTCTGACTAGGCACCTTACAGCCTTCCAGACTGAATATTGAGTTCAACAACTTCAGAGCATGAACTCTCTCCTCCATCCCCACCCCTTTTTCATCTCCTTTATCCAAATATTTATTTTTTAATTTTTATATATATTTTTCCCACATATTTTTACTATAATTATTATTTTTAAAATTTATTTCCATTCATTGTTTTATCTCCGTCTTTTAGCCTATTTCAATCTTTTCTCCCACACTTGCCCCTCCCCCAAACCCCACACCCACTAGGGCCATCCTGTCACTTGCTCATCCTGCTTTCTACTCTTAATGTCACCATTAGCACCTCCTTTAGTCAGTATCACCACCATCAACACTCCCTCGACCTTTTGTCTGTGACATCTTTATCAATCTCTCCTTTGTCCCCACCTATCACTGGCCTATCCAGCTCCACCTGTCCCTCTCCCCCTTAAACAGTATATATTTCACCACATTTTTACTTCTCTTTGGTTCTGTAGAAGAGTCATACTGACTTGAAACGTTAACTCTGTCTTTCTCTCCACAGATGCTGTCAGACCTTCCGAGTTTTTCCAGCAACTTTTATTTTTGTTTCAGATTTCCAGCATCCGCAGTGTTTTGCTTTTATCCAAACTAGAAGCAACTGGATTTGTCAACTAAAACAGTCATTGATTCTCCAAAATGCTACGTGCCGACATTACACTGAGAACGGTCTGTCCTACACTGTGGAGATTCCTAAACTCCATTTTACTGGAGGTGAACTGCAAATGATTACAGCTGTAAATAAGTCATCTAACCAACAGAGTGTGAGTGATGGGGAATAAGCATGATAACTAATTTCACACACAAACCCTTTTCACAAGTGATCATGTTTTACATAGAATTTACAGCACAGACACAGGCCATTCAGCCAAATTGGTCTGTGCTGGTATTTACGCTCCACATGAGCATCCACCCAACCCCTCTTCATCTCACACTATCAGCATATCCTTCTATTCCTTTCTCCTTCACATGTTTGTCCAGCTTCCCCTGAAATATATCATGTCCTTCAGAAGCGAAACCCATTGCAGCCGGTCCTGTAGTTTCTTTGCAACAGTAGCTTTCTGCATTTGAGGGATTGATTTAAAATCCTCCATGGGAAGAAAAACAATTCTGTCAGATAGTATTTTGTGAGAAGCCATATGACTCCGACAGCTGTGAGGTCTCATTATTGACTGTTGATCAATGCATAATGGGAGATGTTGATTCTGCAGGTGCTGCTGGCTGGCGCAAACTGCACAACAGGTTTGTGGGATGTGGTAATCTGAGGTGTAATACACCTTTAAGCGAAGGTGAGCAGATTGACCACGTGACTGCAAGACCCAATAGCTGTGTAGCACGAGCTACCATGTTAATGTTAGTCTAGGGTAGAGTCTGGCTGGAGGAGCACATCATGTTGGTGCTCTGTTGTTTGTGTAAATAAATAGGATGTGCTTCATTTCATATTGGTCTCTGCGTCTGTACTACATTGTAATCGACTCGCCTGCCAACAGATAAGCGTACAACCCGTTCGCAAACAACGTGACCCATAGTAAAACATAACATGGTATTTGGGTTTTTTCATTTTCCAGTCACAGAAGAGACTTTCTACATAACTCTTCAACTGCCCTGACTTTTTCCCCATCATTTACTCCTTTCTCCATCAGCCTTCATTCATTCTGACACTTACTGTCCATCCCTTGTTACTCCCCAGTTACAAAACTGAGTGGTGTGCTGGGCCACTGCAGAGCGCAGTTAAGAATCAACCATGCTGGTGCAGCACTGGAGTCACTGATAGGCCAGACTAGGTTAAAGAAAGCATCCTTCCTTCCTTAAAGGACATTAGGAATTTAGGAAATAGGAGCAGGAGTAGGCCATTTGGCCCCTCGAGCCTGCTCTGCTATTCAACTAGATCAAGGCTGATCTTCTAGCCCAATGCCATTTTCCCACACTACCCCGGAATCGCTTGATGTCTTTACTGCCGAGAAACCTATGGATTTCTGACTTGAACGTACCCATTAACAGTCCCATTGTCTCTGATGTTTCGTGGCCTGTCCAACATTACAGTTGCTGGATGGGCCAATCAGCCAGGCGGCCTTTACATTTTTCATCAAACCACATCCAAGGGCGGGATGAAATAAAATAAAAATAAATATGTGGACAGCATTTTTTTATGAGATATATTTTCAGTTGCTTGATTGTGATGCATGGGCAGTTTTTTTGTAGATTTTTGAGCCTTTATTCAAACTAAATTCCAAACCTCCAATTATCACGGTGGGATTTGAACCGAACAATTCAAGAACCAGGACTCTTCCTTTGTTTTGTTGAACGCAGCCCAACTAATTCAGCAGCCTGAGAGGCAGAAACGACACATAAGCCAATATTGAAATATCCACGTGCCTTTACCTGCAAAGTGTTGCACAGCGGGAACACTGTCTGATTATTCCCCGGCTCCAGAATCCCCAAGCAGCGATCAGTAAACCGGACAAACAAGGAAGAGTCCTGGTCCTTGAATTGTTCGGTTCAAATCCCACCATGATAATTGGAGGTTTGGAATTTAGTTTGAATAAAATGTGGTGATTAACAGTGACCATGAAGGTTGTTGTAAAGAATCACCAGGTTCCCTGTGAAGGCGCAATCATTGGCCTGAGTTTTACCTTTGGTGGGCACGCGATTGGCAGGTTCAGGGAGCAGCTGGGAAACAGACCACCCACCACGATCAGCCCCCCCACCCCCCCCACCCCCCCACCCACCCACCCTCCACTGCCGTTTGACGCTGGCTGGCCAATTAATGGCCAACACATTGAAAAGATCACACTGCTGGGGTGGGGGAGCAGGAAGAGGGCGGGCAATGATACCATCGCGGGCAGGGGTGAGCACACACAGAGAGAGAGAGAGAGAGAGAGATAGAGAGAGAGAGAGCTCCTGGAAAGCAGCCAGCTGCCTCTCTCAGGTCGGGTAAGGTCAGGATTGAGCTGCGACAGTCCCATCAATACCTGCTGTCTGGACTCACACTCCTCAGGCCATTACACATGGAATCATACTCCAGTGTGAGTCAGCACTTTGAGAGGAGTAAAGTCGTTCATTGCTGACTGTGAAAGATCACAACACTGAACACATTTCGTTAAATAAAAACAATGTTTTGTTGAACGCAGCCTAACTAATTCAGCAGCCTGAGAGGCAAAAATGACAGATAGCCAATATTGAAATATCCATGTGCCTTTTGAGAGAATGAATTACTAATAATCAGTGAGCTGGTGGTGAAATCTGGACTAATTGATGAGAAGCTAATCTCCAAATGAAACGGTCCAGGTACATTTAAAATTTCATATGCGCAGAGTGGTGGTGAAGCCATTACAAATCTCAACCCTGTGCAAGGATGGAAAAAGATCCAAGCTGCATTAGCACAGACTCGAATAACATTAGGACCATTTATAATTAAATCTGTTTGCTTTGCTGCCAACAGCACTTACCCCATTCTTCTCATTCTCTCTGCCCATTGTGAAATGATTGAAGCACCATTCGCTTTGCAACTAAATGCACAACCTCAAGATATTTTCACCCATTATTAAGAGTCTAGTGTTACAAAGGTAACAACTCATATCTTTAGTGTTAGGTCCTTCCCTTCCATTCACTTGTTAATGAAATGTATCGGAAGTTGATACAGAACTTTCTTCTGTGGTTCCAGATAGTTGAGTCTATAATACAGACTAATGGTCACAACGCAGTCCCGAGACAATGCTGCACTGTCAGAGGGGCAGTACTGAGGGAGTGCTGCACTGTCGGCGGGTCAGTACTGAGGGAGTGCTGCACTGCAGAGGGGCAGTACTGAGGGAGTGCTGCACTGTCAGAGGGTCAGTACTGAGGGAGCGCTGCACTGTCGGAGGGTCAGGACTGAGGGAGTGCTACACTGCAGAGGGTCAGTACTGAGGGAGTGCTGCACTGTTGGAGGGTCAGTACTGAGGGAATGCTGCACTGTCAGAGGGTCAGGACTGAGGGAGTGCTGCACTGCAGAGGGTCAGTACTGAGGGAATGCTGCACTGTCGGAGGGTCAGTACTGAGGGAATGCTGCACTGTCAGAGGGTCAGTACTGAGGGAGTGCTGCACTGTCAGAGGGTCAGTACTGAGGGAGTGCTGCACTGCAGAGGGGCAGTACTGAGGGAATGCTGCACTGTCAAAGGGTCAGTACTGAGGGAGTGCCGCACTGTCAGAGGGTCAGTACTGAGGGAATGCTGCACTGTCAGAGCATCAGTACTGAGGGAGCGCTGCACTGTCAGAGGGTCAGTACTGAGGGAGTGCTGCACTGTCAGAGGGTCAGTAGTGAGGGAGTGCTGCACTGTCAGAGGGTCAGTACTGAGGGAGCGCTGCACTGCAGAGGGGCAGTACTGAGGGAATGCTGCACTGTCAGAGGGTCAGAACTGAGGGAGTGCTGCACTGTCAGAGGGTCAGAACTGAGGGAGTGCTGCACTGTCAGAGGGTCAGTACTGAGTACTCCTTCAACTCCTCTCACTTCCTCCAAATAAAAGGTGTGGCTATGGGTACCCACACGGGCCCCAGCTATGCCTGTCTCTTTACGGGGTATGTGGAACATTCCTTGTTCCAGTCCTACGCCGGCCCCCTTCCACAACTCTTTCTCCGGTACATCGATGATTACTTCGGTGCCGCTTCATGCTCTCGTCGGGACTTGGAAAAATTTATTAATTTTGCTGCCAATCTCCACCCCTCCATCATTTTCACGTGGTCCATCTCTGACACTTCCCTTCCCTTCCTTGACCTCTCTGTCTCAATCTCTGGTGATAGACTGTCCACTAATATCCATTACAAACCCACCGACTCCCACAGCTACCTCGACTACAGCTCCTCACACCCCGCTTCCTGTAAGGACTCCATCCCATTCTCCCAGTTCCTTCGCCTCCGTCACATCTGTTCCAATGATGCTACCTTCAAAAACAGTTCCTCTGACATGTCCTCCTTCTTCCTTAACCGAGGTTTTCCACCCACGATCGTTGACAGGGCCCTCAACCGTGTCCGGCCCATCTCCCGCGCATCCGCCCTCACGCCTTCTCCTCCCTCCCAGAAACATGATAGGGTCCCCCTTGTCCTCACTTATCACCCCACCAGCCTCCGCATTCAAAGGATCATCCTCCGCCATTTCCGCCAACTCCAGCATGATGCCACCACCAAACACATCTTCCCTTCACCCCCCTTATCGGTATTCCGTAGGGATCGCTCCCTCCGGGACACCCTGGTCCACTCCTCCATCACCCCCTACTCCTCAACCCCCTCCTATGGCACCACCCCATGCCCACGCAAAAGATGTAACACCTGCCCCTTCACTTCCTCTCTCCTCACCGTCCAAGGGCCCAAACATTCCTTTCAAGTGAAGCAGCATTTCACTTGCATTTCCCCCAACTTAGTCTACTGCATTCGTTGCTCCCAATGTGGTCTCCTCTACATTGGAGAGACCAAACGTAAACTGGGCGACCGCTTTGCAGAACACCTGCGGTCTGTCCGCAAGAATGACCCAAACCTCCCTGTCACTTGCCATTTTAACACTCCACCCTGCTCTCTTGCCCACATGTCTGTCCTTGGCTTACTGCATTGTACCAGTGAAGCCCAACGCAAACTGGAGGAACAACACCTCATCTTCCGACTAGGCACTTTACAGCCTTCCGGACTGAATATTGAATTCAACAACTTTAGGTCGTGAGCTCCCTCCCCCATCCCCACCCCCTTTCTGTTTCCCCCTTCCTTTTTTTTCCAATAAATTATATAGATTTTTCTTTTCCCACCTATTTCCATTATTTTTAAATATTTTAAAATCTTTTATGCTCTCCCCACCCCCACTAGAGCTGTACCTTGAGTGCCCTACCATCCATTCTTAATTAGCACATTCGTTTAGATAATATCACCAACTTTAACTTTAACACCTGTGTGTTCTTTTGTTCTATTGTTGTTGACATCTTTTGATGATCTGCTTCTATCACTGCTTGTGTGTCCCTACAACCGCACCCCCACTCCACTTCTCTCTCTCTCTCTCTCCGCCCCCCCCACACACCTTAAACCAGCTTATATTTCAACTCTTTCTTGGACTCAAACTGAAGTTCTGTCGAAGGGTCATGAGGACTCGAAACGTCAACTCTTTTCTTCTCCGCCGATGCTGCCAGACCTGCTGAGTTTTTCCAGGTAATTCTGTTTTTGTTTTGGATTTCCAGCATCCGCGGTTTTTTTGTTTTTATATTAGTACTGAGGGGGTGCTGCACTGCAGAGGGGCAGTACTGAGGGAGAGCTGCACTGCAGACAGGTAGTACTGAGGAGGTGCTGCACTGCGGACGGGCAGTACTGAGGGGGTGCTGCACTGCAGAGGGGCAGTACTGAGGAGGTGCTGCACTGCAGAGGGTCAGTACTGAGGAGGTGCTGCACTGCAGAGGGGCAGTTCTTATGGGGTGCGGCACTGTCGGAGGGTCAGTACTGAAAAAGTGCTGCACTGTTGGAGGATCAGTATTGAGGGAGCGCTGCACTGTCGGAGGGTCAGTGCTGAGGGAGTGCTGCACTGTCGGAGGGTCAGTACTGAGGGAAATGCTGCATTGTTGGAGGGTCAGTACTGAGGGAGTGCTGCACTGTCGGAGAGTCAGTACTGAGGGAGTGCTGCACTGTCGGAGGATCAGTACTGAGGGAAATGCTGCACTGTTGGAGGGTCAGTACTGAGGGGGAGCTGCACTGGTGGAGGTGTCTTTTTCAGAAGTGTCATAGAGGCCCAATCCTTTCCTATCAGGTGGACAAAAAGGATGCCACACCCACCACTATATGAAACTGAGCTCTCCTCAGTGTCCTGGTGTCACTACTTATCACCCAAATAACACTTAAAACAGATTATTTGGTTTTTTAGTTTATAGTTGTTGGATCTTGCTATGCAAAACTTGGGAGCTGCACCTCCTACATTACAACAGTGGCAACGCTTCAACACTTCAAAAAACACTTAATTGGCTATAAAACACATTGGAATGTTGTGATGTCATGAGAGATGTCTTCATTCTTTCTAAACAAAATCCTTGCTGACAGGTCCACACCTCTGAATGATGCTGATGTCAAGAGACCTGAACCAGTTTTGGGTTTTAAAGGGACATTTAGTCTGAGACAGGAGAATTTATAAACGGGGAATAATAAATAGCAGAGAAACTTGTGTCTGTCGTCACAGAGGAAAATACAAAAAACCTCCCAGGAATACTAGAAAACCCAAGAGGCTAGCGAGAATGAGGAAATGAAAGAAATTAGTATCAGTAAAAAGGTAGTTCCTGAGAAATTAATGGTGCTGAAAGGTGATAAATCCCCTGGACCTGATGAGCTACAGCCCAAGGTGTTGAAAGAGGTGACTGTAGAATTAGTAGATACACTGGTGGTAATCTTTCAAAACTCTATAGCTTCCGGAATGGTTCCCGAGATTGGAAGGTGGCAAATGTAACCTCACTATTTCAGAAAGATGGGAGAGAGAAAACAGGGAATTGCAGACCATTAACCTCACATCAATAGCAGGCAAAATGCTGGACTCCACTAGAAAAGATGTGATAACTGGACATTTAGAAAATAATGCCAGGATTGGGCAGAGTTAATGTTGGACAGGCAGCATTCTTAACAACGTTAATTACTCTCTTAATATCCTGAATAGGCCTTTGACACTTTGGCTGGAATGCATCCATGTCGGCAGCACACCTGCCGAACTGACAATCTAAATGACGCACGGTGACATCGGGACACCCGCCCGACATCACCGTGCGCCATTCTACATGTCGGCAAGTGGGCCCCACCCCCCGGTCACCAACCAGAAAATTCTTCCCCATGTTTGATAAACCTCTTGGAGTTTTTTGAGGTTGTAACTAGCAGAATTGGAAGGGGGTGCCAGTGAATGTGGTGTATATGGATTTTCAGTAGGTTTTCAATAAGGTCCCTCACAGAATTGAGAAAGGATGCATTAGCTTTGGAAAAAGTAGAATGCAGGTTCATCAAAATGTTCTCAAGACGCCATGGGTTAAATCATGAGGAGCGGTTATAAACTAAGCTTGTATTCCATAGAAGATAGAAAGTTAGGAGATGATTGGGTTGAGGTTTGAGGATTTTGAAAGGAATTTAGAGGATAGATAGAGAGAAACAAGGGGTCATTATCTTAAAATTAAAGCCAGGCCAATCAGGGAAGAGGTTAGTGATTATTTTTCACCCATAGGATCGTAGAAAGGAGTATCTCTCTCCCACAAAAAGCAGGTGATGTTAGTTCAATTAATAATTTAAAATCTGAGATCAATAGATTTTAGCCAGCCAAGAGTATTAAGGGATGTGGAGTCAAGACAGGTGGATAGAGTTAAGATACAGATCAGCCCTGACCTCATCAAATGGCAGAACATACTAGAGGGGCTGACTGGCCTCCTCTTGTTTCTGAGTTGCCTCTCAGTGCCTCTCTGTAACCAGTCATTGGAAAGCCAGTGTCAGTGTTCTGATTGCTAGGTTTGATAAGAAGCTCATGTTTTAAACTGTCTCTTTTAATTTAAGGCAAAACAGAATGCCCAGGAATGGGGGATGGTTGAAGTTGTATTGGACACTGCTTGGTGACAGGCCTGTGTGGTCTGGTTGCCATGGGGACAAGTCACGCCCTATTGAAAGTCAGATGTGAGCTTTAACACCCGAACACAAAGGGAGAAACAACTGGCCTTCCTGACTTACAGCCTCTTAGGCCAGAATTTTCCAGGCCTGTGCCCCATCCCCCACCCATGGCATGAAGGGCTGGAAAATTCCAGCCTCAGAGTCAGTCAGGCTGAAAGCAGGTGATGCTATGCCAGGCAGAAGAAAATAACTGCTCTTGGGTAAATTGCTGAGCCAATGCTGGTGATAGAACAGAATGAAGTTTTTTTTTGTACAGAGTAGATGACCATGGAATCATCAGTGAGTGCTGCTAGAAGACCATATAAATATACTCAGAAGATTGAGTGTAGGTGACTGCGTTTAGAAGGACACTGGAAGATTCACCCTGGAAGGGGGTGGTGGTGCAGGGAGAAGGGATCTTGAGCTATCCTCATACATCCACTGTGGCTTGTCTGCAACCATTCTGCAACATCCATCATCCTGGTTGATGCCTCTTTCTGCTGCCCTTCCCTTTGCCCTCCAGAAAAGATCTCCATGGCTGCTCAGCTCTGATCAAATGGGCTGAGATACTGACATTTTCTTTTCAGAGTTCATTTCGCTCTTGCAATTTCAAGCAAGATTTCATTTGTCATAAGGTCCGTAAATGGAATGTTAAGCTACGTCTCTACTGAGAACATCCCATAACATATAAACGTGGCATGGGCTTTTTGGTCCAGTTTAGAAGTTACTGAGGAATGCCTTTTATGTAGTATAATGTATTAGTTACTGACTAATTAATGTTAATCAATGCTCAAGATGGTTTATTTGTTGCAGTAAAAGTCTTAAGCTTGAAATTGTGTTGCGTGATTCCATTGGGTTAGTCACTGGGAAATTTATATCTCTTTTTAAAAGTTTTCCATCTCTACAATGATCATAACATTTTTCTCTGGATGTGGGGAATCACACTGCTCAGCGTTTCGAAATTTCAGGCTGGATAGGTGAAGATCAAAAACCCTTACCAAAGGTTTTGATAGGGCAGATAGAGAGGTTTCCTCCACGAGTGGATAGTCTAGGGAAAGAGGCAGATACAAGCATTTTATAAATGGTGAAAAGCTAGGAACAATGGAGGTCCAACCAGCTTGAGGGTTCAGTGCACACAGATCACTAAACTGTGGTAATCAAGTACAAAAAACATCAAAAACTGTTCGCTCTTGGGCAGAGAGTCAGCTGCACACTGAACACTTCTCAAAGTTGCAGGAGGACTGTCAGCTCTGGAGGGGCTGGCTCACTCTACACTGATATGACTGTACATCACTCAATGCTACTCTTTCCATAATGAAGCTCAAGGGATACACAATTTGGGAATATTCTCTTCCACCCACATGCAGAAAGATTGTTTAAACTTCAATCTCCTAAATCCCTCACTGAAGGAAGCATTGTATGCAAAACTGAGATATTAAATGCCTTTGGCACTGTCCTTTCAATAACTGTTTTCTAATTACCCAACGCTTCAAGGCACAGTTGACAACCCAGGTAATGAAAGTCTGTTCAGGAAGCAAAATAAATAATACAAATTTAAAAGACCTCATTCCACGGTTGGTAATTATTATGTTTCAGAGTGATAAGCAGCAGGGTGCTCATCCTGCATTCTGGCAGCAGCAAAGTCAGTCGATACAGGTACCGCAACAGGTTCAAACACTCTTCCAGAAGACTTGGTGCCAATTCCATGCTGAGTGTATCTCACTGTGTATTACTGGACAAACAGGGACAAGAGGCTGGGCCACAGCAGTGTGTCAGTTAGTGGTTTGTACACCATGCCTCAGATTATATTTGCCGAGTTTGTCACGGTTGTTTAAGCACTGTGGGTTTTAGCTTCACTCCACACATTTTGCAAATGCTGCACAACGTATTGCTCCTCCCCATCTATCTGGTGTAAAATGGATATTTATAGCACCCTAAATCATGACTTCCAATGTTGCAAACAGCTTCGCCCATAATGAATTACTTTAAAGTTCAGTGACCCCTGTTATATAGGCTCATCTAACAGGCAACTACGCTTCCATACTGCATACTGCACTCAGAGCGCCATTTGTCATAGGCGATCCAAGACTGTGACTTTTGGCCCGCTATTCAACTGTGAATAATAGAATAGTTAATCCACAGGAGACCAGTTGGCCCGTCAAGCCCGTACTGGCTCTCCGTAAGGGCTCTTTAGCTAGTCCCACTCTCCCGCCCTTTTCCTGTAACCCTGAATTGTGCTTTTCCTGCCTATCCAATTCTCTTTTGAAAGCCATATGAGAATCTGCTTCCACCACCCTCTCAGGCAACACATTCCAGATCCTGCATCAAAAGGCCTTTCCTCATGAAGGAAGCGGGGATGGACAGGCTGGTAGAGTGGGCGGATGCAGACGGGATTTAACACAAGTGCAAATTGATACATTTTGGGTAGGGAGAATGAATAGAGACAATATATATTCTAATGGGTACAGTTCTACAGGAGGTGCAAGAAGAGAGGGACCTGGGGGTATATGTGCACCAATCGTTGAAGGTGGAAGGGCAGATTGAGAAAGTGATTAAGAGGCAAATAGGATCCTGGGCTTTATAAACAGAGGCACAGAGTTCAAAAGCAAGGAAGATATGATGAACCTTGATAAAATGCTTTGAAACCTCAAAGGCTGTTCTGCCATCCCTCAGTGTCCCGATAAGTGCATTTTTCCGATCAGTGTTATGGGATAACAATCAGGAGTTGTTTCTTTGCCTTGTTGAGAAAAACAGGAAACTCCGCAGCCATCCCAACCCAGAGAGCCACTGGCTCCGCACTGACTCATGGATCAAACCCAGAATATTCCTGATTTCAGTATCTCACTTCCTGTCCAGGTGAACAATTTACACAGTGAATCATCAGCAAATTCTAATATTTTGGTTTTGATCCCCCAGACTTACATGGTGAAGGAACTGCATTCGAAACACGTTTCACTGAATATTCAATAACATATCCACTCTGCTCTGATCTCTGATGCTGAGAGCTTGCTTACCTCCTCAGTTCCAGAACATGCCATGTTGCACCGTCACATGCTGTTCTCCACTCACACGTGTTACTAGATACAGAAAGTTGTACAGTTTAATGTGGGGCTGTTGCTTTATGGTGACTAATGGTGACAGATTCCATCATCATTATTTGAAATAAAGTATATTTACCAGTGCTTGTTGCTGTGGTCCCATCCGTGCTTTCAAGAACACCACATCAATGACCTTGCTCCATATGTCAAGAAAATGTGAATCAGGCTTGATATATTTACAATCGGGGACAAATGATTTAAACAAACTAAGGTTCTCATTCCAAAGAGTACATCCGCCCCCCCCTCAGTAAGCAGCCCCCCCCTCAGTACGCAGCCCCCCCCCCTCAGTACGCAGCACCCCCCTCAGTACGCAGCCCCCGCCTCAGTACGCAGCCCCCCCCTCAGTACGCAGCCCCCGCCTCAGTACGCAGCCCCCTCCTCAGTACGCAGTCCCCCCCTCAGTACGCAGCCCTCCCCTCAGTACGCAGCCCCCGCCTCAGTACGCAGCCCCCGCCTCAGTACGCAGCCCCCCCCTCAGTACGCAGCCCCCACTGCAGTACGCAGCCCCCGCCTCAGTACGCAGCCCCCGCCTCAGTTCGCAGCCCCCTCCTCAATACGCAGCCCCCTCCTCAGTACGCAGCTCCCACTGCAGTACGCAGCCCCCACCTCAGTATGCAGCCCCCGCCTCAGTACGCAGCCCCCGCCTCAGTTCACAGCCCCCTCCTCAATACGCAGCCCCCTCCTCAGTACGCAGCTCCCACTGCAGTACGCAGCCCCCACCTCAGTATGCAGCCCCCGCCTCAGTACGCAGCCCATACATCAGTACGCAGCCCCCGCCTCAGTATGTAACTCCCTGTTTCAGTACACAGCACCCACCCCAGTACGCAGCCCCCACCTCAGTACACAGCCCCCACCTCAGCATATAACTCCCTGTTTCAGTACACAGCACCCACCCCAGTACGCAGCCCCCATCTCAGTACACAGCCCCCACCTCAGCATGTAACTCCCTGTTTCAGTACGCAGCCCCCTCCTCATCACGTAACTCCCTGTCTCAGTACACAGTCCCCACCTCAGTACACAGCCCCCAACTCAGTACGCAGCCCCTACCTCAGCACGTAACTCCCTGTTTCAGTACACAGCACCCACCCCAGTACACAGCCCCCACCTCAGTACACAGCCCCCACCTCAGCATGCAAATCCCTACCTTGTAATGCAGCCCCCACACCTCAGTACACAGCTCCCAGCCTCAGTACGCAGACCCCTGCCTCAATATGCACACCCCTGCCTCAATACGCAGACCCCTGTCTCAATACGCAGAACCCTCATCTCAGTACACAGATGCCCCATCCCAGGACACAGCCCCCCCACCCCTGTACACAACTCCTTGTCTCAGTACACAGCAGCCACCCCCTGCTCAGTTTGCAACGCCCTATCTCAGTATGCAGCCTCCCCACCTCAGTACACAGCACCCCCCACCCCACCTCCCACCTCTCCACCCAACCATCACAGTATATAGACCCCCATCTCAATGCTCTGAGCAAAGATTCACAAAACCCATTCAGCCAGTGCCCTTGACCAGGGGATGGGAGAACGTGGATTAAATTGGAAACTAGTTTTCAAATGTGAAAAGCCATCGTTCAGCTCCCTGTACTTAACAATCGCTCATTGCAGACAGATTTCTAATCAATGTGTATTGTGTTTCACAAAGATGGCCCTTCAATACTATGGAAGGAGTTACAAGCCTCTAACTCATTTACAGAGGGGGGTTGATAAAGTAAACTGAGATGCTTGTGTTCAAGAAATTACTGGTTTGAGGTAGAATACTGAGAATAATGTTTCTTAATTTTGTTCTCAGCATGTGACAGTTAATTAGTAACTTTTGGGTGACTTTAATGTTCGTTAGATGAATAATATTAGTGCCGGCAAATTGAGCTCTTTAAGGTTCAGGTAATACCCGACCATCAAACACTCCCAGGACGGGTACAGCACGGGGTTAGATACAGAGTAAAGCTCCCTCTACACTGTCCCCTTCAAACATTCCCAGGTCAGGTACAGCACGGGGTTAGATACAGAGTAAAGCTCCCTCTACACTGTCCCCATCAAACACTCCCAGGACAGGTACAGCACGGGTTTAGATACAGAGTAAAGCTCCCTCTACACTGTCCCCATCAAACATGCCCAGGATAGGTACAGCACGGGGTTAGATACAGAGTAAAGCTCCCTCTACACTGTCCCCTTCAAACATTCCCAGGACAGGTACAGCACGGGGTTAGATACAGAGTAAAGCTCCCTCTACACTGTCCCCACCAAACATTCCCAGGACAGGTACAGCACGGGGTTAGATACAGAGTAAAGCTCCCTCTACACTGTCCCATCAATATGCCTCAGTTCCAATGTGAAAAGAAGTGTCCCCTTAGCGTTTTTCTGTATTTCACACCAGAAATCGATATTCCTAAATCCCATGTATTTGAACTGCAGTTTGTGTGAACACAGCAGTAGTTTTGTTCAGTGAGTCTCTGGCAGTTAGCATCTGGATGGAAAGTGCTTGGACAAACTCATTTCATATAAAACTTTGTTGCACAGAATGAGTCATTATTATGTTCATGGGTTTTCTCTGCGCGTTTTGATGTTGGAAACCTATTTTGAAAATGGGTTTAATCAGTCCAATAGCAAGGGTTTCCATGGCAATCAGTTAATGTTTTGTCACTAATATTGCACTGTGAGATTTCATTTCGATTGAATCCTTGGTTTAAACACAAAACAGACTGCTCCCTAACTCACTGCAGCATTAGATAATAATATCTCCATAAAGATACAATTGATTTACATCAGAATATCTATAAAAGGCAGGCATAAAAATGTTGAAAAGGTATTATGCAAATTAATGATTAATTTATATTATAATTAAAAATGCAGACAACACTGGAAATAAACTGAAGAACGGATTAAATGTCCATCTCTCTGTAGATGTAATTTTGCTCTGCTTTGAATATCCCGTCTTCACTTAGTATATTAAATATAGGCACATGGATCAGGAATTAATATTTAAGCATTATGCTTGGGTCAGGGATTATTTATAATAAAAGTTAATGGGAATGCTTTCGCCCTTTTGAAATTCTACAGTTGAATCGGTATAATATGTGAATTGGATTTTGGTTGATTGAGAGTTGACTGGTTAAGACACAGCAATATGAATTTAAAAAAAGGAATTGGGTGGTAGATACCATTAAAACTCTGCTTCTGAGAAGCCTGGTTTTTGTGAACAGAATGTTAATTTTGAAACCATTCCTTGTTGGTTTGAAAACACATTCCGCAGAATTTCTGCTTTGGGTGCAGCAAATTGCAACCCTGGCTCCATGTTCCAATTTGACCAGTCTTTTCTAATCACTCAGACACTAGGGCCCAGGCTCCACTGCATGGTTTACTCACATGCCATGGGCCCCTCCTTTCCAACAATTTTCTACAAGTGGAAACATTGATAATGTGATCAGAGAAAATTAGCTCTGCAGTCTGCAGTAAAAATCACCCTGTATTATAGGAGAAAGAGAACTTAGCATGAGCTCTGTCTTAATTCAGTTCCTGAATAATAATATAGCAATTTATATTATAATTTTACTGTCCATACCCTGAGCTATCACTTTTACGAATGCTAATCACTTAATCTCCTCTCCAGCTGTTCGAGTCCAGCCAGGGTGAATGTTACACCATTTTTAAGTACTCTATAATGGCCTGATTATTGTGACTGCTTATTTTTTGCTGCAATTATTTTCTGTGCTTCAGTACTTAATATCTAGTCCTCTGAAGTATAAATGGAGCGGAAATTGATGAGGCGTCTGTAATACAGGAGAATTAAGAGACCTGTTGCATCAAAAATTAGATACAACATAATTCCGTTACTGTTGGTGAAATTACTCCTTCTGGGGCAAAGTGGAAAGAGGCTAAACTCAATACCCCAAAAACAGGCACAGGGCACATGATGCCCAATTAACCCACACCCATTGACTGCAACACAGGCAGCATGCCATTATGCTCTTCAAAATGACTTTAACATCCAACCAGTGCTAATCGCATTGTTGTTGATGGGATAAACAGCAGAGCAGGGGAGCAATATCATCATTGTCTAGCATCATTCAAAGTTAGCCTGCACCTTTTAAAGGGGAGGGTGCATCAAGGCGGCAGCAGATCTGGCAGTCAGGAAGGACTGTGAAATACTGAAAAAATGGCACAACAGTGCTTCCAAAGTTATTGGATGCTGCATCGGAAGCCTTGGTGGAGGGGTGGAAAAGAGGATGAGGTCCTGCATCCACAGGAGGCCAGGAGACCCTCTAGACACACACTCCTGAAGGAAGTGGGAGAAGTTAGCCACGGAGGTCATTGCCAGGAGTCAAGCCCTGAGGATCTGGACACTGACAAAAGAAGCTCAATGACCTCACATGAGCAGTCAAACTCAGTGAATGCATCTTCAAATCCCACCAACTGCACTTCACCACCTTCCCCGCTGTCTCCCAACACTCACCTAGTAACAATCTCTATCAATCATTTTTTTTATTCATTCGCTGGATGTGGGCGTCGCTGGCTGGGCCAGCATTTATTGCCATCTCTAGTTGCCCTTGAGAAGGTGATGCTGAGCTGCCTTCTCGAACCGCTGCAGTCTGTGTGGTGTAGGTACACCCACAGTGCTGTTAGGGAGGCAGTTCCACAATTTTGACCCAGCGACAATAAAGGAAGGGCGAAATATTTCCAAGTCAGGATGGAGAGTGGCTTGGAAGAGAGCTTCCAGGTGGTGGTGTTTCCGTCTATCTGCTGCCCTTGTCCTTGTAGATGGTAGTGGTCGTGGATTTGGAAGGTGCTGCCTAAGGAGCCTTGGTGAATTCCTGCAGTGCATCTTGTAGATGGTACACACTGCTGCTACTGTGTGTCAGTGGTGGAGGGAGTGAATGTTTGTGGATGTGGTGCCAATCAAGTGGGCTGCTTTGTCCTGGATGGTGTCCAGCTTCTTGAGTGTTGTGGGAGCTGCACTCATCCAGGCAAGTGGGGAGTATTCCATCACACTCCTGCCTTGTACCTTGTAGATGGTGGATAGGCTTTGGGGAGTCAGGAGGTGAATTACTCTTCACAGGATTCCCAGCCTCTGACCTGCTCTTGTGGCCACAGTATTTATATGGCTAGTCCAGTTCAGTTTCTGGTCAATGGAAACCCCTAGGATGTTGATTGTGAGGGATTCAGTGATGGTAATGCCATTGAATGTCAAGGGGTGATGGCTAGATTCTCTTTTGTTGTAGATGGTCATTGCTTGGCAATTTTTTATCTGAAACATGTCAGCCCAAGCCTGGATATTTCAGGTCTTGCTGCATTTGGACATGGGCTGCTTCAGTATCTGAGGAGTGACGAATGGTACTGAACATTGTACAATCATCAACTAACATCCCCACTTCTGACCTTATGATAGAAAGGAGGTCATTGATGAAACAGCTGAAGATGGTTGGGCTGAGGACACTACCCTGAGGAACTCCTGCAGTGATGTCCTGGAGCTGAGTGACTGACCTCCAATAACCACAACCATCTTCTTTTATGCTAGGTATAACTCCAACCAGTGGAGAGTTTTCCCCTGATTCCCATTGACTCGTTTTGCTAGGGCTCCTTGATGCCACACTCTGTCAAATGCTGCCTTGATGTCAAGGGCAGTCACTCTCACCTCACCTCGGGAGTTCAGCTCTTTTGCTCATGTTTGAACCAAGGCTGTAATGAGGTCAGGAGCTGAGTGGCCCTGGCGGAACCCAAACTGGGCGCCATTGATCAGGTTACTAATAAGCAAGTGCCGCTTGATAGCACTGCTGATGACCCCCTCCATTGCTTTCATGATGATTGAGAGTAGACTGATGGGGCAGTAATTGGCCGGGTTGGATTTGTCCTGCTTTTTGTATACAGGACATGTCTGGGCAATTTTCCACATAGCCGGGTAGACGCCAGTGTTGTAGCTGTACTGGAACAGCTTGGCTAGGGGCACAGCAAGTTCTGGAGCACAAGTCTTCAGTACTATTGCCAGAATATTGTCAGGGCCCATAGCCTTTGCAGTATCCAATGCCTTCAGCTGTTTCTTGACATCATGTGGAGTGAATCAAATTAGCTGAAGACTGGCATCTGTGATGTTGGAGAAATCTGGAGGAGGCTGAGATGGATCATCCACTCAGCACTTCTGGCTGAAGATTGTAGCAAATGCTTCAGCCTTATCTTTTGCACTGATGTGCTGGGCTCCCTTATCATTGAGGATGGGGATATTTGTGGAGCCTTCTCCTCCAGCAAGTTGTTTAATTGTCCACCACCATTCACAACTGGACGTGGCAGGACTTCAGAGCTTAGATCTGATCCGTTGGCTATGGATCACTTAGCTCTGCCTATCACTTGTTGCTTATGCGGTTTGGCATGCAAGTAGTCCTGTGTTGTCGGTTCACCAGGCTGACACCTCATTTTTAGGTATGCCTGGTGCTGCTCCTGACATGTCCTCCTGCACTCTTCATTGAACCAGTGTTGATTCCCTGGCTTGATCGTAATGGTAGAGTGGGGGATTTGCTGGGCCATGAGGTTACAGATTGTGTTCGAATGCAATTCTGCTGTAGCTGATGGCCCACAGCGCCTCATGGATGCCCAGTCCTCCACCATCAACAACTCAAATTGTGAGTGTGGGCATCCAAGTCAGACCATCGCCCATATACTGAACTCTTGCCCTGTGAGATCCATTCCTGGTGGCATCATAACCATTCAAACTGATTCAACTGAAGCTACTGAATGGGTTGTTAAGCTCAACATCAAACTATAACTGCTTTCACAGCCAAACAAATAAAAAAAAGCAGCACATTTACACAGCACTTACCCAGAGAGCACTGAATCGCTCTATTGTTCCCAGACTGGCAACCAAAACCAGAAAAAACGCCAGCTCATTTTACATAGGTGAATTGCCAACATATTTTCCACTGGTATCAACTGAAAATCTGTTTTCCCCAGTTTATTGTGGCTTGACATTATATATTAAAGTGAAAAGAATAAAACTGATGATTCCTCCTAAAAGAGATCTTTCCAGTTACATGGAATTGTTTCCCACTGGAAATGCTTCCTCCTAGCCAAAGATTGCATTTGCTCTTCCACTCTTTAGGCCAAGAGGCAAAACACTGAACCAAAATTCCTGCATCTATTTTCCAGGAGTTCTGGCTGGAGGTTTTGTGCATGAGGACAGGACTCAACCTAGTTTGTGATGCCTCCTCACAAGATCATATAATCAATTCGAGACTCATCATCTAGACTTGCATGAGCAAGGTAATGGAGGCTGAGCCAGGTCCATGAAGCAGTAGCTCAGTGCTAATTGCATATCAATTGCACTTCCTTATATGCGGGTGGAGGGCATTAATGGGGTTTTACTTGAGGAAATAATAAAAAAGAAAACTTCTTTTCTCCAGCATTTTTTTCAAGACAGTAAGGACACTTAGCACCTTAAACGAGGTGAAGGTGGGGGGTGAAGGCAATGGCAAAGGGAGGGGAAACTTGGACAAATTGGGGAATAAAACAGAAAGAATTGCTCCATTTCTTCTGCCATTAATACAAGAATTCACAAGTAGTCGTTGTTGAAACAAAATCAATGAGACAGGGGCATTTCCTCATGATTTTGAAACGTTCATCATGGGAGCAGTAAATACGGAGAAACTGTTTCCAATACCGAGAGGATCAGGAACCAGAGGGACAAGGATTGAAGGCAGTTTGCAAAAGAAGCAGAGGTGAGATGAGGAGATGTTTTTAGTGAGTTACGATGAGCCACAATGCACTGTCTGAAAGAGCTGTGGAAGCAGATTCAATAGTAACTTTTAAAAGGGAATTGGATAAATACTTGAAAAGGAGACATTTACAGGGCTATGGAAAAAGAGCAGGAGGGAAGTAGCACTAATTGGTCAGCTTTCAAAGAGCTGGCACAGGTACGATGGGCTGAAAGGATTCCTTTTGTACTGTCTCACTCTATTATTCCATTTTAGAGTTTCTCAGCCCTTCTGTGGAATGACTCTGACCTGAAATGATAATGTCTTGTTTTATCCCATGCTTATCAGATTATTAATAATCTTAGATGTCATGAAGTGTGGTATTTAACATTTCACAGTGTCTATGATTCATTTCATTTTCATTGTATAATAGTTCCCCATTGCGATAATTGCATTACAAACTAAACATGACAGGTGGAACAGTGGGGAAGATGGCTAAAGAATGGTTATTGTGTTTCAATTATGAATGGTAGTTTGCTAAGGTGCTAGCTGACACGGTTTACTGATATTAAAGGCCACATTGACTTTACAAATATTTGATAACTGCTTTGGCTATTGCTCCTCGGAATCTTCCTCCCTTGTTCCTGCTAAGCTTCACTGATTCTTCATTACTCCGCACCCCCACCCCCTCACCCCCACATATCCTCACCGAAATCATCTCCTCCTCAAACTCAGTCTTCACTGAGCTCAAACTTTCCTACCTGCTCCAGTCTGCAGGTTTTACGAAAGCCCAGTTCAGTGTTACTGCTTCTCATTCGGTTTTTCCTTTATGACCAAAATGAGCTCTTCACCCGGTTTTCTCACTGGCTTTAATGCACTCACTGGCTGTCGTGCATGAATATTAAAAGGTCGCAGCTTCAATTTCCACTCATCCTCTGTGAGCTCACTCTGGGTAAAAATGCCTGTGCAGAGTCAGGATCCGGCTGTCGTACCTTCAGTTGCAGAAAAGCAACAGGAGCCTGTGGCTGAATTCTCCGCCCACTGGAGATTAATAATGGAGCAGAAATACCACCCAGCCATGTGACTCCATCACTGATGGCAACAGGAGGGGGCCATTCAGCCCCACACCTTGCTGCAATTCCCTCACGATGCCCGGCTTAATGACATAGGAGTATGTGATTTGCCACTGGGAGGGAGGCTTATTACCACTTTTGTACAGGAATGATTGAAGTAGAAGATCCTTCAGGTTGGGGGTCTGTCAGCGCTGCAAGGGCTCCCAAATTTCCTGACACATCTGTGGGGGTGCTCTTGCCAGATGTGGGGTGAAGAGGAGCAGGATTATTAGGCAGGAGGATTCATTGAGTGCAGTTTTTTTGTCAACGTGGAATTTTTCTTTATTGCCCCATGAACGGGCAGTGGATAGTTTGGAGGGAAGTCTCTATTCAGACTCTCATAGCAAGAACATCTATACAGTGAGCCTATCACACACTTCCTGTCACTCTTCTCTGATGTTGATAAAGTTTAATGCGAGATTTACTCTGGGAATGAAGGTTTTTATATTGCTTGGGGTGGGGGTGGGAATGAGGAGGTAACATCAACAACATCGCTTAACTTGACTGAGGCAGAAAACTTAGATTAACATGTCTTAGTCACTGCTGAATGCAGCACAGTCTAGGCTGATAGGGTTAGGTACAGAGAGGGCAGGCTGTGTGGGAGTGGGCGTGGGGGCGGGGACACTAGCGCCACCGACGATCGGCACCGTGCTGCCATTTTATGCGGGTGGGCCAATTAAGGTCCGCTCAGCGTATTTGACAGTTCCCGGGGACGGCGGGAGTGGGCAGGTGGAGATGGATTAGCGATCGCTGCAGGGTCCCATGGTGACCCCACGACCTGTTCAAAGGCCAAGCTGCAGCCGCTCCAAGGCTGCTTTACATGGCCAGAGGTCGGGGCCAAGGCATATCCAGGCTGACCTTGCAGGAGGGTAGGGCGAGTGGTCACTGTGCGCCCAGGTTTTCTGACCAGTGTCTTGCTGCACTCCTTGAGGAGGTGGCAGAACCCAGGGAGGTGCTCATACCCCAGGACAGGAGGAGAAGGCCCCTGCCAATTGACAAAACTTGTGTGGGAGGAGGTAGCGGAGGTCGTGAACCCCCACAACATGGACCCAGTGCCGCAAGCCTGCATGACCTGCTGCACATGGGAAGGGTGAGAAGCACATTGGTATCATGTAAGCTTCTCCACCCCCTCCCCAGCAGGGTGTCTGACTGGCCTGAACGCAATGAGTCATTGACAGCTTGTGTCCTTAGCTGGGCGGGCCAGCAGAGATTCCCTATGCGTTAGTCAGCCCGAGAGGGTGGTGATGAGATGGGTTCTGCACCCGCAGCATGTGGTGGACTGAGGCCCACATGACGGTGGTGGGAGCACCCTGGAGGAGCTGCACCCAGGCACAGTGCTCGAACTCCAGCACATGTCGAAGTCAGGACGATGACACGCTAGGAGAGAGTCTTCAAGGTGGGGTGGCACAGATGGATCTGCTGCGCTCTGCGCTCCACGTCATTGTGCCTCCTTGCAACGGCTGGTACAACTGTGTGTTCCCAACGGTGATGAAGGCAGCATGTGGCCAAGGTGGGGTGGGGGGTGGGTGGTGGGAAGGACACACCTGACATATTTGTGTGAGTGTTCGGCAGCAGTGGGGTATGGAGGCATTGGACCCCTGCAATGGCCAGCTGGGCTTGGGGTGGGCCGGACATGAGGAGATTCACGGTACAGGTATCACTTATCAATGCTCTTTTCTCACTTCCAGGAGAAAAATTCTCTCCACACTGCTGGGCGGGTGAGGACTGGCGATGGGCCAGCCCGGGTAGTGCTGCTTAGCTGCTTCGAGTAGGAGGCCCTCGACCTGGAGAGGCGGCACGCGCCCAGGTCCATCGGAGCTGGAGAGGCTGGCGTTCCACGGGCAGGTATGTGTGGCCAGCAGTCACATCACCAGTCATCTCCCGACAGCCATGGCAGTGCTGAATGTTGAGTGAGTGACGTTAACAACATGACTTGTCCAGTGTGTGTGGAATGATGAGCACATGATGATCTGGGGGACGGGCATGTACACTGACATTGCCCGCAGGCTAACTGATCAAATTTCCTTACTCTTCCTTTCAGCATCAGCGGCACACGGCCAGGAGCCGGAGCAGCAGGGCCCCCTCTGACACCTGAGGGCCATGAAGTGTCAACATCAACAGCGTCACACCATCTCTGCCAGGCAGGCACCAGCACAGATACTGGCACCTCGGTGGGCACCAGTTCTTAGGCTAGTGTCCCAGGGCACAGCGGTGAGGGCACTTCACAGTCGCTGGAGGAGCTGACAGAGACAGAGATTGCCCATGGTGCCAACAGACTGCAAGGGACCCAGGCACATGCTCAATCCATGGCCGATGATGAACCTCTGGAGTTGTCCACAACGCAACAGGTACAGGAAATGTGGCCGGATGTGCAGGAGCATCTGGTGGAGATACATGAGGCTGTGCTTGGCTTGGTGTCAGTGGTGGAGGAGTCTACACGGACTGTAGCCCCACATGAGCGCCAAGCTTCCTTCATGGAGAGAGTGGTGACTCTCATGGAGAGGCAGCTCCAGGGACAGGATCAGGGGTTCCTGGGGTTGCACTCGGACCTGCAATCCCTCACAGTGGCATTGACCTCAGGTGGTCAGTGCCTGTGTGGACGGTTGTTTTGGGCACCAGGTCTCCCACCTCAGTGCCCATTCATCCATGGTGAGCAGGGAGGGCCGAACAGACCTCACGTCGGCGGAGCAGCTGCCTGTCGTCTCTGCTGACACCTCTCAGGGTGCTCCAGATGAGGCCGGCAGCTCCTTCACCCCTCTCCCAATGAGGCTGTGATGACTGGGGAGATGCCAGCTGCGGAACTGGCCCCTCCCTCCCAGGCGGGGCCAGCACAGGCTCCACGGGCCAGAGGACGTCCGCCAAGGTCATCGAGGCCAACAGGACAGCAGAGAGAGCAGGCTGGCTCAGATACCACTCCCAGTGAGGGGACAGCACAAAGACATACCACCTGCAAATGTAAAATTAAGACACCTTAGGCACATCCCGGGTTCATCACTGGTGGTTTTTTGTTGGCCTCCCCTATGAGTTCCTTCTGATTGTGTCTGCGGTGCGACACCATTTTATTTGTGTTATGTTAAGAAACTTTTGTGAAGCATTAAGATCGTCTAACATGGCTGTGGGTGCCTCTTTCCTTGGGCAGGTGGCTGGACTCCTGAGATGTTCTGAGTGATTTGTGTGTCATTGACATTTATTGACTAGGCCCATCGTCAATGCTCCTACCTGACAGATTTGGCACTAACGTCTCCAGGCTGCAGCCCAGGCTTGTGTTGCAGATCCAGCTGTGCTGTGCTGGCTGAAGGTTCCTTGGATTAGAGCCTCCTGGGTGGCCCTGCCTCCCTGGAGTATGCCCGCATCAGTGTCTGTCCCCTTAGCATTTCCCTGAGCATGCTCATCCTCGGACTCACTGCTGGACTCATAATGTTCAGCTGCAGCCACTCCGTCTACATCTTCATCGTCCACAGTATCCCCCCTTTCCAGTGCAAGATTGTGGAGAGCACAGCATGCAACCACTATCAGGGACACTCGATCTGGGGGATACTGGAGTCCACCCCCTGAGCAGTCCAGGCATCGGAAGCGCATCTTGAGAGATGGCTCTCTCCACCTAACTTGTCCACCTAACTCTCCTTTGTGGAGGCCTGGCTCCTATTGTACCGCTGCTCAGCCTCTGTTCTTGGATGGCGGAGAGGCATCATGAGCCACCTTCTGAGGGGATAGCTCTTGTCACCCAGCAGCCATCCATCCAGCCGGGCTGCAGCACTGAAGAGCCTCAGCACCTGGGAGTGTCTCAGGATGTAAGTGTCATGGGAGCTGCCTGGGTACCTTGCACAGACTTGTAGAATCAGCATCCTGTAGTCACACACTATCTACACGTTCATGGAGTGGAAGCTCTTCCTGTTGACAAAGGCACTGGGCTCACCCGCTGGCACCTTGATGGCCACATGTGTACAGTCTATAGCCCCCTGGACACGGGGGAACCAGCAATCACTGCGAAGCCTCTGATTCACTGTGTCTGGCCTGCCTGGTCCCAGCGGTAGTGGATGAAGGTCAATGCCCATCTGAACAGAGCATCTGTAAACTGCTTAACACAAGTGTGAACAGCTGATTGGCAGACACCACAAAGATCACCCACTGACTGACCCCTGGAAAGAGCCAGAGGCATAGAAGTTGAGGGCAGCTGTGACCTTTAGAGCTACTGGCATGGGGTGTCCACCCACACAGTTAGGGGAGATCTCAGGGCTAATTATCTGACAGATATAGTTGACCGTCTCCCTTGAGAGACGGAGCCTCCTTCAGCACTGCACCTCAGACATATTGAGATAACTGCTTTGCTGCCTGTAAACGCTGGCAGCAGGATAGTGGCATCTTCTGCGGCCCCTTCCGCCTTGGGCTAATTCTTGGCCCGGCACCCCTTGTACCTGCGCCTGTCCTCCCAAAGGTAGCTCCCCTGGAGGCTGAATGCGCACTCCTGGCTTCCTCCCCCTTCTAGCCCTCCCTTCCTCCTCAGAGGAGCTGCCTCCAGTGGAGAGTTCAGCTCCCATTCCCAGGCTCAGGGATGCTTTCTGAAATCCACAGGCCCCAAAACAAATCCTCACTACAAAG
This sequence comes from Isurus oxyrinchus, assembly GCA_026770705.1. Classification (NCBI taxonomy): domain Eukaryota; kingdom Metazoa; phylum Chordata; class Chondrichthyes; order Lamniformes; family Lamnidae; genus Isurus; species Isurus oxyrinchus. The sequence continues at coordinate 23,623,209 of JANJGN010000031.1, read as the reverse complement.
TGAAGGTAATGAGTCCAGTCCAAGCAGCTGGTAGGGGTTTTGAACTTTTGCAGCTCACACAGGTAAGTTTCACTAACGGTGGAACACTAACTGTTAAATCTGTAGAATTGCAAGTCCAGTGAGCCCTCTTCTCCTGCCCGTGGATCAGCTTCCTATCAATTTCTGCACGCTGCCTGCCCATTGAGCCCGTGTGACGAGCCGAAGATCACACGGCTGGCACAAAATCCAGGTCAATTCGAGCCTCAAGGGCCTAAAGTGGCTCATTTATTTTAATGGCGGGTGCGCAATGGACATCATCACGCTCCCACCCACTGAAACATCGCGATGGTGCAGGGTAATGTCGGGAAGTGCAGCTGTCATCACCACGCGTCGTTTCACATGTTAGCGCGTGGGTCACGTTCCCACACAGCAACAGAAAACTCTGCCCAGAGTAAAGCTCCCTCTACACTGTCCCCATCAAACACTCCCAGGACAGGTACAGCACGGGGTTAGATACAGAGTAAAGCTCCCTCTACACCGTCCCCATCAAACACTCCCAGGACAGGTACAGCATGGGGTTAGATACAGAGTAAAGCTCCCTCTACAACGTCCCCATCAAACACTCCCAGGACAGGTACAGCACGGGGTTAGATACAGAGTAAAGCTCCCTCTACAACGTCCCCATCAAACACTCCCAGGACAGGTACAGCACGGGGTTAGATACAGAGTAAAGCTCCCTCTACACTGTCCCCATCAAACACTCCCAGGACAGGTACAGCACGGGGTTAGATACACAGTAAAGCTCCCTCTACACTGTCCCCATCAAACACTCCCAGGACAGGTACAGCACGGGGTTAGATACAGAGTAAAGATCTCTCTACACTGTCCCATCAAATGTTGTTCAGCTCTGCCTCAGTGTGACCTTTACTATTTCTCACACCTCAGTCCTCCCTGTAATGAGTTTATCAGTTTTGTGTTTTGAGCTGGTGACCACTGAGAACTAGAGTGAGACGATCAAACGCATTCACTGCAGGACCATCGCAGCCACAAGAAAGATGGAACAATCATCTCAAGCATTTGGGCTGAAGTCAAATTCTACAACTGTTCCACCTGCCCATATCCAGTCAGCTTCTCCAGGTTATTAATTATCATTCTTGCTTATTTTGCTTCCACAGGAACTTTCAATTTCATCCCTTAAATTATTGGACACACATCAAAGATTTGAGTGACATTCACGAATTACAGTGTAATGGGATTGAAATGAAATTGGATATTAACAGACATCAGCACCATTTTCACTTATATACTGGATCCTGATCAGTTGCACCAGCAACTGACAGATACCAAAGACTGACGACAGCAGGAGAGATGTATTTAAATCGCTTGTCAGCTTGTTCAGGAGATATCAGTTTATAAATATGGATTTTTTCCCAGTATTCTTTTGTCCCTTGAAGTTGCTGATTCAAACTGGCTGACAATTCCCTGGACATTATCTTGAGGTCGATATGGTGGCTGGATGGAAAATCTACCAGAGAAACGTCAGGGATGTGTTCGGCAACATTTTTTGTGAATAGGATTTTTTTTTAATTCACTTTTTGTAGTTTTATTGTTTCAAATCAATCAATTGGGATGCTTTGTGCAAGTTGCCAAACAATTTGAGTGAATTTGAAAGCTTTGTGCTTGAAGCACAGAACAAGTCCACCCTATAGCCCTGGGACACAGAAAACGTGTTACACCACTGAAAGCTTGCTACTGTTCTGAGGAAGTGTTACATCAATGACCAAGCATTACAATAACGAGAAGTTGTCTAGAACTGAGGATACATTATAATACAGAGGATATGTTACACTGCCCAGGAAATGTTACAGCACATAGGAAGTGCTAGGCTCTTATAAAAGATTGCTATTTAAATATGAATCTTATGACAGAATCGCTAAAGAATGCTGACGCAATATCCTTGAAAGAAAGAGCTGAGATCACAGACAGCAGAGGGTAGCAGTAAAGTGGGCAGCTAAATGGCCAGTGCAGGTGCTGCCACCTCAACCCCAGCCATTCACCCAGCAAATGCAAAACCTTTAAGGGATAGCAGCATGCCCTCTCCAGTTTCAGTTTCACTTTGGCCTGTGAACAGAACATGGCACACACAGCTCTGCAGCTGATGTCCTCAAGCTTTCTATTCATATCTATACATTCCCATGGCCAGGAACTTATGGCCCCATCATGGTAAAATACAGTGAGCCATTCTGAACTCCAGTGACTTCGACAGGACCATAAAATCCCACTGGCGTAAAATATGCCCCCGTGTGTGTAGTTTACATAAATGAACCCACAACGTGTTTACACAATCCCTTATGAGTGATTGGGGTCTTTATATCATTATAAAAATGCGACAGTTGTTAATGAGTGCTGATGTAACAGCCTCAGCCTGAAGGGAAGAGCTGAGGTCACAGACAGCAGAGTGTGGCAATGGGCTTCACTGGCTGGGCCAGCATTGGGTGACATTGAGATAATTACTACCAATGGGTTACATGCAGACCCTACAACACAAGTACTGTCTCCAAGCCAAATAAAACAACATAAAGGCACTGCTGTCTGTCATTCACTATATAAGAGCTGGTTGGATCTCTTCTGCAAACAATCACTGTATATTTAAATTCAGTTCATTGTCGCACTTATTACAATTTCCGTACAGACCAATAACTTTAAGAACATAAGAACATAATAACATAAGAAACAGGAGCATTCGGCCCCTCATTCAATAAGATCATGGCTGATCTATTTGTATTTCGAATTCCACATTCCCATCTACCCCCATTAACCATTGATTCCCTTGCCTAACAAGAATCTATCGATCTTTACCTTAAAAATATTCAATGACCCACCTCCACCGCCTATTGCACTTAGCCTTGTGGGTGAGTCCAGAACTAGGGGGCACTATTTTGAAATTAGGTGTCGCCCTTTTAGGACAGGGATGAGAATTATTTTCTCTCAGAGGGTTGTGCCACTTTAGAACTCTCTCCTTTTAGCAAACACACAGTTTGTGCTCGCAACATTGCTTCCAGCTTCCAATATGTTCCTGTTTCCATTTCCATTTTGCCTGGTAATAACTTTGAGTGACCTTCTTCAGGCGCCATCCTCAGCCTGAAGGTTCCTTAAACCAACCACCAGCAGTAAAGCCTATTCCAATGAATTCTCTTCCCCTTGGCCATGCTATAATAAATCTCCTGGAATCTATAGGTGGCTGTAAGATGCATCTCATCAACTGGAGGCTTTTCCCTTCCCACAGCCAACTGTGGTAGCTCACAAAGTCAAGCGGCCTTTTCTCTGCTGACCACGTGAACTTCTGCTGTCTGTCTGTGATAGTCACTTCTTTATAGGGAAACCTGTAATCTGATCTCAAAAATGGCTTTCTCTGCCGTCTTCCTCATGGAATCTGGAAACACATTAATCTTGTACCTAGGTAGATATGTTAATCAGCTATCCTTGACCTTAACTCTCTTTCATCTTAAATGTAAATGGACAGTTTACAGCACAGCTGGTTATAACTTGATACTTCTGACACCTTTCTGGGACTTTGAGAGATTAAGATTCTACCCATTGTAAATACAGAGACATAAACAGAATTACCTGGAAAAACTCAGCAGGTCTGGCAGCTTCGGCGGAGAAGAAAAGAGTTGACGTATCGAGTCCTCATGACCCTTCAACAGAACTGAGTGAATATAAGGAGAGGGGTGAAATATAAGCTGGTTTAAGGTGGGGGTGGGGGTGGGAGAGAAGTGGGGGGTGGTGTGATTGTAGGGACAAGCAAGCAGTAATAGGAGCAGATAATCAAAAGATGTCACAGACAAAAGAACAAAAGAACACAGAGGTGTCGAAGGTGGTGATATTATCTAAACGAATGTGCTAATTAAGAATAGATGGTAGGGCACTCAAGGTATAGCTCTAGTGGGAGTGGGGTGGAAAGATTAGCAGGGCTTAAAAGATTTTAAAATAATGGAAATAGGTGGGAAAAGAAAAATCTTAATAAATTATTGGAAAAAACAAAAGGAAGGGGGAAGAAACAGAAAGGGGGTGGGGATGGGGGAGGGAGTTCAAGATCTAAAGTTGTTGAATTCAATATTCAGTCCAGAAGGCTGTAAAGTGCCTAGTCGGAAGATGACAGGGAGGTTTGGGTCATTCTTGCGGACAGACAGCAGGTGTTCTGCAAAGCAGTCGCCCAGTTTACGGACAGCCTGGTCCACTCCTCCATCACCCCCTACTCCTCAACCCCCTCCCACGGCACCTTCCCATGCAACCACAGAAGGTGCAACACCTGCCCCTTCACTTCCTCTCTCCTCACTGTCCAAGGGCCCAAACACTCCTTTCAAATGAAGCAGCATTTCACTTGCACTTCCCTCAATTTAGTCTACTGCATTCACTGCTCCCAATGTGGTCTCCTCTACATTGGAGAGACCAAACGCAGACTGGGCGACCACTTTGCAGAACACCTGTGGTCTGTCCACAAGAATAACCCAAACCTCCCTGTTGCTTGCCATTTTAACACTCCATCCTGCTCTCTTGTCCACATGTCTGTCCTTGGCTTGCTGCATTGTTCTAATAAAGCCCAACACAAACTGGAGGAACAACACCTCATCTTCCGACTAGGCACTTTACAGCCTTCCGGACTGAATATTGAATTCAACAACTTTAGATCTTGAACTCCCTCCTCCATCCCCACCCCCTTTCTGCTTCTTTCTCCTTCCTTTTGTTTTTTCCAATAATTATATATATTTTCTTTTCCCACCTATTTCCATTATTTTAAAATCTTTTAAGCCCTGCTGGTCTTTCCACCCCACCCCCACTAGAGCTATACCTTGAGTGCCCTGCCATCCATTCTTAATTAGCACATTCGTTTAGATAATATCACCACCTTCAACACCTCTGTGTTCCTTTGCTCTTTTGTCTGTGACATCTTTTGATTATCTGCTCCTATCACTGCTTGCTTGTCCCTACAACCACACCTCCCCCCCCACTTCTCTGCCCCCACCCCACAACCACTGCCCCCCCACCTTAAACCAGCTTGTATTTCACCCCTTTCCTTATATTCACTCAGTTCTGTTGAAGGGTCATGAGGACTCGAAAAGTCAACTCTTTTCTTCTCCGCCGATGCTGCCAGACCTGCTGAGTTTTTCCAGGTAATTCTGTTTTTGTTTTGGATTTCCAGCATCTGCAGTTTTTTGCTTTTATTTTTGTAAACACAGAGATGGCTGCCATTGTCTCCAAGCTTAAATACCTTGCACTTTCCTCTCAGTAAAATAATCCAAGCCTTCCTTTGATCTTGAACAATCAAAACACCCAGGCTTACTATCAGGCAGATGGCAGAACAGGTCACATGAACCCCTTCATTTGCTCTAAATTTAAAACTACAGTCCCAAAATATAATAATCTTATAAACCTCATAATTATAACACACTGTACACATTAAAATCAAAAATGTTCTACTGCAACCATGAAAGCACAGATTCACTCGCTAAAGTATTTGATTTTTTTTACTCTTTAGGCAAATACCCAAAAAAAAACTCCGATAAATGCACTCTGCAGTATTAAGCTGAGCAAACAACTGGCAGATTCCAGGTTCCATTCTCTGTTCAACGACAAGTCAATGTAAATGTGGCCATACCTTCAGCTGCCTAGGTTCCAAGCTCTGGAATTTATTCGCTAAACTCTCTCTTCATCACCTTCTCTCTTTAAAGATGCTCCATAATATCTGCCTCATATGTCTTAACAGATTCTGACTTGATATCAAATCCTGTTTGATAATGCTGCTATGACGTTGGGATGTTTTTATTACATTAAAGGTGATATATAAATGCAAGCTGTTGCTGATTGATGGAATAGGCGTGTTGTGGCAAAGGCTTTTTTTTTTACAAATCATAGGTACAGAGTGACACCCAGCGACTGAATACACTCAATGTGTCTCTGTTCTTCAGGAAAGGTCATAATCATGATCCTGGGATTATAGATCTATTAGCATGTCATATACAATGGGAACTAAATTAGAGAGTATTACAGGAACCAAACAAAGCGCATCAAATAAGGATAAGAGCAAATAACTGCAAACCAACATGGGTTTAGGAAAAGATTAATTTCTTTCTCATGGTGCCAGGTTTCTGTACACATTGAACCTGACCATGAGACAAGTTAAGGAGCTTTTATGTTTATTTCACTTGGCTCACTCAATAACATGCTCACCTCTAACTCACAAGGTTGGTTGTGGATTGAAAATTGAGTGCGGTATTAAGAGAATGCTGTGTTTTTGGAAGTGCCAACCATCTGTTCAGAAGTTAAACTGAGGTCCCACCCACTGACTCAGGTGGATGTTAAATGCCCCCCTGAGCTCTCCCTATTTTAATCTACTGCTGTGATTATTTACCAAAGAAAAAAAGACTTGCATTTATATAGCACCTTTCACAACCTCAGAATGTTCCCAAAGCATTTTAATGCCAGCAAAATACTTTTGAATATAGTCACTGTTGCCATGTAGGAAATGTGTTCAATGGTGCTCTCCACATTACTCTCCATCATTTTGATTTGTCACGAGTTGGCAGTCCTGTGTCTGCTGTGTTTCACTATATCATACCAAATCCTTAGGATTAACAACTTTCATCCAGTTTTCTGTAGGTCAGGACATTTATTCTTAGAAGTTCAGTTGATAATGGGACAACTGATGTCTGCCATCAGTTGCACTCCTTTGATCATTGTTTATGATGCCCTACCAGCTTTTTTATGCCACCCCACCCAACAACCCCCTTCCCCCACCTGGTGCCGATCACTCTGCTTGTGGAGAATGAGAGGTCTGAGGAATGGAGCACTCTTCAGTCTATTGGAGGTGAATGGAGTTCTGTCAGACACACAGTGAAGTGTCTTTTTTTCTGCTACATGGTCACATCCTCAGTCCCAGTCACAAAGAGGACCTTCTAGTACATCTATACAGGATTCTCCAGTTCCTCCATCTCTCTGAATGAGAATCCAGTTTAATGTAGAAATGTTTTAAGCACCTGGTGGCTTAGAATTGGTTTGAAATTGTCCACATTCCTTTCAAACAATCCTTTTATGACCAGTAAAGAAATCCTTGGATCAAACTTTAGTCCAAAAGCTTTGGAAGCCAGATTTGAATCCCATCTAGAGGCCAGTCATGACCCATCGTACTGTGTATTAATTGGCATCTCTGTGCCAGGCAATGAATTGGAAAGTGGGTGGGATTTACAGCAGTACTCACAATGAACAGTTTATTTTACAGCAAATCTATTTAAAGAGTGTGTACGCATTATAACGAATAGAACTCGTGGTCAAAACTACAGCAAAGTATTTCAACAAGAAAGCAGGATTATTTACCCAACAAAATGCAGTGAGCAAAAAATAGCCATATAACATAAATTATGATTGTAAAATCAATCCCAGTCATTTACAGTGCAATCTCCAGGTGTGATTGATGGGGGAAATATCCAGTCATCTCTATCCTGGAGGGAATAGTGGTGTCATTATATAAGCCTCTGTAATATCACCCTCCCACCACCACCACTTTCTCTAACTATAGTATCTGGGATTTCTACACAATTGATGGCCATTGTCAACCAGCCAGTGAAGCCCTCGCTTTGATTTTAAAAATGTTTTTATATCTCATCTTCTCTTGTTTCCTCTTCCACTCTTTTTAGTTTTTGATTATATACCAGGGCTTTGCTCATTCAGTTTTGTCCTGGTTTCAATCTTGCTGTGGAGAATTCTTGCATTAATGGAAGAATGTTACCCATTAGCCAAGGTAAAACTGTTCTTTCCCAATATAAGTCATGGCATTACCACAAAACAGAGGTTTCCAACTTGTACTAATAAGGTTGAATGAATGACTGTGCAACTGTCAGGCCAAACTAATTCAGTAAGCCCACAGACACATCTGCTATACTTTCTGGTCAGCCTGTAAGGTAAGAGTAGGGGCATTGGGACTAATTGGAAAGCTCTTTTAAAGAGTTGCCAAAGGGTCGAATGGATCACCTCTTTGCAGTATAATTCTATGTTTACCGTTGGACCACCTCTTTGCAGTATAATTCTATGTTTACCGTTGGACCACCTCTTTGCAGTATAATTCTATGTTTACCATGTGTAACTAAATCCGACCCTCTGGGTTTTATAATATCATCATTAAACCAATTATTATTCATCTTCTCAATTTATTCCTTTTCAAACTTCAATAACTTCTTCCTAATGCTCCTCATATTAGTGTAAAAACTCATTAGTTCATCATTATAATTATTCCTGTTCTTTGTTTATTTAATTTCACATCTTAATTTCTTAACATCTGACCTCGTGCATCGTGAATTCTCCATGTTTATATTCTCATTGCTCTACATAAAGTTTCTTTTATCACTTGTATTTCCTAATTGAAATATTTGCCCACCACATAATATCGGCTATGGCTAAGAAGTTGTTACACAAAATTAAGGTGCCTGGGGATTGGAGCTAATATATTACTATGGATTGAGGATTGGCTAACAGATAGAAAACAGTTGGAATAAATGGATGGTTGGGTGCAACTACTGGAGTGCCACATGGATCAGTTTTTGGGTCTCAGCTACTTCCAATCTATATCAATGACTTCAATGAGGGAAACTAATTGTAATATATCCAAGTTTGCTGATGATACAAAGTTAGGAGGGCTTGGCCTGAATAGCCAAGTGGTTATGATACTGGGCTTGTAACCCCAAGATCGAGAGTTCAAATCTCACCAGAGCAAATTATGAAACAATGTAACTTCATCTGGGCAGGGCAAGATCCAGAACCCTTTGAACACTTGGCCTGAATAGCCAAGTGGTTATGATACTGGGCTTGTAACCCCAAGATCAAGAGTTCAAATCTCACCAGAGCAAATTATGAAACAATGTAACTTCATCTGAAACAGATGGAAATGGGTTTGTACTCGAATGAGTTACAGAGTTAGGAGGGAAAGGAAGCTGTGAAGGGGACACAACAAGAATCCAAAGAGACATCTAGCAGTTAATTGATTGGGAAAGAAGTGCCAGATAGAGTTTAAAGTGGGTAAGTGTGAAATTAACCATTTCAGTGGGAAGAATGAGAAATTAATGTTGGTCTCAGTGATCAAACTGGGCAGAGTGTAACCGGATTACATTACAGATCCAGCACTACTTCCCTCTAATTGCCAGTTGTTGTTTTGGTTATGTTGTTCAGCCTTCTGTGTGTTAGATGTAGCTCCATGCGGTTGTCTGTGCTGGTGGCCTGAAGTCTATTCATATATCTCCAGATCCTACCAGCTTTACTACTTCAATATTTAACATCCAACCTTTCTCTTCATCCACAGCACATATCACATGATATTCCTATTTAAAACCAGCAGAAAACAGATGGGGCAAATGAGATCTGATTCTTCCCAGGCAAATTGTTCACTCCTTCCCCTGAAGATGGATAAGCTACTTGTGGGAACATTGTGATGGGAGTTAATAGAAATATGGTTTGAAATTTGTTTGGAACTGAAGTCTGAGTCCCTTGCATTCCAGTCAGAATAAATTGGACACTGAATGACAATAATATCCATACTGGAACAGTAAAAGACCATCTTCCTGACAAGGCTGTTTTTCTTTCAGAGATCAACTCTACTGATGGACTTATTTTTAAAAAAATCCTTGGTTGTCAAAAAATGTGTTCCTGATAGCTATGAACCCATGTGCAAACAGAGTTCTTGTCCGAATTATATTCTGTCCCCTGGAAATTGAACCCCCATCTAAAATTAGCAAATTGCTTCCATTGACTTTGTCAACTCTCTTTCTGATCCTGAAATTTTCAATTAGGACAGGTATTCTTCCCAAGTCTCCTATTTTGCAAAGAAACATTAGCTTTCCACATAATGGGAACTGTGAATGGAATACCATCTAATCCATAGGAATTCCATATTAACATTAGATGTGCTTTTACCTGGAGTCAACAGTAGCAGCATGGCGATTGCATCTATAGGGAATCCAGTTACTCAACTGCTAAATATATCAACTGCTGTCTGCCAACATTCCTCAATAATCTAGCTTCTGCTCCAGGATTTACAAGCAGAAATTTCCACGGCAACCACAATTAACCATCTTAAGCTACTCCTCAGAGAAAGGTCACAAAGAAATAAGTTAGGTTAAGCACAGCTTCACCGAAACATCACAGCCCTGCTCCAAGTTCCAAAACTAACTGTCAGCGGCAAATACAGGAGTCTCGCTGACATTAAGACTTGTGCATCATACTTATAAACTTTGGCACAAAAAAATCTGTCACATTTCTGTCCTTCTTCCAGAGTTCCCAGGAGACCTACAAAAAGCATCTTTCCATCCACTTGCTTCATAACTCACAAGTTTCTCTTAGATCTTTCAATTCGCCATGGGCATTGCCACTGGATAGCCACCAATTTCATTTCTTTTATATCTTGTTTGCTTTGAAATTTATTCATAGAAACTAGTGAAGGAAGTAAAACTCGATTAAAGGTTTGCTCTTGATTCATCCCAGTGACAGGTGATTATGCATGGATAGATATAATTTAAAAGCTACACAGCTAAGATTTACAAATAACCTAATGCTCAATATCCCTTTTAGAGCTCAATGCTTCTGCAGAAAAATCAATAAGTATCTAAAATTGCACTATCTGGAATTTGTTCAGAGAATGCATTGCAATACAAATAATCTAGAAATTGTACATTTGCTGAGATCCTGTTTTATTAGATTCAATTCTGAAAAAAATAGAACAGGTCTTCTACCAATATTATTTGATAGAATACTCATGTAATTTGCAAGGTACAGAGGTCAGTTAGTCCTCAAAAGGGTTTCATAAAATCAAATTGGGGTTTGTAGAAAATCATGTCTTGATTCACATTATTAAGTTAAACCAAAGTATACAATATATTTGCAATTATCCAGCTCTCTCTGCTCCAGATGTCTCACTGCCCACTATCAAGGCTTGATTATAAATCTTTCGCCTTTTACTAAGGATTTCCGTGGAGAGGAGCACTCAGAGTTTAAAGTAATTTTTTGTGGCCCTGCTTTAGTGGCTTGGCCTAAATGGCCAAGTGGTTACGGTACTGGGTTTGTAACCCCAAGATCAAGAGTTCAAATCTCACAATGGCAAACTATGAAACTATGTAACTTCATCTGAAACAGATGGAAATGGGTTTGTACTCGAAAGAGTTACATGCTCTCCTTCCTCCCTGCACTCTCACCAATTTCATGGGGGAGGATTTTCCAGTCGACGAGGGGGGGAGGGGGCCTGCTCAGGATGATGTCGGGCGGAACTCCCAACGTCATTCTGAGACGTTTCCATTTTCAGGTTGGTGGGGGCGCAGTTGAGTCAGTTGTGTGCCCACCAACCTGTCAATGGCCAATTGAGGCCATTGTGAAACTAATTAAAATCATTAATGGACCTGCCTGTCCAACCTTAAGGTTGTCGGGTAGGCCGGGAGCCCTGGCAGGCTTCAGAAAAAGCATCAAACCTCATCCACCGGCGGGATGAGGTGTCGTGAGGGTATTTAAATCTTTAAGAAAGGTTTCAATAAAACTTATGGACATGTCCCAACTCATTCGGCAGTGTCACATGAGAGGATATGGCAGGGGAAATTTTTAAACATGTTGAATTAAAGTTTTAATTCCGAGCCGATCTCCCTGAGGCAGCACTTAGCCTCAAGGAGATCTGTGTGCTTTTTCGTGTGTATGTGTGAAAGAGCGCACTCCCGGTTGAGGGAATTCTCCCCCACCGCGCCCACACAGGGAGCGCTTCGCGCTTCCTGGCAGACGTCAGGCTGGGCGGGCCTTAATTAGCCTGCCCACATAAAATGGCGGCATGCCCCCAATTGGGGGCACCGATCAGAGGCGCACCCGCCCACACCCCCACTTCCCCCTAACAGGGGGAAAATTTTTCCCATTGAATCATAGAATGGTTACAGCACAGAAGAAGGCCATTCGGCCTGTCATGTTAATGCTGACTCTCTGTAAGAGCAACTCACCTAATCCCACTCACTCACCTTTTCCCCATAACCCTGCAATTGTTTTTCTTTTTGGATGATGATCCAATTTTCTTTTGAAGTCTTAATTGAATCTGCCTCGACCACAATCTCAAGCAGTGCATTCTGGGTCCTAACCATTCCCTGCATAAAAATGGTTTCCACTTATCACTGTTGCTTCTTTTGCTAATCACCTTAAATCAGTGCCCTGAGGTTCTGGATCCTTCCACCAATGGGAACAGTTTCTCACAATCTGCTCTATCCAGACTCCTCATGCTTTTGAACACACAATAAAACTAAGACTCATTGCCAGCTGTAACTCAAACCTTCCCTGAACATCAAACAGGGTCATTTATTATCTCTACTGATTTGCTCTTCGATTTGTAGGCTTCTCCTCTCATCTCATTTCCTTTAGGCTTGGTTTCAGTCTTGACCTAATACCTGGCTTTCCCTCCAAGTTCATTATTACCTGAACTCATTCAACATGAATAATTGGAAATCTGCAGTATAGATTTTCATATTTTAATGATGCTATCACAAATGTCAAATGGGTCTGAAAAAATGGTCACAAACTCAGATAATTCACTACAAAAACAAAGCTTACTAAACTCAATCCAATTTTGGGCTCCTCATATCGGGCATGGGGGAAGTTAGGGTTTTGACTAATTCACAGTTTAACCTTAGCTGCCCAGTTAGGCTCAACAAATCTGATCTCTTTATTTTAGAAATCTTTGGACCCAGGACTGTGATTATTGAATAAGGGACTAGATTATGTTTCTGTGGATCAATTATTTCAACTCTTTTGTAGGAAAGGACCAAGGGATCCTGCCTTTAAGCTATGCAAGGGCAGAATTTGGTTGGATGTTGGATGTTTTTTACTCTGTAAATTATGGACCCAAAGAACAGCTATCAGCTTGAATGCTGATTCGCTGAAGTTCTTCAAACAAGAGGCGGACCTGTTTCTAGCTGGATTGGAAATCACTTCGCACCAAGATATATCCTACAATATAAAATTAGAACCAATGCAATCTCCTGGGCTTGTTTCAATGTAGGATCCAATTGTTCAAGTTTTGGTATTTGTTAAATTGTGTATGTTAACTTTGCTCTCTCTCTGCAATTAGTCAAACCTGAGTGTGGTTAGAGAAACAGAAACTAAACTGAGAGCAAGAAGCTGTAATCATGAGAGTAGACAACTTAAAAGTAACGGTAAACTCCTGCGCACATTGAACCTGGTGTGTCATCTCTGCTATAGCACAGTTTAAGCAGAGGCAATTCAGAGATTCCATTGGTGGCAACTATCAAGTTGACATGTGTACTTGTGTAAATTCTGTCAGTGACACCGCAAAATTATAGATGTTCTGGGATCAAGCCAATGGGGACCTTAGTTAAAGCTCCTCAAGCTAATCAATTCATGAGGTGATGCTTGACAGCTGTCACAGAGAAACACGGGGTAACAACATTCCCATCTGGATTAGATGCCTGGTCTCAGAAATGAAAGAATATTTTTCTAATACATTCTCACTCAGTCATAACTGTAAGGATCACTCTGAATACAAGTGTAATGGGTATCAGTATTTGCATACTAAGGAGGCAACAGATGTTTACCAATATAAGCAATGCTTAGTAGCACAGGGATTCAAAAAGAAATTTCAGAATACTTAAGAATTTGGAAAGTACTCTCACTCCATCCTAGTTTTATGTCCAAAAGTACTCAGACACAATGGAGTACAGTCTCTGAATCACTCAGACACAATGGGGTACATTCACCAATTCACTCACACAAAATGGAATACAGTCTCTGAATCACTCAGACATAATGGAATACACTCTCTGAAAAACTCAGAAATATTGGAATACAGTCTCTGAATCACTCACACACAATGGAATACAGTCTCTGACTCACTCACACACAATGGAATACAGTCTCTGAATCACTCACACACAATGGAATACAGTCTCTGAATCACTCACACACAATGGAATACAGTCTCTGAATCACTCACACACAATGGAATACAGTCTCTGACTCACTCAGAGACAATGGAATGCAGTCTCTGACTCACTCAGACACAATGGAATACAGTCTCTGAATCACTCACACAAAATGGAATAAGTATCTGACTCACTCAGACACAATGGAATACAGTCTCTGACTCACTCAGAGACAATGGAATGCAGTCTCTGACTCACTCAGACACAATGGAATACAGTCTCTGAATCACTCACACAAAATGGAATAAGTATCTGACTCACTCAGACACAATGGAATACAGTCTCTGAATCACTCAGACACAATGGAATACAGTCTCTGAAACACACACACAATGGAGTACAGTCTCTGAATCACTCAGACACAATGGAATACAGTCTCTGAATCACTAATACACAAAGGAGTACAGTCTCTGACTCACTCAGACACAATGGAATACAGTCTCTGAATAACTCACACAAAATGGAATAAGGCTCTGACTCACTCAGACGCAATGGAATACAGTCTCTGAATCATTCAGACACGATGGAACACAGTCTCTGAATCACTCACACAAAATGGAATACAGTGTCTGAATCACTCAAACACAATGGGGAACAGTCTCTGAATAACTCAGACCAATGGAATATAGTCTCTGAATCACTCAGACACATTGGAGTACAGTCTTTGAATCACTCAGACACAATGGAATACAGTCTCTGAATCACGCAGACACAATGGAGTACAGTCTCTGAATCACGCAGACACAATGGAGTACAGTCTCTGAATCACTCACACACAATGGAATACAGTCTCTGAATCACTCACACATAATGGAATACAGTCTCTGAATCATTCAGAGACAATGGAATACAGTCTCTGAATCGCTCAGTCAAAATGGAATACAGTCTCTCAATCACTCAGACATAACGGGATACAGTCTCTGAATGACTCAGACACAAAGGAATACAGTCTCTAAATCACTCACATGGTGGAGAAAACTCTCTGACTCACTCAGACACAATGGAATACAGTCTCTGAATCGCTCAGACACAATGGAATACAGTCTCTGAATCACTCACATGGTGGAGAACAGTCTCTGACTCACTCAGAGACAATGGAATACAGTCTCTGAATCATTCAGACACGATGGAATACAGTCTCTGAATCACTCAGACACAATGGAATACACTCGCTGAATTACTCAAACAATGGAGTACAGTCTCTGAAACACTCACACACAATGGAGTACAGTCTCTGAATCACTCAGACACAATGGAATACAGTCTCTGAATCACTCACACACAAAGGAGTACAGTCTCTGAATCACAGACACAATGGAATACAGTCTCTGAATGACTCACACACAAAGGAGTACAGTCTCTGAATCACTCAGACACAATGGAATACAGTCGTTGACTCACTCAGAGACAATGGAATACAGTCTCTGAATCATTCAGACACGATGGAATACATTCTCTGAATCACTCAGACACAATGGAATACACTCGCTGAATTACTCAGACACAATGGAATACAGTCTCTGAATCACTCACACACAAAGGAATACAGTCTCTGAATCACTCAGACACAATGGAATACAGTCTCTGAAACATTCACACACATTGGATTACAGTCTCTGAATCACTAATACACAAAGGAGTACAGTCTCTGACTCACTCAGACACAATGGAATACAGTCTCTGAATCATTAAGACACAATGGAATGCAGTCTCTGAATAACTCACACAAAATGAAATAAGTCTCTGACTCACTCAGACGCAATGGAATACAGTCTCTGAATCATTCAGACACGATGCAATACAGTCTCTGAATCACTCGCACACAATCGAATACAGTGTCTGAATCACTCAAACACAATGGGGTACAGTCTCTTATTCACTCACACAATGGGGAACGGTCTCTGAATCACTCAGACGCAATGGCATACACTCTCTGAAACACTCAGATATAATGGAATACAGTTTCTGAATCACTCACACACAATGGAATAAGTCTCAGAATCACTCACACACAAAGGAGTACAGTCTCTGAATCACTCAGACACAATGGAATACAGTCTCTGAATCACTAACACACAAAGGAGTACAGTCTCTGACTCACTCAGACACAATGGAATACAGTCTCTGAATCACTCAGACACAATGGAATACACTCTCTGAGAAACTCAGACATGATTGGAATACAGTCTCTGAATCACTCACACACAATGGAATACAGTCTCTGAATCATTCAGACACAATGGGGTACAGACTCTGAATCACTAAGACACAATAGAGTACAGTCTCTGAATCACACAGACACAATGGGGTACAGTCTCTGAATTACTCACACACAATGGAGTACAGTCTCTGAATCACTCACACACAATGGAGTACAGTCCCTGAATCACTCAGACACAATGGAGCAAAGTCTCTGATTCATTGAGACACAATGGAATACAGTTTCTGAATCAATCAAACACAATTTAATACAGTCTCTGAATCACTCACATGCAATGCAATTCTGTCTTTGAATCACCCAGACACAATGGAATACATTCGCTGAATTACTCAGACACAATGGGTTACAACGTCTGAATCACTCACACACAATGGGGTACAGTCTCTGAATCACACAGACACAATGGAATACAGTCTCTGATTCACTCACACAGTGGAATACAGTCTCTGAATCACTCAGAAAAAAAGGAGTACAATCTATGAATCACTCAGACACAATGGAATACAGTCTCTGAATCACTCACACACAATGGAATACAGTCTCTGAATCACTAATACACAAAGGAGTACAGTCTCTGACTCACTCAGACACAATGGAATACAGTCTCTGAATAACTCACACAATGGAGTACAGTCTCTGAATCACTCAGACACAATGGAATACAGTCTCTGAATCACTAATACACAAAGGAGTACAGTCTCTGACTCACTCAGACACAATGGAATACAGTCTCTGAATAACTCACACAATGGAGTACAGTCTCTGAATCACTCAGACACAATGGAATACAGTCTCTGAATCACTAATACACAAAGGAGTACAGTCTCTGACTCACTCAGACACAATGGAATACAGTCTCTGAATAACTCACACAAAATGGAATAAGGCTCTGACTCACTCACACACAATGGAGTACAGTCCCTGAATCACTCAGACACAATGGAGCAAAGTCTCTGATTCATTGAGACACAATGGAATACAGTTTCTGAATCAATCAAACACAATTTAATACAGTCTCTGAATCACTCACATGCAATGCAATTCTGTCTTTGAATCACCCAGACACAATGGAATACATTCGCTGAATTACTCAGACACAATGGGTTACAACGTCTGAATCACTCACACACAATGGGGTACAGTCTCTGAATCACACAGACACAATGGAATACAGTCTCTGATTCACTCACACAGTGGAATACAGTCTCTGAATCACTCAGACAAAAAGGAGTACAATCTATGAATCACTCAGACACAATGGAATACAGTCTCTGAATCACTCACACACAATGGTGCACAGTCTCTGAATCACTCAGACACAATGGAATACAGCCTGTGTAACACTCACACACAATGAAGTAGCATCTGAATCACTACGACACAATGGAATACAGTCTCTGAATCACTCACACACAATGGGGTACAGACTGTTAATCACTCAGATAAAATGGGTAAAGTATATGTGTCACTCAGACAGAATGGGGCACAGTCTCTGAATCACTCAGACACAATGAGGCACAGTCTCTGAATCACTCAGACACATTGGCGCGCAGTCTCTGAATCACTCAGACACAATGGGATACAGTCTCTGGATCACTGACGCACAATGGAGTACGGTCACTGAATCACTCACACACAATGTGGTAAGGTATCTGAGTCACTCAAACATAATGGTGTACCTTCTCTGGATCACTCACACACAATGGGGTACAGTCCCAGAATCACACAGACACAATGGTATAAAGTCTCTGAATCACTCAAACACAATGGGGTACAGTCTCTGAATCACTCACACAGTGGAGTACAGTCTCTGAATCACTCACACATAATGGAATACAGTCTCCGAATCAATCACACACAAAGGAGTACAATCTATGAATCACTCACACAGAATGGAATACAGTCTCCGAATCACTCACACACAATGGGGTACTGTCTCAGAATCACTCTGACACAATGGAATACAGTCTCTGAATCACTCAAACATAATGGAATACTGTCTCTGAATCACTCAGACACAATGGAGTAAAGTCTTTGAATCATTGCGACACAATGGAATACAGTCTCTGAATCATTCAAGCACAATGGAATACTGTCTCTGAATCACTCGGACACAATGGAGTAATGTCTTTGAATCATTGACACACAATGGAATACAGTCTCTGAATCACTCACACACAATGAGGTACAGACTGTAAATCACTCAGACAAAATGGGGTACAGTGTATGAATCACTCAAACACAATTGGGGACAGTCTCTGAATCACCCACACACAATGGAGTAAAGTCTCTCAATCACTCAGATACAATGGAATTTAGTCTCTGAAACACTCAGACACAATGGGGTACAGTCTCTGAATCACTCAGACATAATGGGATACAGTCTCTGAATCATCAGACACAACGGAATACAGTCTCTGAATCACTCACACACAATGGAATACAGTCTCTGAATCACTCAAACACAAATGGGTACAGTCTCTGAATCACTCAGACACAATGGAATACATTCTCTGAAACACTCAGACACAATGGAATACATTCTCTGAATTACTCAAACAATGGAGTACAGTCTCAGAATCACTCAGACACAATGGAATACAGTCTCTGAAACACTCAGACACAATCGAATACAGTCTCTGAATCACTCAGACACAATGGAATACAGTCTCTAAATCACTCAGACACAATGGAATACAGTCTCTGAATCATTCAGACACAATGGAATACAGTCTCTGAATAACTCAGACACAATAGAATACAGTCTCTGAATCACTCACACAAAATGGAATACAGTCTCTGACTCACTGAGACGCAATGGAATACAGTCTCTGAATCATTCACATAAAATGGAATACAGTGTCTGAATCACTCAAACACAATGGAGTACAGTCTCAGAATCACTCAGACACAATGGAATACAGTCTCTGAATCACTCAGACACAATGTAATACACTCGCTGAAACACTCAGACATAATGGAATACAGTCTCTGAATCACTCACACACAATGGAAGAGGTCTCAGAATCACTCACACACAATGGGGTACAGACTGTTAATCACTCAGACAAAATGGGTAAAGTATATGTGTCACTCAGACAGAATGGGGCACAGTCTCTGAATCACTCAGACACAATGAGGCACAGTCTCTGAATCACTCAGACACATTGGCGCGCAGTCTCTGAATCACTCAGACACAATGGGGTACAGTCTCTGGATCACTGACGCACAATGGAGTACGGTCACTGAATCACTCACACACAATGTGGTAAGGTATCTGAGTCACTCAAACATAATGTTGTACCTTCTCTGGATCACTGACACACAATGGGGTACAGTCCCAGAATCACTCAGACACAATGGTATAAAGTCTCTGAATCACTCAAACACAATGGGGTACAGTCTCTGAATCACTCACACAGTGGAGTACAGTCTCTGAATCACTCACACATAATGGAATACAGTCTCTGAATCACTCAAACACAATGGAATATTGTCTCTGAATTACTCAGACACAATGGAGTAAAGTCTTTGAATCATTGAGACACAATGGAATACAGTCTCTGAATCACTCACACACAATGAGGTACAGACTGTAAATCATTCAGACAAAATGGAGTACAGTGTATGAATCACTCAAACACAATTGGGGACAGTCTCTGAATCACTCACACACAACGGGGTATAGAATCTGAATCAATCACACACAATGGAATACAGTCTCTGAATCAATTACACACAATGGAGTACAGTCTCTCAATCACTCAGATACAATGGAATACAGTCTCTGAATCACTCAGACACAATGGGGCACAGTCTCAGAATCACTCAGACACAATGGGGAACAGTCTCTGAATCATTTAGACACAATGGAATACAGCCTCTGAATTACACAGACACAATGGAGTACAGTCTCTGAATCACATACACATACAATGGAATACAGTCTGTGAAACACTCAAACACAATGGAGTACAGTCTCTGAGCCACTCACACACAAAGGGGTACAGACTCTAAATCACTCAGACACAAATGGATACAGTCTCTGAATCACTCACACACAATGGGGAACAGTCTCTGAATCACTCAGACAGAATAGGCTACAGTCTCTGGATCACTCACACACAATGGAGTACAGTCCCTGAATCACTCAGACATAATGGGATACAGTCTCTGAATCATCAAACACATCAGAATACAGTCTCTGAATCACTCACACACAATGGGGCACAGTCTCAGAATCACCCACACACAATGGGGTATAGAATCTGAATCAATCAGACACAATGGAATACAGTCTCTGAATCAATCACACACAATGGAATACAGTCTCTGAATCAATTACACACAATGGAGTACAGTCTCTGAATCACTCAGAAACAATGGAATTCAGTCTCTTAAACACTCAGACACAATGGGGTACAGTATCTGAATCACTCAGACACAATGGGGCACAGTCTCTGAATCACTCAGAAACAATGGAATTCAGTCTCTGAAACACTCAGACACAATGGGGTACAGTCTCAGAATCACTCAGACACAATGGGGCACAGTCTCTGAATCATTCAGACACAATGGAATACAGCCTCTGAATTACACAGACACAATGGAGAACGGTCTCTGAATCACATACACAAACAATGGAATACAGTCTGTGAAACACACACACAATGAAGTACAGTCTCTGAGTCATTCACACACAAAGGGGTACAGACTCTAAATCACTCAGACACAAATGGATACAGTCTCTGAATCACTGAGACACAAAGGGGAACAGTCTCTGAATCACTCAGACAGAATAGTCTACAGTCTCTGGATCATTCACACACAATGGAGTACGGTCCCTGAATCACTCATACACAATGGGGTACAGTCTCTGAATCGCTCAGACGCAATGGGGGACAGTCGCTGAATCACTCACACACAATGGAGTACAGTCTCTGAATCACTCAGACATAATGGGATACAGTCTCTGAATCATCAGACACAACGGAATACAGTCTCTGAATCACTCACACACAATGGAATACAGTCTCTGAATCACTCAAACACAAAGGGGTACAGTCTCTGAATCACTCAAACACAATGGAATACATTCTCTGAAACACTCAGACACAATGGAATACATTCTCTGAATTACTCAAACAATGGAGTACAGTCTCAGAATCACTAGCACACAAAGGAGTACAGTCTCTGACTCACTCAGACACAATGGAATACAGTCTCAGAATCACTCAGACACAATGGAATACATTCTCTGAATTACTCAAACAATGGAGTACAGTCTCAGAATCACTCAGACACAATGGAATACAGTCTCTGAAACACTCAGACACAATGGAATACAGTCTCTGAATCACTCAGACACAATGGAATACAGTCTCTGAATCACTCACACACAATGGAATACAGTCTCTGAATCATTCAGACACAATGGAATACAGTCTCTAAATCACTCAGACACAATGGAATACAGTCTCTGAATCATTCAGACACAATGGAATACAGTCTCTGAATCACTCAGACACAATAGAATACAGTCTCTGAATCACTCACACAAAATGGAATACAGTCTCTGACTCACTGAGACGCAATGGAATACAGTCTCTGAATCATTCACACACAATGTAATAGGTCTCAGAATCACTCACACACAAAGGAGTACAGTCTCTGAATCACTCAGACACAATTAAATACAGTCTCTGAATAACTCACACACAATGGTATACTGTCTCTGAATCACTCACACACAATGGAATACAGTCTCTGAATCACTCAGACTCAATGGAATACAGTCCCTGAATCACTCACACAAAATGTAATAAGTCTCTGAAACACTCAGACAAAATGGAATACAATCTCTGAATCACTCAGACATAATGGGGTACAGTCTCTGAATGATTCAGACACAATGGAATACAGTCTCTGAATCACTCACACACAATGGTGTACAGACTCTTAATCACTCAGACACAATGGAATAAGTCTCTGAATCACTCACACACAATGGAATACAGTCTCCGAATCATTCTCACACAATGGGGTACAGTCTATGAATCACTCACACACAATGGAATACAGCCTCTGAATAACTCACACACAATGGAATACAATCTCTGAATCACTCAGACACAATGGAATACAGAGGCTGAATCACTCAGACACAATGGGCAACAGTCTCTGAATCACTCACACATGATGGAATACAGTCTCTGAATCATTCAAGCACAATGGGGTACAATCTTTTAATCATTCACCCAAAGTGAAATACATTCTCTGAATCACTCACACACGATGGAGTACAGTCTATGAATCAATCACCCACAATGTAATACAGTCTCTAAATCACTCACACAATGGAGTACAGATTATGAAACACGCACACACCATGGAATACAGTCTCTGAATCATGCAGATACAATGAGGTACAGTCTCTGAATCACTCACACACAATGGGGTACAGTCTCTGAATCACTCACACGTAATGCAATACTGTCTCTGAATCACTCACACACAATGGAATATGTTTGCTGAATTACTCAGACACAATGGAATACAGTCTCTGAATCATTCAGACACAATGAGGTACAGACTCTGAATCACTAAGACACAATAGAGTATAGTCTCTGAATCACACAGACACAATGGAATACACTCTCTGAATCACTCACACAGTGGAATACAGTCTCTGAATCACTCAGACACAATGGAATACACTCTCTGAGAAACTCAGACATGATTGGAATACAGTCTCTGAATAACTCACACACAATGGAATACAGTCTCTGAATCATTCAGACACAATGAGGTACAGACTCTGAATCACTAAGACACAATAGAGTATAGTCTCTGAATCACACAGACACAATGGGATACACTCTCTGAATCACTCACACAGTGGAATACAGTCTCTGAATCACTCAGACAAAAAGGAGTACAATCTATGAATCACTCAGACACAATGGAATACAGTCTCTGAATCAGTCACACACAATGGTGCACAGTCTCTGAATCACTCACACACAATGGGGTACAGTCTCTGAATTACTCAGACACAATGGAGTACAGTCTCTGAATCAGTCACACACAATGGAGTACAGTCTCTGAATCACTCACACACAATGGAGTACAGTCTCTGAATCACTCACACACAATGGAGTACAGTCTCTGAATCACTCAGACACAATGGAGTAAAGTCTCTGATTCATTGAGACACAATGGAATACAGTTTCTGAATCAATCAAACACAATTTAATACAGTCTCTGAATCACTCAGACACAATGGGGTAAAGTCTCTGAATCACTCACATGCAATGCAATACTGTCTTTGAATCATCCAGACACAATGGAATACATTCGCTGAATTACTCAGACACAATGGGTTACAACGTCTGAATCACTCACACACAATGGGGTACAGTCTCTGAATCACACAGACACAATGGAATACAGTCTCTGATTCACTCACACAGTGGAATACAGTCTCTGAATCAAGCAGACAAAAAGGAGTACAATCTATGAATCACTCAGACACAATGGAATACAGTCTCTGAATCACTCACACACAATGGGGTACAGTCTCTGAATCACTCACACACAATGGTGCACAGTCTCTGAATCACTCACACAGAATGGGGTACAGTCTCTGAATCACTCACACACAATGGAGTTCAGTCTCTGAATCACTCACACACAATGGAGTACAGTCTCTGAATCACTCAGACACAATGGAGTAAAGTCTCTGATTCATTGAGACACAATGGAATACAGTTTCTGAATCAGGCACACACCATGGAAATCAGTCCCTGAATCACTCAGACACAATGGAGTACAGTCTCTGAATCACTCACACGCAATGCAATACTGTCTCTGAATCACCCAGACACAATGGAATACATTCGCTGAATTACTCAGACACAATGGGTTACTACATCTGAATCACTCACACACAATGGGGTACAGTCTCTGAATCACTCAGACACAATTGAATACAGCCTGTGTAACACTCACACACAATAAGTAGCATCTGAATCACTACGACACAATGGAGTACAGTCTCTGAATCATTCACGCACAATGGAGTTCAGTCTGTGAATTACTCAAACACAATGGCATACAGTCTCTGAATCACTCACACACAATGGAATACAGTCTCTGAATCACT
The DNA here is from genome assembly GCA_026770705.1 of Isurus oxyrinchus. Classification (NCBI taxonomy): domain Eukaryota; kingdom Metazoa; phylum Chordata; class Chondrichthyes; order Lamniformes; family Lamnidae; genus Isurus; species Isurus oxyrinchus. Next base: position 23,598,842 of record JANJGN010000031.1, on the reverse strand, counting down.
CACATACAATGGGGTACAAATTGTTAATCACTCAGACAAAATGGGTAAAGCATATGTGTCACTCAGACAGAATTTGGCACAGTCTCTGAATCACTCAGACACAATGAAGCACAGTCTCTGAATCACTCAGACACAATGGGGTTCAGTCTCTGGATCACTCACACACAATGGGGTACGGTCACTGAATCACTCACACACAATGTGGTAAGGTATCTGAGTCACTCAAACATAATGATGTACCTTCTATGGATCACTCACACACAATGGGGAACAGTCCCAGAATCACTCAGACACAATGGTATAAAGTCTCTGAATCACTCAAGCACAATGAGGTACAGTCTCTGAATCACCCAGACACAGTGGAGTACAGTCTCCGAATCACTCACACATAATGGAATACAGTCTCCGAATCACTCACACACAAAGGAGTACAATCTATGAATCACTCACACACAATGGAATACAGTCTCCGAATCATTCACACACAATGGGGTACAGTCTCAGAATCACTCTGACACAATGGAATACAGTCTCTGAATCACTCAAACACAATGGAATACTGTCTCTGAATCACTCAGACACAATGGAGTAAAGTCTTTGAATCATTGAGACACAATGGAATACAGTCTCTGAATCACTCACACACAATGGAATACAGTCTCTGAATCACTCACACACAATGGGGTACAGACTGTAAATCACTCAGACAAAATGGGGTACAGTGTATGAATCACTCAGACACAATGGGGCACAGTCTCTGAATCACTCAGACACAATGGGGTACAGTCTCTGGATCACTGACGCACAATGGAGTACGGTCACTGAATCACTCACACACAATGTGGTAAGGTATCTGAGTCACTCAAACATAATGGTGTACCTTCTATGGATCACTCACACACAATGGGGGACAGTCCCAGAATCACTCAGACACAATGGTATAAAGTCTCTGAATCACTCAAGCACAAAGGGTACAGTCTCTGAATCACTCAGACACAGTGGAGTACAGTCTCCATATCACTCACACATAATGGAATACAGTCTCCGAATCACTCCCACACAAAGGAGTACAATCTATGAATCGCTCACACACAATGGAATACAGTCTCCGAATCATTCACACACAATGGGGTACTGTCTCAGAATCACTCTGAAATAATGGAATACAGTCTCTGAATCACTCAAACACAATGGAATACTGTCTCTGAATCACTCAGACACAATGGAGTAAAGTCTTTGAATCATTGAGACACAATGGAATACAGTCTCTGAATCACTCACACACAATGGAATACAGTCTCTGAATCACTCACACACAATGGGGTACAGACTGTAAATCACTCAGACAAAATGGGGTACAGTGTATGAATCACTCAGACACAATGGGGCACAGTCTCTGAATCACCCACACACAATGGGGTATAGAATCTGAATCAATCAGACACAAAGGAATACAGTCTCTGAATCACTCTGACATAATGGAATACAGTCTCTGAATCAATCACACACAATGGAATACAGTCTCTGAATCAATTACACATAATGGAGTACAGTCTCTCAATCACTCAGACACAATGGAATTCAGTCTCTGAAACACTCCCACACAATGGGGTACAGTCTCTGAATCACTCAGACACAACGGGGAACAGTCTCTGAATCATTTAGACACAATGGAATACAGCCTCTGAATTACACAGACACAATGGAGTACAGTCTCTGAATCACATACACACACAATGGAATACAGTCTGTGAAACACTCAAACACAATGGAGTACAGTCTCTGAGCCACTCACACACAAAGGGGTAGAGACTCAAAATCACTCAGACACAAATGGATACAGTCTCTGAATCACTCACACACAATGGGGAACAGTCTCTGAATCACTCAGACAGAATAGGCTACAGTCTCTGCATCACTCACACACAATGGAGTACGGTCCCTGAATCACTCAGACATAATGGGATACAGTCTCTGAATCATCAAACACATCGGAATACAGTCTCTGAATCACTAACACACAATGGGGCACAGTCTCTGAATCACCAACACACAATGGGGTATAGAATCTGAATCAATCAGACACAATGGAATACAGTCTCTGAATCAATCACACACAATGGAATACAGTCTCTGAATCAATTACACACAATGGAGTACAGTCTCTGAATCACTCAGACACAATGGGGCACAGTCTCTGAATCACTGAGACACAAAGGGGAACAGTCTCTGAATCACTCAGACAGAATAGGCTACAGTCTCTGGATCATTCACACACAATGGAGTACGGTCCCTGAATCACTCATACACAATGGGGAACAGTCTTTGAATCGCTCAGACGCAATGGGGTACAGTCGCTGAATCACTCACACACAATGGAGTACAGTCTCTGAATCACTCAGACATAATGGGATACAATCTCTGAATCATCAGACACAATGGAATACAGTCTCTGAATCACTCACACACAATGGAATACAGTCTCTGAATCACTCACACACAATGGAGTGCAGTCTCTGAATCAATCAGACAAAATGGAATACAGTCTCTGAAACACTCTGACACAATGGAATACATTCTCTGAATTACTCAAACAATGGAGTACAGTCTCTGAATCACTAGCACACAAAGGAGTACAGTCTCTGACTCACTCAGACACAATGGAATACAGTCTCCGAATCACTCAGACACAATGGAATACATTCTCTGAATTACTCAAACAATGGAGTACAGTCTCTGAATCACTCAGACACAATGGAATACAGTCTCTGAAACACTCAGACACAATCGAATACAGTCTCTGAATCACTCAGACACAATCGAATACAGTCTCTGAATCACTCAGAAAAAATGGAATACAGTCTCTGAATCATTCAGACACAATGGGATACAGTCTCTGAATAACTCAGACACAATAGAATACAGTCTCTGAATCACTCACACAAAATGGAATACAGTATCTGACTCACCGAGACTCAATGGAATACAGTCTCTGAATAACTCAGACACAATAGAATACAGTCTCTGAATCACACACACACAATGGAATACAGTGTCTGAATCACTCAAACACAATGGGGTACAGTCTCTGAAACACTCAGACATAATGGAATACAGTCTCTGAATCACTCAGACACAATGGAATACACTCTCTGAAACACTCAGACATAATGGAATACAGTCTCTGAATCACTCACACACAATGGAATAAGTCTCAGAATCACTCACACACAAAGGAGTACAGTCTCTGAATCACTCAGACACAATGGAATACAGTCTCTGAATCACTCAGACACAATGGGCACAGTTCTGAATCACTGAGACACAAAGGGGAACAGTCTCTGAATCACTCAGACAGAATAGGCTACAGTCTCTGGATCATTCACACACAATGGAGTACGGTCCCTGAATCACTCATACACAATGGGGTACAGTCTCTGAATCGCTCAGACATAATGGGATACAGTCTCTGAATCATCAGACACAATGGAATACAGTCTCTGAATCATCAGACACAATGGAATACAGTCTCTGAATCACTCACACACAATGGAATACAGTCTCTGAATCACTCAAACACAATGGAGTGCAGTCTCTGAATCACTCAGACAGAATGGAATACAGTCTCTGAAACACTCAGACACAATGGAATACATTCTCTGAATTACTCAAACAATGGAGTACAGTCTCTGAATCACTAGCGCACAAAGGAGTACACTCTCTGACACACTCAGACACAATGGAATACAGTCTCAGAATCACTCAGACACAATGGAGTACAGTCTCTGAATCACTCAGACACAATGGAATACAGTCTCTGAAACACTCAGACACAATCGAATACAGTCTCTGAATCACTCAGAAAAAATGGAATGCAGTCTCTGAATCATTCAGACACAATGGGATACAGTCTCTGAATAACTCAGACAGAATAGAATACAGTCTCTGAATCACTCACACAAAATGGAATACAGTATCTGACTCACTGAGACGCAATGGAATACAGTCTCTGAATCATTCACATAAAATGGAATACAGTGTCTGAATCACTCAAACACAATGGGATACAGTCTCTGATTCACTCACACAATTGCGAACAGTCTCAGAATCACTCACACACAAAGGAGCACAGTCTCTGAATCACTCAGACACAATGGAATACAGTCTCTGAATCACTCAGACACAATGGGGCACAGTCTCTGAATCACTGAGACACAAAGGGGAACAGTCTCTGAATCACTCAGACAGAATGGGCTACAGTCTCTGGATCATTCACACACAATGGAGTACGGTCCCTGGGGTACAGTCTCTGAATCACTCAGACGCAATGGGGTACAGTCGCTGAATCACTCACACACAATGGAGTACAGTCTCTGAATCACTCAGACATAATGGAATACAGTCTCTGAAACACTCAGACACAATGGAACACATTCTCTGAATTACTCAAACAATGGAGTACAGTCTCTGAATCACTAGCACACACAGGAGTACGGTCTCTGACTCACTCAGACACAATGGAATACTGTCTCAGAATCACTCAGACACAATGGAATACATTCTCTGAATTACTCAAACAATGGAGTACAGTCTCTGAATCACTCAGACACAATGGAATACAGTCTCTGAAACACTCAGACACAATCGAATACAGTCTCTGAATCACTCAGACACAATGGAGTAAAGTCGTTGAATCATTGAGACACAATGGAATACAGTCTCTGAATCACTCACACACAATGGGGTACAGACTGTTACTCACTCAGACAAAATGGGGTACAGTGTATGAATCACTCACACACAATGGGGCACAGCCTCAGAATCACCCACACACAATGGGTTATAGAATCTGAATCAATCAGACACAATGGAATACAGTCTCTGAATCAATTACACACAATGGAGTACAGTCTCTCAATCACTCAGAAACAATAGAATTCAGTCTCTGAAACACTCCCACACAATGGGGTACAGTCTCTGAAACACTCAGACACAATGGGGCACTGTCTCGGAATCCCTCAGACACAATGGGGCACAGTCTCTGAATCATTCAGACACAATGGAATACAGCCTCTGAATTACACAGACACAATGGAGTACGGTCTCTGAATCACATACACATACAATGGAATACAGTCTGTGAAACACTCACATACAATGAAGTACAGTCTCTGAGCCACTCACACACAAAGGGGTACAGACTCTAAATCACTCAGACACAAATGGATACAGTCTCTGAATCACTCAGACACAATGGGGAACAGTCTCTGAATCACTCAGACAGAATAGGCTACAGTCTCTGGATCACTCACACACAATGGAGTACGGTCCCTGAATCACTCATACACAATGGAATACAGTCTCTGAATCACTCATACACAATGGAATACAGTCTCTGAATCACTCAGACGCAATGGGGTACAGTCTCTGAATCACTCAGACATAATGGAATACAGTCTCTGAATCACTCATACACAATGGAATACAGTCTCTGAATCGCTCAGACGCAATGGGATACAGTCTCTGAATCATCAGACACAACGGAATACAGTCCCTGAATCACTCACACACAATGGAATACAGTCTCTGAATCACTCAAACACAATGGGGTACAGTCTCTGAGTAACTCAGACACAATGGAATACATTCTCTGAAACACTCAGACACAATGGAATACATACTCTGAATTACTCAAACAATGGCGTACAGTCTCTGAATCACTAACACACAAAGGAGTACAGTCTCTGACTCACTCAGACACATTGGAATACAGTCTCTGAATCACTCAGACACAATGGAATACAGTCTCTGAATAACTCTGACACAATAGAATACAGTCACTGAATCACTCATACACAATGGAATACATTCTCTGAATTACTCAAACAATGGAGTACAGTCTCTGAATCACTCAGACACAATGGAATACAGTCTCTGAAACACTCAGACACAATCGAATACAGTCTCTGAATCACTCAGACACAATGGAATACAATCTCTAAATCATTCAGACACAATGGAATATAGTCTCTGAATAACTCAGACACAATAGAATACAGTCTCTGAATCACTCACACAAAATGGAATACAGTCTCTAACTCAATGAGACGCAATGGAATACAGTGTCTGAATCACTCAAACACAATGGAATACACTCTCTGAAACACTCAGACATAATGGAATACAGTCTCTGAATCACTCACACACAATGCAATACTGTCTCTGAATCACCCAGACACAATGGAATACATTCGCTGAATTACTCAGACACAATGGGTTACAACGTCTGAATCACTCACACACAATGGGGTACAGTCTCTGAATCACTCAGACACAATGGAATACAGCCTGTGTAACACTCACACACAATGAAGTAGCATCTGAATCACTACGACACAATGGAGTACAGTCTCCGAAAAATTCATGCACAATGGAGTACAGTCTGTGAATTACTCAAACACAATGGCATACAGTCTCTGAATCACTCACACACAATGGGGGACAGACTGATAATCACTCAGACAAAATAGGGTACAGTTTATGAGTAACTCAGACAGAATGGGGCACAGTCTCTGAATCACTCAGACACAATGGAGTACAGTCTCTGAATCACTCACACAGTGGAGTACAGTCTCTGAATCACTCACACATAATGGAATACAGTCTCCGAATCACTCACACGCAAAGGAGTACAATCTATGAATCACTCACACACAATGGAATACTGTCTCCGAATCACTCACACACAATGGGGTACAGTCTCAGAATCACTCACACACAATGGAATACAGTCTCTGAATCACTCAAACACAATGGAATACTGTCTCTGAATCACTTAGACACAATGGAGTAAAGTCTTTGAATCATTGAGACACAATGGAATACAGTCTCTGAATCACTCACACACAATGGGGTATAGACTGTAAATCACTCAGAAAAAATGGGGTACAGTGTATGAATCACTCAGACACAATGGGGCACAGTCTCTGAATCACCCACACACAATGGGGTATAGAATCTGAATCAATCAGACACAAAGGAATACAGTCTCTGAATCACTCTGACATAAAGGAATACAGTCTCTGAATCAATCACACACAATGGAATACAGTCTCTGAATCAATTACACATAATGGAGTACAGTCTCTCAATCACTCAGACACAATGGAATTCAGTCTCTGAAACACTCCCACACAATGGGGTACAGTCTCTGAATCACTCAGACACAACGGGGAACAGTCTCTGAATCATTTAGACACAATGGAATACAGCCTCTGAATTACACAGACACAATGGAGTACAGTCTCTGAATCACATACACATACAATGGAATACAGTCTGTGAAACACTCAAACACAATGGAGTACAGTCTCTGAGCCACTCACACACAAAGGGGTAGAGACTCAAAATCACTCAGACACAAATGGATACAGTCTCTGAATCACTCACACACAATGGGGAACAGTCTCTGAATCACTCAGACAGAATAGGCTACAGTCTCTGCATCACTCACACACAATGGAGTACGGTCCCTGAATCACTCAGACATAATGGGATACAGTCTCTGAATCATCAAACACATCGGAATACAGTCTCTGAATCACTCATACACAATGGGGCACAGTCTCTGAATCACCAACACACAATGGGGTATAGAATCTGAATCAATCAGACACAATGGAATACAGTCTCTGAATCAATCACACACAATGGAATACAGTCTCTGAATCAATTACACACAATGGAGTACAGTCTCTGAATCACTCAGACACAATGGGGCACAGTCTCTGAATCACTGAGACACAAAGGGGAACAGTCTCTGAATCACTCAGACAGAATAGGCTACAGTCTCTGGATCATTCACACACAATGGAGTACGGTCCCTGAATCACTCATACACAATGGGGAACAGTCTTTGAATCGCTCAGACGCAATGGGGTACAGTCGCTGAATCACTCACACACAATGGAGTACAGTCTCTGAATCACTCAAACACAATGGAGTGCAGTCTCTGAATCAATCAGACAAAATGGAATACAGTCTCTGAAACACTCTGACACAATGGAATACATTCTCTGAATTACTCAAACAATGGAGTACAGTCTCTGAATCACTAGCACACAAAGGAGTACAGTCTCTGACTCACTCAGACACAATGGAATACAGTCTCCGAATCACTCAGACACAATGGAATACATTCTCTGAATTACTCAAACAATGGAGTACAGTCTCTGAATCACTCAGACACAATGGAATACAGTCTCTGAAACACTCAGACACAATGGGATACAGTCTCTGAATAACTCAGACAGAATAGAATACAGTCTCTGAATCACTCACACAAAATGGAATACAGTATCTGACTCACTGAGACGCAATGGAATACAGTCTCTGAATCATTCACATAAAATGGAATACAGTGTCTGAATCACTCAAACACAATGGGATACAGTCTCTGATTCACTCACACAATTGCGAACAGTCTCAGAATCACTCACACACAAAGGAGCACAGTCCCTGAATCACTCAGACACAATGGAATACAGTCCCTGAATCACTCAGACACAATGGGGCACAGTCTCTGAATCACTGAGACACAAAGGGGAACAGTCTCTGAATCACTCAGACAGAATGGGCTACAGTCTCTGGATCATTCACACACAATGGATTACGGTCCCTGGGGTACAGTCTCTGAATCACTCAGACGCAATGGGGTACAGTCGCTGAATCACTCACACACAATGGAGTACAGTCTCTGAATCACTCAGACATAATGGGATACAGTCTTTGAATCATCAGACACAATGGAATACAGTCTCTGAATCACTCACACACAATGGAATACAGTCTCTGAATCACTCAGACAGAATGGAATACAGTCTCTGAAACACTCAGACACAATGGAACACATTCTCTGAATTACTCAAACAATGGAGTACAGTCTCTGAATCACTAGCACACACAGGAGTACGGTCTCTGACTCACTCAGACACAATGGAATACTGTCTCAGAATCACTCAGACACAATGGAATACATTCTCTGAATTACTCAAACAATGGAGTACAGTCTCTGAATCACTCAGACACAATGGAATACAGTCTCTGAAACACTCAGACACAATCGAATACAGTCTCTGAATCACTCAGACACAATGGAGTAAAGTCGTTGAATCATTGAGACACAATGGAATACAGTCTCTGAATCACTCACACACAATGGGGTACAGACTGTTACTCACTCAGACAAAATGGGGTACAGTGTATGAATCACTCACACACAATGGGGCACAGTCTCAGAATCACCCACACACAACGGGTTATAGAATCTGAATCAATCAGACACAATGGAATACAGTCTCTGAATCAATCACACACAATGGAATACAGTCTCTGAATCAATTACACACAATGGAGTACAGTCTCTCAATCACTCAGAAACAATAGAATTCAGTCTCTGAAACACTCCCACACAATGGGGTACAGTCTCTGAAACACTCAGACACAATGGGGCACTGTCTCGGAATCCCTCAGACACAATGGGGCACAGTCTCTGAATCATTCAGACACAATGGAATACAGCCTCTGAATTACACAGACACAATGGAGTACGGTCTCTGAATCACATACACATACAATGGAATACAGTCTGTGAAACACTCACATACAATGAAGTACAGTCTCTGAGCCACTCACACACAAAGGGGTACAGACTCTAAATCACTCAGACACAAATGGATACAGTCTCTGAATCACTCAGACACAATGGGGAACAGTCTCTGAATCACTCAGACAGAATAGGCTACAGTCTCTGGATCACTCACACACAATGGAGTACGGTCCCTGAATCACTCATACACAATGGAATACAGTCTCTGAATCACTCATACACAATGGAATACAGTCTCTGAATCGCTCAGACGCAATGGGGTACAGTCTCTGAATCACTCAGACATAATGGAATACAGTCTCTGAATCACTCATACACAATGGAATACAGTCTCTGAATCGCTCAGACGCAATGGGATACAGTCTCTGAATCATCAGACACAACGGAATACAGTCCCTGAATCACTCACCCACAATGGAATACAGTCTCTGAATCACTCAAACACAATGGGGTACAGTCTCTGAGTAACTCAGACACAATGGAATACATTCTCTGAAACACTCAGACACAATGGAATACATACTCTGAATTACTCAAACAATGGCGTACAGTCTCTGAATCACTAACACACAAAGGAGTACAGTCTCTGACTCACTCAGACACATTGGAATACAGTCTCTGAATCACTCAGACACAATGGAATACAGTCTCTGAATAACTCTGACACAATAGAATACAGTCACTGAATCACTCATACACAATGGAATACATTCTCTGAATTACTCAAACAATGGAGTACAGTCTCTGAATCACTCAGACACAATGGAATACAGTCTCTGAAACACTCAGACACAATCGAATACAGTCTCTGAATCACTCAGACACAATGGAATACAATCTCTAAATCATTCAGACACAATGGAATATAGTCTCTGAATAACTCAGACACAATAGAATACAGTCTCTGAATCACTCACACAAAATGGAATACAGTCTCTAACTCAATGAGACGCAATGGAATACAGTGTCTGAATCACTCAAACACAATGGAATACACTCTCTGAAACACTCAGACATAATCGAATACAGTCTCTGAATCACTCACACACAATGCAATACTGTCTCTGAATCACCAGACACAATGGAATACATTCGCTGAATTACTCAGACACAATGGGTTACAACTTCTGAATCACTCACACACAATGGGGTACAGTCTCTGAATCACTCAGACACAATGGAATACAGCCTGTGTAACACTCACACACAATGAAGTAGCATCTGAATCACTACGACACAATGGAGTACAGTCTCCGAAAAATTCATGCACAATGGAGTACAGTCTGTGAATTACTCAAACACAATGGCATACAGTCTCTGAATCACTCACACACAATGGGGGACAGACTGATAATCACTCAGACAAAATAGGGTACAGTTTATGAGTAACTCAGACAGAATGGGGCACAGTCTCTGAATCACTCAGACACAATGGAGTACAGTCTCTGAATCACTCACACAGTGGAGTACAGTCTCTGAATCACTCACACATAATGGAATACAGTCTCCGAATCACTCACACGCAAAGGAGTACAATCTATGAATCACTCACACACAATGGAATACTGTCTCCGAATCACTCACACACAATGGGGTACAGTCTCAGAATCACTCACACACAATGGAATACAGTCTCTGAATCACTCAAACACAATGGAATACTGTCTCTGAATCACTTAGACACAATGGAGTAAAGTCTTTGAATCATTGAGACACAATGGAATACAGTCTCTGAATCACTCACACACAATGGGGTATAGACTGTAAATCACTCAGAAAAAATGGGGTACAGTGTATGAATCACTCAGACACAATGGGGCACAGTCTCTGAATCACCCACACACAATGGGGTATAGAATCTGAATCAATCAGACACAAAGGAATACAGTCTCTGAATCACTCTGACATAAAGGAATACAGTCTCTGAATCAATCACACACAATGGAATACAGTCTCTGAATCAATTACACATAATGCAGTACAGTCTCTCAATCACTCAGACACAATGGAATTCAGTCTCTGAAACACTCCCACACAATGGGGTACAGTCTCTGAATCACTCAGACACAACGGGGAACAGTCTCTGAATCATTTAGACACAATGGAATACAGCCTCTGAATTACACAGACACAATGGAGTACAGTCTCTGAATCACATACACACACAATGGAATACAGTCTGTGAAACACTCAAACACAATGGAGTACAGTCTCTGAGCCACTCACACACAAAGGGGTAGAGACTCAAAATCACTCAGACACAAATGGATACAGTCTCTGAATCACTCACACACAATGGGGAACAGTCTCTGAATCACTCAGACAGAATAGGCTACAGTCTCTGCATCACTCACACACAATGGAGTACGGTCCCTGAATCACTCAGACATAATGGGATACAGTCTCTGAATCATCAAACACATCGGAATACAGTCTCTGAATCACTCACACACAATGGGGCACAGTCTCTGAATCACCAACACACAATGGGGTATAGAATCTGAATCAATCAGACACAATGGAATACAGTCTCTGAATCAATCACACACAATGGAATACAGTCTCTGAATCAATTACACACAATGGAGTACAGTCTCTGAATCACTCAGACACAATGGGGCACAGTCTCTGAATCACTGAGACACAAAGGGGAACAGTCTCTGAATCACTCAGACAGAATAGGCTACAGTCTCTGGATCATTCACACACAATGGAGTACGGTCCCTGAATCACTCATACACAATGGGGAACAGTCTTTGAATCGCTCAGACGCAATGGGGTACAGTCGCTGAATCACTCACACACAATGGAGTACAGTCTCTGAATCACTCAGACATAATGGGATACAGTCTCTGAATCATCAGACACAATGGAATACAGTCTCTGAATCACTCACACACAATGGAATACAGTCTCTGAATCACTCAAACACAATGGAGTGCAGTCTCTGAATCAATCAGACAAAATGGAATACAGTCTCTGAAACACTCTGACACAATGGAATACATTCTCTGAATTACTCAAACAATGGAGTACAGTCTCTGAATCACTAGCACACAAAGGAGTACAGTCTCTGACTCACTCAGACACAATGGAATACAGTCTCCGAATCACTCAGACACAATGGAATACATTCTCTGAATTACTCAAACAATGGAGTACAGTCTCTGAATCACTCAGACACAATGGAATACAGTCTCTGAAACACTCAGACACAATCGAATACAGTCTCTGAATCACTCAGACACAATCGAATACAGTCTCTGAATCACTCAGAAAAAATGGAATACAGTCTCTGAATCATTCAGACACAATGGGATACAGTCTCTGAATAACTCAGACACAATAGAATACAGTCTCTGAATCACTCACACAAAATGGAATACAGTATCTGACTCACTGAGACTCAATGGAATACAGTCTCTGAATAACTCAGACACAATAGAATACAGTCTCTGAATCACACACACACAATGGAATACAGTCTCTGAATCACTCAAACACAATGGGGTACAGTCTCTGAAACACTCAGACATAATGGAATACAGTCTCTGAATCACTCAGACACAATGGAATACACTCTCTGAAACACTCAGACATAATGGAATACAGTCTCTGAATCACTCACACACAATGGAATAAGTCTCAGAATCACTCACACACAAAGGAGTACAGTCTCTGAATCACTCAGACACAATGGAATACAGTCTCTGAATCACTCAGACACAATGGGGCACAGTTCTGAATCACTGAGACACAAAGGGGAACAGTCTCTGAATCACTCAGACAGAATAGGCTACAGACTCTGGATCATTCACACACAATGGAGTACGGTCCCTGAATCACTCATACACAATGGGGTACAGTCTCTGAATCGCTCAGACATAATGGGATACAGTCTCTGAATCATCAGACACAATGGAATACAGTCTCTGAATCATCAGACACAATGGAATACAGTCTCTGAATCACTCACACACAATGGAATACAGTCTCTGAATCACTCAAACACAATGGAGTGCAGTCTCTGAATCACTCAGACAGAATGGAATACAGTCTCTGAAACACTCAGACACAATGGAATACATTCTCTGAATTAGTCAAACAATGGAGTACAGTCTCTGAATCACTAGCGCACAAAGGAGTACACTCTCTGACACACTCAGACACAATGGAATACAGTCTCAGAATCACTCAGACACAATGGAGTACAGTCTCTGAATCACTCAGACACAATGGAATACAGTCTCTGAAACACTCAGACACAATCGAATACAGTCTCTGAATCACTCAGAAAAAATGGAATGCAGTCTCTGAATCATTCAGACACAATGGGATACAGTCTCTGAATCAATTACACATAATGGAGTACAGTCTCTCAATCACTCAGACACAATGGAATTCAGTCTCTGAAACACTCCCACACAATGGGGTACAGTCTCTGAATCACTCAGACACAACGGGGAACAGTCTCTGAATCATTTAGACACAATGGAATACAGCCTCTGAATTACACAGACACAATGGAGTACAGTCTCTGAATCACATACACATACAATGGAATACAGTCTGTGAAACACTCAAACACAATGGAGTACAGTCTCTGAGCCACTCACACACAAAGGGGTAGAGACTCAAAATCACTCAGACACAAATGGATACAGTCTCTGAATCACTCACACACAATGGGGAACAGTCTCTGAATCACTCAGACAGAATAGGCTACAGTCTCTGCATCACTCACACACAATGGAGTACGGTCCCTGAATCACTCAGACATAATGGGATACAGTCTCTGAATCATCAAACACATCGGAATACAGTCTCTGAATCACTCACACACAATGGGGCACAGTCTCTGAATCACCAACACACAATGGGGTATAGAATCTGAATCAATCAGACACAATGGAATACAGTCTCTGAATCAATCACACACAATGGAATACAGTCTCTGAATCAATTACACACAATGGAGTACAGTCTCTGAATCACTCAGACACAATGGGGCACAGTCTCTGAATCACTGAGACACAAAGGGGAACAGTCTCTGAATCACTCAGACACAATGGAATACAGTCTCTGAATAACTCTGACACAATAGAATACAGTCACTGAATCACTCATACACAATGGAATACATTCTCTGAATTACTCAAACAATGGAGTACAGTCTCTGAATCACTCAGACACAATGGAATACAGTCTCTGAAACACTCAGACACAATCGAATACAGTCTCTGAATCACTCAGACACAATGGAATACAATCTCTAAATCATTCAGACACAATGGAATATAGTCTCTGAATAACTCAGACACAATAGAATACAGTCTCTGAATCACTCACACAAAATGGAATACAGTCTCTAACTCAATGAGACGCAATGGAATACAGTGTCTGAATCACTCAAACACAATGGAATACACTCTCTGAAACACTCAGACATAATGGAATACAGTCTCTGAATCACTCACACACAATGCAATACTGTCTCTGAATCACCAGACACAATGGAATACATTCGCTGAATTACTCAGACACAATGGGTTACAACGTCTGAATCACTCACACACAATGGGGTACAGTCTCTGAATCACTCAGACACAATGGAATACAGCCTGTGTAACACTCACACACAATGAAGTAGCATCTGAATCACTACGACACAATGGAGTACAGTCTCCGAAAAATTCATGCACAATGGAGTACAGTCTGTGAATTACTCAAACACAATGGCATACAGTCTCTGAATCACTCACACACAATGGGGGACAGACTGATAATCACTCAGACAAAATAGGGTACAGTTTATGAGTAACTCAGACAGAATGGGGCACAGTCTCTGAATCACTCAGACACAATGGAGTACAGTCTCTGAATCACTCACACAGTGGAGTACAGTCTCTGAATCACTCACACATAATGGAATACAGTCTCCGAATCACTCACACGCAAAGGAGTACAATCTATGAATCACTCACACACAATGGAATACTGTCTCCGAATCACTCACACACAATGGGGTACAGTCTCAGAATCACTCACACACAATGGAATACAGTCTCTGAATCACTCAAACACAATGGAATACTGTCTCTGAATCACTTAGACACAATGGAGTAAAGTCTTTGAATCATTGAGACACAATGGAATACAGTCTCTGAATCACTCACACACAATGGGGTATAGACTGTAAATCACTCAGAAAAAATGGGGTACAGTGTATGAATCACTCAGACACAATGGGGCACAGTCTCTGAATCACCCACACACAATGGGGTATAGAATCTGAATCAATCAGACACAAAGGAATACAGTCTCTGAATCACTCTGACATAAAGGAATACAGTCTCTGAATCAATCACACACAATGGAATACAGTCTCTGAATCAATTACACATAATGCAGTACAGTCTCTCAATCACTCAGACACAATGGAATTCAGTCTCTGAAACACTCCCACACAATGGGGTACAGTCTCTGAATCACTCAGACACAACGGGGAACAGTCTCTGAATCATTTAGACACAATGGAATACAGCCTCTGAATTACACAGACACAATGGAGTACAGTCTCTGAATCACATACACACACAATGGAATACAGTCTGTGAAACACTCAAACACAATGGAGTACAGTCTCTGAGCCACTCACACACAAAGGGGTAGAGACTCAAAATCACTCAGACACAAATGGATACAGTCTCTGAATCACTCACACACAATGGGGAACAGTCTCTGAATCACTCAGACAGAATAGGCTACAGTCTCTGCATCACTCACACACAATGGAGTACGGTCCCTGAATCACTCAGACATAATGGGATACAGTCTCTGAATCATCAAACACATCGGAATACAGTCTCTGAATCACTCACACACAATGGGGCACAGTCTCTGAATCACCAACACACAATGGGGTATAGAATCTGAATCAATCAGACACAATGGAATACAGTCTCTGAATCAATCACACACAATGGAATACAGTCTCTGAATCAATTACACACAATGGAGTACAGTCTCTGAATCACTCAGACACAATGGGGCACAGTCTCTGAATCACTGAGACACAAAGGGGAACAGTCTCTGAATCACTCAGACAGAATAGGCTACAGTCTCTGGATCATTCACACACAATGGAGTACGGTCCCTGAATCACTCATACACAATGGGGAACAGTCTTTGAATCGCTCAGACGCAATGGGGTACAGTCGCTGAATCACTCACACACAATGGAGTACAGTCTCTGAATCACTCAGACATAATGGGATACAGTCTCTGAATCATCAGACACAATGGAATACAGTCTCTGAATCACTCACACACAATGGAATACAGTCTCTGAATCACTCAAACACAATGGAGTGCAGTCTCTGAATCAATCAGACAAAATGGAATACAGTCTCTGAAACACTCTGACACAATGGAATACATTCTCTGAATTACTCAAAC
The DNA here is from genome assembly GCA_026770705.1 of Isurus oxyrinchus. NCBI lineage: Eukaryota > Metazoa > Chordata > Chondrichthyes > Lamniformes > Lamnidae > Isurus > Isurus oxyrinchus. Next base: position 23,581,717 of record JANJGN010000031.1, on the reverse strand, counting down.
AATGGAGTACAGTCTCTGAATCACTAGCACACAAAGGAGTACAGTCTCTGACTCACTCAGACACAATGGAATACAGTCTCCGAATCACTCAGACACAATGGAATACATTCTCTGAATTACTCAAACAATGGAGTACAGTCTCTGAATCACTCAGACACAATGGAATACAGTCTCTGAAACACTCAGACACAATCGAATACAGTCTCTGAATCACTCAGACACAATCGAATACAGTCTCTGAATCACTCAGAAAAAATGGAATACAGTCTCTGAATCATTCAGACACAATGGGATACAGTCTCTGAATAACTCAGACACAATAGAATACAGTCTCTGAATCACTCACACAAAATGGAATACAGTATCTGACTCACTGAGACTCAATGGAATACAGTCTCTGAATAACTCAGACACAATAGAATACAGTCTCTGAATCACACACACACAATGGAATACAGTCTCTGAATCACTCAAACACAATGGGGTACAGTCTCTGAAACACTCAGACATAATGGAATACAGTCTCTGAATCACTCAGACACAATGGAATACACTCTCTGAAACACTCAGACATAATGGAATACAGTCTCTGAATCACTCACACACAATGGAATAAGTCTCAGAATCACTCACACACAAAGGAGTACAGTCTCTGAATCACTCAGACACAATGGAATACAGTCTCTGAATCACTCAGACACAATGGGGCACAGTTCTGAATCACTGAGACACAAAGGGGAACAGTCTCTGAATCACTCAGACAGAATAGGCTACAGACTCTGGATCATTCACACACAATGGAGTACGGTCCCTGAATCACTCATACACAATGGGGTACAGTCTCTGAATCGCTCAGACATAATGGGATACAGTCTCTGAATCATCAGACACAATGGAATACAGTCTCTGAATCATCAGACACAATGGAATACAGTCTCTGAATCACTCACACACAATGGAATACAGTCTCTGAATCACTCAAACACAATGGAGTGCAGTCTCTGAATCACTCAGACAGAATGGAATACAGTCTCTGAAACACTCAGACACAATGGAATACATTCTCTGAATTAGTCAAACAATGGAGTACAGTCTCTGAATCACTAGCGCACAAAGGAGTACACTCTCTGACACACTCAGACACAATGGAATACAGTCTCAGAATCACTCAGTCACAATGGAGTACAGTCTCTGAATCACTCAGACACAATGGAATACAGTCTCTGAAACACTCAGACACAATCGAATACAGTCTCTGAATCACTCAGAAAAAATGGAATGCAGTCTCTGAATCATTCAGACACAATGGGATACAGTCTCTGAATCAATTACACATAATGGAGTACAGTCTCTCAATCACTCAGACACAATGGAATTCAGTCTCTGAAACACTCCCACACAATGGGGTACAGTCTCTGAATCACTCAGACACAACGGGGAACAGTCTCTGAATCATTTAGACACAATGGAATACAGCCTCTGAATTACACAGACACAATGGAGTACAGTCTCTGAATCACATACACATACAATGGAATACAGTCTGTGAAACACTCAAACACAATGGAGTACAGTCTCTGAGCCACTCACACACAAAGGGGTAGAGACTCAAAATCACTCAGACACAAATGGATACAGTCTCTGAATCACTCACACACAATGGGGAACAGTCTCTGAATCACTCAGACAGAATAGGCTACAGTCTCTGCATCACTCACACACAATGGAGTACGGTCCCTGAATCACTCAGACATAATGGGATACAGTCTCTGAATCATCAAACACATCGGAATACAGTCTCTGAATCACTCACACACAATGGGGCACAGTCTCTGAATCACCAACACACAATGGGGTATAGAATCTGAATCAATCAGACACAATGGAATACAGTCTCTGAATCAATCACACACAATGGAATACAGTCTCTGAATCAATTACACACAATGGAGTACAGTCTCTGAATCACTCAGACACAATGGGGCACAGTCTCTGAATCACTGAGACACAAAGGGGAACAGTCTCTGAATCACTCAGACAGAATAGGCTACAGTCTCTGGATCATTCACACACAATGGAGTACGGTCCCTGAATCACTCATACACAATGGGGAACAGTCTTTGAATCGCTCAGACGCAATGGGGTACAGTCGCTGAATCACTCACACACAATGGAGTACAGTCTCTGAATCACTCAGACATAATGGGATACAGTCTCTGAATCATCAGACACAATGGAATACAGTCTCTGAATCACTCACACACAATGGAATACAGTCTCTGAATCACTCAAACACAATGGAGTGCAGTCTCTGAATCAATCAGACAAAATGGAATACAGTCTCTGAAACACTCTGACACAATGGAATACATTCTCTGAATTACTCAAACAATGGAGTACAGTCTCTGAATCATTAGCACACAAAGGAGTACAGTCTCTGACTCATTCAGACACAATGGAATACAGTCTCCGAATCACTCAGACACAATGGAATACATTCTCTGAATTACTCAAACAATGGAGTACAGTCTCTGAATCACTCAGACACAATGGAATACAGTCTCTGAAACACTCAGACACAATCGAATACAGTCTCTGAATCACTCAGACACAATCGAATACAGTCTCTGAATCACTCAGAAAAAATGGAATACAGTCTCTGAATCATTCAGACACAATGGGATACAGTCTCTGAATAACTCAGACACAATAGAATACAGTCTCTGAATCACTCACACAAAATGGAATACAGTATCTGACTCACTGAGACTCAATGGAATACAGTCTCTGAATAACTCAGACACAATAGAATACAGTCTCTGAATCACACACACACAATGGAATACAGTCTCTGAATCACTCAAACACAATGGGGTACAGTCTCTGAAACACTCAGACATAATGGAATACAGTCTCTGAATCACTCAGACACAATGGAATACACTCTCTGAAACACTCAGACATAATGGAATACAGTCTCTGAATCACTCACACACAATGGAATAAGTCTCAGAATCACTCACACACAAAGGAGTACAGTCTCTGAATCACTCAGACACAATGGAATACAGTCTCTGAATCACTCAGACACAATGGGGCACAGTTCTGAATCACTGAGACACAAAGGGGAACAGTCTCTGAATCACTCAGACAGAATAGGCTACAGTCTCTGGATCATTCACACACAATGGAGTACGGTCCCTGAATCACTCATACACAATGGGGTACAGTCTCTGAATCGCTCAGACATAATGGGATACAGTCTCTGAATCATCAGACACAATGGAATACAGTCTCTGAATCATCAGACACAATGGAATACAGTCTCTGAATCACTCACACACAATGGAATACAGTCTCTGAATCACTCAAACACAATGGAGTGCAGTCTCTGAATCACTCAGACAGAATGGAATACAGTCTCTGAAACACTCAGACACAATGGAATACATTCTCTGAATTACTCAAACAATGGAGTACAGTCTCTGAATCACTAGCGCACAAAGGAGTACACTCTCTGACACACTCAGACACAATGGAATACAGTCTCAGAATCACTCAGACACAATGGAGTACAGTCTCTGAATCACTCAGACACAATGGAATACAGTCTCTGAAACACTCAGACACAATCGAATACAGTCTCTGAATCACTCAGAAAAAATGGAATGCAGTCTCTGAATCATTCAGACACAATGGGATACAGTCTCTGAATAACTCAGACAGAATAGAATACAGTCTCTGAATCACTCACACAAAATGGAATACAGTATCTGACTCACTGAGACGCAATGGAATACAGTCTCTGAATCATTCACATAAAATGGAATACAGTGTCTGAATCACTCAAACACAATGGGATACAGTCTCTGATTCACTCACACAATTGCGAACAGTCTCAGAATCACTCACACACAAAGGAGCACAGTCTCTGAATCACTCAGACACAATGGAATACAGTCTCTGAATCACTCAGACACAATGGGGCACAGTCTCTGAATCACTGAGACACAAAGGGGAACAGTCTCTGAATCACTCAGACAGAATGGGCTACAGTCTCTGGATCATTCACACACAATGGAGTACGGTCCCTGGGGTACAGTCTCTGAATCACTCAGACGCAATGGGGTACAGTCGCTGAATCACTCACACACAATGGAGTACAGTCTCTGAATCACTCAGACATAATGGGATACAGTCTTTGAATCACTCAGACACAATGGAATACATTTTCTGAATTACTCAAACAATGGAGTACAGTCTCTGAATCACTCAGACACAATGGAATACAGTCTCTGAAACACTCAGACACAATCGAATACAGTCTCTGAATCACTCAGACACAATGGAGTAAAGTCGTTGAATCATTGAGACACAATGGAATACAGTCTCTGAATCACTCACACACAATGGGGTACAGACTGTTACTCACTCAGACAAAATGGGGTACAGTGTATGAATCACTCACACACAATGGGGCACAGCCTCAGAATCACCCACACACAACGGGTTATAGAATCTGAATCAATCAGACACAATGGAATACAGTTTCTGAATCAATCACACACAATGGAATACAGTCTCTGAATCAATTACACACAATGGAGTACAGTCTCTCAATCACTCAGAAACAATAGAATTCAGTCTCTGAAACACTCCCACACAATGGGGTACAGTCTCTGAAACACTCAGACACAATGGGGCACAGTCTCTGAATCATTCAGACACAATGGAATACAGCCTCTGAATTACACAGACACAATGGAGTACGGTCTCTGAATCACATACACATACAATGGAATACAGTCTGTGAAACACTCACATACAATGAAGTACAGTCTCTGAGCCACTCACACACAAAGGGGTACAGACTCTAAATCACTCAGACACAAATGGATACAGTCTCTGAATCACTCAGACACAATGGGGAACAGTCTCTGAATCACTCAGACAGAATAGGCTACAGTCTCTGGATCACTCACACACAATGGAGTACGGTCCCTGAATCACTCATACACAATGGAATACAGTCTCTGAATCACTCATACACAATGGAATACAGTCTCTGAATCGCTCAGATGCAATGGGGTACAGTCTCTGAATCACTCAGACATAATGGAATACAGTCTCTGAATCACTCATACACAATGGAATACAGTCTCTGAATCGCTCAGACGCAATGGGATACAGTCTCTGAATCATCAGACACAACGGAATACAGTCCCTGAATCACTCACACACAATGGAATACAGTCTCTGAATCACTCAAACACAATGGGGTACAGTCTCTGAGTAACTCAGACACAATGGAATACATTCTCTGAAACACTCAGACACAATGGAATACATACTCTGAATTACTCAAACAATGGCGTACAGTCTCTGAATCACTAACACACAAAGGAGTACAGTCTCTGACTCACTCAGACACATTGGAATACAGTCTCTGAATCACTCAGACACAATGGAATACAGTCTCTGAATAACTCTGACACAATAGAATACAGTCACTGAATCACTCATACACAATGGAATACATTCTCTGAATTACTCAAACAATGGAGTACAGTCTCTGAATCACTCAGACACAATGGAATACAGTCTCTGAAACACTCAGACACAATCGAATACAGTCTCTGAATCACTCAGACACAATGGAATACAATCTCTAAATCATTCAGACACAATGGAATATAGTCTCTGAATAACTCAGACACAATAGAATACAGTCTCTGAATCACTCACACAAAATGGAATACAGTCTCTAACTCAATGAGACGCAATGGAATACAGTGTCTGAATCACTCAAACACAATGGAATACACTCTCTGAAACACTCAGACATAATCGAATACAGTCTCTGAATCACTCAGACACAATGGAATACAATCTCTAAATCATTCAGACACAATGGAATATAGTCTCTGAATAACTCAGACACAATAGAATACAGTCTCTGAATCACTCACACAAAATGGAATACAGTCTCTAACTCAATGAGACGCAATGGAATACAGTGTCTGAATCACTCAAACACAATGGAATACACTCTCTGAAACACTCAGACATAATGGAATACAGTCTCTGAATCACTCACACACAATGCAATACTGTCTCTGAATCACCCAGACACAATGGAATACATTCGCTGAATTACTCAGACACAATGGGTTACAACGTCTGAATCACTCACACACAATGGGGTACAGTCTCTGAATCACTCAGACACAATGGAATACAGCCTGTGTAACACTCACACACAATGAAGTAGCATCTGAATCACTACGACACAATGGAGTACAGTCTCCGAAAAATTCATGCACAATGGAGTACAGTCTGTGAATTACTCAAACACAATGGCATACATTCTCTGAATCACTCACACACAATGGGGGACAGACTGATAATCACTCAGACAAAATAGGGTACAGTTTATGAGTAACTCAGACAGAATGGGGCACAGTCTCTGAATCACTCAGACACAATGGAGTACAGTCTCTGAATCACTCACACAGTGGAGTACAATCTATGAATCACTCACACACAATGGAATACTGTCTCCGAATCACTCACACACAATGGGGTACAGTCTCAGAATCACTCTGACACAATGGAATACAGTCTCTGAATCACTCAAACACAATCGAATACTGTCTCTGAATCACTTAGACACAATGGAGTAAAGTCTTTGAATCATTGAGACACAATGGAATACAGTCTCTGAATCACTCACACACAATGGGGTACAGACTGTAAATCACTCAGAAAAAATGGGGTACAGTGTATGAATCACTCAGACACAATGGGGCACAGTCTCTGAATCACCCACACACAATGGGGTATAGAACCTGAATCAATCAGACACAAAGGAATACAGTCTCTGAATCACTCAGACATAATGGAATACAGTCTCTGAATCAATCACACACAATGGAATACAGTCTCTGAATCAATTACACACAATGGAGTACTGTCTCTCAATCACTCAGACACAATGGAATTCAGTCTCTGAAACACTCCCACACAATGGGGTACAGTCTCTAAATCACTCAGACACAGTGGAGTACAGTCTCTGAATCACTCAAACACAATGGAATACAGTCTCTGAATCACTCAGACACAATGGAGCACAGTGTCTGAATCACTCAGACACAATGGAAAACAGTCTCTGAATCACGCAGACACAATTGGGTACAGTCTCTGAATCACTCAGACCAATGGAATACAGTCTCTGAATCACTCAGAAAAAATGGAATACAGTCTCTGAATTACTCAGACACAATGGGATACAGTCTCTGAATCACACACACAAAATGGAATACAGTTGCTGAATCACTCAAACACAATGGGGTACAGTCTCTGACTCATTCAGACAAAATGGAATACAGTCTCTGAATCATTCAGACACAATGGAATACAGTCTCAGAATCACTCAGACACAATGGAGTACAGCCTCTGAATCACTTAGACACAATGAGGTACATTCTCTGAATCATTCACACACATTGGAATACAGTCTCTGAATCACTAAGACACAATGCAATACCGTCTCTGAATCACTCAGACACAATAGAATACAGTCTCTGAATCACTCACACAAAATGGAATAAGTCTCTGACTCACTCAGGCACAATGGAATACAGTCTCTGAATCACTCAGACTCAATGGAATACAGTCTCTGAATCACTCACACAAAATGGAATAAGTCTCTGAAACACTCAGACAAAATGGAATACAATCTCTGAATCACTCAGACATAATGGGGTACAGTCTCTGAATGACTCAGACACAATGGAATACAGTCTCTGAATCACTCACACACAATGGTGTACAGTCTCTGAATCACTGAGACACAATGGAATACAGTCTCTGAATCACTCACACACGATGTAGGACAGTCTCTGAATCACTCAGACACAATGGAATAAGTCTCTGAATCACGCACACACAAAGGAGTAAAGTCTCTGAATCACTCACACACAATGGAATACAGCCTCTCAATAACTCACACACAATGGAATACAATCTCTGAATCACTCAGACACAATGGAATACAGAGGCTGAATCACTCAGACACAGTGGAATACAGTCTCTGAATCACTCACACACGATGGAATACAGTCTCTGAATCACTCAGACACAGTGGAATACAGTCTCTGAATCACTCAGACACAGTGGAATACAGTCTCTGAATCACTCAGACACAATGGAAAACAGTCACTTAATCACTCAGACACAATGGAATACAGTCTCTGAATCAATCAAACACAATTTAATTCAGTCTCTGAATCACTCACACATAATGGAAGATAGTCTATGAATCACTCACCCACAATGTAATACAGTCTCTAAATCACTCACACAATGGAGTACAGTCTCTGAAACACGCGCACACCATGGAATACAGTCTCTGAATCATGCAGATACAATGAGGTACAGTCTCTGAATCACTCACACACAATGGGGTACAGTCTCTGAATCACTCAGACACAATGGGGTACTGTCTCTGAATCACTCACACATAATGCAATACTGTCTCTGAATCACTCACACACAATGGAATACATTCGCTGAATTACTCAGATACAATGGGTTACAACCTCTGAATCATTCACATACAATGGAGTACAGTCTCTGAATCACTCACACACAATGGGGTACAGTCTCTGAATCACTCAGACACAATGGAATACAGTCTCTGAATCACTCACACGGTGGAGCACAGTCTCTGAATCACTCAGACACAAAGGGCTACGGTCTCTGTATCTCTCACACGCAATGCAATACTGTCTCTGAATCAGACACAATGGAATACATTCACTGAATTACTCTGACACAATGGATTTCAACCTCTGAATCACTCACACACAATGGAGTACAGTCTCTGAATCACATACACACACAATGGAATACAGTCTGTGAAACATTCACACACGATGGAGTACAGTCTCTGAGTCACTCACACCCAATGGAGTAGCCTCTGAATCACTCAGACACAATGGAATACAGTCTCTGAATCACTCACACACAATGGGGTACAGACTCTTAATCACTCAGACACAATGGGGTACAGTCTCTGAATCACTCAGACACAATGGGGTATAGTCTCTGAATCACTCAGACACAATGGCGCACAGTATCTGAATCACTCAGACACAATGGGGTACAGTCTCTGGATCACTAACACACAATGGAGTACGGTCTCTGAATCACTCACACACAATGACGTACGGTCTCTGAATCACTCAAACACAATGGAATACAGTCTCTGAATCACTCACACACAATGGAGTACAGTCACTGATTCACTCACACAAAATGGAATACAGTCTCTGAATCACTCACACACAATGGAGTACAGACTCTTAATCACTCACACACAATGGGTGTACAGCCTCTGAATCACTCAGAAACAATGGAGTACAGTCTCTGAAACACACAGATACAATGGAATACAGTAACTGATTCACTCAGACACAATGGGTTACAGGCTCTGAATTATCAGACACAATGGAATACAGACACTGAATCACTCAGACACAATAGAGTACAGTATCTGACTCACTCAGATAAAATGGAATACAGTCTCCGAATCACTCACATACAATGGGGTACAGTCTCGGAATCATTCAGAAACAATGGAGTAAATGCTCTGAATCACTCAGACACAAAGGAATACAGTCTCTGAATCATTCAGACACAATAGAGTACAGTCTCTGAATCACACAGACACAATGGAATACAGTCTCTGAATCACTCACACAGTGGTATACAGTCTCTGAATCACTCAGACACAATGGAGTACAGTCTGTGAAAAACTCAAACACAATGGATTACAGTCTCTGAGCCAGTCACACACAAAGGGGTACAGACTCTAAATCACTCAGACACAATGGGGAACAGTCTCTGAATCACTCATACACAATGGAATACCGTCTCTGAATCGCTCAGACGCAATGGGGTACAGTGTCTGAATCACTCAGACACAATGGGGTACAGTCTCTGAATCACTCAGACATAATGGGATACAGTCTCTGAATCATCAGACACAACGGAATACAGTCCCTGAATCACTCACACAAAATGGAATACAGTCTCTGAATCACTCAAACACAATGGGGTACAGTCTCTGAATCACTCAGACACAATGGAATACAGTCTCTGAATCACTCAGACACAATGGAATACATTCTCTGAATTACTCAAACAATGGAGTACAATCTCTGAATCACTAACACACAAAGGAGTACAGTCTCTGACTCACTCAGACACATTGGAATACAGTCTCTGAATCACTCAGACGCAATGGAATACAGTCTCTGAATAACTCTGACACAATAGAATACAGTTTCTGAACACTTAGACACAATGGAATACATTCTCTGAATTAGTCAAACAATGGAGTACAGTCTCTGAATCACTCAGACACCATGGAATAAGTCTCTGAATCACACACACACAAAGGAGTAAAGTCTCTGAATCACTCACACACAATGGAATACAGCCTCTGAATAACTCACACACAATGGAATAAAATGAATCACTCAGACACAATGGAATACAGAGGCTGAATCACTCACACACAATGGGCTACAGTCTCTGAATCACTCACACACAATGGAATACAGTCTCTGAAACACTCAAGCACAATGGAATACCGTCTCTGAATCGCTCAGACGCAATGGGGTACAGTCTCTGAATCACTCAGACATAATGGGATACAGTCTCTGAATCATCAGACACAACGGAATACAGTCCCTGAATCACTCACACAAAATGGAATACAGTCTCTGAATCACTCAAACACAATGGGGTACAGTCTCTGAATCACTCAGACACAATGGAATACAGTCTCTGAATCACTCAGACACAATGGAATACATTCTCTGAATTACTCAAACAATGGAGTACAATCTCTGAATCACTAACACACAAAGGAGTACAGTCTCTGACACACTCAGACACATTGGAATACAGTCTCTGAATCACTCAGACGCAATGGAATACAGTCTCTGAATAACTCTGACACAATAGAATACAGTTTCTGAACACTTAGACACAATGGAATACATTCTCTGAATTAGTCAAACAATGGAGTACAGTCTCTGAATCACTCAGACACCATGGAATAAGTCTCTGAATCACACACACACAAAGGAGTAAAGTCTCTGAATCACTCACACACAATGGAATACAGCCTCTGAATAACTCACACACAATGGAATAAAATGAATCACTCAGACACAATGGAATACAGAGGCTGAATCACTCACACACAATGGGCTACAGTCTCTGAATCACTCACACACGATGGAATACAGTCTCTGAATCACTCAAGCACAATGGGGTACAGTCTCTGAATCACTCAGACATAATGGGATACAGTCGCTGAATCATCAGACACAACGGAATACAGTCTCTGAATCACTCAGACACAATGGGGCACTGTCTCGGAATGACTCAGACACAATGGGGCACAGTCTCTGAATCATTCAGACACAACGGAATACAGCCTCTGAATTACACAGACACAATGGAGTACGGTCTCTGATTCACAGACACACACAATGGAATACAGTCTGTGAAACACTCACATACAATGAAGTACAGTCTTTCAGTCACTCACACACAAAGGGGTGCAGACTCTAAATCACTCAGACACAAATGGATACAGTCTCTGAATCACTCAGACACAATGGGGAACAGTCTCTGAATCACTCAGACAGAATAGGCTACAGTCTCTGGATCACTCACACACAATGAGGCACGGTCCCTGAATCACTCATACACAATGGAATACAGTCTCTGAATCACTCATACACAATGGAATACAGTCTCTGAATCGCTCAGACGCAATGGAGTACAGTCTCTGAATCACTCAGACATAATGGGATACGGTCTCTGAATCATCAGACACAACGGAATACAGTCCCTGAATCACTCACACACAATGGAATACAGTCTCTGAATCACTCAAACACAATGGGGTACAGTCTCTGAATCACTCACACACAATGGAATACAGTCTCTGAAACACTCAGACACAATGGAATACAGTCACCGAATCATTCTCACACAATGGGGTACACTCTATCAATCACTAACACACAAAGGAGTACAGTCTCTGACTCACTCAGACACATTGAAATACAGTCCCTGAATCACTCAGACACAATGGAATACAGTCTCTGAATAACTCTGACACAAAAGAATACAGTCTCTGAATCACTCAGACACAATGGAATACATTCTCTGAATTACTCAAACAATGGAGTACAGTCTCTGAATCACTCAGACACAATGGAATACAGTCTCTGAATCATTCAGACACAATGGAATACAGTCTCTGAATAACTCAGACACAATAGAATACAGTCTCTGAATCACTCACACAAAACGGAATACAGTCTCTGACTCACTGAGACGCAATGGAATACAGTCTCTGAATCACTCAAACACAATGGGGTACAGTCTCTGAATCACTCACACAAAATGGAATACAGTCTCTGAATCACTCAGACGCAATGGAATACAGTCTCTGAATCACTCACACACAAAGGAGTACAGTCTCTGAATCACTCCAACACAATGGAATACAGTCTCTGAATAACTCAAACACAATGGAATACAGTCTCTGAATCACTCAGACACAATGGAGCACAGTGTCTGAATCACTCAGACACAATGGAATACAGTCTCTGAATCACGCAGACACACTTGGGTACAGTCTCTGAATCACTCAGACCAATGGAATACAGTCTCTGAATCACTCAGAAAAAATGGAATACAGTCTCTGAATTACTCAGACACAATGGGATACAGTCTCCGAATCACACACACATAATGGAATACAGTCTCTGAATCACTCAAACACAATGGGGTACAGTCTCTGAATCATTCAGACACAATGGAATAAGTCTCTGAATAACTCACACACAATGGAATACAATCTCTGAATCACTCAAACACAATGAAATACAGTCTCTGAATCACTCAGACACAATGGAGTAAAGTCTTTGAATCATTGAGACACAATGGAATATAGTCTCTGAATCACTCACACACAATGGGGTACAGACTGTAAATCACTCAGACAAAATGGGGTACAGTGTATGAATCACTCAGACACAATGGGGCACAGTCTCTGAATCACCCACACACAATGGGGTATAGAATCTGAATCAATCAGACACAAAGGAATACAGTATCTGAATCACTCAGACATAATGGAATACAGTCTCTGAATCACTCACACAGTGGAATACAGTCTCTGAATCACTCAGACAAAAAGGAGTACAATCTATGAATCACTCACACACAATGGTGCACAGTCTATGAATCACTCACACACAATGGAATGCAGCCTCTGAATAACTCACACACAATGGAATACAATCTCTGAATCACTCAGACACAATGAAATACAGTCTCTGAATCACTCAGACACAATGGAGTAAAGTCTTTGAATCATTGAGACACAATGGAATATAGTCTCTGAATCACTCACACACAATGGGGTACAGACTGTAAATCACTCAGACAAAATGGGGTACAGTGTATGAATCACTCAGACACAATGGGGCACAGTCTCTGAATCACCCACACACAATGGGGTATAGAATCTGAATCAATCAGACACAAAGGAATACAGTATCTGAATCACTCAGACATAATGGAATACAGTCTCTGAATCACTCACACAGTGGAATACAGTCTCTGAATCACTCAGACAAAAAGGAGTACAATCTATGAATCACTCACACACAATGGTGCACAGTCTATGAATCACTCACACACAATGGAATGCAGCCTCTGAATAACTCACACACAATGGAATACAATCTCTGAATCACTCAGACACAATGGAATACTGTCTCTGAATCACTCAGACACAATGGAGTAAAGTCTTTGAATCATTGAGACACAATGGAATATAGTCTCTGAATCACTCACACACAATGGGGTACAGACTGTAAATCACTCAGACAAAATGGGGTACAGTGTATGAATCACTCAGACACAATGGGGCACAGTCTCTGAATCACCCACACACAATGGGGTATAGAATCTGAATCAATCAGACACAAAGGAATACAGTCTCTGAATCACTCAGACATAATGGAATACAGTCTCTGAATCACTCACACAGTGGAATACAGTCTCTGAATCACTCAGACAAAAAGGAGTAAAGTCTCTGAATCACTCAGACACATTGGCGCGCAGTCTCTGAATCACTCAGACACAATGGGGTACAGTCTCTGGATCACTGACGCACAATGGAGTATGGTCACTGAATCACTCACACAAAATGTGCTAAGGTGTCTGAGTCACGCAAACATATTGGCGTACATTCTCTGGATCACTCACACACAATGGGGTACAGTCCCAGAATCACTCACACACAATGGAATAAAGTCTCTGAATCACTCAAACACAATGGGGTACAGTCTCTGAATTACTCAGACACAATGGAGTACAGTCTCCGAATCACTCACACACAAAGGAGTACAATCTATGAATCACTCACACACAATGGAATACAGTCTCCGAATCAATCACACACAATGGGGTACAGTCTCAGAATCACTCTGACACAATGGAATACAGTCTCTGAATCACTCAGACAGAATGGGGCACAGTCTCTGAATCACCCACACACAATGGGGTATAGAATCTGAATCAATCAGACACAAAGGAATACAGTCTCTGAATCACTCAGACATAATGGAATACAGTCTCCGAATCACTCAGACACAATGGCGTACAGTCTCTGAATCACTCAGACAGAATAGGCTACAGTCTCTGGATCACTCACACACAATGGAGAACGGTCCCTGAATCACTCATACACAATGGGGTACAGTCTCTGAATCACTCAGACATAATGGGATACAGTCTCTGAATCATCAGACACAACGGAATACAGTCTCTGAATCACTCACACACAATGGGGCACAGTCTCTGAATCACCCACACACAATGGGGTATAGAATCTGAATCAATCAGACACAATGGAATACAGTCTCTGAATCAATCACACACAATGGAATACAGTCTCTGAATCATTTAGACACAATGGAATACAGCCTCTGAATTACACAGACACAATGGAGGACAGTCTCTGAATCACATACACACACAATGGAATACAGTCTGTGAAACACTCAAACACAATGGAGTACAGTCTCTGAGCCACTCACACACAAAGGGGTACAGACTCTAAATCACTCAGACACAAATGGATACAGTCTCTGAATCACTCACACACAATGGGGAACAGTCTCTGAATCACTCAGACAGAATAGGCTACAGTCTCTGGATCACTCACACACAATGGAGTACAGTCCCTGAATCACTCAGACATAATGGGATACAGTCTCTGAATCATCAAACACATCAGAATACAGTCTCTGAATCACTCACACACAATGGGGCACAGTCTCAGAATCACCCACACACAATGGGGTATAGAATCTGAATCAATCAGACACAATGGAATACAGTCTCTGAATCAATCACACACAATGGAATACAGTCTCTGAATCAATTACACACAATGGAGTACAGTCTCTCAATCACTCAAACACAATGGAATTCAGTCTCTGAATCACTCACACAGTGGAGTACAGTCTCTGAATCACTCAGACACAATGGAATACAGTCTCTGAATCATGCAGACAAAATGGAATACAGTCTCTGAATCACGCAGACAAAATGGAATACAGTCTCTAAATCACTCACACACAATGGAGTAAAGTCTTTGAATCATTGAGACACAATGGAATATAGTCTCTGAATCACTCACACACAATGGGGTACAGACTGTAAATCACTCAGACAAAATGGGGTACAGTGTATGAATCACTCAGACACAATGGGGCACAGTCTCTGAATCACCCACACACAATGGGGTATAGAATCTGAATCAATCAGACACAAAGGAATACAGTATCTGAATCACTCAGACATAATGGAATACAGTCTCTGAATCACTCACACAGTGGAATACAGTCTCTGAATCACTCAGACAAAAAGGAGTACAATCTATGAATCACTCACACACAATGGTGCACAGTCTATGAATCACTCACACACAATGGAATGCAGCCTCTGAATAACTCACACACAATGGAATACAATCTCTGAATCACTCAGACACAATGGAATACAGTCTCTGAATCACTCAGACACAATGGAGTAAAGTCTTTGAATCATTGAGACACAATGGAATATAGTCTCTGAATCACTCACACACAATGGGGTACAGACTGTAAATCACTCAGACAAAATGGGGTACAGTGTATGAATCACTCAGACACAATGGGGCACAGTCTCTGAATCACCCACACACAATGGGGTATAGAATCTGAATCAATCAGACACAAAGGAATACAGTCTCTGAATCACTCAGACATAATGGAATACAGTCTCTGAATCACTCACACAGTGGAATACAGTCTCTGAATCACTCAGACAAAAAGGAGTAAAGTCTCTGAATCACTCAGACACATTGGCGCGCAGTCTCTGAATCACTCAGACACAATGGGGTACAGTCTCTGGATCACTGACGCACAATGGAGTACGGTCACTGAATCACTCACACAAAATGTGCTAAGGTGTCTGAGTCACGCAAACATAATGGCGTACATTCTCTGGATCACTCACACACAATGGGGTACAGTCCCAGAATCACTCACACACAATGGAATAAAGTCTCTGAATCACTCAAACACAATGGGGTACAGTCTCTGAATTGCTCAGACATAATGGAGTACAGTCTCCGAATCACTCACACACAAAGGAGTACAATCTATGAATCACTCACACACAATGGAATACAGTCTCCGAATCAATCACACACAATGGGGTACAGTCTCAGAATCACTCTGACACAATGGAATACAGTCTCTGAATCACTCAGACAGAATGGGGCACAGTCTCTGAATCACCCACACACAATGGGGTATAGAATCTGAATCAATCAGACACAAAGGAATACAGTCTCTGAATCACTCAGACATAATGGAATACAGTCTCCGAATCACTCAGACACAATGGAGTAAAGTCTATGAATCATTGACACAGAATGGAGTACGGTCACTGAATCACTCAGACACAATGGTGTCGTCTCTGGATCACTCACACAAAATGGCGTACAGTCTCTGAATCACTCAGACAGAATAGGCTACAGTCTCTGGATCACTCACACACTATGGAGAACGGTCCCTGAATCACTCATACACAATGGGGTACAGTCTCTGAATCACTCAGACATAATGGGATACAGTCTCTGAATCATCAGACACAACGGAATACAGTCTCTGAATCACTCACACAAAATGGGGCACAGTCTCTGAATCACCCACACACAATGGGGTATAGAATCTGAATCAATCAGACACAATGGAATACAGTCTCTGAATCAATCACACACAATGGAATACAGTCTCTGAATCATTTAGACACAATGGAATACAGCCTCTGAATTACACAGACACAATGGAGTACTGTCTCTGAATCACATACACACACAATGGAATACAGTCTGTGAAACACTGAAACACAATGGAGTACAGTCTCTGAGCCACTCACACACAAAGGGGTACAGACTCTAAATCACTCAGACACAAATGGATACAGTCTCTGAATCACTCACACACAATGGGGAACAGTCTCTGAATCACTCAGACAGAATAGGCTACAGTCTCTGGATCACTCACACACAATGGAGTACAGTCCCTGAATCACTCAGACATAATGGGATACAGTCTCTGAATCATCAAACACATCAGAATACAGTCTCTGAATCACTCACACACAATGGGGCACAGTCTCAGAATCACCCACACACAATGGGGTATAGAATCTGAATCAATCAGACACAATGGAATACAGTCTCTGAATCAATCACACACAATGGAATACAGTCTCTGAATCAATTACACACAATGGAGTACAGTCTCTCAATCACTCAAACACAATGGAATTCAGTCTCTGAATCACTCACACAGTGGAGTACAGTCTCTGAATCACTCAGACACAATGGAATACAGTCTCTGAATCATGCAGACAAAATGGAATACAGTCTCTGAATCACGCAGACAAAATGGAATACAGTCTCTAAATCACTCACACACAATGGAGTACAGTCTCTGAATCACTCAGACGCAATGGAGTACAGTCTCTGAATCAGGCACACACCATGGAATTCAGTCCCTGAATCACTCAGACACAATCGGGTACAGTCTATGAATCACTCAGACACAATGGAATATAGTCTCTGAATAAATCACACAGTGGCGTACAGTCTCTGAATCACTCAGACAGAATAGGCTACAGTCTCTGAATCACTCACACACAATGGAGTACGGTCCCTGAATCACTCATACACAATGGGGTACAGTCTCTGAATCACTCACACACAATGGGGCACAGTCTCTGAATCACCCACACACAATGGGGTATAGAATCTGAATCAATCACACACAATGGAATACAGTCTCTGAATCACTCAGACATAATGGAATACAGTCTCTGAATGAATTACACACAATGGAGTACAGTCTCTCAATCACTCAAAAACAATGGAATTCAGTCTCTGAATCACTCCCACACAATGGGGTACAGTCTCTGAATCACTCAGACACAATGGGGCACAGTCTCGGAATCACTCAGACACAATGTGGCACAGTCTCTGAATCATTCAGACACAATGGAATACAGCCTCTGAATTACACAGACACAATGGAGTACGGTCTCTGAATCATATACACATACAATGGAATACAGTCTGTGAAACAGTCACACGCAATGAAGTACAGTCTCTGAGTCACGCACACACAAAGGGGTACAGACTCTAAATCACTCAGACACAAATGGATACAGTCTCTGAATCACTCAGACAGAATAGGCTACCGTCTCTGGATCACTCACACACACTGGAGTACGGTCCATGAATCACTCATACACAATGGGGTACAGGCTCTGAATCACTCAGACGCAATGGGGTACAGTGTCTGAATCACTCACACACAATGGAGTCCAGTCTCTGAATTACTCAGACATAATGGGATTCAGTCTCTGAATCATCAGACACAACGGAATACAGTCTCTGAATCACTCACACACAATGGAATACAGTCTCTAATCACTCAAACACAATGGGGTACAGTCTCTGAATCACTCACACAGTGGAGTACAGTCTCTGAATCACTCAGACACAATGGAATACAGTCTCTGAATCATGCAGACAAAATGGAATACAGTCTCTGAATCACGCAGACAAAATGGAATACAGTCTCTAAATCACTCACACACAATGGAGTACAGTCTCTGAATCACTCAGATACAATGGAGTACAGTCTCTGAATCAGGCACACACCATGGAATTCAGTCCCTGAATCTCTCAGACACAATCGGGTACAGTCTATGAATGACTCAGACACAATGGAATATAGTCTCTGAATAAATCACACGGTGGCGTACAGTCTCTGAATCACTCAGACAGAATAGGCTACCGTCTCTGGATCACTCACACACAATGGGGTCCTGTCCCTGAATCGCTCATACACAATGGGGTACAGTCTGTGAATCACTCAGACGCAATGGGGTACAGTCTCTGAATCACTCACACATAATGCAATACTGTCTCTGAATCACTCACACAGTGGAGTACAGTCTCTGAATCATGCAGACACAAATGAATACAGTCTCTGAATCACCCAGACATAATGGAATACAGTCTCTGAATCAATCACACACAATGGAATACAGTCTCTGAATCAATTACACACAATGGAGTACAGTCTCTCAATTACTCAGACACAATGGAATTCAGTCTCTGAAACACTCCCACACAATGGGGTACAGTCTCTGAATCACCCAGACACAATGGGGCACAGTCTCGGAATCACTCAGACACAATGGGGCACAGTCTCTGAATCATTCAGACACAATGGAATACAGCCACTGAATTACACAGACACAATGGAGGACAGACTCTGAATCACATACACACACAATGGAATACAGTCTGTGAAACACTCAAACACAATGGAGTACAGTCTCTGAGTCACTCACACACAAAGGGGTACAGACTCCAAATCACTCAGACACAAATGGATACAGTCTCTGAATCACCCAGACACATTGGGGAACAGTCTCTGAATCACTCAGACAGAATAGGTTACAGTCTCTGGATCACTCACACACAATGGAGTATGGTCCCTGAATCACTCAGACATAATGGGATACAGTCTCTGAATCATCAGACACATCGGAATACAGTCTCTGAATCAATCACACACAATGGAATACAGTCTCTGAATCAATTACACACAATGGAGTACAGTCTCTCAATTACTCAGACACAATGGAATTCAGTCTCTGAAACACTCCCACACAATGGGGTACAGTCTCGGAATCACTCAGACACAATGGGGAACAGTCTCTGAATCATTCAGACACAATGGAATACAGCCTCTGAATTACACAGACACAATGGAGTACGGTCTCTGAATCACATACACACACAATGGAATACAGTCTGTGAAACACTCACACGCAATGAAGTACAGTCTCTGAGTCACTCACACACAAAGGGGTACAGACTGTAAATCACTCAGACACAAATGGATACAGTCTCTGAATCACTCAGACACAATGGGGAACAGTCTCTGAATCACTCAGACAGAATAGGCTACCGTCTCTGGATCACTCACACACAATGGAGTACGGTACATGAATCACTCATACACAATGGGGTACAGTCTCTGAATCACTCAGACGCAATGGGGTACAGTGTCTGAATCACTCACACACAATGGAGTCCAGTCTCTGAATTACTCAGACATAATGGGATTCAGTCTCTGAATCATCAGACACAACGGAATACAGTCTCTGAATCACGCACACACAATGGAATACAGTCTTTAATCACTCAAACACAATGGGGTACAGTCTCTGAATCACTCACACAGTGGAGTACAGTCTCTGAATCACTCAGACACAATGGAATACAGTCTCTGAATCATGCAGACAAAATGGAATACAGTCTCTGAATCATGCAGACAAAATGGAATACAGTCTCTAAATCACTCACACACAATGGAGTACAGTCTCTGAATCAGGCACACACAATGGAGTACAGTCTCTGAATCAGGCACACACCATGGAATTCAGTCCCTGAATCACTCAGACACAATCGGGTACAGTCTATGAATGACTCAGACACAATGGAATACAGTTTCTGAATCACTCACGCACAATGGAATACAGTCTCTGAATCACTCACACACAATGGGGTACAGACACTTAATCATTCAGAAACAATGGGGTACAGTCTCTGGATCACTCACACACAATGTTGTACTGTCTCTGAAGCACATAAACACAATGGAATACAGTAACTGATTCACTCAGACACAATGGGGTACAGACTCTGAATCACTCAGACACAATAGAGTACAGTCTCTGAATGAAACAGACACAATGGAATACAGTCTCTGAATCACTCAGACACAATGGAATACAGAGTCTGAATCACTCACACACAATGGAGTACAGTCTCTGAATCACTCACACACAATGGGGTACAGAATTTTAATCACTCAGACACAATCGGATAGAGTTTCAGAATCACGCAGACACAATGGCGTACGGTATCTGAATCACTCACACACAATGGGGTACGGTCTCTGAATCACTCACACACAATGGTGCACAGTCACTGAATCACTCACACACAATGGGGTACAGACTCTTAATCACTCAGACACAATGGGGTACAGACTCTGAATCACTCAGACACAATGAGTTACAGTCTCTGAATCACTCAAACACAATGGGGTACGGTGTTTCACAAAGCAGACAGATTGGAATACAGTCTATGAATCACTAACAGGCAATGGGGTACCATCTCTGAATCACTCAGACACAATGGAATACAGTCTATGAATACCACACACAATAGCATAAAGTCTCTGAATCACTCACACATAATGGAATACAGTCTCTGAATCACCCAGACACAATGGCGCACAGTCTCTGAATCACTCAGACACAATGAGGCACAGTCTCTGAATCACTCACACACAATGGGGTAAAGAATCTTCATCACTCAAAGACAATGGGTTACAGTCTCTGAAAAACTCAGACACAATGGGGCACAGTCTCTGAATCACTGACAGGCAATGGGGTACAGTCTCTAAATCACTCAGACACAATGGGGTACAGACTCGGAATCACTCAGACACAATAGGTGACAGTCTCTGGATCACTCAGACACAATGGGATACGTTCTCTGAAACACAAAAACACAATTGGGTACAGTGTTTGAATCACGCAGACACAATGGAATATAGTCTCTGAATCACTCAGACACAATGGAATACAGTCTCTGAATCACTCAGACACAATGGGGTACGATCTCTGAATCACTCACACACAATGGAGTACAGTCTCTGGATCACTCACACACCATGAAGTACAATCTCTGAATCACTCAAACACAATGGGGTATGGTCTCTGAATCGCACAGACACAATGGAATACAGTCTCTGAATCACTCACACACAATGAAATACTGTCTCTGAATTACTCACACACAATTGGGAACAGTCTCTGGATCACTAACGCACAATGGAGCACAGTCTCAAGACCAATCACACACAATGGAGTACAGTCTCTGAATCACTCAGACACAATGGGGTAGAGTCTCTGAATCGCTCAAACACAATGGAGTACAGTCTGGGAATCACTCACACACAATGGAATACAGTCTCTGAATCACTCACACAAAATGGAGTACAGTCTCTGAATCACTGAGACACAATGGAATACAGTCTAAGAATCACTCACACACAATGGAGTACAGTCTGGGAATCACTCACACACAATGGAATACAGTGTCTGAATCACTCACACACAAAGGAATACAGTCTCTGAATCACTCACACAAAATGGGGTACAGACTCTGAATAATTCAGACACAAAGGGGCAAAGTCTCTGAATCACTCAGACACAATGGGGTACAGACTCTTAATCACTCAGACATAATGGGATAGAGTCTCTGAATCACTCACACACACTGGTGTACCGTCTCTGAATCACTCACACACAATGGGGTACAGTCTCTGGATCACTCACACACAATCGATTACAGTCTCAAGATCATTCAAAAACAATGGCTTATAGTCTCTGAATCACACACAAAATGGAGTACAGTTTCTGAATCACTCATACACAATGCAATACAGTCTCTGAAACACATCCATGCAATGGGGCACAGTCCCTGAATCACTCACACACAATGGGGTATAGAATCTGAATCAATCAGACACAATGGAATACAGTCTCTGAATCAATCACACACAATGGAATACAGTCTCTGAATCATTTAGACACAATGGAATACAGCCTCTGAATTACACAGACACAATGGAGTACTGTCTCTGAATCACATACACACACAATGGAATACAGTCTGTGAAACACTGAAACACAATGGAGTACAGTCTCTGAGCCACTCACACACAAAGGGGTACAGACTCTAAATCACTCAGACACAAATGGATACAGTCTCTGAATCACTCACACACAATGGGGAACAGTCTCTGAATCACTCAGACAGAATAGGCTACAGTCTCTGGATCACTCACACACAATGGAGTACAGTCCCTGAATCACTCAGACATAATGGGATACAGTCTCTGAATCATCAAACACATCAGAATACAGTCTCTGAATCACTCACACACAATGGGGCACAGTCTCAGAATCACCCACACACAATGGGGTATAGAATCTGAATCAATCAGACACAATGGAATACAGTCTCTGAATCAATCACACACAATGGAATACAGTCTCTGAATCAATTACACACAATGGAGTACAGTCTCTCAATCACTCAAACACAATGGAATTCAGTCTCTGAATCACTCACACAGTGGAGTACAGTCTCTGAATCACTCAGACACAATGGAATACAGTCTCTGAATCATGCAGACAAAATGGAATACAGTCTCTGAATCACGCAGACAAAATGGAATACAGTCTCTAAATCACTCACACACAATGGAGTACAGTCTCTGAATCACTCAGACGCAATGGAGTACAGTCTCTGAATCAGGCACACACCATGGAATTCAGTCCCTGAATCACTCAGACACAATCGGGTACAGTCTATGAATCACTCAGACACAATGGAATATAGTCTCTGAATAAATCACACAGTGGCGTACAGTCTCTGAATCACTCAGACAGAATAGGCTACAGTCTCTGAATCACTCACACACAATGGAGTACGGTCCCTGAATCACTCATACACAATGGGGTACAGTCTCTGAATCACTCACACACAATGGGGCACAGTCTCTGAATCACCCACACACAATGGGGTATAGAATCTGAATCAATCACACACAATGGAATACAGTCTCTGAATCACTCAGACATAATGGAATACAGTCTCTGAATGAATTACACACAATGGAGTACAGTCTCTCAATCACTCAAAAACAATGGAATTCAGTCTCTGAATCACTCCCACACAATGGGGTACAGTCTCTGAATCACTCAGACACAATGGGGCACAGTCTCGGAATCACTCAGACACAATGTGGCACAGTCTCTGAATCATTCAGACACAATGGAATACAGCCTCTGAATTACACAGACACAATGGAGTACGGTCTCTGAATCATATACACATACAATGGAATACAGTCTGTGAAACAGTCACACGCAATGAAGTACAGTCTCTGAGTCACGCACACACAAAGGGGTACAGACTCTAAATCACTCAGACACAAATGGATACAGTCTCTGAATCACTCAGACAGAATAGGCTACCGTCTCTGGATCACTCACACACACTGGAGTACGGTCCATGAATCACTCATACACAATGGGGTACAGGCTCTGAATCACTCAGACGCAATGGGGTACAGTGTCTGAATCACTCACACACAATGGAGTCCAGTCTCTGAATTACTCAGACATAATGGGATTCAGTCTCTGAATCATCAGACACAACGGAATACAGTCTCTGAATCACTCACACACAATGGAATACAGTCTCTAATCACTCAAACACAATGGGGTACAGTCTCTGAATCACTCACACAGTGGAGTACAGTCTCTGAATCACTCAGACACAATGGAATACAGTCTCTGAATCATGCAGACAAAATGGAATACAGTCTCTGAATCACGCAGACAAAATGGAATACAGTCTCTAAATCACTCACACACAATGGAGTACAGTCTCTGAATCACTCAGATACAATGGAGTACAGTCTCTGAATCAGGCACACACCATGGAATTCAGTCCCTGAATCTCTCAGACACAATCGGGTACAGTCTATGAATGACTCAGACACAATGGAATATAGTCTCTGAATAAATCACACGGTGGCGTACAGTCTCTGAATCACTCAGACAGAATAGGCTACCGTCTCTGGATCACTCACACACAATGGGGTCCTGTCCCTGAATCGCTCATACACAATGGGGTACAGTCTGTGAATCACTCAGACGCAATGGGGTACAGTCTCTGAATCACTCACACATAATGCAATACTGTCTCTGAATCACTCACACAGTGGAGTACAGTCTCTGAATCATGCAGACACAAATGAATACAGTCTCTGAATCACCCAGACATAATGGAATACAGTCTCTGAATCAATCACACACAATGGAATACAGTCTCTGAATCAATTACACACAATGGAGTACAGTCTCTCAATTACTCAGACACAATGGAATTCAGTCTCTGAAACACTCCCACACAATGGGGTACAGTCTCTGAATCACCCAGACACAATGGGGCACAGTCTCGGAATCACTCAGACACAATGGGGCACAGTCTCTGAATCATTCAGACACAATGGAATACAGCCACTGAATTACACAGACACAATGGAGGACAGACTCTGAATCACATACACACACAATGGAATACAGTCTGTGAAACACTCAAACACAATGGAGTACAGTCTCTGAGTCACTCACACACAAAGGGGTACAGACTCCAAATCACTCAGACACAAATGGATACAGTCTCTGAATCACCCAGACACATTGGGGAACAGTCTCTGAATCACTCAGACAGAATAGGTTACAGTCTCTGGATCACTCACACACAATGGAGTATGGTCCCTGAATCACTCAGACATAATGGGATACAGTCTCTGAATCATCAGACACATTGGAATACAGTCTCTGAATCAATCACACACAATGGAATACAGTCTCTGAATCAATTACACACAATGGAGTACAGTCTCTCAATTACTCAGACACAATGGAATTCAGTCTCTGAAACACTCCCACACAATGGGGTACAGTCTCGGAATCACTCAGACACAATGGGGAACAGTCTCTGAATCATTCAGACACAATGGAATACAGCCTCTGAATTACACAGACACAATGGAGTACGGTCTCTGAATCACATACACACACAATGGAATACAGTCTGTGAAACACTCACACGCAATGAAGTACAGTCTCTGAGTCACTCACACACAAAGGGGTACAGACTGTAAATCACTCAGACACAAATGGATACAGTCTCTGAATCACTCAGACACAATGGGGAACAGTCTCTGAATCACTCAGACAGAATAGGCTACCGTCTCTGGATCACTCACACACAATGGAGTACGGTACATGAATCACTCATACACAATGGGGTACAGTCTCTGAATCACTCAGACGCAATGGGGTACAGTGTCTGAATCACTCACACACAATGGAGTCCAGTCTCTGAATTACTCAGACATAATGGGATTCAGTCTCTGAATCATCAGACACAACGGAATACAGTCTCTGAATCACGCACACACAATGGAATACAGTCTTTAATCACTCAAACACAATGGGGTACAGTCTCTGAATCACTCACACAGTGGAGTACAGTCTCTGAATCACTCAGACACAATGGAATACAGTCTCTGAATCATGCAGACAAAATGGAATACAGTCTCTGAATCATGCAGACAAAATGGAATACAGTCTCTAAATCACTCACACACAATGGAGTACAGTCTCTGAATCAGGCACACACAATGGAGTACAGTCTCTGAATCAGGCACACACCATGGAATTCAGTCCCTGAATCACTCAGACACAATCGGGTACAGTCTATGAATGACTCAGACACAATGGAATACAGTTTCTGAATCACTCACGCACAATGGAATACAGTCTCTGAATCACTCACACACAATGGGGTACAGACACTTAATCATTCAGAAACAATGGGGTACAGTCTCTGGATCACTCACACACAATGTTGTACTGTCTCTGAAGCACATAAACACAATGGAATACAGTAACTGATTCACTCAGACACAATGGGGTACAGACTCTGAATCACTCAGACACAATAGAGTACAGTCTCTGAATGAAACAGACACAATGGAATACAGTCTCTGAATCACTCAGACACAATGGAATACAGAGTCTGAATCACTCACACACAATGGAGTACAGTCTCTGAATCACTCACACACAATGGGGTACAGAATTTTAATCACTCAGACACAATCGGATAGAGTTTCAGAATCACGCAGACACAATGGCGTACGGTATCTGAATCACTCACACACAATGGGGTACGGTCTCTGAATCACTCACACACAATGGTGCACAGTCACTGAATCACTCACACACAATGGGGTACAGACTCTTAATCACTCAGACACAATGGGGTACAGACTCTGAATCACTCAGACACAATGAGTTACAGTCTCTGAATCACTCAAACACAATGGGGTACGGTGTTTCACAAAGCAGACAGATTGGAATACAGTCTATGAATCACTAACAGGCAATGGGGTACCATCTCTGAATCACTCAGACACAATGGAATACAGTCTATGAATACCACACACAATAGCATAAAGTCTCTGAATCACTCACACATAATGGAATACAGTCTCTGAATCACCCAGACACAATGGCGCACAGTCTCTGAATCACTCAGACACAATGAGGCACAGTCTCTGAATCACTCACACACAATGGGGTAAAGAATCTTCATCACTCAAAGACAATGGGTTACAGTCTCTGAAAAACTCAGACACAATGGGGCACAGTCTCTGAATCACTGACAGGCAATGGGGTACAGTCTCTAAATCACTCAGACACAATGGGGTACAGACTCGGAATCACTCAGACACAATAGGTGACAGTCTCTGGATCACTCAGACACAATGGGATACGTTCTCTGAAACACAAAAACAGAATTGGGTACAGTGTTTGAATCACGCAGACACAATGGAATATAGTCTCTGAATCACTCAGACACAATGGAATACAGTCTCTGAATCACTCAGACACAATGGGGTACGATCTCTGAATCACTCACACACAATGGAGTACAGTCTCTGGATCACTCACACACCATGAAGTACAATCTCTGAATCACTCAAACACAATGGGGTATGGTCTCTGAATCGCACAGACACAATGGAATACAGTCTCTGAATCACTCACACACAATGAAATACTGTCTCTGAATTACTCACACACAATTGGGAACAGTCTCTGGATCACTAACGCACAATGGAGCACAGTCTCAAGACCAATCACACACAATGGAGTACAGTCTCTGAATCACTCAGACACAATGGGGTAGAGTCTCTGAATCGCTCAAACACAATGGAGTACAGTCTGGGAATCACTCACACACAATGGAATACAGTCTCTGAATCACTCACACAAAATGGAGTACAGTCTCTGAATCACTGAGACACAATGGAATACAGTCTAAGAATCACTCACACACAATGGAGTACAGTCTGGGAATCACTCACACACAATGGAATACAGTGTCTGAATCACTCACACACAAAGGAATACAGTCTCTGAATCACTCACACAAAATGGGGTACAGACTCTGAATAATTCAGACACAAAGGGGCAAAGTCTCTGAATCACTCAGACACAATGGGGTACAGACTCTTAATCACTCAGACATAATGGGATAGAGTCTCTGAATCACTCACACACACTGGTGTACCGTCTCTGAATCACTCACACACAATGGGGTACAGTCTCTGGATCACTCACACACAATCGATTACAGTCTCAAGATCATTCAAAAACAATGGCTTATAGTCTCTGAATCACACACAAAATGGAGTACAGTTTCTGAATCACTCATACACAATGCAATACAGTCTCTGAAACACATCCATGCAATGGGGCACAGTCCCTGAATCACTCACACACAATGGAGTACAGTCTCTGAAACACGCCCACGCAATGGGGCACAGTCTCTGAATCACTCACACACAATGGAGTAAAGTCTCTGAATCACTCACACACAATGGAATACAGTCTCTGAATCACTCACACACAATGGAATACAGTCTCTGAATCACACACACAATGGGGTACAGGCTCTGAATCAATCACAAACATTGGGGTACAGACTCTTAATCACTCAGACACAATGGGGTACAGTCACTGAATCACTCAGACACAATGGGGTAGGCCCCCGAATCACTCACACACAATGGGGTAAAGACTCTGAATCACTCAGACACAATGGAGTACAGTCTCTGGATCACTCACACACCATGAGGTACAATCTCTGAATCACTCAAACACAATGGGGTATGGTCTCTGAATCGCACAAACACAATGGAATACAGTCTCTGAATCACTCACACACAATGAAATACTGTCTCTGAATTACTCACACACAATTGGGAACAGTCTCTGGATCACTAACGCACAATGGAGTACAGTTTCAGGAACAATCACACACAATGGGGTATAGTCTCTGAATCACTCAGACACAATGGGGTAGAGTCTCTGAATCGCTCAAACACAATGGCTTACAGTCTCTGAATCACTCACACAAAATGCAGTACAGTCTCTGAATCACTGAGACACAATGGAATACAGTCTAAGAATCACTCACACACACTCTTAATCACTCAGACACAATGGGATAGAGTCTCTGAATCACTCACACACACAGGTGTACAGTCTCTGAATCACTCACACACAATAGGGTACCGTCTCTGGATCACTCACACACAATCGATTACAGTCTCAGGATCATTCAAAAACAATGGCTTATAGTCTCTGAATCACACACAAAATGTAGTACAGTTTCTGAATCACTCATACGCAATGCAATACAGTCTCTGAAACACACCCATGCAATGGGGCACAGTCCCTGAATCACTCACACACAATGGAGTAAAGTCTCTGAATCACTCACACACATTGGGGTACAGTCTCTGAATCACTCACAAACATTGGGGTACAGACTCTTAATAACTCAGACACAATGGGGTACAGTCACTGAATCACTCAGACACAATGGGGTAGGCCCCCGGATCACTCACACACAATGGGGTAAAGACTCTGAATCACTCAGACACAATGGGGTACGGTCTCTGAATCACTCAAACACAATGGGGTACGGTGTTTCAATCACTCAGACAGATTGGAATACAGTCTATGAATCACTCACATGCAATGGCATACAGTCCCTGAATCACTCACACACAATGGAACACAGTCTCTGAATCACACACACAATGGGGTACAGACTCTGAATCAATCAGACACAATGGGGTACAGTCTCTGGATCACTCATACACAATGGGGAATGGTCTCTGAATCACTCAAACACAATGGGGTATGGTGTTTCAATCACGCAGACAGATTGAAATACAGTCTATGAGTCACTCACACGCAATGGGGTACAGCCTCTGAATCACTCACACACAATGGAATACAGCCTGTGTAACACTCACAAACAATGAAGTAGCCTCTGAATCACTACGACACAATGGAGTACAGTCGCTGAATCATTCACGCACAATGGAGTACAGTCTATGAATTACTCCAACACAATGGCATACACTCTGAATCACTCACACACAACGGGGTGCAGACACTTAATCACTCAGACACGTTGGGGTACAGTCTCTGAATAACTCAGACACAATGGGGTACAGTCTCTGGATCACTCACACAAAATGCGGTATGGTCTCTGAATCACTCATATACAATGGGGTACAGTCTCTGAATTACTCACACACAATGGGGCACAGTTTCTAAATCACTCAGACACAATGGAATACACTCTCTGAATCACTCACCCACAATAGAATACTGTCCCTAAATTACTCACACACAATGGGGGACTGTCACTGGATCACATACATACAATGGAGTATAGTCTCAGGAACATTCACACACAATGGAATACAGTCTCTGAAAAACTCCCACGCAATGGGGTACAGTCTCTGAATCACTGAGACACAATTGAATACAGTCTATGAATCACTCACACACAATGGAGTACAGTCTCTGAATCACTCACACACAATGGGTAACAGCCTCTCAATCACTCAGACACAATGGAGCACAGTCTCTGAATCACTCACACACAATGGAATACAGAGTCTGAATCACTCACACACAATGGAGTACAGTCTCTGAATCACTCACACACAATGGGGTACAGAATTTTAATCACTCAGACACAATCGGATAGAGTTTCAGAATCACGCAGACACAATGGCGTACGGTATCTGAATCACTCACACACAATGGGGTACGGTCTCTGAATCACTCACACACAATGGTGCACAGTCACTGAATCACTCACACACAATGGGGTACAGACTCTTAATCACTCAGACACAATGGGGTACAGACTCTGAATCACTCAGACACAATGAGTTACAGTCTCTGAATCACTCAAACACAATGGGGTACGGTGTTTCACAAAGCAGACAGATTGGAATACAGTCTATGAATCACTAACAGGCAATGGGGTACCATCTCTGAATCACTCAGACACAATGGAATACAGTCTATGAATAACTCACACACAATAGCATAAAGTCTCTGAATCACTCACACATAATGGAATACAGTCTCTGAATCACTCACACACAATGGGGTGCAGTCTCTGAATCACTGAGACACAATGGGGTACAGTATCTGGATCACTCACACAATAAGGTGTACGGTCACTGAATCACTCACACACAATCGGGTATGGTCTCTGAATCACTCACACACAATGGGGCACAGTTTCTAAATCACTCAGACACAATCAGGTACAGTCACTGAATCACTCAGACATAATGGGTTACAGTCTCTGGATCAAGCACACAAAATAGGGTACGGTCTCTGAATCACACAAACACATTTGGGTACGGTGTTTGAATCACACAGACACAATGGAATACAGTCTCTGAATCACACACACAATGGGATACAGTCTCTGAATCACGCAGACACAATGCAATACAATCTCTGAATCACTCAAACACAATGGGGTACAGTCTCTGAATCACTCACACACAATGGGGTACAGTCTCTGAATCACTCACACACAATGCGGTACAGTCTCTGAATCACTCAAACACAATGGGGTACAGTCTCTGAATCACTCACACACAATGGGATACAGTCTCTGGATCACTCACACACAATGGAGTACTGTCTCTGAATCACACAAAATGGAGTACAGTCTCTTAATCACTCAGACACAATGGAATACAGTCTCTGAAACACGCCCATGCAATGGGGCACAGTCTCTGAATCACTCAGACACAATGGGTTACAGCCTCTTAATCACTCAGACACAAGGGAGTACAGTCTCTGAATCACTCACACACAATGGAGTACAGGCTCTGAGACACTCACACACAATGGAGCAGCCTCTGAATCAAGCAGACACAATGGGGTACAGTCTGTGAATCACTCATGTATACTGGAATACAGTCTATGAATCACTCATACACAATGGCATACAGTATCTGAATCACTCAAACACAATGGGGTATGGTGTTTCAATCTCGCAGACAGATTGGAATACAGTCTATGAATCACTCACACGCAATGGGGTACAGCCTCTGAATCACTCACACACAATGGAATACAGCCTGTGTAACACTCACAAACAATGAAGTAGCCTCTGAATCACTACGACACAATGGAGTACAGTCGCTGAATCATTCACGCACAATGGAGTACAGTCTATGAATTACTCCAACACAATGGCATACACTCTGAATCACTCACACACAACGGGGTGCAGACACTTAATCACTCAGACACGTTGGGGTACAGTCTCTGAATAACTCAGACACAATGGGGTACAGTCTCTGGATCACTCACACAAAATGCGGTATGGTCTCTGAATCACTCATATACAATGGGGTACAGTCTCTGAATTACTCACACACAATGGGGCACAGTTTCTAAATCACTCAGACACAATGGAATACACTCTCTGAATCACTCACCCACAATAGAATACTGTCCCTAAATTACTCACACACAATGGGGGACTGTCACTGGATCACATACATACAATGGAGTATAGTCTCAGGAACATTCACACACAATGGAATACAGTCTCTGAAAAACTCCCACGCAATGGGGTACAGTCTCTGAATCACTGAGACACAATTGAATACAGTCTATGAATCACTCACACACAATGGAGTACAGTCTCTGAATCACTCACACACAATGGGTAACAGCCTCTCAATCACTCAGACACAATGGAGCACAGTCTCTGAATCACTCACACACAATGGAATACAGAGTCTGAATCACTCACACACAATGGAGTACAGTCTCTGAATCACTCACACACAATGGGGTACAGAATTTTAATCACTCAGACACAATCGGATAGAGTTTCAGAATCACGCAGACACAATGGCGTACGGTATCTGAATCACTCACACACAATGGGGTACGGTCTCTGAATCACTCACACACAATGGTGCACAGTCACTGAATCACTCACACACAATGGGGTACAGACTCTTAATCACTCAGACACAATGGGGTACAGACTCTGAATCACTCAGACACAATGAGTTACAGTCTCTGAATCACTCAAACACAATGGGGTACGGTGTTTCACAAAGCAGACAGATTGGAATACAGTCTATGAATCACTAACAGGCAATGGGGTACCATCTCTGAATCACTCAGACACAATGGAATACAGTCTATGAATACCACACACAATAGCATAAAGTCTCTGAATCACTCACACATAATGGAATACAGTCTCTGAATCACCCAGACACAATGGCGCACAGTCTCTGAATCACTCAGACACAATGAGGCACAGTCTCTGAATCACTCACACACAATGGGGTAAAGAATCTTCATCACTCAAAGACAATGGGTTACAGTCTCTGAAAAACTCAGACACAATGGGGCACAGTCTCTGAATCACTGACAGGCAATGGGGTACAGTCTCTAAATCACTCAGACACAATGGGGTACAGACTCGGAATCACTCAGACACAATAGGTGACAGTCTCTGGATCACTCAGACACAATGGGATACGTTCTCTGAAACACAAAAACACAATTGGGTACAGTGTTTGAATCACGCAGACACAATGGAATATAGTCTCTGAATCACTCAGACACAATGGAATACAGTCTCTGAATCACTCAGACACAATGGGGTACGATCTCTGAATCACTCACACACAATGGAGTACAGTCTCTGGATCACTCACACACCATGAAGTACAATCTCTGAATCACTCAAACACAATGGGGTATGGTCTCTGAATCGCACAGACACAATGGAATACAGTCTCTGAATTACTCACACACAATTGGGAACAGTCTCTGGATCACTAACGCACAATGGAGCACAGTCTCAAGACCAATCACACACAATGGAGTACAGTCTCTGAATCACTCAGACACAATGGGGTAGAGTCTCTGAATCGCTCAAACACAATGGAGTACAGTCTGGGAATCACTCACACACAATGGAATACAGTCTCTGAATCACTCACACAAAATGGAGTACAGTCTCTGAATCACTGAGACACAATGGAATACAGTCTAAGAATCACTCACACACAATGGAGTACAGTCTGGGAATCACTCACACACAATGGAATACAGTGTCTGAATCACTCACACACAAAGGAATACAGTCTCTGAATCACTCACACAAAATGGGGTACAGACTCTGAATAATTCAGACACAAAGGGGCAAAGTCTCTGAATCACTCAGACACAATGGGGTACAGACTCTTAATCACTCAGACATAATGGGATAGAGTCTCTGAATCACTCACACACACTGGTGTACCGTCTCTGAATCACTCACACACAATGGGGTACAGTCTCTGGATCACTCACACACAATCGATTACAGTCTCAAGATCATTCAAAAACAATGGCTTATAGTCTCTGAATCACACACAAAATGGAGTACAGTTTCTGAATCACTCATACACAATGCAATACAGTCTCTGAAACACATCCATGCAATGGGGCACAGTCCCTGAATCACTCACACACAATGGAGTACAGTCTCTGAAACACGCCCACGCAATGGGGCACAGTCTCTGAATCACTCACACACAATGGAGTAAAGTCTCTGAATCACTCACACACAATGGAATACAGTCTCTGAATCACTCACACACAATGGAATACAGTCTCTGAATCACACACACAATGGGGTACAGGCTCTGAATCAATCACAAACATTGGGGTACAGACTCTTAATCACTCAGACACAATGGGGTACAGTCACTGAATCACTCAGACACAATGGGGTAGGCCCCCGAATCACTCACACACAATGGGGTAAAGACTCTGAATCACTCAGACACAATGGAGTACAGTCTCTGGATCACTCACACACCATGAGGTACAATCTCTGAATCACTCAAACACAATGGGGTATGGTCTCTGAATCGCACAAACACAATGGAATACAGTCTCTGAATCACTCACACACAATGAAATACTGTCTCTGAATTACTCACACACAATTGGGAACAGTCTCTGGATCACTAACGCACAATGGAGTACAGTTTCAGGAACAATCACACACAATGGGGTATAGTCTCTGAATCACTCAGACACAATGGGGTAGAGTCTCTGAATCGCTCAAACACAATGGCTTACAGTCTCTGAATCACTCACACAAAATGCAGTACAGTCTCTGAATCACTGAGACACAATGGAATACAGTCTAAGAATCACTCACACACACTCTTAATCACTCAGACACAATGGGATAGAGTCTCTGAATCACTCACACACACAGGTGTACAGTCTCTGAATCACTCACACACAATAGGGTACCGTCTCTGGATCACTCACACACAATCGATTACAGTCTCAGGATCATTCAAAAACAATGGCTTATAGTCTCTGAATCACACACAAAATGTAGTACAGTTTCTGAATCACTCATACGCAATGCAATACAGTCTCTGAAACACACCCATGCAATGGGGCACAGTCCCTGAATCACTCACACACAATGGAGTAAAGTCTCTGAATCACTCACACACATTGGGGTACAGTCTCTGAATCACTCACAAACATTGGGGTACAGACTCTTAATAACTCAGACACAATGGGGTACAGTCACTGAATCACTCAGACACAATGGGGTAGGCCCCCGGATCACTCACACACAATGGGGTAAAGACTCTGAATCACTCAGACACAATGGGGTACGGTCTCTGAATCACTCAAACACAATGGGGTACGGTGTTTCAATCACTCAGACAGATTGGAATACAGTCTATGAATCACTCACATGCAATGGCATACAGTCCCTGAATCACTCACACACAATGGAACACAGTCTCTGAATCACACACACAATGGGGTACAGACTCTGAATCAATCAGACACAATGGGGTACAGTCTCTGGATCACTCATACACAATGGGGAATGGTCTTTGAATCACTCAAACACAATGGGGTATGGTGTTTCAATCACGCAGACAGATTGAAATACAGTCTATGAGTCACTCACACGCAATGGGGTACAGCCTCTGAATCACTCACACACAATGGAATACAGCCTGTGTAACACTCACAAACAATGAAGTAGCCTCTGAATCACTACGACACAATGGAGTACAGTCGCTGAATCATTCACGCACAATGGAGTACAGTCTATGAATTACTCCAACACAATGGCATACACTCTGAATCACTCACACACAACGGGGTGCAGACACTTAATCACTCAGACACGTTGGGGTACAGTCTCTGAATAACTCAGACACAATGGGGTACAGTCTCTGGATCACTCACACAAAATGCGGTATGGTCTCTGAATCACTCATATACAATGGGGTACAGTCTCTGAATTACTCACACACAATGGGGCACAGTTTCTAAATCACTCAGACACAATGGAATACACTCTCTGAATCACTCACCCACAATAGAATACTGTCCCTAAATTACTCACACACAATGGGGGACTGTCACTGGATCACATACATACAATGGAGTATAGTCTCAGGAACATTCACACACAATGGAATACAGTCTCTGAAAAACTCCCACGCAATGGGGTACAGTCTCTGAATCACTGAGACACAATTGAATACAGTCTATGAATCACTCACACACAATGGAGTACAGTCTCTGAATCACTCACACACAATGGGTAACAGCCTCTCAATCACTCAGACACAATGGAGCACAGTCTCTGAATCACTCACACACAATGGAATACAGAGTCTGAATCACTCACACACAATGGAGTACAGTCTCTGAATCACTCACACACAATGGGGTACAGAATTTTAATCACTCAGACACAATCGGATAGAGTTTCAGAATCACGCAGACACAATGGCGTACGGTATCTGAATCACTCACACACAATGGGGTACGGTCTCTGAATCACTCACACACAATGGTGCACAGTCACTGAATCACTCACACACAATGGGGTACAGACTCTTAATCACTCAGACACAATGGGGTACAGACTCTGAATCACTCAGACACAATGAGTTACAGTCTCTGAATCACTCAAACACAATGGGGTACGGTGTTTCACAAAGCAGACAGATTGGAATACAGTCTATGAATCACTAACAGGCAATGGGGTACCATCTCTGAATCACTCAGACACAATGGAATACAGTCTATGAATAACTCACACACAATAGCATAAAGTCTCTGAATCACTCACACATAATGGAATACAGTCTCTGAATCACTCACACACAATGGGGTGCAGTCTCTGAATCACTGAGACACAATGGGGTACAGTATCTGGATCACTCACACAATAAGGTGTACGGTCACTGAATCACTCACACACAATCGGGTATGGTCTCTGAATCACTCACACACAATGGGGCACAGTTTCTAAATCACTCAGACACAATCAGGTACAGTCACTGAATCACTCAGACATAATGGGTTACAGTCTCTGGATCAAGCACACAAAATAGGGTACGGTCTCTGAATCACACAAACACATTTGGGTACGGTGTTTGAATCACACAGACACAATGGAATACAGTCTCTGAATCACACACACAATGGGATACAGTCTCTGAATCACGCAGACACAATGCAATACAATCTCTGAATCACTCAAACACAATGGGGTACAGTCTCTGAATCACTCACACACAATGGGGTACAGTCTCTGAATCACTCACACACAATGCGGTACAGTCTCTGAATCACTCAAACACAATGGGGTACAGTCTCTGAATCACTCACACACAATGGGATACAGTCTCTGGATCACTCACACACAATGGAGTACTGTCTCTGAATCACACAAAATGGAGTACAGTCTCTTAATCACTCAGACACAATGGAATACAGTCTCTGAAACACGCCCATGCAATGGGGCACAGTCTCTGAATCACTCAGACACAATGGGTTACAGCCTCTTAATCACTCAGACACAAGGGAGTACAGTCTCTGAATCACTCACACACAATGGAGTACAGGCTCTGAGACACTCACACACAATGGAGCAGCCTCTGAATCAAGCAGACACAATGGGGTACAGTCTGTGAATCACTCATGTATACTGGAATACAGTCTATGAATCACTCATACACAATGGCATACAGTATCTGAATCACTCAAACACAATGGGGTATGGTGTTTCAATCTCGCAGACAGATTGGAATACAGTCTATGAATCACTCACACGCAATGGGGTACAGCCTCTGAATCACTCACACACAATGGAATACAGCCTGTGTAACACTCACAAACAATGAAGTAGCCTCTGAATCACTACGACACAATGGAGTACAGTCGCTGAATCATTCACGCACAATGGAGTACAGTCTATGAATTACTCCAACACAATGGCATACACTCTGAATCACTCACACACAACGGGGTGCAGACACTTAATCACTCAGACACGTTGGGGTACAGTCTCTGAATAACTCAGACACAATGGGGTACAGTCTCTGGATCACTCACACAAAATGCGGTATGGTCTCTGAATCACTCATATACAATGGGGTACAGTCTCTGAATTACTCACACACAATGGGGCACAGTTTCTAAATCACTCAGACACAATGGAATACACTCTCTGAATCACTCACCCACAATAGAATACTGTCCCTAAATTACTCACACACAATGGGGGACTGTCACTGGATCACATACATACAATGGAGTATAGTCTCAGGAACATTCACACACAATGGAATACAGTCTCTGAAAAACTCCCACGCAATGGGGTACAGTCTCTGAATCACTGAGACACAATTGAATACAGTCTATGAATCACTCACACACAATGGAGTACAGTCTCTGAATCACTCACACACAATGGGTAACAGCCTCTCAATCACTCAGACACAATGGAGCACAGTCTCTGAATCACTCACACACAATGGAATACAGAGTCTGAATCACTCACACACAATGGAGTACAGTCTCTGAATCACTCACACACAATGGGGTACAGAATTTTAATCACTCAGACGCAATCGGATAGAGTTTCAGAATCACGCAGACACAATGGCGTACGGTATCTGAATCACTCACACACAATGGGGTACGGTCTCTGAATCACTCACACACAATGGTGCACAGTCACTGAATCACTCACACACAATGGGGTACAGACTCTTAATCACTCAGACACAATGGGGTACAGACTCTGAATCACTCAGACACAATGAGTTACAGTCTCTGAATCACTCAAACACAATGGGGTACGGTGTTTCACAAAGCAGACAGATTGGAATACAGTCTATGAATCACTAACAGGCAATGGGGTACCATCTCTGAATCACTCAGACACAATGGAATACAGTCTATGAATAACTCACACACAATAGCATAAAGTCTCTGAATCACTCACACATAATGGAATACAGTCTCTGAATCACTCACACACAATGGGGTGCAGTCTCTGAATCACTGAGACACAATGGGGTACAGTATCTGGATCACTCACACAATAAGGTGTACGGTCACTGAATCACTCACACACAATCGGGTATGGTCTCTGAATCACTCACACACAATGGGGCACAGTTTCTAAATCACTCAGACACAATCAGGTACAGTCACTGAATCACTCAGACATAATGGGTTACAGTCTCTGGATCAAGCACACAAAATAGGGTACGGTCTCTGAATCACACAAACACATTTGGGTACGGTGTTTGAATCACACAGACACAATGGAATACAGTCTCTGAATCACAAACACAATGGGATACAGTCTCTGAATCACGCAGACACAATGCAATACAATCTCTGAATCACTCAAACACAATGGGGTACAGTCTCTGAATCACTCACACACAATGGGGTACAGTCTCTGAATCACTCACACACAATGCGGTACAGTCTCTGAATCACTCAAATACAATGGGGTACAGTCTCTGAATCACTCACACACAATGGGATACAGTCTCTGGATCACTCACACACAATGGATTACAGTCTCTGAATCACACAAAATGGAGTACAGTCTCTTAATCACTCAGACACAATGGAATACAGTCTCTGAAACACGCCCATGCAATGGGGCACAGTCTCTGAATCACTCAGACACAATGGGTTACAGCCTCTTAATCACTCAGACACAAGGGAGTACAGTCTCTGAATCACTCACACACAATGGAATACAGTCACTGAATCACTCACACACAATGGAGTACAGGCTCTGAGACACTCACACACAATGGAGCAGCCTCTGAATCAAGCAGACACAATGGGGTACAGTCTGTGAATAATTCATGTATACTGGAATACAGTCTATGAATCACTCATACACAATGGCATACAGTATCTGAATCACTCAAACACAATGGGGTATGGTGTTTCAATCTCGCAGACAGATTGGAATACAGTCTATGAATCACTCACACGCAATGGGGTACAGTCTCTGAATCACTCACACACAATGGAATACAGCCTGTGTAACACTCACAAACAATGAAGTAGCCTCTGAATCACTACGACACAATGGAGTACAGTCGCTGAATCATTCACGCACAATGGAGTACAGTCTATGAATTACTCCAACACAATGGCATACACTCTGAATCATTCACTCACAATGGGGTGCAGACACTTAATCACTCAGACACGTTGGGGTACAGTCTCTGAATAACTCAGACACAATGGGGTACAGTCTCTGAATCACTCACACACAATGGAGTACAGGCTCTGAGACACTCACACACAATGGAGCAGCCTCTGAATCAAGCAGACACAATGGGGTACAGTCTGTGAATCACTCATGTATACTGGAATACAGTCTATGAATCACTCATACACAATGGCATACAGTATCTGAATCACTCAAACACAATGGGGTATGGTGTTTCAATCTCGCAGACAGATTGGAATACAGTCTATGAATCACTCACACGCAATGGGGTACAGTCTTTGAATCACTCAGACACAAGGGAATACAGTCCCTGAATCACTCAACACAATGGGGCACAGTCTCTGAATCACTCACACACAAGGGAGTACAGCCTCTGGATCAGTCACACACAATGGGGTACAATCTCTGCATCACTCAGATACAATGGGGTACGGTCTCTGAATCACGCAAACACAATGGGGTACGGTGTATCAATCACGCAGACAGATTGGAATACAGTCTATGAATCACTCACATGCAATGTGGTACATTCTCTGAATCACTCAGACACAATGAAGTAGCCTCTGAATCACTACGACACAATGGAGTACAGTCTCTGTATCATTCACGCACAATGGAGTACCGTCTCTGAATTACTCAAACACAATGGCATACAGTCTCTGAATCACTCAGACCCAATGGGATACAGTCCCTGAATCATTCAGACACAATGGGGCACAGTCTCTGAATCACTCACACAAAATGGGTACGGCCTCTGAATCACACACACAATTGGGTAAGCTGATTGAATCACGCAGGCACAATGGAATACAGTCTCTGAATCACTCACACACAATGGGGTACAGTCTCTCAATCACTCATCCACAAT
Source organism: Isurus oxyrinchus (assembly GCA_026770705.1). NCBI lineage: Eukaryota > Metazoa > Chordata > Chondrichthyes > Lamniformes > Lamnidae > Isurus > Isurus oxyrinchus. Next base: position 23,539,418 of record JANJGN010000031.1, on the reverse strand, counting down.
GGAGTAAAATCTCTGAATCACTCAAGCACAATGGGGTACAGTCTCTGAATCACTCACACACAATGGGATACAGTCTCTGGATCACTCACACACAATGGATTACAGTCTCTGAATCACACAAAATGGAGTACAGTCTCTTAATCACTCAGACACAATGGAATACTGTCTCTGAATCACTCAAACACAATGGGGTTCGGTCTCTGAATCACTCAAACACAATGGGGTACAGTCTCTGAATCACTCACACACAATGGAGTAGTCTCTGGATCACTCACACACAATGCGGTACAAATGCTGAATAACTCAAACGCAATGGGGAACAGTCTCTGAATCACTCACACAATGGTGTAGTCTCTGGATCACTCAGACACAATGGGGTACGAATTCTGAATCACTCAATTCACAATGCAATATAGTCTCTGAATCACTCACACACAATGGAGTACTGTCTCTGAATCACACAAAATGGAGTACAGTCTCTTAATCACTCAGACACAATGGAATACAGTCTCTGAAACACGCCCATGCAATGGTGCACAGTCTCTGAATCACTCAGACACAATGGGTTACAGCCTCTTAATCACTCAGACACAAGGGAGTACAGTCTCTGAATCACTCACACACAATGGAATACAGTCTCTGAATCACTCACACACAATGGAGTACAGACTCTGAGACACTCACACACAATGGAGCAGCCTCTGAATCAAGCAGACACAATGGGGTACAGTCTGTGAATCACTCATGTATACTGGAATACAGTCTATGAATCACTCATACACAATGGCATACAGTATCTGAATCACTCAAACACAATGGGGTATGGTGTTTCAATCTCGCAGACAGATTGGAATACAGTCTATGAATCACTCACACGCAATGGGGTACAGTCTTTGAATCACTCAGACACAAGGGAATACAGTCCCTGAATCACTCAACACAATGGGGCACAGTCTCTGAATCACTCACACACAATGGAGTAGTCTCTGGATCACTCACACACAATGCGGTACAAATTCTGAATAACTCAAACGCAATGGGGAACAGTCTCTGAATCACTCACACAATGGTGTAGTCTCTGGATCACTCAGACACAATGGGGTACGAATTCTGAATCACTCAATTCACAATGCAATATAGTCTCTGAATCACTCACACACAATGGAGTACTGTCTCTGAATCACACAAAATGGAGTACAGTCTCTTTATCACTCAGACACAATGGAATACAGTCTCTGAAACACGCCCATGCAATGGGGCACAGTCTCTGAATCACTCAGACACAATGGGTTACTGCCTCTTAATCACTCAGACACAAGGGAGTACAGTCTCTGAATCACTCACACACAATGGAATACAGTCTCTGAATCACTCACACACAATGGAGTACAGGCTCTGAGACACTCACACACAATGGAGCAGCCTCTGAATCAAGCAGACACAATGGGGTACAGTCTGTGAATCACTCATGTATACTGGAATACAGTCTATGAATCACTCATACACAATGGCATACAGTATCTGAATCACTCAAACACAATGGGGTATGGTGTTTCAATCTCGCAGACAGATTGGAATACAGTCTATGAATCACTCACACGCAATGGGGTACAGTCTTTGAATCACTCAGACACAAGGGAATACAGTCCCTGAATCACTCAACACAATGGGGCACAGTCTCTGAATCACTCACACACAATGGAGTAGTCTCTGGATCACTCACACACAATGCGGTACAAATTCTGAATAACTCAAACGCAATGGGGAACAGTCTCTGAATCACTCACACAATGGTGTAGTCTCTGGATCACTCAGACACAATGGGGTACGAATTCTGAATCACTCAATTCACAATGCAATATAGTCTCTGAATCACTCACACACAATGGAGTACTGTCTCTGAATCACACAAAATGGAGTACAGTCTCTTAATCACTCAGACACAATGGAATACAGTCTCTGAAACACGCCCATGCAATGGGGCACAGTCTCTGAATCACTCAGACACAATGGGTTACTGCCTCTTAATCACTCAGACACAAGGGAGTACAGTCTCTGAATCACTCACACACAATGGAATACAGTCTCTGAATCACTCACACACAATGGAGTACAGGCTCTGAGACACTCACACACAATGGAGCAGCCTCTGAATCAAGCAGACACAATGGGGTACAGTCTGTGAATCACTCATGTATACTGGAATACAGTCTATGAATCACTCATACACAATGGCATACAGTATCTGAATCACTCAAACACAATGGGGTATGGTGTTTCAATCTCGCAGACAGATTGGAATACAGTCTATGAATCACTCACACGCAATGGGGTACAGTCTTTGAATCACTCAGACACAAGGGAATACAGTCCCTGAATCACTCAACACAATGGGGCACAGTCTCTGAATCACTCACACACAAGGGAGTACAGCCTCTGGATCAGTCACACACAATGGGGTACAATCTCTGCATCACTCAGATACAATGGGGTACGGTCTCTGAATCACGCAAACACAATGGGGTACAGTGTATCAATCACGCAGACAGATTGGAATACAGTCTATGAATCACTCACATGCAATGTGGTACATTCTCTGAATCACTCAGACACAATGAAGTAGCCTCTGAATCACTACGACACAATGGAGTACAGTCTCTGTATCATTCACGCACAATGGAGTACCGTCTCTGAATTACTCAAACACAATGGCATACAGTCTCTGAATCACTCAGACCCAATGGGATACAGTCCCTGAATCATTCAGACACAATGGGGCACAGTCTCTGAATCACTCACACAAAATGGGTACGGCCTCTGAATCACACACACAATTGGGTAAGCTGATTGAATCACGCAGGCACAATGAGTTACAGTCTCTGAATCACTCACACACAATGGGGTACAGTCTCTCAATCACTCATCCACAATGGGGTACAATCTCTGGATCACTCAAACACAATGGGGTACAGTCTCTGAATCACGCAGACACAATGGAATACTGTCTCTGAATCACTCAAACACAATGGGGTACTGTCTCTGAATCACACAGACTCAATGGAGTACAGTCTCTGAATCACTCACACACAATGGAATACAGTCTCTGAATCACACACACAATGGGGTACAGACTCTTAATAACTCAAACCCAAGGGGATACGGTGTCTGAATCACTCAAACACAATGGGGTACAGTGTTTCAATCTCGCAGACAGATTGGAATACAGTCTATGAATCACTCACACGCAATGGGGTACAGTCTTCGAGTCACTCAGACACATTGGAATACAATCTCTGAATCACTCAAACACAATGGGGTTCGGTCTCTGAATCACTCAAACACAATGGGGTACAGTCTCTGAATCACTCACACACAATGGAGTAGTCTCTGGATCACTCACACACAATGCGGTACAAATTCTGAATAACTCAAACGCAATGGGGAACAGTCTCTGAATCACTCACACAATGGTGTAGTCTCTGGATCACTCAGACACAATGGGGTACGAATTCTGAATCACTCAATTCACAATGCAATATAGTCTCTGAATCACTCACACACAATGGAGTACTGTCTCTGAATCACACGCAATGGTGTACAGTCTCTTAATCACTCAGACACAATGGAATACAGTCTCTGAAACACGCCCATGCAATGGGGCACAGTCTCTGAATCACTCAGACACAATGGGTTACTGCCTCTTAATCACTCAGACACAAGGGAGTACAGTCTCTGAATCACTCACACACAATGGAATACAGTCTCTGAATCACTCACACACAATGGAGTACAGGCTCTGAGACACTCACACACAATGGAGCAGCCTCTGAATCAAGCAGACACAATGGGGTACAGTCTGTGAATCACTCATGTATACTGGAATACAGTCTATGAATCACTCATACACAATGGCATACAGTATCTGAATCACTCAAACACAATGGGGTATGGTGTTTCAATCTCGCAGACAGATTGGAATACAGTCTATGAATCACTCACACGCAATGGGGTACAGTCTTTGAATCACTCAGACACAAGGGAATACAGTCCCTGAATCACTCAACACAATGGGGCACAGTCTCTGAATCACTCACACACAATGGAGTAGTCTCTGGATCACTCACACACAATGCGGTACAAATTCTGAATAACTCAAACGCAATGGGGAACAGTCTCTGAATCACTCACACAATGGTGTAGTCTCTGGATCACTCAGACACAATGGGGTACGAATTCTGAATCACTCAATTCACAATGCAATATAGTCTCTGAATCACTCACACACAATGGAGTACTGTCTCTGAATCACACAAAATGGAGTACAGTCTCTTAATCACTCAGACACAATGGAATACAGTCTCTGAAACACGCCCATGCAATGGGGCACAGTCTCTGAATCACTCAGACACAATGGGTTACTGCCTCTTAATCACTCAGACACAATGGGGTACAGTCTCTGAATCACTCACACACAATGGAGTACAGGCTCTGAGACACTCACACACAATGGAGCAGCCTCTGAATCAAGCAGACACAATGGGGTACAGTCTGTGAATCACTCATGTATACTGGAATACAGTCTATGAATCACTCATACACAATGGCATACAGTATCTGAATCACTCAAACACAATGGGGTATGGTGTTTCAATCTCGCAGACAGATTGGAATACAGTCTATGAATCACTCACACGCAATGGGGTACAGTCTTTGAATCACTCAGACACAAGGGAATACAGTCCCTGAATCACTCAACACAATGGGGCACAGTCTCTGAATCACTCACACACAAGGGAGTACAGCCTCTGGATCAGTCACACACAATGGGGTACAATCTCTGCATCACTCAGATACAATGGGGTACGGTCTCTGAATCACGCAAACACAATGGGGTACAGTGTATCAATCACGCAGACAGATTGGAATACAGTCTATGAATCACTCACATGCAATGTGGTACATTCTCTGAATCACTCAGACACAATGAAGTAGCCTCTGAATCACTACGACACAATGGAGTACAGTCTCTGTATCATTCACGCACAATGGAGTACCGTCTCTGAATTACTCAAACACAATGGCATACAGTCTCTGAATCACTCAGACCCAATGGGATACAGTCCCTGAATCATTCAGACACAATGGGGCACAGTCTCTGAATCACTCACACAAAATGGGTACGGCCTCTGAATCACACACATAATTGGGTAAGCTGATTGAATCACGCAGGCACAATGAGTTACAGTCTCTGAATCACTCACACACAATGGGGTACAGTCTCTCAATCACTCATCCACAATGGAGTAAAATCTCTGAATCACTCAAGCACAATGGGGTACAGTCTCTGAATCACTCACACACAATGGGGTACAATCTCTGGATCACTCAAACACAATGGGGTACAGTCTCTGAATCACGCAGACACAATGGAATACTGTCTCTGAATCACTCAAACACAATGGGGTACTGTCTCTGAATCACACAGACTCAATGGAGTACAGTCTCTGAATCACTCACACACAATGGAATACAGTCTCTGAATCACACACACAATGGGGTACAGACTCTTAATAACTCAAACCCAAGGGGATACGGTGTCTGAATCACTCAAACACAATGGGGTACAGTGTTTCAATCTCGCAGACAGATTGGAATACAGTCTATGAATCACTCACACGCAATGGGGTACAGTCTTCGAGTCACTCAGACACATTGGAATACAATCTCTGAATCACTCAAACACAATGGGGTTCGGTCTCTGAATCACTCAAACACAATGGGGTACAGTCTCTGAATCACTCACACACAATGGAGTAGTCTCTGGATCACTCACACACAATGCGGTACAAATTCTGAATAACTCAAACGCAATGGGGAACAGTCTCTGAATCACTCACACAATGGTGTAGTCTCTGGATCACTCAGACACAATGGGGTACGAATTCTGAATCACTCAATTCACAATGCAATATAGTCTCTGAATCACTCACACACAATGGAGTACTGTCTCTGAATCACACAAAATGGAGTACAGTCTCTTAATCACTCAGACACAATGGAATACAGTCTCTGAAACACGCCCATGCAATGGGGCACAGTCTCTGAATCACTCAGACACAATGGGTTACAGCCTCTTAATCACTCAGACACAAGGGAGTACAGTCTCTGAATCACTCACACACAATGGAATACAGTCTCTGAATCACTCACACACAATGGAGTACAGGCTCTGAGACACTCACACACAATGGAGCAGCCTCTGAATCAAGCAGACACAATGGGGTACAGTCTGTGAATCACTCATGTATACTGGAATACAGTCTATGAATCACTCATACACAATGGCATACGGTATCTGAATCACTCAAACACAATGGGGTATGGTGTTTCAATCTCGCAGACAGATTGGAATACAGTCTATGAATCACTCACACGCAATGGGGTACAGTCTTTGAATCACTCAGACACATTGGAATACAATCTCTGAATCACTCAAACACAATGGGGTTCGGTCTCTGAATCACTCAAACACAATGGGGTACAGTCTCTGAATCACTCACACACAATGGAGTAGTCTCTGGATCACTCACACACAATGCGGTACAAATGCTGAATAACTCAAACGCAATGGGGAACAGTCTCTGAATCACTCACACAATGGTGTAGTCTCTGGATCACTCAGACACAATGGGGTACGAATTCTGAATCACTCAATTCACAATGCAATATAGTCTCTGAATCACTCACACACAATGGAGTACTGTCTCTGAATCACTCATACACAATGGGGTACAGTCCCTGGATCACTCACACACAATGGATTACAGTCTCAGGATCAATCAAACACAATAGCTTACAGTTTCTGAATCACTCACACAAAATGCAGTACAGTCTCTGAATCACTCAGACACAATGGAATACTGTCTCTGAAACAAGCCCATGCAATGGGGCACAGTCTCTGAATCACTCAGACACATTGGGTTACAGCCTCTTAATGAGTCAGATACAAGGGGGTACAGTCTCTGAATCACTCACACAAAAAGGAATACAGTCTCTGAATCACTCACACACAATGGAATACAGTCTCTGAATCACTCACACACAATGGAATACAGTCTCTGAGACACACACACAATGGAGCACCCTCTGAATCAAGCAAACACAATGGGGGACAGTCTCATAATGGGGTGAATCACTCACGTACAATGGAATACAGTCTCTGAATCACTCACACTCAATGGAATACAGTCACTGAATCACTCACACACAACGGGGTACAGTCTCTGAATCACTCACACACAATGGGGTAAGGTCTCTGAATCACTCAAACACAATGGCGTACCGTCTCAGAGCCACTCACACACAATGGTTTACAGACGCTTAACGACTCAGACAAAAAGGGGTACAGTCTCTGAATCACTAAGACCCAAAGGGGTACAGTCTGTGAATCACTCAGACACAATGTGGTACAGACGGTTAATCACTCAGACACAAAGGGATAAATTCTCTGAATCGTGCACATACAAAGGGGTACAGTCTCTGAATCACTCACACACAAAGGAATACAGTCTCTGAATCACTCAGACAGAATGGAATACAGTCTCTGATACACTCACACACAATGGAGTAGCCTCTGAATCACTCAGACACAATGGGGTACAGTCTCTGAATCACTCAAACACAATTGGATACAGTCTCTGAATCACTCAGACACAATGGAGTACAGTCTCTGATTCACTCACACATAATGGAATACAGTCTCAGAATCACCACACACAATGGGGTGTAGACTCTGAATCACTCAGACACAATGGGGTACAGTCTGTGAAGCACTCATGCACAATGGAATACAGTCTCTGAATCACTCACACACAATGGAATACAGTCTCTGATACACTCACACACAATGGAGTAGCCTCTGAATCACTCACACACAATGGGGTAAAGACTCTGAATCACTCAGGCACAATGGGGTACAGTCTCTGGATCACTCACACACAATGGGGAATGGTCTCTGAATCACTCAAACACAATGGGGTATGGTGTTTCAATCACGCAGACAGATTGAAATACAGTCTATGAATCACTCACACGCAATGGGGTACAGTCTCTGAATCACTCACACACAATGGAATACAGCCTGTGTAACACTCACACACAATGAAGTAGCCTCTGAACCACTACGACACAATGGAGTACAGTGTCTGAATCATTCACGCACAATGGAGTACAGTCAATGAATTACTCAAACACAATGGCATACAATCTCTGAATCACTCACACACAATGGGGTACAGACACTTAATCACTCACACACAATGGGGTACAGTCTCTGAATAACTCAGACACAATGGGGCACAGACTCTGAATCACTCAGACACAATGGGGTAAAGTCTCTGGATCACACAGACATAATGGGTTACAGTCTCAGGATCAAGCACACACCATGGAGTACACTCTCTGAAACACTCAGACATAATGCGTTACAGTCTCTGAATCAATCAGACACAATGGAGTACAGTCTCTGGATCAGTCACCCACAATGGAATACAGCCCCTAAATTACTCACACACAGTGGGGGACAGCCACTGGATCACATACGCACAATGGAGTACAGTCTCAGGAACATTCACACACAATGGATTACAGTCTCTGAAACACTCCCACGCAATGGGGTTCATCTCTGAATCACTGAGACACAATGGAATACATTCTGTGAATCACTCACACACATTGGAGTACAGTTTCTTAATCACTCACACACAATGGGTTACAGCCTCTCAATCACTCAGACACAATGGAGTACAGTCTCTGAATCACTCACACACAATGGAATACAGTGTCTGAATCACTCACGCACAATGGAATACAGTCTTTGGATCACTCACACACAATGGGGTTCAGACTTTTAATCACTCACACACAATCAGATAGAGTTTCTGAATCACGCAGACACAATGGCGTACGGTCTCTGAATCACTCACACACAATGGGGTACGGTCTCTGAATCACTCACACACAATGGTGCACAGTCTCTGAATCACTCACAAACAATGGGGTACAGACTCTTAATCACTCAGACACTATGGGGTACAGTCTCTGAATCACTCAGACACAATGGGGTACAGTCTCTGGATCACACACACAATGGGGAACAGTCTCTGAGTCACTCAAACACAATGGGGTACGGTGTTTCACAAAGCAGACAGATTGGAATACAGTCTATGAATCACTCACACGCAATGGAATACAGTCTATGAATAACTCAAAAACAATGGCATACAGTCTCTGAATCACTCACACATAATGGAATACAGTCTCTGAATCACTCAGACACAATGGGGTACAGACTCTTAATCACTCAGACACAATGGGGCACCGTCTCTGAATCACTGAGACACAATGGGGTACAGTATCTGGATCACTCACACAAAAAGGTGTACGGTCACTGAATCACTCAGACACAATGGGGAACAGTCTCTGAATCACTCACACACAATGGTGTACAGTCTCTAAATCACTCACACACAATGGGCACAGTTTCTAAATCACTCAGACACAATCGGGTACAGTCACTGAATCACTCAGACATAATGGGTTACAATCTCTGGATCAAGCACACAAAATGGGGTAAAGTCTCTGAATCACGCAGACACAATGCAATACAATCTCTGAATCACTCAAACACAATGGGGTACAGTCTCTGAACCACTCAAACATAATGGGTGACAGTCTCTGAATCACTCACACACAATGGAGTAGTCTCTGAATCACTCAAACACAATGGGGTACAGTCTCTGAATCACTCACACACAATGATGTAGTCTCTGGATCACTCACACACAATGGGGTACAAATTCTGAATCACTCAAACACAATGCGGTACAGTCTCTGAATCACGCACACACAATGCAATACAATTTCTGAATCACTCAAACACAATGGGGTACAGTCTCTGAATCACTCACACACAATGGAGTAGTCTCTGGATCACTCACACACAATGGGGTACAAATTCTGAATCACTCAAACACAATGGGGTACAGTCTCTGAATCACTCACACACAATGGGTTACAGTCTCTGGATCACTCACACACAATGGAGTACAGTATCTGAGACACTCACACACAATGGAATACAGTCTCTGAAACACTCCCATGGAATGGGGCATGGTCTCTGAATCACTCAGACACAATGGAATACAGTCTCTGGATCAGTCACACACAATGGGGTACAATCTCTGAATCACTCAGACACAATGAGGTACGGTCTCCGGATCACTCATACACACAATGGGGTACAGTCTCTGAATCACTCAGTCACAATGGGGTACAGTCTCTGGATCACACACACACAATGGGGTACGGTCTCTGAATCGCACAAACACAATGGGGTATGGTGTTTCAATCTCGCAGACAGATTGGAATACAGTCTATGAATCACTCACACGCAATGGGGTACAGTCTTTGAATCACTCAGACACAATGGAATACAACCCATAAATCACTCAAACACAATGGGGTACAGTATCGGAATCACTCACACACAAGGGAGTACAGCCTCTGGATCAGTCACGCACAATGGGGTACGGTCTCTGAATCACGCAAACACAATGGAGTACGGTGTTTCAATCACACAGACAGATTGGAATTCAGTATATGAATCACTCACATGCAATGTGGTACATTCTCTGAATCACTCAGACACAATGAAGTACCGTCTCTGAATCACTACGACACAATGGAGTACAGTCTCTGTATCATTCACGCACAATGGAGTACCGTCTCTGAATTACTCAAACACAATGGCATACAGTCTCTGAATCACTCAGACACAATGGGATACAGTCTCTGAATCACTCACACAAAATGGGTACGGCCTCTGAATCACACACACAATTGGGTACGGTGTTTGAATCACGCAGGCAGAATGGAATACAGTCTCTGAATCACTCACACACAGTGGGGTACAGTCTCTCAATCACTCAGCCACGATGGAGTAAAATCTCTGAATCACTCACACACAATGGAGTACAGTCTCCGGATCACTCACACACAATGGGGTACAATCTCTGAATCACTCAAACACAATGGGGTACAGTCTCTGAATCATGCAGACACAATGGAATACAGTCCCTGCAGCACTCGCACACAATGGAGTACAGTCTCTGAATCACTCACACACAATAGAATACAGTCTCTGAATCACTCACACACAAAGGGGTACAGTCTCTGAGACGCTCACACACAATGGAGCAGCCTCTGAATCAAACAGACACAATGGGGTACAGTCTGTGAAACACTCATGTAAAATGGAATACAGTCTCTGAATCACTCACACACAATGGGGCACAGACTCTTAATCACTTAAACCCAATGGGATACGTTATCTGAATCACTCAAACACAATGGGGTATGGTGTTTCAATCTCGCAGACAGATTGGAATAGAGTCTATGAATCACACACACACAATGGGGTACAGTCTTTGAGTCAATCAGACACATTGGAATACAGTCCCTGAATAACACAAACACAATGCGGTACAGGCACTTAATCACTCACACACAATGGGGTACAGTCTCAGAATCACTCAGACACAATGGGGTACAGTGTTTGAAACACGCAGAAAAATTGGAATACAGTTTATGAATCACTCACATGCAATGGGGCACAGTCTCTGAATCAATCAGTAACGATGGAATACAGTCCCTGAATCACTCAAACACAGTGGGGTACAATCTCTGAATCACTCACACACAATGGGGCACAGACTCTTAATCACTTAAACCCAATGGGATACGGTATCTGAATCACTCAAACACAATGGGATATGGTGTTTCAATCTCGCAGACAGATTGGAATAGAGTCTATGAATCACTCACACGCAATGGGGTACAGTCTTTGAGTCAATCAGACACATTGGAATACAGTCCCTGAATCACACAAACACAATGTGGTACAGTCTCTGAATCACTCACACACAAGGGATTACAGCCTCTGGATCACTCACACACAAGGGATTACAGCCTCTGGATCACTCACACACAATGGGGTACAATCTCTGAATCACTCAAACACAATGGGGTACGGTCTCTAAATCACTCAATCACAATGGGGTACAGGCACTTTATCACTCAGACACAATGGGGTACAGTCTCAGAATCACTCAGACACAATGGGGTACAGTTACTGAATCACTCAGACACAATGGGGTACAGTGATTGAAACACGCAGAAAAATTGGAATACAGTCTATGAATCACTCACACGCAATGGGGCAGAGTCTCTGAATCAATCAGAAACGATGGAATACAGTCCCTGAATCACTCACACACAATGGGCTACAATCTCTGAATCACTCAAACACAATGGAGTACGGTCTCTGAAACACGCCCACGCAATGCGGTACAGTCTCTGAATCACTCACACACAATGGGCACAGTTTCTAAATCACTCAGACACAATCGGGTACAGTCACTGAATCACTCAGACATAATGGGTTACAATCTCTGGATCAAGCACACAAAATGGGGTAAAGTCTCTGAATCATGCAGACACAATGGGTTACAGTCTCTGGATCACTCACACACAATGGGGTACAAATTCTGAATCACTCAAACACAATGGGGTACAGTCTCTGAATCACTCACACACAATGGAGTAGTCTCTGGATCACTCACACACAATGGGGTACAAATTCTGAATCACTCAAACACAATGCGGTACAGTCTCTGAATCACTCACACACAATGGAATACTGTCTCTGAAACACTCAAACACAATGGGGTATGATGTTTCAAACTCGCAGACAGATTGGAATACAGTCTATGCATCATTCACACGCAATGGGGTATAGTCTTTGAATCACTCAGACACAATGGAATACAGTCTCTGGATCAGTCACACACAATAGGGTACAATCTCTGAATCACTCAGTCACAATGGGGTACGGTCTCCGAATCACTCATACACGATGGGGTACAGTCTCTGAATCACTCAGACACAATGGGGTACAGTCTCTGGATCACACACACACAATGGAGTACGGTCTCTGAATCGCACAAACACAATGGGGTACGGTGTTTCAATCACGCAGACAGATTGGAATACAGTCGCTGAATCACTCACATGCAATGTGGTACATTCTCTGAATCACTCAGACACAATGAAGTAGCCTCTGAATCACTACAACACAATGGAGTACAGTCCCTGTATTGTTCACGCACAATGGAGTACCGTCTCTGAATTACTCAAACACAATGGGGTACAGTCTCAGAATCACTCACACACAAGTGAGTACAGCCTCTGGATCAGTCACACACAATGGGGTACAATCTCTGAATCACTCAGACACAATGGGGTACGGTCTCCAAATCACTCATACACAATGGGGAACAGTCTCTGAATCACTCAGACACAATGGGGTACAGTCTCTGGATCACTCACACACAATGGGGTACGGTGTTTCAATCACACATACAGATTGGAATACAGTCTATGAATCACTCACATGCAATGTGGTACATTCTCTGAATCACTCAGACACAATGAAGTACAAACTCTGTATCATTCACGCACAATGGAGTACCGTCTCTGAATTACTCAAACACAATGGCATACAGTCTCTGAATCACTCAGACCCAATGGGATACAGTCTCTGAATCACGCACACACAATGCAATACAATCTCTGAATCACTCAAACACAATGTGGTACAGTCTCTGAATCACTCACACACAATGGAGTAGTCTCTGGATCACTCACACACAATGGGGTACAAATTCTGAATCACTCAAACACAATGGGGTACAGTCTCTGAATCACTCACACACAATGGGTTACAGTCTCTGGATCACTCACACACAATGGAGTACAGTATCTGAGACACTCACACACAATGGAATACAGTCTCTGAAACACTCCCATGGCATGGGGCACGGTCTCTGAATCACTCAGACACAATGGAATACAGTCTCTGGATCAGTCACACACAATGGGGTACAATCTCTGAATCACTCAGACACAATGGGGTACAGTCTCTGGATCACTCACACACAATGGAATACAGTCTCTGAAACACTCAAACACAATGGGGTATGATGTTTCAAACTCGCAGACAGATTGGAATACAGTCTATGCATCATTCACACGCAATGGAGTATAGGCTTTGAATCACTCAGACACAATGGAATACAGTCTCTGGATCAGTCACACACAATAGGGTACAATCTCTGAATCACACAGTCACAATGGGGTACAGTCTCTGGATCACACACACACAATGGGGTACGGTCTCTGAATCGCACAAACACAATGGGGAATGGTGTTTCAATCTCGCAGACAGATTGGAATACAGTCTATGAATCACTCACATGCAATGGGGTACAGTCTTTGAATCACTCAGACACAATGGAATACAACCCATGAATCACTCAAACACAATGGGGTACAGTATCGGAATCACTCACACACAAGGGAGTACAGCCTCTGGATCAGTCACGCACAATGGGGTACGGTCTCTGAATCACGCAAACACAATGGAGTACGGTGTTTCAATCACACAGACAGATTGGAATTCAGTATATGAATCACTCACATGCAATGTGGTACATTCTCTGAATCACTCAGACACAATGAAGTACCGTCTCTGAATCACTACGACACAATGGAGTACCGTCTCTGAATTACTCAAACACAATGGCATACAGTCTCTGAATCACTCAGACACAATGGGATACAGTCTCTGAATCACTCACACAAAATGGGTACGGCCTCTGAATCACACACACAATTGGGTACGGTGTTTGAATCACGCAGGCAGAATGGAATACAGTCTCTGAATCACTCACACACAGTGGGGTACAGTCTCTCAATCACTCAGCCACGATGGAGTAAAATCTCTGAATCACTCACACACAATGGGGTACAATCTCTGAATCACTCAAACACAATGGGGTACAGTCTCTGAATCATGCAGACACAATGTAATACAGTCCCTGCAGCACTCACACACAATGGAGTACAGTCTCTGAATCACTCACACACAAAGGGGTACAGTCTCTGAGACGCTCACACACAATGGAGCAGCCTCTGAATCAAACAGACACAATGGGGTACAGTCTGTGAAACACACATGTAAAATGGAATACAGTCTCTGAATCACTCACACACAATGGGGCACAGACTCTTAATCACTTAAACCCAATGGGATACGGTATCTGAATCACTCAAACACAATGGGATATGGTGTTTCAATCTCGCAGACAGATTGGAATAGAGTCTATGAATCACTCACACGCAATGGGGTACAGTCTTTGAGTCAATCAGACACATTGGAATACAGTCCCTGAATCACACAAACACAATGTGGTACAGTCTCTGAATCACTCACACACAAGGGATTACAGCCTCTGGATCACTCACACACAATGGGGTACAATCTCTGAATCACTCAAACACAATGGGGTACGGTCTCTAAATCACTCAATCACAATGGGGTACAGTTACTGAATCACTCAGACACAATGGGGTACAGTGATTGAAACACGCAGAAAAATTGGAATACAGTCTATGAATCACTCACACGCAATGGGGCAGAGTCTCAGAATCAATCAAAAATGATGGAATACAGTCCCTGAATTACTCACACACAATGGGCTACAATCTCTGAATCACTCAAACACAATGGAGTACGGTCTCTGAAACACGCCCATGCAATGCGGTACAGTCTCTGAATCACTCAGACACAATGGAGTAAAGTCTCTGAATCACTCACACACAATGGAATACAGTCTCTGAATCACACACACAATGCGGTACAGTCTCTGAATCACTCAGACACAATGGAGTAAAGTCTCTGAATCCCTCACACACAGTGGAGTACAGTCTCTGAGTCACTCACACCCAATGAAGTAGCCTCTTAATCACAACGACACAATGGAGTACAGTCTCTGAATCATTCACGCACAATGGAATACACTCTCTGAATTACTCAAACACAATGGGGTACAGACTCTTAATCAATCAGACACAATGGGATAAAGTCTCTGAATAACTCAGACACAATGGTGCACAGTCTCTGAATCACTCACACACAATGGGGTACAGACTCTTCATCACTCAGACACTGTGGGGTACAGTCTCTGAATCACTCAGACACAATGGGATACAGTCTCTGAATCACTCACGCACAATGGAGTACGGTGTTTGACAAAGCAGACAGATTGGAATACAGTCTATGAATCACTAACACGCAATGGGGTACCGTCTCTGAATCACTCAGACACAATGGAATACAGTCTATGAATCACTCACACACAATGGGGTACAGACTCTTAATCACTCAGACACAATGGGGCACAGTCTCTGAATCAATGAGACACAATGGGGTACGGTCTCTGAATCACTCACACACAATGGTGTACAGTCTGTGAATCACTCACATACAATGGGGCACAGTTTCTAAATCACTCAGACACAAACGGGTACAGTCACTGAATCACTCAGACATAGTGGGTTAGAGTCTCTGGAACAAGCACACAAAATGGGGTACAGTCTCTGAATCACACAAACACAATTGGGTACGGTGTTTGAATCACGCAGACACAATGGAATACAGTCTCTGAATCACTCAAACACAATGGGGAACAGTCTCTAAATCACTCACACACACTGGAGTAGTCTCTGGATCACTCACACACAATGGGGTACAAATTCTGAATCACTCAAACACAATGGGGTACAGTCTCTGAATCAGTCACACACAATGGAGTAGTCTCTGGATCACTAACACACAATGAGGTACAAATTCTGAATCACTCAAACACAATACACTACAGTCTCTGAATCACACACACAATGGAATACAGTCTGAATCACTCACACACAATGGGGTACAGTCTCTGAATCACTCACACACAATGGAATACTGTATCTGAATCACTCAAACACAATGGGGTATGGTGTTTCAATCTCGCAGACAGATTGGAATACAGTCTATGAATCACTCACACGCAATGGGGTACAGTCTTTGAATCACTCAGACGCAATGGAATACAGCCCATGAATCACTCAAACACAATAGGGTACAGTCTCGGAATCAATCACACACAAGGGAGTACAGCCTCTGGATCAGTCACACACAATGGGGTACAATCTCTGAATCACTCAGACACAATTGGGTACAGTCTCTGAATCACTCAGACATAATGCGTTACAGTCTCTGAATCACTCAGACATAATGGGTTACAGTCTCTGGATCAAGCACACACAATGGAGTACACTCTCTGAATCACTCAGACATAATGCGTTACAGTCTCTGAATCACTCAGACACAATTGGGTACGGTCTCTGAATCACTCACACACAATTCAGTACAGTCTCTGGATCACTCACACAAAATGGGGTACAATCTCTGAATCACTCAGACACAATTGGGTACGGTCTCTGAATCACGCAGACACAATGGAATATAGTCTCTGAATCACTCACCCACAATGGAATACTGTCCCTGAAGTACTCACACACAATGGGGGACAGTCACTGGATCACATACGCACAATGGAGTACAGTCTCAGGAACATTCACACACAATGGAATACATTCTCTGAAACACGCCCACGCAATTGGGTACAGTCTCTGAATCACTGAGACACAATGGAATACAGTCTATGAATCACTCACACACAATGGAGTACAGTCTCTGAATCACTCACATACAATGGGTTACAGCCTCTTAATCACTCAGACACAATGGAGTACAGTCTCTGAATCACTAACACACAATGGAATACAGTATCTGAATCACTCACACACAATGTAATACAGTCTTTGAATCACTTACACACAATGGGGTACAGACTTTTAATCACTCAGACACAATCGGATAGAGTTTCTGAATCACGCACACACAATGGCGTACGGTATCTGAATCACTCACACACAGTGGGGTACGGTCTCTGAATCACTCAGACACAATGGGGAACGGTCTCTGAATCACTCAAACACAATGGGGCACGGTGTTTCACAAAGCAGACAAATTGGAATACAGTCTAAGAATCACTTACACGCAATGGTGTACCGTCTCTGAATCACTCACACACCATGCGGTACGTCTCTGAATCACTTACACGCAATGGTGTACCGTCTCTGAATCACTCACACACAATGCGGTACGTCTCTGAATCACTCACACACAATGGGGTACAATATCTGGATCACTCACACAAAAAGGTGTACGGTCACTGAATCACTCACACACAATGCGGTACGTCTCTGAATCACTCAGACACAATGGTGTACAGTCTCTGAATCACTCACACACAATGGGCACAGTTTCTAAATCACTCACACACAATCGGGTACAGTCACTGAATCACTCAGACATAATGGGTTACAATCTCTGGATCAAGCACACAAAATGGGGTAAAGTCTCTGAATCACGCAGACACAATGCAATAAAATCTCTGAATCACGCACACACAATGCAATACAATCTCTGAATCACTCAAACACAATGGGGTACAGTCTCTGAATCACTCACACACAATGGAGTAGTCTCTGGATCACTCACACACAATGGGGTACAAATTCTGAATCACTCAAACACAATGGGGTACAGTCTCTGAATCACTCACACACAATGGAATACTGTCTCTGAAACACTCAAACACAATGGGGTATGATGTTTCAAACTCGCAGACAGATTGGAATACAGTCTATGCATCATTCACACGCAATGGGGTACAGTCTTTGAATCACTCAGACAGAATGGAATAGAGTCTCTGGATCAGTCACACACAATAGGGTACAATCTCTGAATCACTCAGTCACAATGGGGTACGGTCTCCGAATCACTCATACACAATGGGGTACAGTCTCTGAATCACTCAGACACAATGGGGTACAGTCTCTGGATCACTCACACACAATGGAGTACGGTCTCTGAATCGCACAAACACAATGGGGTATGGTGTTTGAATCACGCAGACAGATTGGAATACAGTCTCTGAATCACTCACACACAATGGGGTACAGTCTTTGAATCACTCAGACACAATGGAATACAGCCCATGAATCACTCAAACACAATGGGGTACAGTCTCGGAATCAATCACACACAATGGAGTACAGACTCTGGATCAGTCACACACAATGGGGTACAATCTCTGAATCACTCAGACACAATTGGGTACAGTCTCTGAATCACTCAGACATAATGCGTTACAGTCTCTGAATCACTCAGACACAATTGGGTACGGTCTCTGAATCACTCACACACAATGGAATACAGTCTCTGAATCACACACACAATGCGGTACAGTCTCTGAATCACTCAGACACAATGGAGTAAAGTCTCTGAATCACTCACATACAATGGAATACAGTCTCTGAATCACACACACAATGGGATAAAGTCTCTGAATCACTCAGACACAATGGGTTAGGCTCTCTCAATCACTCACACACAGTGGAGTACAGTCTCTGAGTCACTCACACCCAATGAAATAGCCTCTGAATCACAACGACACAATGGAGTACAGTCTCTGAATCATTCACGCACAATGGAATACACTCTCTGAATTACTCAAACACAATGGGGTACAGAATCTTAATCAATCAGACACAATGGGATAAAGTCTCTGAATAACTCAGACACAATGGTGCACAGTCTCTGAATCACTCACACACAATGGGGTACAGTCTCTGAATCACTCAGACACAATGGGGTACAGTCTCTGAATCACTCAGACACAATGGGGTACAGTCTCTGAATCACTCACGCACAATGGAGTACGGTGTTTGACAAAGCAGACAGATTGGAATACAGTCTATGAATCACTAACACGCAATGGGGTACCGTCTCTGAATCACTCAGACACAATGGAATACAGTCTATGAATAACTCAAACACAATGGGGCACAGTCTCTGAATCACTCACACACAATGGAATACAGTCTCTGAATCACTCACACACAATGGGGTACAGACTGTTAATCACTCAGACACAATGGGGCACAGTCTCTGAATCAATGAGACACAATGGGGTACGGTCTCTGAATCATTCACACACAATGGTGTACAGTCTGTGAATCACTCACACACAATGGGGCACAGTTTCTAAATCACTCAGACACAATCGGGTACAGTCACTGAATCACTCAGACATAGTGGGTTACAGTCTCTGGAAAAAGCACACAAAATGGGGTACGGTCTCTGAATCACACAAACACAATTGGGTACGGTGTTTGAATCACGCAGACACAATGGAATACAGTCTCTGAATCGCTCAAACACAATGGGGAACAGTCTCTGAATCACTCACACACACTGGAGTAGTCTCTGGATCACTCACACACAATGGGGTACAAATTCTGAATCACTCAAACACAATGGGGTACAGTCTCTGAATCAGTCACACACAATGGAGTAGTCTCTGGATCACTAACACACAATGAGGTACAAATTCTGAATCACTCAATCACAATACGCTACAGTCTCTGAATCACACACACAATGGAATACAGTCTGAATCACTCACATACAATGGGGTACAGTCTCTGAATCACTCACACACAATGGAATACTGTATCTGAATCACTCAAACACAATGGGGTATGGTGTTTCAATCTCGCAGACAGATTGGAATACAGTCTATGAATCACTCACACACAATGGGGTACAGTCTTTGCATCACTCAGACACAATGGAATACAGCCCATGAATCACTCAAACACAATGGGGTACAGTCTCGGAATCAATCACACACAAGGGAGTACAGCCTCTGGATCAGTCACACACAATGGGGTACAATCTCTGAATCACTCAGACACAATTGGGTACGGTCTCTGAATCACTCACACACAATTCAGTACAATCTCTGGATCACTCACACAAAATGGGGTACAATCTCTGAATCACTCAGACACAAAAGGGTACGATCTCTGAATCACGCAGACACAATGGAATATAGTCTCTGAATCACTCACCCACAATGGAATACTGTCCCTGAAGTACTCACACACAATGGGGGACAGTCACTGGAACACATACGCACAATGGAGTACAGTCTCAGGAACATTCACACACAATGGAATACATTCTCTGAAACACTCCCACGCAGTTGGGTACAGTCTCTGAATCACTGAGACACAATGGAATACAGTCTATGTATCACTCACACACAATGGAGTACAGTCTCTGAATCACTCACATACAATGGGTTACAGCCTCTTAATCACTCAGACACAATGGAGTACAGTCTCTGAATCACTAACACACAATGGAATACAGTATCTGAATCACTCACACACAATGGAATACAGTCTTTGAATCACTCACACACAATGGGGTACAGACTTTTAATCACTCAGACACAATCGGATAGAGTTTCTGAATCACGCACACACAATGGCGTACGGTATCTGAATCACTCACACACAGTGCGGTACGGTCTCTGAATCACTCACACACAATGGTGAACAGTCTCTGAATCACTCACACACAATGGGGTACAGACTCTTAATCACTCAGACACAATGGGGTACAGTCTCTGAATCACACAGACACAATGGGTTACAGTCTCTGAATCACTCATACACAATGGGGAACGGTCTCTGAATCACTCAAACACAATGGGGCACGGTGTTTCACAAAGCAGACAGATTGGAATACAGTCTAAGAATCACTTACACGCAATGGTGTACCGTCTCTGAATCACTCACACACCATGCGGTACGTCTCTGAATCACTCACACGCAATGGTGTACCGTCTCTGAATCACTCACACACAATGGGGTACAATATCTGGATCACTCACACAAAAAGGTGTACGGTCACTGAATCACTCATACACAATGCGGTACGTCTCTGAATCACTCACACACAATGGTGTACAGTCTCTGAATCACTCACACACAATGGGCACAGTTTCTAAATCACTCAGACACAATCGGGTACAGTCACTGAATCACTCAGACATAATGGGTTACAATCTCTGGATCAAGCACACAAAATGGGGTAAAGTCTCTGAATCACGCAGACACAATGCAATACAATCTCTGAATCACTCAAACACAATGGGGTACAGTCTCTGAACCACTCAAACATAATGGGTGACAGTCTCTGAATCACTCACACACAATGGAGTAGTCTCTGAATCACTCAAACACAATGGGGTACAGTCTCTGAATCACTCACACACAATGGAGTAGTCTCTGGATCACTCACACACAATGGGGTACAAATTCTGAATCACTCAAACACAATGCGGTACAGTCTCTGAATCACTCACACACAATGGAATACTGTCTCTGAAACACTCAAACACAATGGGGTATGATGTTTCAAACTCGCAGACAGATTGGAATACAGTCTATGCATCATTCACACGCAATGGGGTACAGTGTTTCAATCTCGCAGACAGATTGGAATACAGTCTCTGAATCACTCACATGCAATGTGGTACATTCTCTGAATCACTCAGACACAATGAAGTAGCCTCTGAATCACTACGACACAATGGAGTACAGTCCCTGTATCGTTCACGCACAATGGAGTACCGTCTCTGAATTACTCAAACACAATGGGGTACAGTCTCAGAATCACTCACACACAAGTGAGTACAGCCTCTGGATCAGTCACACACAATGGGGTACAATCTCTGAATCACTCAGACACAATGGGGTACGGTCTCCGAATCACTCATACACAATGGGGTACAGTCTCTGGATCACTCACACACAATGGGGTACGGTGTTTCAATCACACATACAGATTGGAATACAGTCTATGAATCACTCACATGCAATGACTCAATGAATCACTCAGACACAATGAAGTAGCCTCTGAATCACTACGACACAATGGAGTACAGTCTCTGTATCATTCACGCACAATGGAGTACCGTCTCTGAATTACTCAAACACAATGGCATACAGTCTCTGAATCACTCAGACCCAATGCGATACAGTCACTGAATCACTCAGACACAATGGGGCACAGTCTCTGAATCACTCACACAAAATGGATACGGCCTCTGAATCACACACACAATTGGGTACAGCCTCTGAATCACGCACACACAATGCAATACAATTTCTGAATCACTCAAACACAATGGGGTGCAGTCTCTGAATCACTCACACACAATGGGTTACAGTCTCTGGATCACACACACAATGGAGTACAGTATCTGAGACACTCACATACAATGGAATACAGTCTCTGAAACACTCCCATGGAATGGGGCACGGTCTCTGAATCACTCAGACACAATGGAATACAGTCTCTGGATCAGTCACACACAATGGGGTACAATCTCTGAATCACTCAGACACAATGGGGTACGGTCTCCGGATCACTCATACACACAATGGGGTACAGTCTCTGAATCACTCAGACACAATGGGGTACAGTCTCTGGATCACACACACACAATGGGGTACGGTCTCTGAATCGCACAAACACAATGGGGTACGGTGTTTCAATCTCGCAGACAGATTGGAATACAGTCTATGTATCACTCACACGCAATGGGGTACAGTCTTTGAATCACTCAGACACAATGGAATACAACCCATAAATCACTCAAACACAATGGGGTACAGTATCGGAATCACTCACACACAAGGGAGTACAGCCTCTGGATCAGTCACGCACAATGGGGTACGGTCTCTGAATCACGCAAACACAATGGAGTACGGTGTTTCAATCACGCAGACAGATTGGAATTCAGTATATGAATCACTCATACGCAATGTGGTACATTCTCTGAATCACTCAGACACAATGAAGTACCGTCTCTGAATTACTACGACACAATGGAGTACAGTCTCTGTATCATTCACGCACAATGGAGTACCGTCTCTGAATTACTCAAACACAATGGCATACAGTCTCTGAATCACTCAGACACAATAGGATACAGTCTCTGAATCACTCACACAAAATGGGTACGGCCTCTGAATCACACACACAATTGGGTACGGTGTTTGAATCACGCAGGCAGAATGGAATACAGTCTCTGAATCACTCACACATAGTGGGGTACAGTCTCTCAATCACTCAGCCACGATGGAGTAAAATCTCTGATTCACTCACACACAATGGAGTACAGTCTCCGGATCACTCACACACAATGGGGTACAATCTCTGCATCACTCAAACACAATGGGGTACAGTCTCTGAATCATGCAGACACAATGGAATACAGTCCCTGCAGCACTCACACACAATGGAGTACAGTCTCTGAATCACTCACACACAATGGAATACAGTCTCTGAATCACTCACACACAAAGGGGTACAGTCTCTGAGATGCTCACACACAATGGAGCAGCCTCTGAATCAAACAGACACAATGGGGTACAGTCTGTGAAACACTCATGTAAAATGGAATACAGTCTCTGAATCACTCACACACAATGGGGCACAGACTCTTAATCACTTAAACCCAATGGGATACGGTATCTGAATCACTCAAACACAATGGGGTATGGTGTTTCAATCTCGCAGACAGATTGGAATAGAGTCTATGAATCACACACACGCAATGGGGTACAGTCTTTGAGTCAATCAGACACATTGGAATACAGTCCCTGAATCACAGAAACACAATGTGGTACAGGCACTTAATCACTCACACACAATGGGGTACATTCTCAGAATCACTCAGACACAATGGGGTACAGTTTTTGAAACACGCAGAAAAATTGGAATACAGTTTATGAATCACTCACACGCAATGGGGCACAGTCTCTGAATCAATCAGTAACGATGGAATACAGTCCCTGAATCACTCAAACACAGTGGGGTACAGTCTCTGAATCACTCACACACAATGGGGTACAGACTCTTAATCACTCAAACTCAATGCGATACGGTATCTGAATCACTCAAACACAATGGGATATGGTGTTTCAATCTCGCAGACAGATTGGAATAGAGTCTATGAATCACTCACACGCAATGGGGTACAGTCTTTGAGTCAATCAGACACATTGGAATACAGTCCCTGAATCACACAAACACAATGTGGTACAGTCTCTGAATCACTCACACACAAGGGATTACAGCCTCTGGATCACTCACACACAAGGGATTACAGCCTCTGGATCACTCACACACAATGGGGTACAATCTCTGAATCACTCAAACACAATGGGGTACGGTCTCTAAATCACTCAATCACAATGGGGTACAGGCACTTTATCACTCAGACACAATGGGGTACAGTCTCAGAATCACTCAGACACAATGGGGTACAGTTACTGAATCACTCAAGACACAATGGGGTACAGTCACTGAATCACTCAGACACAATGGGGCACAGTTTCTGAATCACTCACACAAAATGGATACGGCCTCTGAATCACACACACAACTGGGTACAGCCTCTGAATCACGCACACACAATGCAATACAATTTCTGAATCACTCAAACACAATGGGGTACAGTCTCTGAATCACTCACACACAATGGGTTACAGTCTCTGGATCACACACACAATGGAGTACAGTATCTGAGACACTCACACACAATGGAATACAGTCTCTGAAACACTCCCATGGAATGGGGCACGGTCTCTGAATCACTCACACACAATGGAATACAGTCTCTGGATCAGTCACACACAATGGGGTACAATCTCTGAATCACTCAGACACAATGGGTTACGGTCTCCGGATCACTCATACACACAATGGGGTACAGTCTCTGAATCACTCAGACACAATAGGGTACAGTCTCTGGATCACACACACACAATGGGGTACGGTCTCTGAATCGCACAAACACAATGGGGTATGGTGTTTCAATCTCGCAGACAGATTGGAATACAGTCTATGAATCACTCACACGCAGTGGGGTACAGTCTTTGAATCACTCAGACACAATGGAATACAACCCATAAATCACTCAAACACAATGGGGTACAGTATCGGAATCACTCACACACAAGGGAGTACAGCCTCTGGATCAGTCACGCACAATGGGGTACGGTCTCTGAATCACGCAAACACAATGGAGTACGGTGTTTCAATCACGCAGACAGATTGGAATTCAGTATATGAATCACTCATACGCAATGTGGTACATTCTCTGAATCACTCAGACACAATGAAGTACCGTCTCTGAATCACTACGACACAATGGAGTACAGTCTCTGTATCATTCACGCACAATGGAGTACCGTCTCTGAATTACTCAAACACAATGGCATACAGTCTCTGAATCACTCAGACACAATGGGATACAGTCTCTGAATCACTCACACAAAATAGGTACGGCCTCTGAATCACACACACAATTGGGTACGGTGTTTGAATCACGCAGGCAGAATGGAATACAGTCTCTGAATCACTCACACATAGTGGGGCACAGTCTCTCAATCACTCAGCCACGATGGAGTAAAATCTCTGATTCACTCACACACAATGGAGTACAGTCTCCGGATCACTCACACACAATGGGGTACAATCTCTGCATCACTCAAACACAATGGGGTACAGTCCCTGAATCATGCAGACACAATGGAATACAGTCCCTGCAGCACTCACACACAATGGAGTACAGTCTCTGAATCACTCACACACAATGGAATACAGTCTCTGAATCACTCACACACAAAGGGGTACAGTCTCTGAGATGCTCACACACAATGGAGCAGCCTCTGAATCAAACAGACACAATGGGGTACAGTCTGTGAAACACTCATGTAAAATGGAATACAGTCTCTGAATCACTCACACACAATGGGGTACAGTCTCCGGATCACTCACACACAATGGGGTACAATCTCTGCATCACTCAAACACAATGGGGTACAGTCCCTGAATCATGCAGACACAATGGAATACAGTCCCTGCAGCACTCACACACAATGGAGTACAGTCTCTGAATCACTCACACACAATGGAATACAGTCTCTGAATCACTCACACACAAAAGGGTACAGTCTCTGAGATGCTCACACACAATGGAGCAGCCTCTGAATCAAACAGACACAATGGGGTACAGTCTGTGAAACACTCATGTAAAATGGAATACAGTCTCTGAATCACTCACACACAATGGGGCACAGACTCTTAATCACTTAAACCCAATGGGATACGGTATCTGAATCACTCAAACACAATGGGGTATGGTGTTTCAATCTCGCAGACAGATTGGAATAGAGTCTATGAATCACACACACGCAATGGGGTACAGTCTTTGAGTCAATCAGACACATTGGAATACAGTCCCTGAATCACAGAAACACAATGTGGTACAGGCACTTAATCACTCACACACAATGGGGTACATTCTCAGAATCACTCAGACACAATGGGGTACAGTTTTTGAAACACGCAGAAAAATTGGAATACAGTTTATGAATCACTCACACGCAATGGGGCACAGTCTCTGAATCAATCAGTAACGATGGAATACAGTCCCTGAATCACTCAAACACAGTGGGGTAAAGTCTCTGAATCACTCACACACAATGGGGTACAGACTCTTAATCACTCAAACTCAATGCGATACGGTATCTGAATCACTCAAACACAATGGGATATGGTGTTTCAATCTCGCAGACAGATTGGAATAGAGTCTATGAATCACTCACACGCAATGGGGTACAGTCTTTGAGTCAATCAGACACATTGGAATACAGTCCCTGAATCACACAAACACAATGTGGTACAGTCTCTGAATCACTCACACACAAGGGATTACAGCCTCTGGATCACTCACACACAAGGGATTACAGCCTCTGGATCACTCACACACAATGGGGTACAATCTCTGAATCACTCAAACACAATGGGGTACGGTCTCTAAATCACTCAATCACAATGGGGTACAGGCACTTTATCACTCAGACACAATGGGGTACAGTCTCAGAATCACTCAGACACAATGGGGTACAGTGATTGAAACACACAGAAAAATTGGAATACAGTCTATGAATCACTCACACGCAATGGGGTAGAGTCTCTGAATCAATCAGAAACGATGGAATACAGTCCCTGAATCACTCACACACAATGGGCTACAATCTCTGAATCACTTAAACACAATGGAGTACGGTCTCTGAAACACGCCCACGCAATGCGGTACAGTCTCTGAATCACTCAGACACAATGGAGTAAAGTCTCTGAATCACTCACACACAATGGAATACAGTCTCTGAATCACACACACAATGCGGTACAGTCTCTGAATCACTCAGACACAATGGAGTAAAGTCTCTGAATCACTCACACACAATGGAATACAGTCTCTGAATCACACACACAATGGGATAAAGTCTCTGAATCACTCAGACACAATGGGTTAGGCTCTCTCAATCACTCACACACAGTGGAGTACAGTCTCTGAGTCACTCACACCCAATGAAGTAGCCTCTGAATCACAACGACACAATGGAGTACAGTCTCTGAATCATTCACGCACAATGGAATACAGTCTGTGAATTACTCAAACACAATGGGGTACAGACTCTGAATCACTCACGCACAATGGAGTACGGTGTTTGACAAAGCAGACAGATTGGAATACAGTCTATGAATCACTAACACGCAATGGGGTACCATCTCTGAATCACTCAGACACAATGGAATACAGTCTATGAATAACTCAAACACAATGGGGCACAGTCTCTGAATCACTCACACACACTGGAATAGTCTCTGGTTCACTCACACACAATGGAATACATTCTCTGAAACACTCAACGCAATTGGGTACAGTCTCTGAATCACTGAGACACAATGGAATACAGTCTATGAATCACTCACACACAATGGAGTACAGTCTCTGAATCACTCACATACAATGGGTTACAGCCTCTCAATCACTCAGACACAATGGAGTACAGTCTCTGAATCACTAACACACAATGGAATACAGTATCTGAATCACTGACACACAATGGAATACAGTCTTTGAATCACTCACACACAATGGGGTACAGACTTTTAATCACTCAGACACAATCGGATAGAGTTTCTGAATCACGCACACCCAATGGCGTACGGTATCTGAATCACTCACACACAGTGGGGTACGGTCTCTGAATCACTCACACACAATGGTGAACAGTCTCTGAATCACTCACACACAATGGGGTACAGACTCTTAATCACTCAGACACAATGGGTACAGTCTCTGAATCACACAGACACAATGGGTTACAGTCTCTGAATCACTGAGACACAATGGGGAATTGTCTCTGAATCACTCAAACACAATGGGGCACGGTGTTTCACAAAGCAGACAGATTGGAATACAGTCTAAGAATCACTTACATGCAATGGTGTACCGTCTCTGAATCACTCACACACCATGCGGTACGTCTCTGAATCACTCACACGCAATGGTGTACCGTCTCTGAATCACTCACACACAATGCGGTACGTCTCTGAATCACTCACACACAATGGGGTACAATATCTGGATCACTCACACAAAAAGGTGTCCGGTCACTGAATCACTCACACACAATGCGGTACGTCTCTGAATCACTCACACACAATGGTGTACAGTCTCTGAATCACTCACACACAATGTGGCACAGTTTCTAAATCACTCAGACACAATCGGGTACAGTCACTGAATCAGGCAGACTCAATGGAATACAGTCTCTGAATCATTCACACACAATGGGATACTGTGTCTGAATCATGCAGACACAATGCAATACAATCTCTGAACCACACAAACATAATTGGTGACAGTCTTTGAATCACTCAAACACAATGGGGGACAGTCTCTGAATCACTCACACACACTGGAGTAGTCTCTGGATCACTCACACACAATGGGGTACAAATTCTGAATCACTCAAACACAATGGGGTACAGTCACTGAATCACGCACACACAATGGAGTAATCTCTGGATCACTAACACACAATGAGGTACAAATTCTGAATCACTCAAACACAATACGGTACAGTCTCTGAATCACACACACAATGGAATACAGTCTGAATCACTCACACACAATGGGGTACAGTCTCTGAATCACTCACACACAATGGAATACTGTATCTGAATCACTCAAACACAATGGGGTATGGTGTTTCAATCTCGCAGACAGATTGGAATACAGTCTATGAATCACTCACACGCAATGGGGTACAGTCTTTGAATCACTCAGACACAATGGAATACAGCCCATGAATCACTCAAACACAATGGGGTACAGTCTCGGAATCAATCACACACAAGGGAGTACAGCCTCTGGATCAGTCACACACAATGGGGTACAATCTCTGAATCACTCAGACACAATTGGGTACAGTCTCTGAATCACTCAGACATAATGGGTTACAGTCTCTGGATCAAGCACGCACAATGGAGTACACTCTCTGAATCACTCACACACAATGGTGCACAGTCTCTGAATCACTCACACACAATGGTGCAGAGTCTCTGAATCACTCACACAATGGGATACAGTCTCTGAATCACTCAGACACAATGGGGTACAGTGTTTGAAACACGCAGAAAAATTGGGATACAGTCTCTGAATCACTCAGTCACAATGGGGTACGGTGTTTCAATCACACATACAGATTGGAATACAGTCTATGAATCACTCACATGCAATGTGGTACATTCTCTGAATCACTCAGACACAATGAAGTAGCCTCTGAATCACTACGACACAATGGAGTACCGTCTCTGTATCATTCACGCACAATGGAGTACCGTCTCTGAAATACTCAAACACAATGGCATACAGTCTCTGAATCACTCAGACACAATGGGATACAGTCTCTGAATCACTCAGACACAATGGATACGGCCTCTGAATCACACACACAATTGGGTATGGTGATTGAATCACGCAGGCACAATGGAATACAGTCTCTGAATCACTCACACACAGTGGGGTACTGTCTCTCAATCACTCAGCCACAATGGAGTAAAATCTCTGGATCACTCACACACAATGGGGTACAATCTCTGAATCACTCAAACACAATGGGGTACAGTCTCTGAATCATGCAGACACAATGGAATACAGTCCCTGCAGCACTCACACACAATGAAATACTGTCTCTGAATCACTCAAACACAATGGGGTACTGTGTCTGAATCACACAGACACAATGGAGTACAGTCTCTGAATCACTCAAACACATGGAATACAGACTCTGAATCACTCACACACAAAGGGGTACAGTCTCTGAGACGCTCACACACAATGGAGCAGCCTCTGAATCAAACAGACACAATGGGGTACAGTCTGTGAAACACTCATGTAAAATGGAATACAGTCTCTGAATCACTCACACACAATGGGGTACAGACTCTTAATCACTCAAACCCAATGCGATACGGTATCTGAATCACTCAAACACAATTGGGTATGGTGTTTCAATCTCGCAGACAGATTGGAATAGAGTCTATGAACCACTCACACGCTATGGGGTACAGTCTTTGAGTCATTCAGACACATTGGAATACAGTCCCTGAATCACACAAACACAATGTGGTACAGTCTCTGAATCACTCACACACAAGGGATTACAGCCTCTGGATCACTCACACACAATGGGGTACAATCTCTGAATCACTCAAACACAATGGGGTACGGTCTCTAAATCACTCACACACAATGGGGTACAGGCACTTAATCACTCAGACACAATGGAGTACAGTCTCAGAATCACTCAGACACAATGGGGTACAGTTACTGAATCACTCAGACACAATGTGGCACAGTTTCTAAATCACTCAAACACAATGGGGTACAGTGTTTGAAACACGCAGAAAAATTGGAATACAGTCTATGAATCACTCACACGCAATGGGGCAGAGTCTCTGAATCAATCAGAAATGATGGAATACAGTCCCTGAATCACTCACACATAATGGGGTACAATCTCTGAATCACTCAAACACAATGGAGTACAGTCTCTGAATCACACAGACACAATGAAATACAATCTCTGAAGAAGTCACATACACTGGAAAACTGTTTCTGAATCACTCACACACAATAGGTTACAGTCTCTGAATCACTCACACACAATAGGTTACAGTCTCTGGATCACTCACACACAATGGAGTACAGTCTCTGAATCACTCACACAAAATGGAGTACAGTCTCTGAATCACTCACACACAATGGAGTACAGCATCTGAGACACTCACACACAATGGAGTACAGTCTCTGAATCACTCAGACACAAAGGAATACAGTCTCTGAAACACTCCCACGGAATGGGGCACGGTCTCTGAATCACTCAGACACAATGGAATACAGCCTCTGGATCAGTCACACACAATGGGGTACAATCTCCGAATCACTCAGACACAATTGGGTACAGTCTCTGAATCACTCAGACATAATGGGTTACAGTCTCTGGATCAAGCACACACAATGGAGTACACTCTCTGAATCACTCAGACATAATGCGTTACAGTCTCTGAATCACTCACCCACAATGGAATACTGTCCCTGAAGTACTCACACACAATGGGGGACAGTCACTGGATCACATACGCACAATGGAGTACAGTCTCAGGAACATTCACACACAATGGAATACATTCTCTGAAACACTCCAACGCAATGGGGTACAGTCTCTGAATCACTGAGACACAATGGAATACAGTCTATGAATCACTCACACACAATGGAGTACAGTCTCTGAATCACTCACACACAATGGAATACAGTCTTTGAATCACTCACACACAATGGGGTACAGACTTTTAATCACTCAGACACAATCGGATAGAGTTTCTGAATCACGCACACACAATGGCGTACGGTCTCTGAATCACTGAGACACAATGGAATACAGTCTATGAATCACTCACACACAATGGAGTACAGTCTCTGAATCACTCACATACAATGGGTTACAGCCTCTCAATCACTCAGACACAATGGAGTACAGTCTCTGAATCACTAACACACAATGGAATACAGTATCTGAATCACTGACACACAATGGAATACAGTCTTTGAATCACTCACACACAATGGGGTACAGACTTTTAATCACTCAGACACAATCGGATAGAGTTTCTGAATCACGCACACCCAATGGCGTACGGTATCTGAATCACTCACACACAGTGGGGTACGGTCTCTGAATCACTCACACACAATGGTGAACAGTCTCTGAATCACTCACACACAATGGGGTACAGACTCTTAATCACTCAGACACAATGGGTACAGTCTCTGAATCACACAGACACAATGGGTTACAGTCTCTGAATCACTGAGACACAATGGGGAATTGTCTCTGAATCACTCAAACACAATGGGGCACGGTGTTTCACAAAGCAGACAGATTGGAATACAGTCTAAGAATCACTTACATGCAATGGTGTACCGTCTCTGAATCACTCACACACCATGCGGTACGTCTCTGAATCACTCACACGCAATGGTGTACCGTCTCTGAATCACTCACACACAATGCGGTACGTCTCTGAATCACTCACACACAATGGGGTACAATATCTGGATCACTCACACAAAAAGGTGTCCGGTCACTGAATCACTCACACACAATGCGGTACGTCTCTGAATCACTCACACACAATGGTGTACAGTCTCTGAATCACTCACACACAATGTGGCACAGTTTCTAAATCACTCAGACACAATCGGGTACAGTCACTGAATCAGGCAGACTCAATGGAATACAGTCTCTGAATCATTCACACACAATGGGATACTGTGTCTGAATCATGCAGACACAATGCAATACAATCTCTGAACCACACAAACATAATTGGTGACAGTCTTTGAATCACTCAAACACAATGGGGGACAGTCTCTGAATCACTCACACACACTGGAGTAGTCTCTGGATCACTCACACACAATGGGGTACAAATTCTGAATCACTCAAACACAATGGGGTACAGTCACTGAATCACGCACACACAATGGAGTAATCTCTGGATCACTAACACACAATGAGGTACAAATTCTGAATCACTCAAACACAATACGGTACAGTCTCTGAATCACACACACAATGGAATACAGTCTGAATCACTCACACACAATGGGGTACAGTCTCTGAATCACTCACACACAATGGAATACTGTATCTGAATCACTCAAACACAATGGGGTATGGTGTTTCAATCTCGCAGACAGATTGGAATACAGTCTATGAATCACTCACACGCAATGGGGTACAGTCTTTGAATCACTCAGACACAATGGAATACAGCCCATGAATCACTCAAACACAATGGGGTACAGTCTCGGAATCAATCACACACAAGGGAGTACAGCCTCTGGATCAGTCACACACAATGGGGTACAATCTCTGAATCACTCAGACACAATTGGGTACAGTCTCTGAATCACTCAGACATAATGGGTTACAGTCTCTGGATCAAGCACGCACAATGGAGTACACTCTCTGAATCACTCACACACAATGGTGCACAGTCTCTGAATCACTCACACACAATGGTGCAGAGTCTCTGAATCACTCACACAATGGGATACAGTCTCTGAATCACTCAGACACAATGGGGTACAGTGTTTGAAACACGCAGAAAAATTGGGATACAGTCTCTGAATCACTCAGTCACAATGGGGTACGGTGTTTCAATCACACATACAGATTGGAATACAGTCTATGAATCACTCA
The DNA here is from genome assembly GCA_026770705.1 of Isurus oxyrinchus. NCBI lineage: Eukaryota > Metazoa > Chordata > Chondrichthyes > Lamniformes > Lamnidae > Isurus > Isurus oxyrinchus. The sequence goes on along the minus strand of JANJGN010000031.1, from coordinate 23,504,786 downwards.
CATGCAATGTGGTACATTCTCTGAATCACTCAGACACAATGAAGTAGCCTCTGAATCACTACGACACAATGGAGTACCGTCTCTGTATCATTCACGCACAATGGAGTACCGTCTCTGAAATACTCAAACACAATGGCATACAGTCTCTGAATCACTCAGACACAATGGGATACAGTCTCTGAATCACTCAGACACAATGGATACGGCCTCTGAATCACACACACAATTGGGTATGGTGATTGAATCACGCAGGCACAATGGAATACAGTCTCTGAATCACTCACACACAGTGGGGTACTGTCTCTCAATCACTCAGCCACAATGGAGTAAAATCTCTGGATCACTCACACACAATGGGGTACAATCTCTGAATCACTCAAACACAATGGGGTACAGTCTCTGAATCATGCAGACACAATGGAATACAGTCCCTGCAGCACTCACACACAATGAAATACTGTCTCTGAATCACTCAAACACAATGGGGTACTGTGTCTGAATCACACAGACACAATGGAGTACAGTCTCTGAATCACTCAAACACATGGAATACAGACTCTGAATCACTCACACACAAAGGGGTACAGTCTCTGAGATGCTCACACACAATGGAGCAGCCTCTGAATCAAACAGACACAATGGGGTACAGTCTGTGAAACACTCATGTAAAATGGAATACAGTCTCTGAATCACTCACACACAATGGGGTACAGACTCTTAATCACTCAAACCCAATGCGATACGGTATCTGAATCACTCAAACACAATTGGGTATGGTGTTTCAATCTCGCAGACAGATTGGAATAGAGTCTATGAACCACTCACACGCTATGGGGTACAGTCTTTGAGTCATTCAGACACATTGGAATACAGTCCCTGAATCACACAAACACAATGTGGTACAGTCTCTGAATCACTCACACACAAGGGATTACAGCCTCTGGATCACTCACACACAATGGGGTACAATCTCTGAATCACTCAAACACAATGGGGTACGGTCTCTAAATCACTCACACACAATGGGGTACAGGCACTTAATCACTCAGACACAATGGAGTACAGTCTCAGAATCACTCAGACACAATGGGGTACAGTTACTGAATCACTCAGACACAATGTGGCACAGTTTCTAAATCACTCAAACACAATGGGGTACAGTGTTTGAAACACGCAGAAAAATTGGAATACAGTCTATGAATCACTCACACGCAATGGGGCAGAGTCTCTGAATCAATCAGAAATGATGGAATACAGTCCCTGAATCACTCACACATAATGGGGTACAATCTCTGAATCACTCAAACACAATGGAGTACAGTCTCTGAATCACACAGACACAATGAAATACAATCTCTGAAGAAGTCACATACACTGGAAAACTGTTTCTGAATCACTCACACACAATAGGTTACAGTCTCTGAATCACTCACACACAATAGGTTACAGTCTCTGGATCACTCACACACAATGGAGTACAGTCTCTGAATCACTCACACAAAATGGAGTACAGTCTCTGAATCACTCACACACAATGGAGTACAGCATCTGAGACACTCACACACAATGGAGTACAGTCTCTGAATCACTCAGACACAAAGGAATACAGTCTCTGAAACACTCCCACGGAATGGGGCACGGTCTCTGAATCACTCAGACACAATGGAATACAGCCTCTGGATCAGTCACACACAATGGGGTACAATCTCCGAATCACTCAGACACAATTGGGTACAGTCTCTGAATCACTCAGACATAATGGGTTACAGTCTCTGGATCAAGCACACACAATGGAGTACACTCTCTGAATCACTCAGACATAATGCGTTACAGTCTCTGAATCACTCACCCACAATGGAATACTGTCCCTGAAGTACTCACACACAATGGGGGACAGTCACTGGATCACATACGCACAATGGAGTACAGTCTCAGGAACATTCACACACAATGGAATACATTCTCTGAAACACTCCAACGCAATGGGGTACAGTCTCTGAATCACTGAGACACAATGGAATACAGTCTATGAATCACTCACACACAATGGAGTACAGTCTCTGAATCACTCACACACAATGGAATACAGTCTTTGAATCACTCACACACAATGGGGTACAGACTTTTAATCACTCAGACACAATCGGATAGAGTTTCTGAATCACGCACACACAATGGCGTACGGTCTCTGAATCACTCACACACAGTGGGGTACGGTCTCTGAATCACTCACACACAATGGAGTACAGTCTCTGAATCACTCACATACAATGGGTTACAGCCTCTCAATCACTCAGACACAATGGAGTACAGTCTCTGAATCACTAACACACAATGGAATACAGTATCTGAATCACTGACACACAATGGAATACAGTCTTTGAATCACTCACACACAATGGGGTACAGACTTTTAATCACTCAGACACAATCGGATAGAGTTTCTGAATCACGCACACCCAATGGCGTACGGTATCTGAATCACTCACACACAGTGGGGTACGGTCTCTGAATCACTCACACACAATGGTGAACAGTCTCTGAATCACTCACACACAATGGGGTACAGACTCTTAATCACTCAGACACAATGGGTACAGTCTCTGAATCACACAGACACAATGGGTTACAGTCTCTGAATCACTGAGACACAATGGGGAATTGTCTCTGAATCACTCAAACACAATGGGGCACGGTGTTTCACAAAGCAGACAGATTGGAATACAGTCTAAGAATCACTTACATGCAATGGTGTACCGTCTCTGAATCACTCACACACCATGCGGTACGTCTCTGAATCACTCACACGCAATGGTGTACCGTCTCTGAATCACTCACACACAATGCGGTACGTCTCTGAATCACTCACACACAATGGGGTACAATATCTGGATCACTCACACAAAAAGGTGTCCGGTCACTGAATCACTCACACACAATGCGGTACGTCTCTGAATCACTCACACACAATGGTGTACAGTCTCTGAATCACTCACACACAATGTGGCACAGTTTCTAAATCACTCAGACACAATCGGGTACAGTCACTGAATCAGGCAGACTCAATGGAATACAGTCTCTGAATCATTCACACACAATGGGATACTGTGTCTGAATCATGCAGACACAATGCAATACAATCTCTGAACCACACAAACATAATTGGTGACAGTCTTTGAATCACTCAAACACAATGGGGGACAGTCTCTGAATCACTCACACACACTGGAGTAGTCTCTGGATCACTCACACACAATGGGGTACAAATTCTGAATCACTCAAACACAATGGGGTACAGTCACTGAATCACGCACACACAATGGAGTAATCTCTGGATCACTAACACACAATGAGGTACAAATTCTGAATCACTCAAACACAATACGGTACAGTCTCTGAATCACACACACAATGGAATACAGTCTGAATCACTCACACACAATGGGGTACAGTCTCTGAATCACTCACACACAATGGAATACTGTATCTGAATCACTCAAACACAATGGGGTATGGTGTTTCAATCTCGCAGACAGATTGGAATACAGTCTATGAATCACTCACACGCAATGGGGTACAGTCTTTGAATCACTCAGACACAATGGAATACAGCCCATGAATCACTCAAACACAATGGGGTACAGTCTCGGAATCAATCACACACAAGGGAGTACAGCCTCTGGATCAGTCACACACAATGGGGTACAATCTCTGAATCACTCAGACACAATTGGGTACAGTCTCTGAATCACTCAGACATAATGGGTTACAGTCTCTGGATCAAGCACGCACAATGGAGTACACTCTCTGAATCACTCACACACAATGGTGCACAGTCTCTGAATCACTCACACACAATGGTGCAGAGTCTCTGAATCACTCACACAATGGGATACAGTCTCTGAATCACTCAGACACAATGGGGTACAGTGTTTGAAACACGCAGAAAAATTGGGATACAGTCTCTGAATCACTCAGTCACAATGGGGTACGGTGTTTCAATCACACATACAGATTGGAATACAGTCTATGAATCACTCACATGCAATGTGGTACATTCTCTGAATCACTCAGACACAATGAAGTAGCCTCTGAATCACTACGACACAATGGAGTACCGTCTCTGTATCATTCACGCACAATGGAGTACCGTCTCTGAAATACTCAAACACAATGGCATACAGTCTCTGAATCACTCAGACACAATGGGATACAGTCTCTGAATCACTCAGACACAATGGATACGGCCTCTGAATCACACACACAATTGGGTATGGTGATTGAATCACGCAGGCACAATGGAATACAGTCTCTGAATCACTCACACACAGTGGGGTACTGTCTCTCAATCACTCAGCCACAATGGAGTAAAATCTCTGGATCACTCACACACAATGGGGTACAATCTCTGAATCACTCAAACACAATGGGGTACAGTCTCTGAATCATGCAGACACAATGGAATACAGTCCCTGCAGCACTCACACACAATGAAATACTGTCTCTGAATCACTCAAACACAATGGGGTACTGTGTCTGAATCACACAGACACAATGGAGTACAGTCTCTGAATCACTCAAACACATGGAATACAGACTCTGAATCACTCACACACAAAGGGGTACAGTCTCTGAGACGCTCACACACAATGGAGCAGCCTCTGAATCAAACAGACACAATGGGGTACAGTCTGTGAAACACTCATGTAAAATGGAATACAGTCTCTGAATCACTCACACACAATGGGGTACAGACTCTTAATCACTCAAACCCAATGCGATACGGTATCTGAATCACTCAAACACAATTGGGTATGGTGTTTCAATCTCGCAGACAGATTGGAATAGAGTCTATGAACCACTCACACGCTATGGGGTACAGTCTTTGAGTCATTCAGACACATTGGAATACAGTCCCTGAATCACACAAACACAATGTGGTACAGTCTCTGAATCACTCACACACAAGGGATTACAGCCTCTGGATCACTCACACACAATGGGGTACAATCTCTGAATCACTCAAACACAATGGGGTACGGTCTCTAAATCACTCACACACAATGGGGTACAGGCACTTAATCACTCAGACACAATGGAGTACAGTCTCAGAATCACTCAGACACAATGGGGTACAGTTACTGAATCACTCAGACACAATGTGGCACAGTTTCTAAATCACTCAAACACAATGGGGTACAGTGTTTGAAACACGCAGAAAAATTGGAATACAGTCTATGAATCACTCACACGCAATGGGGCAGAGTCTCTGAATCAATCAGAAATGATGGAATACAGTCCCTGAATCACTCACACATAATGGGGTACAATCTCTGAATCACTCAAACACAATGGAGTACAGTCTCTGAATCACACAGACACAATGAAATACAATCTCTGAAGAAGTCACATACACTGGAAAACTGTTTCTGAATCACTCACACACAATAGGTTACAGTCTCTGAATCACTCACACACAATAGGTTACAGTCTCTGGATCACTCACACACAATGGAGTACAGTCTCTGAATCACTCACACAAAATGGAGTACAGTCTCTGAATCACTCACACACAATGGAGTACAGCATCTGAGACACTCACACACAATGGAGTACAGTCTCTGAATCACTCAGACACAAAGGAATACAGTCTCTGAAACACTCCCACGGAATGGGGCACGGTCTCTGAATCACTCAGACACAATGGAATACAGCCTCTGGATCAGTCACACACAATGGGGTACAATCTCCGAATCACTCAGACACAATTGGGTACAGTCTCTGAATCACTCAGACATAATGGGTTACAGTCTCTGGATCAAGCACACACAATGGAGTACACTCTCTGAATCACTCAGACATAATGCGTTACAGTCTCTGAATCACTCACCCACAATGGAATACTGTCCCTGAAGTACTCACACACAATGGGGGACAGTCACTGGATCACATACGCACAATGGAGTACAGTCTCAGGAACATTCACACACAATGGAATACATTCTCTGAAACACTCCAACGCAATGGGGTACAGTCTCTGAATCACTGAGACACAATGGAATACAGTCTATGAATCACTCACACACAATGGAGTACAGTCTCTGAATCACTCACACACAATGGAATACAGTCTTTGAATCACTCACACACAATGGGGTACAGACTTTTAATCACTCAGACACAATCGGATAGAGTTTCTGAATCACGCACACACAATGGCGTACGGTCTCTGAATCACTCACACACAGTGGGGTACGGTCTCTGAATCACTCACACACAATGGTGAACAGTCTCTGAATCACTCACACACAATGGGGTACAGACTCTTAATCACTCAGACACAATGGGGTATAGTCTCTGAATCACACAGACACAATGGGTTACAGTCTCTGAATCACTCATACACAATGGGGAACGGTCTATGAATCACTCAAACACAATGGGGTACGGTGTTTCACAAAGAAGACAGATTGGAATACAGTCTACGAATCACACACACGCAATGGTGTACCGTCTCTGCATCACTCACACATAATGGAATACAGTCTCTGAATCACTCACACACAATGGGGTACAGACTCTTAATCACTCAGACACAATGGGGCACAGTCTCTGAATCACTGAGACACAATGGGGTACAGTATCTGGATCACTCACACAAAAAGGTGTACAGTCACTGAATCACGCAGACACAATGGAATACAGTCTCTGAATCACTCACACACAATGGGACACAGTCTCTGAATCACGCAGACACAATGCAATACAATCTCTGAATCACTCAAACACAATTGGGTACAGTCTCTGGATCACTCACACACAGTGGGGTACAAATTCTGAATCACTCAAACACAATGGGGTACAGTCTCTGAATCACTCACACACATTGGAGTAGTCTCTGGATCACTGACACACAATGGGGTAAAAATTCTGAATCACTCAAACACAATGCAGTACAGTCTCTGAATCACTCACACACAATGGAATACTGTCTCTGAATCACTCACACACAATGGGGTACAGTCACTGGATCACTCACACACAATGGATTACAGTCTCAGTATCATTCAAACACAATGGAATACAGTCTCTGAATCACTCACACAAAATGGAGTACAGTCTCTGAATCACTTAGACACAATGGAATATGGTCTCTGAAACACGCCCATGCAATGGGGCACAGTCTCTGAATCACTCAGACACAATGGATTACAGCCTCTTAATCACTCAGACACAAGGGAGTACAGTCTCTGAATCACTCACACACAATGGAATACAGTCTCTGAATCACTCACACACAATGGAGCAGCCTCTGAATCAAGCAGACAAAATGGGGTACAGTCTGTGAATCACTCATGTACAATGGAATACAGTCTCTGAATCACAGACACAATAGGGTACAGACTCTTAATCCCTCAGACACAATGTGGCACAGTCTCTGAATCACTGAGACACAATGGGGTACAGTATCTGGATCACTCACACAAAAAGGTGTACGGTCACTGAATCACTCACACACAATGGTGTACAGTCTCTGAATCACTCACACACAATGTGGCACAGTTTCTAAATCACTCAGCCACAATCGGGTACAGTCACTGAATCAGGCAGACACAATGGAATACAGTCTCTGAATCATGCAGACACAATGCAATACAATCTCTGAACCACTCAAACATAATGGGTGACAGTCTCTGAATCACTCACACACAATGGAGTAGTCTCTGAATCAGTCACACACAATGGGGTACAAATTCTGAATCACTCAAACACAATGCGGTACAGTCTCTGAATCACTCACACAATGGTGTACCGTCTCTGAATCACTCACACACAATGGTGCACAGTCTCTGAATCACTCACACACAATGGTGCAGAGTCTCTGAATCACTCAAACACAATGGGGTACAGTCTCTGAATCACTCAGACACAATGGGGTACAGTGTTTGAAACACGCAGAAAAATTGGAATACAGTCTATGAATCACTAACACGGAAGGGGGCACAGTCTCTGAATCAATCAGAAACGTTGGAATACAGTCCTTGAATCACTCAAACACAAGGGAGTACAGCTTCTGGATCAGTCACACACAATTGGGTACAATCTCTGAATCACTCATACACAATGGGGAACAGTCTCTGAATCACTCAGACACAATGGGGTACAGTCTCTGCATCACTCACACACAATGGGGTATGGTCTCTGAATCACGCAAACACAATGGGGTACGGTGTTTCAATCACGCAGACAGATTGGAATACAGTCTATGAATCACTCACATGCAATGTGGTACATTCTCTGAATCACTCAGACACAATGAAGTAGCCTCTGAATCACTACGACACAATGGAGTACAGTCTCTGTATCATTCACGCACAATGGAGTACCATCTCTGAATTACTCAAACACAATGGCATACAGTCTCTGAATCACACAGACACAATGGAGTACAGTCTCTGAATCACTCAAACACATGGAATACAGACTCTGAATCACTCACACACAAAGGGGTACAGTCTCTGAGACGCTCACACACAATGGAGCAGCCTCTGAATCAAACAGACACAATGGGGTACAGTCTGTGAAACACTCATGTAAAATGGAATACAGTCTCTGAATCACTCACACACAATGGGGTACAGACTCTTAATCACTCAAACCCAATGCGATACGGTATCTGAATCACTCAAACACAATTGGGTATGGTGTTTCAATCTCGCAGACAGATTGGAATAGAGTCTATGAACCACTCACACGCTATGGGGTACAGTCTTTGAGTCATTCAGACACATTGGAATACAGTCCCTGAATCACACAAACACAATGTGGTACAGTCTCTGAATCACTCACACACAAGGGATTACAGCCTCTGGATCACTCACACACAATGGGGTACAATCTCTGAATCACTCAAACACAATGGGGTACGGTCTCTAAATCACTCACACACAATGGGGTACAGGCACTTAATCACTCAGACACAATGGAGTACAGTCTCAGAATCACTCAGACACAATGGGGTACAGTTACTGAATCACTCAGACACAATGTGGCACAGTTTCTAAATCACTCAAACACAATGGGGTACAGTGTTTGAAACACGCAGAAAAATTGGAATACAGTCTATGAATCACTCACACGCAATGGGGCAGAGTCTCTGAATCAATCAGAAATGATGGAATACAGTCCCTGAATCACTCACACATAATGGGGTACAATCTCTGAATCACTCAAACACAATGGAGTACAGTCTCTGAATCACACAGACACAATGAAATACAATCTCTGAAGAAGTCACATACACTGGAAAACTGTTTCTGAATCACTCACACACAATAGGTTACAGTCTCTGAATCACTCACACACAATAGGTTACAGTCTCTGGATCACTCACACACAATGGAGTACAGTCTCTGAATCACTCACACAAAATGGAGTACAGTCTCTGAATCACTCACACACAATGGAGTACAGCATCTGAGACACTCACACACAATGGAGTACAGTCTCTGAATCACTCAGACACAAAGGAATACAGTCTCTGAAACACTCCCACGGAATGGGGCACGGTCTCTGAATCACTCAGACACAATGGAATACAGCCTCTGGATCAGTCACACACAATGGGGTACAATCTCCGAATCACTCAGACACAATTGGGTACAGTCTCTGAATCACTCAGACATAATGGGTTACAGTCTCTGGATCAAGCACACACAATGGAGTACACTCTCTGAATCACTCAGACATAATGCGTTACAGTCTCTGAATCACTCACCCACAATGGAATACTGTCCCTGAAGTACTCACACACAATGGGGGACAGTCACTGGATCACATACGCACAATGGAGTACAGTCTCAGGAACATTCACACACAATGGAATACATTCTCTGAAACACTCCAACGCAATGGGGTACAGTCTCTGAATCACTGAGACACAATGGAATACAGTCTATGAATCACTCACACACAATGGAGTACAGTCTCTGAATCACTCACACACAATGGAATACAGTCTTTGAATCACTCACACACAATGGGGTACAGACTTTTAATCACTCAGACACAATCGGATAGAGTTTCTGAATCACGCACACACAATGGCGTACGGTCTCTGAATCACTCACACACAGTGGGGTACGGTCTCTGAATCACTCACACACAATGGTGAACAGTCTCTGAATCACTCACACACAATGGGGTACAGACTCTTAATCACTCAGACACAATGGGGTATAGTCTCTGAATCACACAGACACAATGGGTTACAGTCTCTGAATCACTCATACACAATGGGGAACGGTCTATGAATCACTCAAACACAATGGGGTACGGTGTTTCACAAAGAAGACAGATTGGAATACAGTCTACGAATCACACACACGCAATGGTGTACCGTCTCTGCATCACTCACACATAATGGAATACAGTCTCTGAATCACTCACACACAATGGGGTACAGACTCTTAATCACTCAGACACAATGGGGCACAGTCTCTGAATCACTGAGACACAATGGGGTACAGTATCTGGATCACTCACACAAAAAGGTGTACAGTCACTGAATCACGCAGACACAATGGAATACAGTCTCTGAATCACTCACACACAATGGGACACAGTCTCTGAATCACGCAGACACAATGCAATACAATCTCTGAATCACTCAAACACAATTGGGTACAGTCTCTGGATCACTCACACACAGTGGGGTACAAATTCTGAATCACTCAAACACAATGGGGTACAGTCTCTGAATCACTCACACACATTGGAGTAGTCTCTGGATCACTGACACACAATGGGGTAAAAATTCTGAATCACTCAAACACAATGCAGTACAGTCTCTGAATCACTCACACACAATGGAATACTGTCTCTGAATCACTCACACACAATGGGGTACAGTCACTGGATCACTCACACACAATGGATTACAGTCTCAGTATCATTCAAACACAATGGAATACAGTCTCTGAATCACTCACACAAAATGGAGTACAGTCTCTGAATCACTTAGACACAATGGAATATGGTCTCTGAAACACGCCCATGCAATGGGGCACAGTCTCTGAATCACTCAGACACAATGGATTACAGCCTCTTAATCACTCAGACACAAGGGAGTACAGTCTCTGAATCACTCACACACAATGGAATACAGTCTCTGAATCACTCACACACAATGGAGCAGCCTCTGAATCAAGCAGACAAAATGGGGTACAGTCTGTGAATCACTCATGTACAATGGAATACAGTCTCTGAATCACAGACACAATAGGGTACAGACTCTTAATCCCTCAGACACAATGTGGCACAGTCTCTGAATCACTGAGACACAATGGGGTACAGTATCTGGATCACTCACACAAAAAGGTGTACGGTCACTGAATCACTCACACACAATGGTGTACAGTCTCTGAATCACTCACACACAATGTGGCACAGTTTCTAAATCACTCAGCCACAATCGGGTACAGTCACTGAATCAGGCAGACACAATGGAATACAGTCTCTGAATCATGCAGACACAATGCAATACAATCTCTGAACCACTCAAACATAATGGGTGACAGTCTCTGAATCACTCACACACAATGGAGTAGTCTCTGAATCAGTCACACACAATGGGGTACAAATTCTGAATCACTCAAACACAATGCGGTACAGTCTCTGAATCACTCACACAATGGTGTACCGTCTCTGAATCACTCACACACAATGGTGCACAGTCTCTGAATCACTCACACACAATGGTGCAGAGTCTCTGAATCACTCAAACACAATGGGGTACAGTCTCTGAATCACTCAGACACAATGGGGTACAGTGTTTGAAACACGCAGAAAAATTGGAATACAGTCTATGAATCACTAACACGGAAGGGGGCACAGTCTCTGAATCAATCAGAAACGTTGGAATACAGTCCTTGAATCACTCAAACACAAGGGAGTACAGCTTCTGGATCAGTCACACACAATTGGGTACAATCTCTGAATCACTCATACACAATGGGGAACAGTCTCTGAATCACTCAGACACAATGGGGTACAGTCTCTGCATCACTCACACACAATGGGGTATGGTCTCTGAATCACGCAAACACAATGGGGTACGGTGTTTCAATCACGCAGACAGATTGGAATACAGTCTATGAATCACTCACATGCAATGTGGTACATTCTCTGAATCACTCAGACACAATGAAGTAGCCTCTGAATCACTACGACACAATGGAGTACAGTCTCTGTATCATTCACGCACAATGGAGTACCATCTCTGAATTACTCAAACACAATGGCATACAGTCTCTGAATCACTCAGACACAATGGGATACAGTCTCTGAATCACTCAGACACAATGGATACGGCCTCTGAATCACACACACAATTGGGTATGGTGATTGAATCACGCAGGCACAATGGAATACAGTCTCTGAATCACTCACACACAGTGGGGTACTGTCTTTCAATCACTCAGCCACAATGGAGTAAAATCTCTGAATCACTCAAACACAATGGGGTACAGTCTCTGAATCACTCACACACAATGGAGTACAGTCTCTGGATCACTCACACACAGTGGGGTACAAACACTGAATCACTCAAACACAATGGGGTACAGTCTCTGAATCACGCAGACATAATGGAATACAGTCCCTGCAGCACTCACACACAATGGAATACTATCTCTGAATCACACAGGCACAATGGAGTACAGTCTCTGAATCACTCAAACACATGGAATACAGACTCTGAATCACTCACACACAAAGGGGTACAGTCTCTGAGACGCTCACACACAATGGAGCAGCCTCTGAATCAAACAGACACAATGGGGTACAGTCTGTGAAACACTCATGTAAAATGGAATACAGTCTCTGAATCACTCACACACAATGGGGTACAGACTCTTAATCACTCAAACCCAATGCGATACGGTATCTGAATCACTCAAACACAATTGGGTATGGTGTTTCAATCTCGCAGACAGATTGGAATAGAGTCTATGAACCACTCACACGCTATGGGGTACAGTCTTTGAGTCATTCAGACACATTGGAATACAGTCCCTGAATCACTCAAACACAATGGGGTATGGTCTCTAAATCACTCACACAAAATGGAGTACAGTCTCTGAATCACTCACACACAATGGAATACAGTCTTTGAATCACTCACACACAATGGGGTACAGACTTTTAATCACTCAGACGCAATCGGATAGAGTTTCTGAATCACGCACATACAATGGCGTACGGTATCTGAATCACTCACACACAGTGGGGTACGGTCTCTGAATCACTCACACACAAAGGAATACAGTCTCTGAATCACTCACACACAATGGAGTACAGTCTGAGACACTCACACACAATGGAGCAGCCTCTGAATCAAGCAGACAAAATGGGGTACAGTCTGTGAATCACTCATGTACAATGGAATACAGTCTCTGAATCACTCAAACACAATGGGGTATGGTGTTTCAATCTCGCAGACAGATTTGAATACAGTCTATCAATCACAAACACACAATGGGGTACAATCTCTGAATCACTCATACACAATGGGGTACGGTCTCTGAATAACTCAGACACAATGGGGTACAGTCTCTGGATCACTCACACACAATGGGGTACGGTATCTGAATCAAGCAAACAAAATGGGGTACGGTGTTTCAATCACGCAGACAGATTGGAATACAGTTTATGAATCACTCACATGCAATGTGGTACATTCTCTGAATCACTCAGACACAATGAAGTAGCTTCTTAATCACTACGACACAATGGAGTACAGTCTCTGTATCAATCACGCACAATGGAGTACCGTCTCTGAATTACTCAAAGACAATGGCATACAGTCTCTGAATCACTCAGACACAATAGGATACAGTCTCTGAATCACTCAGACACAATGGGGCACAGTCTCTGAATCACTCACACAAAATGGGTACAGTCTCTGAATCTCACACACAATTGGGTAAGGTGTTTGAATCACGCAGGCACAATGGAATACAGTATCTGAATCACTCACACACAATGGGGTACAGTCTCTCAATCACTCAGCCACAATGGAGTAAAATCTCTGAATCACTCAAACACAATGGGGTACAGTCTCTGAATCACTCACACACAATGGGGTACAATCTGTGAATCACTCAAACACAATGGGGTACAGTCTCTGATTCACTCAGACACAATGGAATACAGTCTCTGAATCACTCACACACAATGGGGTACAGACTCTTAATGACTCAAACCGAATGGGATACTGTATCTGAATCCATCAAACACAATGGGGTATGGTGTTTCAATCTCGCAGACAGATTGGAATACAGTCTATGAATCACTCACACGCAATGGGGTACAGTCTTTGAGTCACTCAGACACATTGGAATACAATCTCTGAATCACACAAACCCAATGGGGTACGGTCTCTGAATCACTCAAACACTATGGGGTACAGTCTCTGAATCACGCAGACACAATGCAATACAGTCTCTGAATCACTCACACACAATGGGGTACAAATTCTGAATCACTCAATTCACAATGCGGTACAGTCTCTGAATCACTCACACACAATGGATTACTGTCTCTGAATCACTCACACACAATGGGGTACAGTCTCTGGATCACTCACACACAATGGGGTACAGTCTCTGGATCACTCACACGCAATGGATTACAGTCTCAGGATTATTCAAACACAATGGCTTACAGTCTCTGAATCACTCACACAAAATGCAGTACAGTCTCAGAGTCACTCAGACACAATAAAATCCGGTCTCTGAAACAAGCCCATGCAATGGGGCACAGTCTCTGTATCACTCAGACACAATGGGTTACAGCCTCTTAATCACTCAGACACAAGGGAGTACAGTCTCTGAATCACTCACACACAATAGAACACAGTCTCTGAATCATTCACACATAATGGAATACAGTCTCTAAATCACTCACAGACAATGGAATACAGTCTCTGAGACATACACACAATGGAGCAGCCTCTGAATCAAGCAGACACAATGGGGTACAGTCTGTGAATCACTCATGTACAATGGAATACAGTCTCTGAATCGCTCAAACACAATGGGGTACGGTGTTTCAATCTCACAGACAGATTGGAATACAGTCTACGAATCACTCACATGCAATGGGGTACAGTCTTTGAATAACTCAGACAAAATGGAATACAGTCCCTGAATCACTCAAACACAATGGGGTACAGTCTCAGAATCACTCACACACAAGGGAGTACAGCCTCTGGATCAGTCACACACAAAGGGGTACAATCTCTGAATCACTCAGACACAATGGGGTACGGTCTCTGAATCACTCATACACAATGGGTTACAGTCTCTGAATCACTCAGACACAATGGGGTACAGTGTCTGGATCACTCACACACAATGGGGTACAGTCTGTGAATCACTCATGTACAATGGAATACAGTCTCTGAATCACTCAAACACAATGGGGTGTGGTGTTTCAATCTCACAGACAGATTGGAATACAGTCTATGAATCACTCACATGCAATGGGGTACAGTCTCTGGATCACTCACACACAATGGATTACAGTCTCAGGATTATTCAAACACAATGGCTTACAGTCTCTGAATCACTCACACAAAATGCAGTACAGTCTCAGAGTCACTCAGACACAATAAAATCCGGTCTCTGAAAGAAGCCCATGCAATGGGGCACAGTCTCTGTATCACTCAGACACAATGGGTTACAGCCTCTTAATCACTCAGACACAAGGGAGTACTGTCTCTGAATCACTCACACACAATGGAATACAGTCTCTGAATCACTCACACACAATAGAACACAGTCTCTGAATCATTCACACATAATGGAATACAGTCTCTGAATCACTCACACACAATGGAATACAGTCTCTAAATCACTCACAGACAATGTAATACAGTCTCTGAGGCACACACACAATGGAGCAGCCTCTGAATCAAGCAGACACAATGGGGTACAGTCTGTGAATCACTCATGTACAATGGAATACAGTCTCTGAATCATTCAAACAGAATGGAGTGTGGTGTTTCAATCTCACAGACAGATTGGAATACAGTCTATGAATCACTCACATGCAATGGGGTACAGTCTTTGAATAACTCAGACAAAATGGAATATAGTCCCTGAATCACTCAAACACAATGGGGTACAGTCTCGGAATCACTCACACACAAGGGAGTACAGCCTCTGGATCAGTCACACACAAAGGGGTACAATCTCTGAATCACTCAGTCACAATGGGGTACGGTCTCTGAATCACTCATACACAATGGGTTACAGTCTCTAAATCACTCAGACACAATGGGGTACAGTGTCTGGATCACTCACACACAATGGGGTACAGTCTTTGAATCATGCAAACACAATGGGGTACGGTGTTTCAATCACGCAGACAGATTGGAATACAGTCTATGAATCACTCACATGCAATGTGGTACATTCTCTGAATCACTCAGACACCATGAAGTAGACTCTGAATCACTACGACACAAAAGAGTACAGTCTCTGTATCATTCACGCACAATGGAGTACCGTCTCTGAATTACTCAAACACAATGGCATACAGTCTCTGAATCACACAGACACAATGGGATACAGTCTCTGAATCACTCAGACACAATGGGGCACAGTCTCTGAATCACTCACACACAATGGAGTACAGTCTCTGGATCACTCACACACAATGGGGTACAATCTCTGAATCACTCAAACACAATGGGGTACTGTCTCTGAATCACGCAGACACAATGGAAAACAGTCCCTGCAGCACTCACACACAATGGAATACTGTCTCTGAATCACTCACACACAATGGAGTACATTCTCTGAGATGCTCACACACAATGGAGCAGCCTCTGAACCAAACAGACACAATGGGGTACAGTCTGTGAATCACTCATGTACAATGGAATACAGTCTCTGAATCACAGACACAATAGGGTACAGACTCTTAATCACTCAGACACAATGTGGCACAGTCTCTGAATCACTGAGACACAATGGGGTACAGTATCTGGATCACTCACACAAAAAGGTGTACGGTCACTGAATCACTCACACACAATGGTGTACAGTCTCTGAATCACTCACACACAATGTGGCACAGTTTCTAAATCACTCAGCCACAATCGGGTACAGTCACTGAATCAGGCAGACACAATGGGGTACAGTCTCTGAATCACGCAGACACAATGGAAAACAGTCCCTGCAGCACTCACACACAATGGAATACTGTCTCTGAATCACTCACACACAATGGAGTACATTCTCTGAGATGCTCACACACAATGGAGCAGCCTCTGAATCAAACAGACACAATGGGGTACAGTCTGTGAAACACTCATGTAAAATGGAATACAGTCTCTGAATCACTCACACACAATGGGGTACAGACTCTTAATCACTCAAACCCAATGGGATACGGTATCTGAATCACTCAAACACAATGGGGTATGGTGTTTCAATCTCGCAAACAGATTGGAATAGAGTCTATGAATCACTCACACGCAATGGGGTACAGTCTGTGAGTCACTCAGACACATTGGAATACAGTCCCTGAATCACACAAACACAATGGGGTACAGCCTCTGGATCACTCACACACAATGGGATACAATCTCTGAATCACTCAATCACAATGGGGTACGGTCTCTAAATCACTCACACATAATGGGGTACAGTCTCGGACTCACTCAGACACAATGGGGTACAGTGTTTGAAACACACAGAAAAATTGGAATACTGTCTATGAATCAGTCACACACAATGGAATATAGTCTCTGAATCACACAAACACAATGGGGTACATTGTGGTCTGAATCACACACACACAAGTGAGCACAGTCTCTGGATCACTCACACAAAAAGGGGTACAATCTCTGAATCACTCACACACAATGGGGTACAGTCTCAGGATCACTCAGACACAATGGAATACAGTCTCTGAATAACTCAAACAGAGTGGGGTACAGCCTCTGAATCACTCACACACAATGGAATACTCTCTGAATCACTCAGACACAATGGCTTACAGTCTCTGAATCACACACACAATGGAGTATAGTCTCTGAATCGCTGAAACACAATGGCTTACAGTCTCTGAATCACTCACACACAATGGAGAGCAGTCTCTGAATCACTCGGTCACAAGGGAATACAGTCTCTGAAGCACTCCCACAAAATGGAGTACAGTCTCTGAATCAGTCAGCCACAATGGAATACAGTCTATGAATCACGCACACAAAGAATATAGTCTCTGACTCACTAAGTCACAATGGAATACAGTCTCTGAATCACTCAAACACAGTGGGGTACCGTCTCTGAATCACTCACACACAATGGAATACAGACTCAGATTCACTCAAACACAATGGAATACAGTCTCTGAATCATGCACACACCATGGAAGTCAGACTCTGAATCATTCAAACACAATGGAGTACTGTCTCTGAATCACTCACACACAATGGAATACAATCTCTGAATCACTCAGACACAGTGGGGTACAGCCTCTGAATCACTCACACACAATGGAATACACTCTCTGAATCACTCAGACACAATGGCTTACAGTCTCTGAATCACACACACAATGGAGTATAGTCTCTGAATCGCTGAAACACAATGGCTTACAGTCTCTGAATCACTCACATACAATGGAGAGCAGTCTCTGAATCACTCGGTCACAAGGGAATACAGTCTCTAAAGCACTCCCACAAAATGGGGGACAGTCTCTGAATCAGTCAGCCACAATGGAATACAGTCTATGAATCACGCACACAAAGAATATAGTCTCTGACTCACTAAGTCACAATGGAATACAGTCTCTGAATCACTCAAACACAGTGGGGTACCATCTCTGAATCACTCACACACAATGGAATACAGACTCAGATTCACTCAAACACAATGGAATACAGTCTCTGAATCATGCACACACCATGGAAGTCAGACTCTGAATCATTCAAACTCAATGGAATACTGTCTCTGAATCACTCACACACAATGGAATACAGCCTCTGAATCACTCAGACACAGTGGGGTACAGCCTCTGAATCACTCACACACAATGGAATACAGGCCCTGAATCACTCACTCGCAATGGAATACAGTCTCTGAATCATTCACACACAATGGAAAACAGTTTCAGAATCACTCAGACACAATGGAATAAAATCTCTGAAACAATCCAACACAATGGGGTACAGTCTCTGAATCACTCACACAGAATGGGGTACAGTCTCAGGATCACTCAGACACAATGGAATACAGTCTCTGAATAACTCAAACAGAGTGGGGTACAGCCTCTGAATCACTCACACACAATGGAATACTCTCTGAATCACTCAGACACAATGGCTTACAGTCTCTGAATCACACACACAATGGAGTATAGTCTCTGAATCGCTGAAACACAATGGCTTACAGTCTCTGAATCACTCACACACAATGGAGAGCAGTCTCTGAATCACTCGGTCACAAGGGAATACAGTCTCTGAAGCACTCCCACAAAATGGAGTACAGTCTCTGAATCAGTCAGCCACAATGGAATACAGTCTATGAATCACGCACACAAAGAATATAGTCTCTGACTCACTAAGTCACAATGGAATACAGTCTCTGAATCACTCAAACACAGTGGGGTACCGTCTCTGAATCACTCACACACAATGGAATACAGACTCAGATTCACTCAAACACAATGGAATACAGTCTCTGAATCATGCACACACCATGGAAGTCAGACTCTGAATCATTCAAACACAATGGAGTACTGTCTCTGAATCACTCACACACAATGGAATACAATCTCTGAATCACTCAGACACAGTGGGGTACAGCCTCTGAATCACTCACACACAATGGAATACACTCTCTGAATCACTCAGACACAATGGCTTACAGTCTCTGAATCACACACACAATGGAGTATAGTCTCTGAATCGCTGAAACACAATGGCTTACAGTCTCTGAATCACTCACATACAATGGAGAGCAGTCTCTGAATCACTCGGTCACAAGGGAATACAGTCTCTAAAGCACTCCCACAAAATGGGGGACAGTCTCTGAATCAGTCAGCCACAATGGAATACAGTCTATGAATCACGCACACAAAGAATATAGTCTCTGACTCACTAAGTCACAATGGAATACAGTCTCTGAATCACTCAAACACAGTGGGGTACCATCTCTGAATCACTCACACACAATGGAATACAGACTCAGATTCACTCAAACACAATGGAATACAGTCTCTGAATCATGCACACACCATGGAAGTCAGACTCTGAATCATTCAAACTCAATGGAATACTGTCTCTGAATCACTCACACACAATGGAATACAGCCTCTGAATCACTCAGACACAGTGGGGTACAGCCTCTGAATCACTCACACACAATGGAATACAGGCCCTGAATCACTCACTCGCAATGGAATACAGTCTCTGAATCATTCACACACAATGGAAAACAGTTTCAGAATCACTCAGACACAATGGAATAAAATCTCTGAAACAATCCAACACAATGGGGTACAGTCTCTGAATCATTCACACAGAATGGGGTACAGTCTCAGGATCACTCAGACACAATGGAATACAGTCTCTGAAGCACTCACACACAATGGAATACTGTCTCAGGATCACTCAAACACAATGGCTTACAGTCTCAAAATCACTCAGACACAATGGAGTACAGTCACTGAATCACACACACACAATGGGGTACGGTCCCTGAATCACTCAAATTCAATGGGGTACAGTCTCTGAATCACTCATACACAAGGGATTACAGCCTCTGGATCACTCAAACACAATGGAGTACAGTCTCTGGATCACTCTCACACAATGGGGTACAATCTCTGAATCACTCAAACACAATGGGGTACGGACTCTGAATCAGACAGACACAATAGAATACAGTCTCTGAAGCACTCACACACAATGGAATACTGTCTCAGGATCGCTCAAACACAATGGCTTACAGTCTCTGAATCACTCACACAAAATGGAGTACAGTCTCTGAATCACTCAGACACCATGGAATACAGTCTCTCAAGCTCTCCCACGCAATGGGGCACAGTCTCTGACTCACTCAGATAAAATGTAATACGGTCTATGAATTACTCACACACAATGGATAACAGTCTTTGAATCTCTTACACACAATGGGTTACAGCCACTGAATCACAAAGAGACAATGGAGTACAGTCTCTGAATCACTCACACACAATGGAGTACAGTCTCTGAGACACACACACAATGGAGCAGTCTCTGAATCACTCACACACAATGGTGCACAGTCTCTGAAACACTCACACACAAAGGGGTACAGACTCTTAATCACTCAGACACAATGGGGTACAGTCTCTGAATCACACACACACACAATTGGGTACAGGTGCTTAATCACTCAGGCACAATGGGGTACAGTCACTGAATCACTCACACACAATGGGGTACGGTCCCTGAATCACACAAACTCAATGGGGTACAGTCTCTGAATCACTCACACACAAGGGAGTACAGCCTCTGTATCACTCAAACACAATGGGGTACAATCTCTGAATCACTCAAACACAATGGGGTACTATCTCTGAATCACTCACACACAATGGGGTACAGTCTCTTCGATCACACACACAATGGAGTACAGTCTCTGAATAACTCACACACAATGGAGGTACTATCTCTGAAACACTCACACACAATGGGTTACAGCCTCTGAATCACTCAGACACAATGGAGTACAGTCTCTGAATCACTCACACACAATGGAAAACAGTCTCTGAATCACTCAAACACAATGGGGTACATTCTCTGAATCACACACACACAAGTGAGTACAGTCTCTAGATCACTCACACAAAATGGGGTACAATCTCTGAATCACTCAAACACAATGTCGTACGGTCACTGAATCATACAGACACAACTGGAGACAGTCCTTGAATCACTGACACACAATGTGGCACGGTCTCTGAATCTCTCAAACACAATGGGGGTACAGTCTCTTAATCACTCAGACACAATGGAATACAGTCTCTGAATCACGCACACCTAATGTAATACAGACTCTGAATCACTCACACACAATGGAATACAGTCTCTGGATCACTCAGAAAAAATGGGGTACATTCTATGAATCACTCACACACAATGGAATACAGTCTCTGAATCACCCACACACATGGGATACAGCCTCTGAATCACGCAGACACAATTGAGTACAGTCTCTGAATCGCTCACACTCAATGGAATACAGTCTCTGAATCACTCAAACACAATGGGGTACAGTCTCTGAATCGCTCACACTCAATGGAATACAGTCTCTGAATCACTGAAACACAGTGGGGTACACACTCTGAATCACTCAAACACAGTGGGGTACATTCTCTAAATCACTCACACACAATGGAATACAGACGCTGAATCACTCACACACAATGGAGTACAATCTCTGGATCAATCAGACACAATGGAATACAGTCTCTGAAGCATGCACACACAATGGGGTACAGTCTCAGAATCACTCACACAATGGAATAAAATCTCTGAAACACTACAACACAATGGGGTACAGTGTCTGAATCACTCAGACATAATGGAATAAAGTCTATGGATCACTCACACACAATGGACGACAGCTTCTGAATAACTCACACACAATGGGTTACAGCCTCTGAATCACTCAGACACAATGGAGTACAGTCTTTGAATCACTCACACACAATGGGGTACAGTCTCTGAATCACGCAGACACAATGGGGTACAGTCTCTGAATCATGCACACACCATGGAATTCAGACTCTGAATCACTCAGACATCATGCGGTACAGTCTCTGAATCACTCACACACAATGAAATACAGACTCTGAATCACTCACACACACTGGAATACGGTCTCAGATTCACTCAAACACAATGGAGTACAGTCTCTGAATCATGCACACACCATGGAATTCAGACTCTGAATCATTCAGACAGAAAGGGGTACAGTCTCTAAACCACTCACACACAATGAAATACAGTCTCAGAAGCACCCACACACAATGGGTTACAGGCTCTGAATCACTCACACACAATGGAATACAGGCTCTGAATCACTCACTCACAATGGAATACAGTCTCTGAAGCACACACACAACATGGAAAACAGTTTCTGAATCACTTAGACACAATGGAATAAAATCTCTGAAACACTACAACACAATGGGGTACAGTGTCTGAATCACTCACACACAATGGAATACAGTCTATGGATCACTCACACACAATGGACGACAGCTTCTGAATAACTGACACACAATGGGTTACAGCCTCTGAATCACTCAGACACAATGGGGTACAGTCGTTGAATGACTCACACACAATGGAATACAGTCTCTGAATCACCCACACAGAATGGGATACAGCCTCTCAATCACTCGGACACAATTGAGTACAGTCTCTGAATCACTCACACACAATGGAATACAGTCTCTGAATCACTCACACACAATGGGGTACAGTCTCTGAATCACTCACACACAATGGAATACAGTCTCTGAATCACTGAAACACAGTGGGGTACAGTCTCTGAATCACTCACACACAATGAAATACAGACTCTGAATCACTCACACACAATGGAGTACAGTCTCTGGATCAATCAGACACAATGGAATACAAATTCTGAATCATGCACACACAATGGGGTACAGTCTCAGAATGACTCACACACAATGGGGTACAGTCTCTGCATCAGTCACACAGAATGGGTTACTGTCTCTGAATCACTCACAAACAATGGAATACAGTCTCAGAAGCGCCAACACACAATGGGTAACAGACTCTGAATCACTCACACACAATGGAGTACATTCTCTGAATCACTCACACACAATGGAGTACAGTCTCTGAATCACTCACACACAATGGAGTACAGACTCTGAATCACTCACACACAATGGAATACAGACTTTGAATAACTCACACACAATGGAGTACAGTCTCTGAAGCACGCACACACAATGGGAAACAGTTTCTGAATCACTCAGATACAATGGAATACAATCTCTGAAACACTCCAACACAATGGGGTACAGAATCCGAATCACTCAGACACAATGGAATACAGTCTATGGATCATGCACACACAATGGGGTACAGTCTCATAATCACTCACACACAATGGGGTACAGACGCTTAATCACTCAGACACAATGGGGTACAGTCACTGAATCACTCACACACAATGGAGTACAGTCTCTGAATCACTCACACACAATTGGGTACAGTATCAGGATCACTCACACAAATGGAATACATTTTCTGAATTACTCAGACACAATGGCTTACAGTCTCTGAATCACACACACAATGGAGTATAGTCTCTGAATCGTTGAAACACAATGGCTTACAGTCTCTGAATCACTCTCACACAATGGAGAGCAGTCTCTGAATCACTCGGTCACAAGGGAATACAGTCTCTGAAGCACTCCCACAAAATGGGGTACAGTCTCTGAATCAGTCAGCCACTATGGAATACAGTCTATGAATCACGTACACAAAGAATACAGTCTCTGAATCACTCAGTCACAATGGAATACAGTCTCTGAATCACTCAAACACAGTGGGGTACAGTCTCTGAATCACTAATACACAATGGAATACAGACTCAGATTCACTCAAACACAATGGAGTACAGTCTCTGAATCATGCACACACCATGGAAGTCAGACTCTGAATCATTCAAACACAATGGAATACAGTCTCTGAATCACTCAGACATAGTGGGGTACAGCCTCTGAATCACTCACACACAATGGAATACAGTCTCTGAATCACTCACACACAATGGAATACAGACATTGAATCACTCACACACAATGGAGTACAGTCTCTGAAGCACTCACACACAATGGGGTACAGACGCTTAATCACTCAGACACAATGGGTTACAGTCACTGAATCACTCACACACAATGGAGTACAGTCTCTGAATCACTCACACACAATGGGGTACAGTATCAGGATCACTCACACACAATGGAAAACACTCTCTGAATTACTCAGACACAATGGCTTACAGTCTCTGAATCACACACACAATGGAGTATAGTCTCTGAATCGCTGAAACACAATGGCTTACAGTCTCTGAATCACTCACACACAATGGATACCCTCTCTGAATCACTCAGACACAATGGAATACAGTCTCTGAATCATGCACACACAATGGAATACAGTCTCTGAATCACGCACACACCATGGAATTCAGACTCTGAATCATTCAAACACAGTGGGGTACAGCCTCTGAATCACTCACACACAATGGAAAACAGTTTCAGAATCACTCAGACACAATGGAATAAAATCTCTGAAACAATCCAACACAATGGGGTACAGTCTCTGAATCACTCACACAGAATGGGGTACAGTCTCAGGATCACTCAGACACAATGGAATACAGTCTCTGAATAACTCAAACAGAGTGGGGTACAGCCTCTGAATCACTCACACACAATGGAATACACTCTCTGAATCACTCAGACACAATGGCTTACAGTCTCTGAATCACACACACAATGGAGTATAGTCTCTGAATCGCTGAAACACAATGGCTTACAGTCTCTGAATCACTCACATACAATGGAGAGCAGTCTCTGAATCACTCGGTCACAAGGGAATACAGTCTCTGAAGCACTCCCACAAAATGGAGTACAGTCTCTGAATCAGTCAGCCACAATGGAATACAGTCTATGAATCACGCACACAAAGAATATAGTCTCTGACTCACTAAGTCACAATGGAATACAGTCTCTGAATCACTCAAACACAGTGGGGTACCGTCTCTGAATCACTCACACACAATGGAATACAGACTCAGATTCACTCAAACACAATGGAATACAGTCTCTGAATCATGCACACACCATGGAAGTCAGACTCTGAATCATTCAAACACAATGGAGTACTGTCTCTGAATCACTCACACACAATGGAATACAATCTCTGAATCACTCAGACACAGTGGGGTACAGCCTCTGAATCACTCACACACAATGGAATACACTCTCTGAATCACTCAGACACAATGGCTTACAGTCTCTGAATCACACACACAATGGAGTATAGTCTCTGAATCGTTGAAACACAATGGCTTACAGTCTCTGAATCACTCACATACAATGGAGAGCAGTCTCTGAATCACTCGGTCACAAGGGAATACAGTCTCTAAAGCACTCCCACAAAATGGGGGACAGTCTCTGAATCAGTCAGCCACAATGGAATACAGTCTATGAATCACGCACACAAAGAATATAGTCTCTGACTCACTAAGTCACAATGGAATACAGTCTCTGAATCACTCAAACACAGTGGGGTACCGTCTCTGAATCACTAACACACAATGGAATACAGACTCAGATTCACTCAAACACAATGGAATACAGTCTCTGAATCATGCACACACCATGGAAGTCAGACTCTGAATCATTCAAACTCAATGGAGTACTGTCTCTGAATCACTCACACACAATGGAATACAGCCTCTGAATCACTCAGACACAGTGGGGTACAGCCTCTGAATCACTCACACACAATGGAATACAGGCCCTGAATCATTCACTCACAATGGAATACAGTCTCTGAATCATTCACACACAATGGAAAACAGTTTCAGAATCACTCAGACACAATGGAATAAAATCTCTGAAACAATCCAACACAATGGGGTACAGTCTCTGAATCACTCACACAGAATGGGGTACAGTCTCAGGATCACTCAGACACAATGGAATACAGTCTCTGAATAACTCAAACACAGTGTGGTACAGTCTCTGAATCACATAATAGAATACAGACTGTGAATCACTCACGCACAATGGAGTACAGTCTCTGGATCAATCAGAAACAATGGAATACAGTCCTTGAATTATGCACACACAATGGGGAACAGTCTCTGAATCATGCAGACACAATGGGGTACAGTCTCTGAATCATGCACACACCATGGAATTCAGACTCTGAATCATTAAGACAGAAAGGGGTACAGTCTCTGAACCACTCACACACAATGAAATACAGTCTCAGAAGCACCCACACACAATGGGTTACAGGCTCTGAATCACTCACTCACAATGGAATACAGTCTCTGAAGCACACACACAACATGGAAAACAGTTTCTGAATCACTCGGACACAATGGAATAAAATCTCTGAAACACTACAACACAATGGGGTACAGTGTCTGAATCACTCAGACACAATGGAATACAGTCTATGGATCACTCACACACAATGGACGACAGCTTCTGAATAACTCACACACAAAGGGTTACAGCCTCTGAATCACTCAGACACAATGGAGTACAGTCTTTGAATCACTTACACACAATGGAATACAGTCTCTGAATCACCCACACAGAATCGGATATCGCCTCTCAATCACACAAACACAGTGGGGCACAGTCTCTGAATCACTCACACACAATGAAATACAGACTCTGAATCAATCACACACAATGGAGTACAGTCTCTGGATCAATCACACACAATGGAATACAAATTCTGAATCATGCACACACAATGGGGTACAGTCTCTGAATCACTCACACACAATGGGGTACAGTCTCTGAATCAGTCACACACAATGGGGTACTGTCTCCTAATCACTCACAATGGAATACAGTCTCAGAAGCACCCACACACAATGGGAAACAGTCTCTGAATCACTCAAACACAATGGAATACAAACTCTGAAAAACCCCAACACAATGGGGTACAGAAACTGAATCACTCAGACACAATGGAATACAGTCTATGGATCATGCACACACAATGAGGAACAGTCTCAGAATCACTCACACACAATGGAGTACAGACGCTTAATCACTCAGACACAATGGCTTACAGTCTCTGAATCACACACACAATGGAGTACAGTCTCTGAATCGCTGAAACACAATGGATTACATTCTCTGAATCACACACACACAATGGAGAGCAGTCTCTGAATCACTCGGTCACAAGGGAATAAAGTCTCTGAAGCACTCACACAAAATGGAGTACAGTCTCTGAATCAGTCAGCCACAATGGAATACAGTCTATGAATCACGCACACGAAGAATACAGTCTCTGAATCACTCACACACAATGGAATACAGTCACAGATTCACTCAAACACAATGGAGTACAGTCTCTGAATCATGCACACACCATGGAAGACAGACTCTGAATCATTCAGACACAATAGAGTACTGTCTTTGAATCACTCGCACACAATGGAATACAGTCTCTGAATCACTCAGACACAGTGCGGTACAGCCTCTGAATCACTCACACATAATGGAATACAGGCTCTGAATCACTCACACGCAATGGAATACAGTCTCTGAATCACTCACACACATTGGAAAACAGTTTCAGAATCATTCAGACACAATGGAATAAAATTTCTGAAACACTCCAACACAATGGGGTACAGTCTCTGAATCACACACACAATGGAGTACAGTCTCTGAATCGCTGAAACACAATGGCTTACATTCTCTGAATCACTCACACACAATGGAGAGCAGTCTCTGAATCACTCGGTCACAAGGGAATACAGTCTCTGAATCACTCACACAAAATGGAGTACAGTCTCAGGATCACTCAGACACAATGGATACCCTCTCTGAATCACTCAGACACAATGGGGAACAGTCTCTGAATTGCTCAAACACAATGGCTTACAGTCTCTGAATCACTCACACACAATGGAGTACAGTCTCTGAAACACTCACACACAATGGGGTACAGTCTCTGAATCACTCACACACAATGAAATACAGACTCTGAATCACTCACACACAATGGAGTACAGTCTCTGGATCAATCAGACACAATGGAATACAAATTCTGAATCATGCATACACAATGGGGTACAGTCTCAAAATCACTCACACACAATGTGGTACAGTCTCTGAATCAGTCACACACAATGGGTTACTGTCTCTGAATCACTCACAAACAATGGAATACAGTCTCAGAAGCGCCAACACACAATGGGTAACAGACTCTGAATGACTCACACACAATGGAGTACATTCTCTGAATCACTCACACACAATGGAGTACAGTCTCTGAATCACACACACACAATGGAGTACAGTCTCTGAATCACTCACACACAATGGAATACAATCTCTGAAACACTCAGACACAATGGGGTACAGAATCTGAATCACTCAGACAGAATGGAATACAATCTGAATCACTCACACACAATGGGGTACAGTCACTGAATCACTCACACACAATGGAGTACAGTCTCTGAATCACTCACACACAATGGAGTACAGTCTCAGGATCACTCACACACAATGGAATACACTCTCTGAATCACTCAGACACAATGGCTTACAGTCTCTGAATCACACACACAATGGAGTACAGTCTCAGAATCGCTGAAACACAATGGCTTACATTCTCTGAATCACTCACACACAATGGAGAGCAGTCTCTGAATCACTCGGTCACAAGGGAATACAGTCTCTGAAGCACTCACACACAATGGAATACAGACTTTGAATCACTCACACACAATGGAGA
Organism: Isurus oxyrinchus; assembly: GCA_026770705.1. Lineage (NCBI taxonomy): Eukaryota > Metazoa > Chordata > Chondrichthyes > Lamniformes > Lamnidae > Isurus > Isurus oxyrinchus. The sequence goes on along the minus strand of JANJGN010000031.1, from coordinate 23,475,169 downwards.
GCAGTCTCTGAATCACTCACACACCATGGAATACAGACTTTAAATCACTCACACACAATGGAGAGCAGTCTCTGAATCACTCACACACAATGGAATACAGACTTTGAATCACTCACACACAATGGAGTACAGTCTCTGAATCACTCAGATACAATGGAGAGCAGTCTCTGAATCACTCGGTCAAAAGGGAATACAGTCTCTGAAGCACTCCCACAAAATGGAGTACAGTCTCTGAATCAGTCAGCCACAATGGAATACAGTCTATGAATCATGCACACAAAGAATACAGTCTCTGAATCACTCAGTCACAATGGAATACAGTCTCTGAAGCACCCACACACAATGGGTAACAGACTCTGAATCCCTCACACACAATGGAATACAGTCTCTGAATCACTCAAACACAATGGAGTACAGTCTCTGAATCATGCACACACCATGGAAGTCAGACTCTGAATCATTCAGACACAATGGAGTACTGTCTTTGAATCACTCGCACACAATGGAATACAGTCTCTGAATCACTCAGACACAGTGGGGTACAGCCTCTGAATCACTCACACATAATGGAATACAGGCTCTGAATCACTCACACGCAATGGAATACAGTCTCTGAATCACTCACACACATTGGAAAACAGTTTCAGAATCATTCAGACACAATGGAATAAAATTTCTGAAACACTCCAACACAATGGGGTACAGTCTCTGAATCACACACACAATGGAGTACAGTCTCTGAATCGCTGAAACACAATGGCTTACATTCTCTGAATCACACACACACAATGAGGAGCAGTCTCTGAATCACTCGGTCACAAGGGAATACAGTCTCTGAAGCACTCACACAAAATGGAGTACAGGATCACTCAGACACAATGGATACCCTCTCTGAATCACTCAGACACAATGGGGAACATCTCTGAATTGCTCAAACACAATGGCTTACAGTCTCTGAATCACTCACACACAACGGAGTACAGTCTCTGAAACACTCACACACAATGGGGTACAGTCTCTGAAACACTTACACACAATGAAATACAGACTCTGAATCACTCACACACAATGGAGTACAGTCTCTGGATCAATCAGACACAATGGAATACAAATTCTGAATCATGCATACACAATGGGGTACAGTCTCAGAATCACTCACACACAATTTGGTACAGTCTCTGAATCAGTCACACACAATGGGTTACTGTCTCTGAATCACTCACAAACAATGGAATACAGTCTCAGAAGCGCCAACACACAATGGGTAACAGTCTCTGAATCACTCACACACAATGGAGTACATTCTCTGAAACACTCACACACAATGGAGTACAGTCTCTGAATCACTCACACACAATGGAGTACAGTCTCTGAAGCACGCACACACAATGGGAAACAGTCTCTGAATCACTCAGACACAATGGAATACAATCTCTGAAACACTCAGACACAATGGGGTACAGAATCTGAATCACTCAGACAGAATGGAATACAATCTGAATCACTCACACACAATGGGGTACAGTCACTGAATCACTCACACACAATGGAGTACAGTCTCTGAATCACTCACACACAATGGAGTACAGTCTCAGGATCACTCACACACAATGGAATACACTCTCTGAATCACTCAGACACAATGGCTTACAGTCTCTGAATCACACACACAATGGAGTACAGTCTCTGAATCGCTGAAACACAATGGCTTACATTCTCTGAATCACTCACACACAATGGAGAGCAGTCTCTGAATCACTCGGTCACAAGGGAATACAGTCTCTGAAGCACTCCCACAAAATGGAGTACAGTCTCTGAATCAGTCAGCCACAATGGAATACAGTCTCTGAATCACTCAGTCACAATGGAATACAGTCTCTGAAGCACCCACACACAATGGGTAACAGACTCTGAATCCCTCACACACAATGGAGTACATTCTCTGAATCACTCAAACACAATGGAGTACAGTCTCTTAATCATGCACACACCATGGAAGTCAGACTCTGAATCATTCAGACACAATGGAGTACTGTCTTTGAATCACTCGCACACAATGGAATACAGTCTCTGAATCACTCAGACACAGTGGGGTACAGCCTCTGAATCACTCACACATAATGGAATACAGGCTCTGAATCACTCACACGCAATGGAATACAGTCTCTGAATCACTCATACACATTGGAAAACAGTTTCAGAATCATTCAGACACAATGGAATAAAATTTCTGAAACACTCCAACACAATGGGGTACAGTCTCTGAATCACACACACAATGGAGTACAGTCTCTGAATCGCTGAAACACAATGGCTTACATTCTCTGAATCACTCACACACAATGGAGAGCAGTCTCTGAATCACTCGGTCACAAGGGAATACAGTCTCTGAAGCACTCCCACAAAATGGAGTACAGTCTCAGGATCACTCAGACACAATGGATACCCTCTCTGAATCACTCAGACACAATGGGGAACAGTTTCTGAATTGCTCAAACACAATGGCTTACAGTCTCTGAATCACTCACACACAATGGAGTACAGTCTCTGAAACACACACACAATGGAGTACAGTCTCTGAATCACTCACACATAATGGGGTACAGTCTCTGTATCAATCAGACACAATGGAATACAAATTCTGAATCATGCATACACAATGGGGTACAGTCTCAGAATCACTCACACACAATGGGGTACAGTCTCTGAATCACTCACACACAATTGGGTACTGTCTCTGAATCACTCTCAATGGAATACAGTCTCAGAAGCACTCACACACAATGGGTAACAGACTCTGAATCCCTCACACACAATGGAGTACATTCTCTGAATCACTCACACACAATGGAGTACAGTCTCTGAATCACGCACACACAATGGCAAACAGTCTCTGAATCACTCAGACACAATGGGGTACAGAATCTGAATCACTCAGACAGAATGGAATACAATCTGAATCACTCAGACACAATGGGGTACAGTCACTGAATCACTCACACACAATGGAGTACAGTCTCTGAATCACTCACACACAATGGAGCACAGTCTCAGGATCACTCACACACAATGGAATACACTCTCTGAATCACTCAGACACAATGGCTTACAGTCTCTGAATCACACACACAATGCAGTAGAGTTTCTGAATCACTGAAACACAATAGCTTACATTCTCTGAATCACTCACACACAATGGAGAGCAGTCTCTGAATCACTCGGTCACAAGGGAATATAGTCTCTGAAGCACTCCCACAAAACGGGGTACAGTCTCTGAATCAATCAGCCACAATGGAATACAGTCTATGAATCACGCACACAAAGAATACAGTCTCTGAATCACTCAAACACAGTGGGGTACAGTCTCTGAATCACTCACACACAATGGAGTACCGTCTCTGAAACACTCACACACAATGGGGTACAGTCTCTGAATCACTCACACACAATGAAATACAGACTCTGAATCACTCACACACAATGGAGTACAGTCTCTTGATCAATCAGACACAATGGAATAGAAATTCTGAATCATGCATGCACAATGGGGTACAGTCTCAGAAACACTCACACACAATGGGGTACAGTCTCTGAATCAGTCTCAATGGAATACAGTCTCAGAAGCACCCACACACAATGGGTAACAGACTGTGAATCCCTCACACACAATGGAGTACAATCTCTGAATCATGCACACACCATGGAAGTCAGACTCTGAATCATTCAGACACAATGGAGTACTGTCTTTGAATCACTCGCACACAATGGAATACAGTCTCTGAATCACTCAGACACAATGGGGAACAGTCTCTGAATTGCTCAAACACAATGGCTTACAGTCTCTGAATCACTCACACACAATGGGTAACAGACTCTGAATCCCTCACACACAATGGAGTACATTCTCTGAATCACTCACACACAATGGAATACAGACTTTGAATCACTCACACACAATGGAGTACAGTCTCTGAATCACTCACACACAATGGAATACAGACTTTGAATCACTCACACACAATGGAATACAGACTTTGAATCACTCACACACAATGGAGTACTGTCTCTGAATCACTCAGACACAATGGAATACAATCTCTGAAACACTCAGACACAATGGGGTACAGAATCTGAATCACTCAGACAGAATGGAATACAATCTGAATCACTCACACACAATGGGGTACAGTCACTGAATCACTCACACACAATGGAGTACAGTCTCTGAATCACACACACAATGGAGTACAGTCTCAGGATAACTCACACACAATGGAATACACTCTCTGAATCACTCAGAGACAATGGCTTACAGTCTCTGAATCACACACACAATGGAGTACAGTCTCTGAATCGCTGAAACACAATGGCTTACATTATCTGAATCATTCACACACAATGGAGAGCAGTCTCTGAATCACTCGGTCACAAGGGAATACAGTCTCTGAAGCACTCCCACAAAATGGAGTACAGTCTCAGGATCACTCAGACACAATGGATACCCTCTCTGAATCACTCAGACACAATGGGGAACAGTCTCTGAATCAGTCAGCCACAATGGAATACAGTCTATGAATCACGCACACAAAGAATACAGTCTCTGAATCACTCAGTCACAATGGAATACAGTCTCTGAATCATGCACACACCATGGAAGTCAGACTCTGAATCATTCAGACACAATGGAGTACTGTCTTTGAATCACTCAAACACAGTGGGGTACAGTCTCTGAATCACTCACACACAATGGAGTACCGTCTCAGAATCACTCACACACAATGGGGTACAGTCTCTTGATCAATCAGACACAATGGGGTACTGTCTCTGAATCACTCTCAAAGGAATACAGTCTCTGAAGCACCCACACACAATGGGTAACAGACTCTGAATCCCTCACACACAATGGAGTACATTCTCTGAATCACTCACACACAATGGAGTACAGTCTCTGAATCACTCACACACAATGGGGTACAGACTTTGAATCACTCACACACAATGGAGTACAGTCTCTGAATCACTCACACACAATGGAATACAGACTTTGAATCACTCACACACAATGGAGTACAGTCTCTGAATCACTCAGACACAATGGAGTACAGTCTCTGAATCACTCAGACACAATGGAATACAATCTCTGAAACACTCAGACACAATGGGGTACAGAATCTGAATCACTCAGACAGAATGGAATACAATCTGAATCACTCACACACAATGGGGTACAGTCACTGAATCACTCACACACAATGGAGTACAGTCTCTGAATCACACACACAATGGAGTACAGTCTCAGGATCACTCACACACAATGGAATACACTCTCTGAATCACTCAGACACAATGGCTTACAGTCTCTGAATCACACACACAATGGAGTACAGTCTCTGAATCGCTGAAACACAATGGCTTACATTATCTGAATCATTCACACACAATGGAGAGCAGTCTCTGAATCACTCGGTCACAAGGGAATACAGTCTCTGAAGCACTCCCACAAAATGGAGTACAGTCTCTGAATCAGTCAGCCACAATGGAATACAGTCTATGAATCACGCACACAAAGAATACAGTCTCTGAATCACTCAGTCACAATGGAATACAGTCTCAGATTCACTCAAACACAATGGAGTACAGTCTCTGAATCATGCACACACCATGGAAGTCAGACTCTGAATCATTCAGACACAATGGAGTACTGTCTTTGAATCACTCGCACACAATGGAATACAGTCTCTGAATCACTCAGACACAGTGGGGTACAGCCTCTGAATCACTCACACATAATGGAATACAGGCTCTGAATCACTCACACGCAATGGAATACAGTCTCTGAATCACTCACACACGTTGGAAAACAGTTTCAGAATCATTCAGACACAATGGAATAAAATTTCTGAAACACTCCAACACAATGGGGTACAGTCTCTGAATCACACACACAATGGAGTACAATCTCTGAATCGCTTACACACAATGGCTTACATTCTCTGAATCACTCACACACAATGGAGAGCAGTCTCTGAATCACTCGGTCACAAGGGAATACAGTCTCTGAAGCACTCACACAAAATGGAGTACAGTCTCAGGATCACTCAGACACAATGGGGAACAGTCTCTGAATTGCTCAAACACAATGGCTTACAGTCTCTGAATCACTCACACACAATGGAGTACAGTCTCTGAAACACTCACATACAATGGGGTACAGTCTCTGAATCACTCACACACAATGGAGTACAGACTCTGAATCACTCACACACAATGGAGTACAGTCTCCGGATCAATCAGACACAATGGAATACAAATTCTGAATCATGCATACACAATGGGATACAGTCTCAGAATCACTCACACACAATGTGGTACAGTCTCTGAATCAGTCACACACAATGGGGTACTGTCTCTGAATCGCTCTCGATGGAATACAGTCTCTGAAGCACCCACACACAATGGGTAACAGACTCTGAATCCCTCACACACAAAGGAGTACAGTCTCTGAATCACTCAGTCACAAGGGAATACAGTCTCTGAAGCACTCACACAAAATGGAGTACAGTCTCAGGATCACTCAGACACAATGGATACCCTCTCTGAATCACTCAGACACAATGGGGAACAGTCTCTGAATTGCTCAAACACAATGGCTTACAGTCTCTGAATCACTCACACACAATGGAGTACAGTCTCTGAAACACTCACACACAATGGGGTACAGTCTCTGGATCAATCAGACACAATGGAATACAAATTCTGAATCATGCATACACAATGGGGTACAGTCTCAGAATCACTCACACACAATGGGGTACAGTCTCTGAATCACTCTCAATGGAATACAGTCTCAGAAGCACCCACACACAATGGGTAACAGACTCTGAATCCCTCACACACAATGGAGTACATTCTCTGAATCACTCACACACAATGGAGTACAGTCTCTGAATCACTCACACACAATGGAATACAGACTTTGAATCACTCACACACAATGGAGTACAGTCTCTGAATCACTCAGACACAATGGGGTACAGAATCTGAATCACTCAGACAGAATGGAATACAATCTGAATCACTCAGACACAATGGGGTACAGTCACTGAATCACTCAGACACAATGGGGTACAGTCACTGAATCACTCACACACAATGGGGTACAGTCACTGAATCACTCACACACAAAGGAGGACAGTCTCAGGATCACTCACACACAATGGAATACACTCTCTGAATCACTCAGACACAATGGCTTACAGTCTCTGAATCACACACACAATGGAGAGCAGTCTCTGAATCACTCGGTCACAAGGGAATACAGTCTCTGAAGCACTCCCACAAAATGGATTACAGTCTCTGAATCAGTCAGCCACAATGGAATACAGTCTATGAATCACGCACACAAAGAATACAGTCTCTGAATCACTCAGTCACAATGGAATACAGTCTCTGAAGCACCCACACACAATGGGTAACAGACTCTGAATCCCTCACACACAATGGAATACAGTCTCTGAATCACTCAAACACAGTGGGGTACAGTCTCTGAATCACTCACACACAATGGAATACAGTCACAGATTCACTCAAACACAATGGAGTACAGTCTCTGAATCATGCACACACCATGGAAGTCAGACTCTGAATCATTCAGACACAATGGAGTACTGTCTTTGAATCACTCGCACACAATGGAATACAGTCTCTGAATCACTCAGACACAGTGGGGTACAGCCTCTGAATCACTCACACATAATGGAATACAGGCTCTGAATCACTCACACGCAATGGAATACTGTCTCTGAATCACTCACACACATTGGAAAACAGTTTCAGAATCATTCAGACACAATGGAATAAAATTTCTGAAACACTCCAACACAATGGGGTACAGTCTCTGAATCACACACACAATGGAGTACAGTCTCTGAATCGCTGAAACACAATGGCTTACATTCTCTGAATCACTCACACACAATGGAGAGCAGTCTCTGAATCACTCGGTCACAAGGGAATACAGTCTCTGAAGCACTCCCACAAAATGGAGTACAGTCTCAGGATCACTCAGACACAATGGGGAACAGTCTTTGAATTGCTCAAACACAATGGCTTCCAGTCTCTGAATCACTCACACACAATGGAGTACAGTCTCTGGATCAATCAGACACAATGGAATACAAATTCTGAATCATGCATACACAATGGAGTACAGTCTCTGAATCAGTCACACACAATGGGGTACTGGCTCTGAATCACTCTCAATGGAATACAGTCTCTGAAGCATCCACACACAATGGGTAACAGACTCTGAATCCCTCACACACAATGGAGTACATTCTCTGAATCACTCACACACAATGGAGTACAGTCTCTGAATCACTCACACACAATGGAATACAGACTTTGAATCACTCACACACAATGGAGTACAGTCTCTGAATCACTCACACACAATGGAATACAGACTTTGAATCACTCACACACAATGGAGTACAGTCTCTGAATCACTCAGACACAATGGAATACAATCTCTGAAACACTCAGACACAATCGGGTACAGAATCTGAATCACTCAGACAGAATGGAATACAATCTGAATCACTCAGACACAATGGGGTACAGTCACTGAATCACTCACACACAATGGAGTACAGTCTCTGAATCACTCACACACAATGGAATACACTCTCTGAATCACTCAGACACAATGGCTTACCGTCTCTGAATCACACACACAATGCAGTACAGTCTCTGAATCACTGGAACACAATAGCTTACATTCTCTGAATCACTCACACATAATGGAGAGCAGTCTCTGAATCACTCGGTCACAAGGGAATATAGTCTCTGAAGCACTCCCACAAAACGGGGTACAGTCTCTGAATCAATCAGCCACAATGGAATACAGTCTATGAATCACGCACACAAAGAAGACAGTCTCTGAATCACTCAGTCACAATGGAATACAGTCTCTGAATTGCTCAAACACAATGGCTTACAGTCTCTGAATCACTCACACACAATGGGGTACAGTCTCTGGATCAATCAGACACAATGGAATACAAATTCTGAATCATGCATACACAATGGGGTACAGTCTCAGAATCACTCACACACAATGGGGTACAGTCTCTGAATCACTCTCAATGGAATACAGTCTCAGAAGCACCCACACACAATGGGTAACAGACTCTGAATCCCTCACACACAATGGAGTACATTCTCTGAATCACTCACACACAATGGAGTACAGTCTCTGAATCACTCACACACAATGGAATACAGACTTTGAATCACTCACACACAATGGAGTACAGTCTCTGAATCACTCAGACACAATGGGGTACAGAATCTGAATCACTCAGACAGAATGGAATACAATCTGAATCACTCAGACACAATGGGGTACAGTCACTGAATCACTCAGACACAATGGGGTACAGTCACTGAATCACTCACACACAATGGGGTACAGTCACTGAATCACTCACACACAAAGGAGGACAGTCTCAGGATCACTCACACACAATGGAATACACTCTCTGAATCACTCAGACACAATGGCTTACAGTCTCTGAATCACACACACAATGGAGAGCAGTCTCTGAATCACTCGGTCACAAGGGAATACAGTCTCTGAAGCACTCCCACAAAATGGATTACAGTCTCTGAATCAGTCAGCCACAATGGAATACAGTCTATGAATCACGCACACAAAGAATACAGTCTCTGAATCACTCAGTCACAATGGAATACAGTCTCTGAAGCACCCACACACAATGGGTAACAGACTCTGAATCCCTCACACACAATGGAATACAGTCTCTGAATCACTCAAACACAGTGGGGTACAGTCTCTGAATCACTCACACACAATGGAATACAGTCACAGATTCACTCAAACACAATGGAGTACAGTCTCTGAATCATGCACACACCATGGAAGTCAGACTCTGAATCATTCAGACACAATGGAGTACTGTCTTTGAATCACTCGCACACAATGGAATACAGTCTCTGAATCACTCAGACACAGTGGGGTACAGCCTCTGAATCACTCACACATAATGGAATACAGGCTCTGAATCACTCACACGCAATGGAATACTGTCTCTGAATCACTCACACACATTGGAAAACAGTTTCAGAATCATTCAGACACAATGGAATAAAATTTCTGAAACACTCCAACACAATGGGGTACAGTCTCTGAATCACACACACAATGGAGTACAGTCTCTGAATCGCTGAAACACAATGGCTTACATTCTCTGAATCACTCACACACAATGGAGAGCAGTCTCTGAATCACTCGGTCACAAGGGAATACAGTCTCTGAAGCACTCCCACAAAATGGAGTACAGTCTCAGGATCACTCAGACACAATGGGGAACAGTCTTTGAATTGCTCAAACACAATGGCTTCCAGTCTCTGAATCACTCACACACAATGGAGTACAGTCTCTGGATCAATCAGACACAATGGAATACAAATTCTGAATCATGCATACACAATGGAGTACAGTCTCTGAATCAGTCACACACAATGGGGTACTGGCTCTGAATCACTCTCAATGGAATACAGTCTCTGAAGCATCCACACACAATGGGTAACAGACTCTGAATCCCTCACACACAATGGAGTACATTCTCTGAATCACTCACACACAATGGAGTACAGTCTCTGAATCACTCACACACAATGGAATACAGACTTTGAATCACTCACACACAATGGAGTACAGTCTCTGAATCACTCACACACAATGGAATACAGACTTTGAATCACTCACAAACAATGGAGTACAGTCTCTGAATCACTCAGACACAATGGAATACAATCTCTGAAACACTCAGACACAATCGGGTACAGAATCTGAATCACTCAGACAGAATGGAATACAATCTGAATCACTCAGACACAATGGGGTACAGTCACTGAATCACTCACACACAATGGAGTACAGTCTCTGAATCACTCACACACAATGGAATACACTCTCTGAATCACTCAGACACAATGGCTTACCGTCTCTGAATCACACACACAATGCAGTACAGTCTCTGAATCACTGGAACACAATAGCTTACATTCTCTGAATCACTCACACATAATGGAGAGCAGTCTCTGAATCACTCGGTCACAAGGGAATATAGTCTCTGAAGCACTCCCACAAAACGGGGTACAGTCTCTGAATCAATCAGCCACAATGGAATACAGTCTATGAATCACGCACACAAAGAAGACAGTCTCTGAATCACTCAGTCACAATGGAATACTGTCTCTGAATTGCTCAAACACAATGGCTTACAGTCTCTGAATCACTCACACACAATCGAATACAGTCACTGAATCACTCAAACACAATGGTGTACAGACTCTGAATCAATCACACACAATGGAGTACAGTCTCCGAATCATTCACACACAATGGAATACAGTCTCTGAATCACTCTCACACAATGGAATAAAGTCTCTGAATCACTCACACACAATGGAATACAGTATGTGAATCACTCACACACAATAGAGTACAGTTTCTAAGATATTCACACACAATGGAGTAGCCTCTGAATCACTAAGACACAATGGGGCACAGTCTGTGAATCCCTCATGCACTATGGAATTCAGTCTCTGAATCATTCACACACAATGGAATGCAGTCTCTGAATCACTCACACACAATGGGGTACAGTATCTGAATCACACACACACAATTGGGTACGGTCTCTGAATCACAAAGACACAATGGGGATCAGTCTCTGAATCACACAGACACAATGGCGTACCGTCTCAGAGTAACTCAGACACAATGGGGTACAGACGCTTAATCACTCAGACACAATGGAATACACACTCTGAATCTCTCACACACAATGGGGCACTATCTCTGATACACTCACACACAATGGGGTAGCCTCTGAATCACTCAGAGAGAATGGAGTACAATCTAAAAATCACTCACGCACAATGGAATACAGTCTCTGAATCACTCACACACAATGGAATACAGTCTATGAATCACACACACCATGGGGTACAGTCTATCAATCACACACACAATGGGGTACAGTCACTGAATCACTCAGACACAATGGGGTACAGTCACAGAATCACTCAGACACAATGGGGTACAGTCTCTGAATCACTCAGACACAATGGGGTACAGTCTGTGAATCACTCAGACACCACGAGGTACGGTCTCTGAATCAATCAAACACAATAGGGTACAGTCGCAGAATCACTCACACGCAATGGAGTACAGTCTCTGACTCACTCACACACAATGGAATACAGTCTCTGAATCACACACACAATGGAATACAGTCTCTGAATCACACACACAATGGAATACAGTTTCTGATACACTCCCACACAATGGGGTGCAGTGTCTGAAGCACACAGACACAACGGAATACAGTCTATGAGACACTCACAGAAAATGGAATAGCCTCAGACAAAATGGGGTTCAGTCTCTGAATCACTCACACACAATGGAATACAGTTTCAGAATCACTCAGACACAATGAGGTACAGTCTCTGAATCACTCATACATAATGGAATACAGTCTCTGAATCATTCACACACAATGGAATACAGTCTCTGAATCACACACACAATGGAATACAGTCTATGAATCACTCACAGACAATGGGATACAGTCTAAGAATCACACACACACAATAGGGTACAGTCTCTGGATCACTCACACACAATGGCGCATGGTCTCTGAATCACGCAATCACAATGGAATACAGTCTCTGAATCACACACGTAATGGGGTTCTATCTCTGAATCACACACACACAATGGGGTAAGGTCTCTGAATCACTCAAACACAGAGGCGTACCGTTTCAGAGTCACTCACATAAAAAGTGGTACCGTCACTGAATCACTAAGAGACAATGGGGTACAGTCTCTGAATCACACAGACACAATGGGGTACAGATGCTTAATCACTCAGACACAGTGGGGTAAAGTCTCTGAATCATGCACATACAATGGGGTACAGTCTCAGAATCACTCACACACAATGGGGTACATACTCTAAACCACACAGACAGCAGGATAACATCTCTGAATCACCCAGACACAATTGGGTACAGTCTCTGGATCACTCACACACAATGGCGTACTGTCTCTGAAACACTCAAACACAATGGGGTACGGTCTCTGAATCACGCACACACAATGGAATACAGTCGCTGAATCACTCAACCGCAATGGGGTACTGTTTGTGAATCACACACTAACAATGGGGTAAGGATTCTGAATCACTCAAACACAATGGGATACAATATCTGAATCACTCAAACACAATGGAATGCAGTCGCTGAATCATTCACACACAATGGGGTACAGACTCTTAATCACTCAGAAACAATGGGGCACAGTCTCTGAAACACTCCCACACAATGGACAACAGTCTCTGAATCACTCACACACAATGGAATACAGTTTCAGAATCACTCAGACACAATGGGGTGCAGTCTGTGAATCACTCACACACAAGGAGGTACAGTCTCTGAATCACTCATACATAATGGAATACAGTCTCTGAATCACTCACACTCAATGGAATACAGTCTCTGAATCACACACACAATGGAATACAGTCTCTGAATCACTCACACACAATCGAATACAGTCACTGAATCACTCAAACACAATGGTGTACAGACTCTGAATCAATCACACACAATGGAGTACAGTCTCCGAATCATTCACACACAATGGAATACAGTCTCTGAATCACTCTCACACAATGGAATAAAGTCTCTGAATCACTCACACACAATGGAATACAGTATGTGAATCACTCACACACAATGAAATACAGTCTCTGATACACTCACACACAATGGAGTAGCCTCTGAATCACTCAGACAGAATGGGGTACAGTCTGTGAATCACGCATGCACAATGGAATACAGTCTCTGAAACACTCACACACAATGGAAAACAGTCTCTGAATCACTCACACACAATGGAATACAGTCTCTGAATCACACACACACAATGGAATACAGTATGTGAATCACTCACACACAATGAAATACAGTCTCTGATACACTCACACACAATGGAATACAGTATGTGAATCACTCACACACAATGAAATACAGTCTCTGATACACTCACACACAATGGAGTAGCCTCTGAATCACTCAGACAGAATGGGGTACAGTCTGTGAATCACGCATGCACAATGGAATACAGTCTCTGAAACACTCACACACAATGGAAAACAGTCTCTGAATCACTCACACACAATGGAATACAGTCTCTGAATCACACACACAATGGAATACAGTCTCTGAATCACTCATACACAATGAAATACAGTCTCTGATACACTCACACAGAATGGAGTAGCCTCTGAATCACTCAGACAGAATGGGGTACAGTCTGTGAATCACGCATGCACAATGGAATACAGTCTCTGAAACACTCACACACAATGGAAAACAGTCTATGAATCAGTCACACACAATGGGGTACAGTCTCTGAATCACCCAGAGACAATGGGGTACAGTCTTTGGATCAATCACACACAATGGTGTAGGGACTCGGAATCATGCACGCGCAATGGAATACAGTCTCTGAACCACTCACACACAATGGGGTACAGACTCTAAACCACACAGACAGAATGCTTACATCTCTGAATCACTCAGACACAATGGGGTACAGTTTCTGGATCACTCACACACAATGGCATACTGTCTCTGAAACACTCAAACACAATGGGGTACGGTCTCTCAATCACTCATATACAATGGAATACAGTCTCTGATACACACACTCAATGGAGTAGCATCTGAATCACTCAGACATAATGGGGCACAGTCTGTGAATCACTCAGGCACAATGGAATACAGTCTCTGAATCACTCACACACAATGGAATACAGTCTATGAATCACTCACACACAATGGGATACAGTCTAAGAATCACACACACACAATAGTGTACAGTCCCTGAATCACTCAGACACAATGGGGTACAGTCCTTGAATCACTCAGACACAATGGGGTACAGTCTCTAGATCACTCACACACAATGGCGCATGGTCTCTGAATTACGCAATCACAATGGAATACAGTCTCTGAATCACTCATACGTAATGGGGTTCTATCTCTGAATCACTCACACACAATGGGGTAAGGTCTCTGAATCACTCAAACACAGAGGCGTACCGTCTCAGAGTCACTCACACACAATGGTTTACAGACGCTTAACCACTCAGACAAAAAGGGGTACCGTCTCTGCATCACTAAGACACAATAAGGTACAGTGTCTGAATAACACAGACACAATGGGATACAGACGCTTAATCACTCAGTCACAGTGGGGTAAAGTCTCTGAATCATGCACATACAATGGGGTACAGTCTCTGAATCACTCAAACACAATGGGATACAGTCTCTGAATCACTCAAACACAATGGACAACAGTCTCTGAATCACTCACACACAATGGACTACAGTCGCAGAATCACTCACAGACATTGGAATACAGTCGCTGAATCACTCACACACAATGGAATACAGTCTCTGAAGCACTCCCACAAAATGGATTACAGTCTCTGAATCAGTCAGCCACAATGGAATACAGTCTATGAATCACGCACACAAAGAATACAGTCTCTGAATCACTCAGTCACAATGGAATACAGTCTCTGAAGCACCCACACACAATGGGTAACAGACTCTGAATCCCTCACACACAATGGAATACAGTCTCTGAATCACTCAAACACAGTGGGGTACAGTCTCTGAATCACTCACACACAATGGAATACAGTCACAGATTCACTCAAACACAATGGAGTACAGTCTCTGAATCATGCACACACCATGGAAGTCAGACTCTGAATCATTCAGACACAATGGAGTACTGTCTTTGAATCACTCGCACACAATGGAATACAGTCTCTGAATCACTCAGACACAGTGGGGTACAGCCTCTGAATCACTCACACATAATGGAATACAGGCTCTGAATCACTCACACGCAATGGAATACTGTCTCTGAATCACTCACACACATTGGAAAACAGTTTCAGAATCATTCAGACACAATGGAATAAAATTTCTGAAACACTCCAACACAATGGGGTACAGTCTCTGAATCACACACACAATGCAGTACAGTCTCTGAATCACTGGAACACAATAGCTTACATTCTCTGAATCACTCACACATAATGGAGAGCAGTCTCTGAATCACTCGGTCACAAGGGAATACAGTCTCTGAAGCACTCCCACAAAATGGAGTACAGTCTCAGGATCACTCAGACACAATGGGGAACAGTCTTTGAATTGCTCAAACACAATGGCTTCCAGTCTCTGAATCACTCACACACAATGGAGTACAGTCTCTGGATCAATCAGACACAATGGAATACAAATTCTGAATCATGCATACACAATGGAGTACAGTCTCTGAATCAGTCACACACAATGGGGTACTGGCTCTGAATCACTCTCAATGGAATACAGTCTCTGAAGCATCCACACACAATGGGTAACAGACTCTGAATCCCTCACACACAATGGAGTACATTCTCTGAATCACTCACACACAATGGAGTACAGTCTCTGAATCACTCACACACAATGGAATACAGACTTTGAATCACTCACACACAATGGAGTACAGTCTCTGAATCACTCACACACAATGGAATACAGACTTTGAATCACTCACACACAATGGAGTACAGTCTCTGAATCACTCAGACACAATGGAATACAATCTCTGAAACACTCAGACACAATCGGGTACAGAATCTGAATCACTCAGACAGAATGGAATACAATCTGAATCACTCAGACACAATGGGGTACAGTCACTGAATCACTCACACACAATGGAGTACAGTCTCTGAATCACTCACACACAATGGAATACACTCTCTGAATCACTCAGACACAATGGCTTACCGTCTCTGAATCACACACACAATGCAGTACAGTCTCTGAATCACTGGAACACAATAGCTTACATTCTCTGAATCACTCACACATAATGGAGAGCAGTCTCTGAATCACTCGGTCACAAGGGAATATAGTCTCTGAAGCACTCCCACAAAACGGGGTACAGTCTCTGAATCAATCAGCCACAATGGAATACAGTCTATGAATCACGCACACAAAGAAGACAGTCTCTGAATCACTCAGTCACAATGGAATACAGTCTCTGAATTGCTCAAACACAATGGCTTACAGTCTCTGAATCACTCACACACAATCGAATACAGTCACTGAATCACTCAAACACAATGGTGTACAGACTCTGAATCAATCACACACAATGGAGTACAGTCTCCGAATCATTCACACACAATGGAATACAGTCTCTGAATCACTCTCACACAATGGAATAAAGTCTCTGAATCACTCACACACAATGGAATACAGTATGTGAATCACTCACACACAATAGAGTACAGTTTCTAAGATATTCACACACAATGGAGTAGCCTCTGAATCACTAAGACACAATGGGGCACAGTCTGTGAATCCCTCATGCACTATGGAATTCAGTCTCTGAATCATTCACACACAATGGAATGCAGTCTCTGAATCACTCACACACAATGGGGTACAGTATCTGAATCACACACACACAATTGGGTACGGTCTCTGAATCACAAAGACACAATGGGGATCAGTCTCTGAATCACACAGACACAATGGCGTACCGTCTCAGAGTAACTCAGACACAATGGGGTACAGACGCTTAATCACTCAGACACAATGGAATACACACTCTGAATCTCTCACACACAATGGGGCACTATCTCTGATACACTCACACACAATGGGGTAGCCTCTGAATCACTCAGAGAGAATGGAGTACAATCTAAAAATCACTCACGCACAATGGAATACAGTCTCTGAATCACTCACACACAATGGAATACAGTCTATGAATCACACACACCACGGGGTACAGTCTATCAATCACACACACAATGGGGTACAGTCACTGAATCACTCAGACACAATGGGGTACAGTCACAGAATCACTCAGACACAATGGGGTACAGTCTCTGAATCACTCAGACACAATGGGGTACAGTCTGTGAATCACTCAGACACCACGAGGTACGGTCTCTGAATCAATCAAACACAATAGGGTACAGTCGCAGAATCACTCACACGCAATGGAGTACAGTCTCTGACTCACTCACACACAATGGAATACAGTCTCTGAATCACACACACAATGGAATACAGTCTCTGAATCACACACACAATGGAATACAGTTTCTGATACACTCCCACACAATGGGGTGCAGTGTCTGAAGCACACAGACACAACGGAATACAGTCTATGAGACACTCACAGAAAATGGAATAGCCTCAGACAAAATGGGGTTCAGTCTCTGAATCACTCACACACAATGGAATACAGTTTCAGAATCACTCAGACACAATGAGGTACAGTCTCTGAATCACTCATACATAATGGAATACAGTCTCTGAATCATTCACACACAATGGAATACAGTCTCTGAATCACACACACAATGGAATACAGTCTATGAATCACTCACAGACAATGGGATACAGTCTAAGAATCACACACACACAATAGGGTACAGTCTCTGGATCACTCACACACAATGGCGCATGGTCTCTGAATCACGCAATCACAATGGAATACAGTCTCTGAATCACACACGTAATGGGGTTCTATCTCTGAATCACACACACACAATGGGGTAAGGTCTCTGAATCACTCAAACACAGAGGCGTACCGTTTCAGAGTCACTCACATAAAAAGTGGTACCGTCACTGAATCACTAAGAGACAATGGGGTACAGTCTCTGAATAACACAGACACAATGGGGTACAGATGCTTAATCACTCAGACACAGTGGGGTAAAGTCTCTGAATCATGCACATACAATGGGGTACAGTCTCAGAATCACTCACACACAATGGGGTACATACTCTAAACCACACAGACAGCAGGATAACATCTCTGAATCACCCAGACAAAATGGGGTTCAGTCTCTGAATCACTCACACACAATGGAATACAGTTTCAGAATCACTCAGACACAATGAGGTACAGTCTCTGAATCACTCATACATAATGGAATACAGTCTCTGAATCATTCACACACAATGGAATACAGTCTCTGAATCACACACACAATGGAATACAGTCTATGAATCACTCACAGACAATGGGATACAGTCTAAGAATCACACACACACAATAGGGTACAGTCTCTGGATCACTCACACACAATGGCGCATGGTCTCTGAATCACGCAATCACAATGGAATACAGTCTCTGAATCACACACGTAATGGGGTTCTATCTCTGAATCACACACACACAATGGGGTAAGGTCTCTGAATCACTCAAACACAGAGGCGTACCGTTTCAGAGTCACTCACATAAAAAGTGGTACCGTCACTGAATCACTAAGAGACAATGGGGTACAGTCTCTGAATAACACAGACACAATGGGGTACAGATGCTTAATCACTCAGACACAGTGGGGTAAAGTCTCTGAATCATGCACATACAATGGGGTACAGTCTCAGAATCACTCACACACAATGGGGTACATACTCTAAACCACACAGACAGCAGGATAACATCTCTGAATCACCCAGACACAATTGGGTACAGTCTCTGGATCACTCACACACAATGGCGTACTGTCTCTGAAACACTCAAACACAATGGGGTACGGTCTCTGAATCACGCACACACAATGGAATACAGTCGCTGAATCACTCAACCGCAATGGGGTACTGTTTGTGAATCACACACTAACAATGGGGTAAGGATTCTGAATCACTCAAACACAATGGGATACAATATCTGAATCACTCAAACACAATGGAATGCAGTCGCTGAATCATTCACACACAATGGGGTACAGACTCTTAATCACTCAGAAACAATGGGGCACAGTCTCTGAAACACTCCCACACAATGGACAACAGTCTCTGAATCACTCACACACAATGGAATACAGTTTCAGAATCACTCAGACACAATGGGGTGCAGTCTGTGAATCACTCACACACAAGGAGGTACAGTCTCTGAATCACTCATACATAATGGAATACAGTCTCTGAATCACTCACACTCAATGGAATACAGTCTCTGAATCACACACACAATGGAATACAGTCTCTGAATCACTCACACACAATCGAATACAGTCACTGAATCACTCAAACACAATGGTGTACAGACTCTGAATCAATCACACACAATGGAGTACAGTCTCCGAATCATTCACACACAATGGAATACTGTCTCTGAATCACTCTCACACAATGGAATAAAGTCTCTGAATCACTCACACACAATGGAATACAGTATGTGAATCACTCACACACAATGAAATACAGTCTCTGATACACTCACACACAATGGAGTAGCCTCTGAATCACTCAGACAGAATGGGGTACAGTCTGTGAATCACGCATGCACAATGGAATACAGTCTCTGAAACACTCACACACAATGGAAAACAGTCTCTGAATCACTCACACACAATGGAATACAGTCTCTGAATCACACACACACAATGGAATACAGTATGTGAATCACTCACACACAATGAAATACAGTCTCTGATACACTCACACACAATGGAATACAGTATGTGAATCACTCACACACAATGAAATACAGTCTCTGATACACTCACACACAATGGAGTAGCCTCTGAATCACTCAGACAGAATGGGGTACAGTCTGTGAATCACGCATGCACAATGGAATACAGTCTCTGAAACACTCACACACAATGGAAAACAGTCTCTGAATCACTCACACACAATGGAATACAGTCTCTGAATCACACACACAATGGAATACAGTCTCTGAATCACTCATACACAATGAAATACAGTCTCTGATACACTCACACAGAATGGAGTAGCCTCTGAATCACTCAGACAGAATGGGGTACAGTCTGTGAATCACGCATGCACAATGGAATACAGTCTCTGAAACACTCACACACAATGGAAAACAGTCTATGAATCAGTCACACACAATGGGGTACAGTCTCTGAATCACCCAGAGACAATGGGGTACAGTCTTTGGATCAATCACACACAATGGTGTAGGGACTCGGAATCATGCACGCGCAATGGAATACAGTCTCTGAACCACTCACACACAATGGGGTACAGACTCTAAACCACACAGACAGAATGCTTACATCTCTGAATCACTCAGACACAATGGGGTACAGTTTCTGGATCACTCACACACAATGGCATACTGTCTCTGAAACACTCAAACACAATGGGGTACGGTCTCTCAATCACTCATATACAATGGAATACAGTCTCTGATACACACACTCAATGGAGTAGCATCTGAATCACTCAGACATAATGGGGCACAGTCTGTGAATCACTCAGGCACAATGGAATACAGTCTCTGAATCACTCACACACAATGGAATACAGTCTATGAATCACTCACACACAATGGGATACAGTCTAAGAATCACACACACACAATAGTGTACAGTCCCTGAATCACTCAGACACAATGGGGTACAGTCCTTGAATCACTCAGACACAATGGGGTACAGTCTCTGGATCACTCACACACAATGGCGCATGGTCTCTGAATTACGCAATCACAATGGAATACAGTCTCTGAATCACTCATACGTAATGGGGTTCTATCTCTGAATCACTCACACACAATGGGGTAAGGTCTCTGAATCACTCAAACACAGAGGCGTACCGTCTCAGAGTCACTCACACACAATGGTTTACAGACGCTTAACCACTCAGACAAAAAGGGGTACCGTCTCTGCATCACTAAGACACAATAAGGTACAGTGTCTGAATAACACAGACACAATGGGATACAGACGCTTAATCACTCAGTCACAGTGGGGTAAAGTCTCTGAATCATGCACATACAATGGGGTACAGTCTCTGAATCACTCAAACACAATGGGATACAGTCTCTGAATCACTCAAACACAATGGACAACAGTCGCAGAATCACTCACAAACATTGGAATACAGTCGCTGAATCACTCACACACAATGGAATACAGTCTCTGAAGCACTCCCACAAAATGGATTACAGTCTCTGAATCAGTCAGCCACAATGGAATACAGTCTATGAATCACGCACACAAAGAATACAGTCTCTGAATCACTCAGTCACAATGGAATACAGTCTCTGAAGCACCCACACACAATGGGTAACAGACTCTGAATCCCTCACACACAATGGAATACAGTCTCTGAATCACTCAAACACAGTGGGGTACAGTCTCTGAATCACTCACACACAATGGAATACAGTCACAGATTCACTCAAACACAATGGAGTACAGTCTCTGAATCATGCACACACCATGGAAGTCAGACTCTGAATCATTCAGACACAATGGAGTACTGTCTTTGAATCACTCGCACACAATGGAATACAGTCTCTGAATCACTCAGACACAGTGGGGTACAGCCTCTGAATCACTCACACATAATGGAATACAGGCTCTGAATCACTCACACGCAATGGAATACTGTCTCTGAATCACTCACACACATTGGAAAACAGTTTCAGAATCATTCAGACACAATGGAATAAAATTTCTGAAACACTCCAACACAATGGGGTACAGTCTCTGAATCACACACACAATGGAGTACAGTCTCTGAATCGCTGAAACACAATGGCTTACATTCTCTGAATCACTCACACACAATGGAGAGCAGTCTCTGAATCACTCGGTCACAAGGGAATACAGTCTCTGAAGCACTCCCACAAAATGGAGTACAGTCTCAGGATCACTCAGACACAATGGGGAACAGTCTTTGAATTGCTCAAACACAATGGCTTCCAGTCTCTGAATCACTCACACACAATGGAGTACAGTCTCTGGATCAATCAGACACAATGGAATACAAATTCTGAATCATGCATACACAATGGAGTACAGTCTCTGAATCAGTCACACACAATGGGGTACTGGCTCTGAATCACTCTCAATGGAATACAGTCTCTGAAGCATCCACACACAATGGGTAACAGACTCTGAATCCCTCACACACAATGGAGTACATTCTCTGAATCACTCACACACAATGGAGTACAGTCTCTGAATCACTCACACACAATGGAATACAGACTTTGAATCACTCACACACAATGGAGTACAGTCTCTGAATCACTCACACACAATGGAATACAGACTTTGAATCACTCACACACAATGGAGTACAGTCTCTGAATCACTCAGACACAATGGAATACAATCTCTGAAACACTCAGACACAATCGGGTACAGAATCTGAATCACTCAGACAGAATGGAATACAATCTGAATCACTCAGACACAATGGGGTACAGTCACTGAATCACTCACACACAATGGAGTACAGTCTCTGAATCACTCACACACAATGGAATACACTCTCTGAATCACTCAGACACAATGGCTTACCGTCTCTGAATCACACACACAATGCAGTACAGTCTCTGAATCACTGGAACACAATAGCTTACATTCTCTGAATCACTCACACATAATGGAGAGCAGTCTCTGAATCACTCGGTCACAAGGGAATATAGTCTCTGAAGCACTCCCACAAAACGGGGTACAGTCTCTGAATCAATCAGCCACAATGGAATACAGTCTATGAATCACGCACACAAAGAAGACAGTCTCTGAATCACTCAGTCACAATGGAATACAGTCTCTGAATTGCTCAAACACAATGGCTTACAGTCTCTGAATCACTCACACACAATCGAATACAGTCACTGAATCACTCAAACACAATGGTGTACAGACTCTGAATCAATCACACACAATGGAGTACAGTCTCCGAATCATTCACACACAATGGAATACAGTCTCTGAATCACTCTCACACAATGGAATAAAGTCTCTGAATCACTCACACACAATGGAATACAGTATGTGAATCACTCACACACAATAGAGTACAGTTTCTAAGATATTCACACACAATGGAGTAGCCTCTGAATCACTAAGACACAATGGGGCACAGTCTGTGAATCCCTCATGCACTATGGAATTCAGTCTCTGAATCATTCACACACAATGGAATGCAGTCTCTGAATCACTCACACACAATGGGGTACAGTATCTGAATCACACACACACAATTGGGTACGGTCTCTGAATCACAAAGACACAATGGGGATCAGTCTCTGAATCACACAGACACAATGGCGTACCGTCTCAGAGTAACTCAGACACAATGGGGTACAGACGCTTAATCACTCAGACACAATGGAATACACACTCTGAATCTCTCACACACAATGGGGCACTATCTCTGATACACTCACACACAATGGGGTAGCCTCTGAATCACTCAGAGAGAATGGAGTACAATCTAAAAATCACTCACGCACAATGGAATACAGTCTCTGAATCACTCACACACAATGGAATACAGTCTATGAATCACACACACCACGGGGTACAGTCTATCAATCACACACACAATGGGGTACAGTCACTGAATCACTCAGACACAATGGGGTACAGTCACAGAATCACTCAGACACAATGGGGTACAGTCTCTGAATCACTCAGACACAATGGGGTACAGTCTGTGAATCACTCAGACACCACGAGGTACAGTCTCTGAATCAATCAAACACAATAGGGTACAGTCGCAGAATCACTCACACGCAATGGAGTACAGTCTCTGACTCACTCACACACAATGGAATACAGTCTCTGAATCACACACACAATGGAATACAGTCTCTGAATCACACACACAATGGAATACAGTTTCTGATACACTCCCACACAATGGGGTGCAGTGTCTGAAGCACACAGACACAACGGAATACAGTCTATGAGACACTCACAGAAAATGGAATAGCCTCAGACAAAATGGGGTTCAGTCTCTGAATCACTCACACACAATGGAATACAGTTTCAGAATCACTCAGACACAATGAGGTACAGTCTCTGAATCACTCATACATAATGGAATACAGTCTCTGAATCATTCACACACAATGGAATACAGTCTCTGAATCACACACACAATGGAATACAGTCTATGAATCACTCACAGACAATGGGATACAGTCTAAGAATCACACACACACAATAGGGTACAGTCTCTGGATCACTCACACACAATGGCGCATGGTCTCTGAATCACGCAATCACAATGGAATACAGTCTCTGAATCACACACGTAATGGGGTTCTATCTCTGAATCACACACACACAATGGGGTAAGGTCTCTGAATCACTCAAACACAGAGGCGTACCGTTTCAGAGTCACTCACATAAAAAGTGGTACCGTCACTGAATCACTAAGAGACAATGGGGTACAGTCTCTGAATAACACAGACACAATGGGGTACAGATGCTTAATCACTCAGACACAGTGGGGTAAAGTCTCTGAATCATGCACATACAATGGGGTACAGTCTCAGAATCACTCACACACAATGGGGTACATACTCTAAACCACACAGACAGCAGGATAACATCTCTGAATCACCCAGACACAATTGGGTACAGTCTCTGGATCACTCACACACAATGGCGTACTGTCTCTGAAACACTCAAACACAATGGGGTACGGTCTCTGAATCACGCACACACAATGGAATACAGTCGCTGAATCACTCAACCGCAATGGGGTACTGTTTGTGAATCACACACTAACAATGGGGTAAGGATTCTGAATCACTCAAACACAATGGGATACAATATCTGAATCACTCAAACACAATGGAATGCAGTCGCTGAATCATTCACACACAATGGGGTACAGACTCTTAATCACTCAGAAACAATGGGGCACAGTCTCTGAAACACTCCCACACAATGGACAACAGTCTCTGAATCACTCACACACAATGGAATACAGTTTCAGAATCACTCAGACACAATGGGGTGCAGTCTGTGAATCACTCACACACAAGGAGGTACAGTCTCTGAATCACTCATACATAATGGAATACAGTCTCTGAATCACTCACACTCAATGGAATACAGTCTCTGAATCACACACACAATGGAATACAGTCTCTGAATCACTCACACACAATCGAATACAGTCACTGAATCACTCAAACACAATGGTGTACAGACTCTGAATCAATCACACACAATGGAGTACAGTCTCCGAATCATTCACACACAATGGAATACAGTCTCTGAATCACTCTCACACAATGGAATAAAGTCTCTGAATCACTCACACACAATGGAATACAGTATGTGAATCACTCACACACAATGAAATACAGTCTCTGATACACTCACACACAATGGAGTAGCCTCTGAATCACTCAGACAGAATGGGGTACAGTCTGTGAATCATGCATGCACAATGGAATACAGTCTCTGAAACACTCACACACAATGGAAAACAGTCTCTGAATCACTCACACACAATGGAATACAGTCTCTGAATCACACACACACAATGGAATACAGTATGTGAATCACTCACACACAATGAAATACAGTCTCTGATACACTCACACACAATGGAATACAGTATGTGAATCACTCACACACAATGAAATACAGTCTCTGATACACTCACACACAATGGAGTAGCCTCTGAATCACTCAGACAGAATGGGGTACAGTCTGTGAATCACGCATGCACAATGGAATACAGTCTCTGAAACACTCACACACAATGGAAAACAGTCTCTGAATCACTCACACACAATGGAATACAGTCTCTGAATCACACACACAATGGAATACAGTCTCTGAATCACTCATACACAATGAAATACAGTCTCTGATACACTCACACAGAATGGAGTAGCCTCTGAATCACTCAGACAGAATGGGGTACAGTCTGTGAATCACGCATGCACAATGGAATACAGTCTCTGAAACACTCACACACAATGGAAAACAGTCTATGAATCAGTCACACACAATGGGGTACAGTCTCTGAATCACCCAGAGACAATGGGGTACAGTCTTTGGATCAATCACACACAATGGTGTAGGGACTCGGAATCATGCACGCGCAATGGAATACAGTCTCTGAACCACTCACACACAATGGGGTACAGACTCTAAACCACACAGACAGAATGCTTACATCTCTGAATCACTCAGACACAATGGGGTACAGTTTCTGGATCACTCACACACAATGGCATACTGTCTCTGAAACACTCAAACACAATGGGGTACGGTCTCTCAATCACTCATATACAATGGAATACAGTCTCTGATACACACACTCAATGGAGTAGCATCTGAATCACTCAGACATAATGGGGCACAGTCTGTGAATCACTCAGGCACAATGGAATACAGTCTCTGAATCACTCACACACAATGGAATACAGTCTATGAATCACTCACACACAATGGGATACAGTCTAAGAATCACACACACACAATAGTGTACAGTCCCTGAATCACTCAGACACAATGGGGTACAGTCCTTGAATCACTCAGACACAATGGGGTACAGTCTCTGGATCACTCACACACAATGGCGCATGGTCTCTGAATTACGCAATCACAATGGAATACAGTCTCTGAATCACTCATACGTAATGGGGTTCTATCTCTGAATCACTCACACACAATGGGGTAAGGTCTCTGAATCACTCAAACACAGAGGCGTACCGTCTCAGAGTCACTCACACACAATGGTTTACAGACGCTTAACCACTCAGACAAAAAGGGGTACCGTCTCTGCATCACTAAGACACAATAAGGTACAGTGTCTGAATAACACAGACACAATGGGATACAGACGCTTAATCACTCAGTCACAGTGGGGTAAAGTCTCTGAATCATGCACATACAATGGGGTACAGTCTCTGAATCACTCAAACACAATGGGATACAGTCTCTGAATCACTCAAACACAATGGACAACAGTCTCTGAATCACTCACACACAATGGACTACAGTCGCAGAATCACTCACAGACATTGGAATACAGTCGCTGAATCACTCACACACAATGGAATACAGTCTCTGAATCACTCACACACAATGGAATACAGACTCTCAACCACACAGACAGAATGATAACATCTCTGAATCACCCACACACAATTGGGTACAGTCTCTGGATCACTCACACACAATGGCGTACTGTCTCTGAAACACTCAAACACAATGGGGTACGGTCTCTGAATCACACACACACAATGGAATACAGTCGCTGAATCACTCACCCGTAATGGGGTACTGTCTCTGAATCACACACACACACAATGGGGTACGGTCTCTGAATCACTCAAACACAATGGGATACAGTCTCTGAATCACTCAAACACCATGGAGAACAGTCTCTGAATCACTCACACACAATGGAATACAGTCTTTGAATCACTCACACACAATGGAATACAGTCGCTGAATCACTCACACACAATGGAATACAGTCGCTGAACCACTCACACACAATGGGGTACAGACTCTTAATCACTCAGAAACAATGGGGTACAGTCTCTGAAACACTCAGACACAATGGGGTACAGTCCTTGAATCACTCAGACACAATGGGGTACAGTCTCTGAATCAATCACAAACAATGGAATGCAGTCACTGAATCATTCAAACACAATGGGGTACAGACTCTTAATCACTCAGAAACAATAGGGCACAGTCTCTGAAACACTCCCACACAATGGGGTACAATCTCTGAAACACTCCCACACAATGGGGTACAGTGTCTGAAGCACACAGACACAATGGAATACAGTCTCTGAGAAACTCACACACAATGGAGTAGCCTCAGACAAAATGGGGTTCAGTCTCTGAATCACTCATACACAATGAAATACAGTCTCGGAATCACTCACACACAATGGAATACAGTCTCTGAATCACTCACACACAATGGGGTACAGACTATAAAACCACACAGACAGAATGGGGTGCGGTCTCTGAATCACTCATACACAATGAAATACAGTCTCGGAATCACTCACACACAATGGAATACAGTCTCTGAATCACGCACACACAATGGAATGCAGTCGCTGAATCACTCAAACATAATGGGGTATGGTCTATGAATCACTCAAACATAATGGGGTACAGTCTCTGAATCACTCAGACACAATGGGATACAGTCTCTGGATCACTCACACACAATGGTGCAGGGTCTCTGAATCACGCACTCACAATGGAATACAGTCACTGAATCAATCACACGCCATGGGGTACTGCCTCTGAATCACACACACACAATCGGGTAAGGTCTCTGAATCACTCAAACACAATGGCGTACCGTCTCACAGTGACTCACACACAATGGTTTACAGACGCTTAACCACTCAGACAAAAAGGGGTACCGTCTCTGAATCACTCAAACACAATGGGGTACAGTCTCAGAATCACTAAGACACAATGGTGTACAGTCCCTGAATCTCTCAGACACAATGGGGTACACTCTCTGAATCACGCACTCACAACGGAATACAGTCGCTGAATCACTCACACATAATGGGGTACGGTCTGTGAAACACTCAGACACAATGGGGAACAGTCTCTGAATAACTCAGACACAATGGGGTACAGACGCTTAATCGCTCAGACACAGTGTGGTAAAGTCTCTGAATCATGCACATACAATGGGGAACAGTCTCTGAATCATTCAGACACAATGGGGTATGGTCTCTGAATCACTCAAACACAATGGGATACAGTCTCTGAATCACTGAAACATAATGGGGTACAGTCTCTGAATCACACACACACAATGGAATACAGTCTCTGAATCACACACACAATGGAATACAGTCTCTGAATCACTCACACACAATGGAATACAGTCGCTGAATCACACACCCAATGGGGTACAATCTCTGAATCACTCACACACAATGGAATACAGACTCTTAATCACTCAGAAACATCGGAGTACCATTTATGAATGACTCAGACACAATGGGGTACAGTCTCTGAATCACTCACACAAAATGGAATACAGTCGCTAAATCATTCAAACACAATGGGGTACAATATCTGAATCACTCAAACACAATGGTGTACAGTCTCAGAATCACTCAAACACAATCAGGTACAGTCTCTGAAACAATCACAAACAATGGAATGCAGTCGCTGAATCACTCACACACAATGGGGTTCAGACTCTTAATCACTCAGAAACAATGGGGTACAGTCTCTGAAACACTCCCACACAAAGGGGTACAGTGCCTGAAGCACACAGACACAATGGAATACAGTCTCTGAGACACTCACACACAATGGAATACAGTCTCTGAATCA
The DNA here is from genome assembly GCA_026770705.1 of Isurus oxyrinchus. Classification (NCBI taxonomy): domain Eukaryota; kingdom Metazoa; phylum Chordata; class Chondrichthyes; order Lamniformes; family Lamnidae; genus Isurus; species Isurus oxyrinchus. The sequence goes on along the minus strand of JANJGN010000031.1, from coordinate 23,444,900 downwards.
CTTACACACAATGGGGTACAGTCTGTGATACACTCACACACAATGGAGTAGCCTCTGAATCACTCAGACAGAATGGGGTACAGTCTGTGAATCACTCACACGCAATGGAATACAGTCTCTGATTCACTCAAACACAATGGAGTACCGTCTCAGAGTCACTCACACACAATGGTTTACAGACACTTAACCACTCAGAGAAAAAGGGTTACAGTCTCTGAAACACTGAGACACAATGGGGTACAGTCTCTGAATCACTCAGACACAATGGGGTACAGACGCTTAATCACTCAGACACAATGGGGTACAGTCTCTGAATCACGCACATACAATGAGGTACATTCTGTGAATCACTCATGCACAATGGGGTTCGGTCTCTGAATCACTCAAACACAATGGGATACATTCTCTGAATCACTCACAAACAATGGAATGCAGTCACAGAATCACTCACACACAATGGGGTACAGACTCTTAATCACTCAGAAACAATGGGGTAGAGTCTCTGAAACACTCCCACACAATGGGGCACAGTGTCGGAGGGATACAGACACAACGAAATACAGTCTCAGAGATACTCACACACAATGGAGAAGCCTCTGAATCACTCAGACAAAATGGGGTACAGTCTCTGCATCACTCATACACAAAGAAATAAAGTCTCTGAATTACTCACACACAATGGAATACAGTCTCTGAATCACTCACACACAATGGGGTACAGACTCTAAGCCACACAGACAGAATGGTTACATCTCTGAATCACTCAGACACAATGGGGAACAGTCTCTGGATCACGCACACACAATGGAATACGGTCGCTGAATCACTCACACATAATGGGTTACGGTCTCTCAATCACTCAAACACAACGGGGTACAGTCTCAGAATCATTCACACACAGTGGCGTACAGATGCTTACTCACTCAGACACAATGGAATACAATCTCTGAATCACTCACACACAATGGAATACAGTTTCTGAATTACTCACACACAATGGAATACAGTCTCAAATACAGTCACACACAATGGGGTACAGACTATTAATCACTCAGAAACAATGGGGTACCATCTCTGAATGACTAAGACACAATGGGGTACAGTCTCTGAATCACTGACACACAATGGAATAGTCGCTGTATCACTCACACACAATGGGGTACAATCTCTGAATCATTCAAACACAATGGGGTACAGTCTCAGAATCACTCACACAGAAAGGTGTACAGATGCTTAATCACTCAGACACAATGGGGTTCAGTCTCTGAATCACTCACACAATGGGGTATAGTCTCTCTATCACTCAGACACAATGGGGTAAATAGACTCAATGGAATACAATCTCTGAGACACACACACATTGGAGTAGCCTCTGAATCACTCAGACAAAATGGGGTTCAGTCTCTGAATCACTCAAACACAATGGGGTACAGTCTCTGAAACACTCACACAAAATATGGTACTTTGTCTGAAGCACACGCTCACAATGGAATACAGTCTCTGAGACACTAACACACAATGGAGTAGCTTCAGACAAAATGGGGTTCTGTCTCTGAATCACTCATACACAATGAAATACAGTCTCTGAATCACTCACACACAATGGAATACAGTCTCTGAATCACTCACACACAATGGGGTACAGACTCTTAATCACTCAGAAACAATGGGGTACAGTCTCTGAAAAACTCCCACACAATGGGGTAGAGTGTATGAAGCACATAGACTCAATGGAATACAATCTCTGAGACACACACACATTGGAGTAGCCTCTGAATCACTCAGACAAAATGGGGTTCAGTCTCTGAATAACTCATACACAATGGAATACAGTCTCCAAATCACTCACACACAATGGGGTACAGACTCTAAACCACACAGACAGAATGGTTACATCTCTGAATCACTCAGACACAATGAGGTACCGTCTCTGGATCACTCACACACAATGGCGTACTGTCTCTGAAACACTCACGCATGATGGGGTACGGTCTCTCAATCACTCAAACACAATGGGGTACAGTCTCAGAATCACTCAGACACAATGGGGTATAGACGCTTAATCACTCAGACACAATGGGGTACAGTCTCTAAATCACTCAGACACAATGGGGTACAGATGCTTAATCACTCATTCACAATGGGGTACAGTCTCTGAATCATGCACATACAATGGGGTACAGTCTCTGAATCAGTCAGACACAATGGGGTACCATCTCTGAATGACTGAGAAACAATGGGGTACAGTCACTGAATCACTCACACACAATGGGGAACAGTCTCTGAATCATTCACACACAATGGTGTACAGACGCATAATCACTCAGACACAATGCGGTATGGTCTCTGAATCACTCAGATACAATGATGTACAGTCTCTGAATCATTCAAACACAATGGGGTACAGTCTCTGAATCAATCACACACAATGGAGTACAGTCACTTAATCACACACACAATGGAATACAGTCTCTGAATCACTCACACACAATGGAATACAGACTTTGATACAAACACAATGGAGTAGCCTCTGAATCACTCAGACAGAATGGGGTACAGTCTGTGAATCACTCATGCACAATGGAATACAGTCTCTGAATCACTCACACACAATGGGGTATAGTCTATGAATCAATCACAAACAATAGGGCACAGTCTCTGAATCACTCAGACACAATGGGGTACAGTCTCTGGATCACTCACACACAATGGCGTAGGGTCTCTGAATCACACACTCACAATGGAATACAGTCTCTGAATCACACACACAATGGGGTACAGACTCCAAACCACACAGACAGAATGGTTACATCTCTGAATCACTCAGACACAATGGGGTACAGTCTCTCGATCACTCACACACAATGGCGTACTGTCTCTGAAACACTCAAACACAATGGGGTACGGTCTCTGAATCATGCACACACAATGGAATAAAGTTGCTGAATCAGTCGAACAGAATGGGGTACGGTCTATGAATCACTCAAACACAATGGGGTACAGAGGCTTAATCACTCAGACACAATGGAATACAGTCTCTGAATCACACACACACAATGGAACACAGTCTCTGAATCACTCATACACAATGGAATACAGTCTCCAATACATTCAGACTCAATGGAGTAGCCTCTGAATCACTCTGACATAATGGGGCACAGTCTGTGAATTACTCATGCACAATGGAATACAGTCACTGAATCACTCACACACAATGGAATACAGTCTATGAATCACTCACACACAATGGAATACAGTCGCTGAATCACTCACACATAATGGGGTAGAGTCTCAGAATCACTCAGACACAATGGGGTACAGTTTCTAGCTCACTCACACAAAATGGCGCATGGTCTCTGAATCACGCACTCACAATGGAATACAGTCTCTGAATCACTCACACGTAATGGGGTACTGTCTCTGAATCACACACACACACAATGGGGTAAGGTCTCTGAATCACTAAGACACAATGGGGTACAGTCTCTGAATAACTCAGACACAATGGGGTACAGATGCTTAATCACTCACACACAGTGGGGTAAAGTCTCTGAATCATGCACATACAATGGGGTACAGTCTCTGAATCACTCAAACACAATGGGATACAGTCGATGAATCACTCACACACAATGGAATACATTCTCTGAATCACTCACACACAATGGGGTACAGACTCTAAACCACACAGACAGAATGATAACATCTCTGAATCACCCAGACACAATTGGGTACAGTCTATGGATCACTCACACACACTGGAGTAGCCTCTGAATCACTCAGACAGAATGGGGTACAGTCTGTGAATCACTCACACGCAATGGAATACAGTCTGTGAATCACTCACACACAATAGGGTACAGTCTATGAATCACACACACACACAATAGGGTACAGTCCCTGTATCACTCAGACACAATGGGGTACAGACTCTGAATCACTCAGACACAATGGGGTACAGTCTCTGAATCACTCACACACAATGGCGCATGGTCTCTGAATCACGCACTCACAATGGAATACAGTCTCTGAATCACTCACACTTAATGGAGTACTGTCTCTGAATCACACACACACAATGGGGTAAGGTCTCTGAATCACTCAAACACATTGGCGTACCGTCTCAGAGTGACTCACACACAATGGTTTACAGACGCTTAACCACTCAGACAAAAAGGGGTACAGTCTCTGAATGACTAAGACACAATGGGGTACAGTCTCTGAATAACTCAGACACAATGGCGTAAAGTCTCTGAATCACTCAAACACTATGGAGAACAGTCTCTGAATCACTCACAGAAAATGGAATACAGTTTCTGGATCACAAACACAATGGAATACAGTCTCTGAATCACTCAAACACAATGGCGTACCGTCTCAGAGTCAATCACACACAATGGTTTACAGACACTTAACCACTCAGACAAAAAGGGTTACAGTCTCTGAAACACTAAGACACAATGGGGTACAGTCTCTGAATTACTCATGCACAATGGGGTTTGGTCTCTGAATCACTCAAACACAATGGGATACATTCTCTGAATCACTTACAAACAATGGAATGCAGTCACAGAATCACTCACACACAATGGGGTACAGACTCTTAATCACTCAGAAACAATGGGATAGAGTCTCTGAAACACTCCCACACAATGGGGCACAGTGTCGGAGGGATACAGACACAACGAAATACAGTCTCAGAGACACTCACACACAATGGAGAAGCCTCTGAATCACTCAGACAAAATGGGGTACAGTCTCTGCATCACTCAAACACAAAGAAATAAAGTCTCTGAATTACTCACACACAATGGAATACAGTCTCTGAATCACTCACACACAATGGGGTACAGACTCTAAGCCACACAGACAGAATGGTTACATCTCTGAATCACTCAGACACAATGGGGAACAGTCTCTGGATCACGCACACACAATGGAATACGGTCTCTCAATCACGCAAACACAACGGGGTACAGTCTCAGAATCATTCACACACAATGGCGTACAGACGCTTACTCACTCAGACACAATGGAATACAATCTCTGAATCACTCACACACAATGGAATACAGTCTCTGAATTACTCACACACAATGGAATACAGTCTCAAATACAGACACACACAATGGGGTACAGACTATTAATCACTCAGAAACAATGGGGTACCATCTCTGAATGACTCAGACACAATGGGGTACAGTCTCTGAATCACTCACACAATATGGAATACAGTCGCTGTATCACTCACACACAATGGGGTACAATCTCTGAATCATTCAAACACAATGGGGTACAGTCTCAGAATCACTCACACACAAAGGTGTACAGATGCTTAATCACTCAGACACAATGGGGTACAGTCTCTGAATCACTCACACAATGGGGTATAGTCTCTCTATCACTCAGACACAATAGGGTACAGTCTCTGAATCACTCAAACACAATGGGGTACAGTCTCTGAAACACTCCAAAAAAATGGGGTACAGTGTCTGAAGCACACACTCACATTGGAATACAGTCTCTGAGACACTAACACACAATGGAGAAGCTTCAGACAAAATGGGGCTCTGTCTCTGAATCACTCATACACAAGGAAATACAGTCTCTGAATCACTCATACACAATGGAATACAGTCTCCAAATCACTCACACACAATGGGGTACAGACTCTAAACCACACAGACAGAATGGTTACATCTCTGAATCACTCAGACACAATGGGGTACCGTCTCTGGATCACTCACACACAATGGCGTACTGTCTCTGAAACACTCACACATAATGGGGTAGGGTCTCTCAATCACTCAAACACAATGGGGTACAGTCTCAGAATCACTCAGACACAATGGGGTACAGTCTCTGAATCACTCAGACACAATGGGGTACAGACGCTTAATCACTCATTCACAATGGGGTACAGTCTCTGAATCACGCACATACAATGGGGTACAGTCTCTGAATCAGTTAGACACAATGGGGTACCATCTCTGAATGACTGAGGAACGATGGGGTACAGGCACTGAATCACTCACACACAATGGGGAACAGTCTCTTAATCATTCACACACAATGGTGTACAGACGCATAATCACTCAGACACAATGGGGAACGGTCCCTGAATCACTCACACACAATGGTGTACAGACGCTTAATCACTCAGACACAATGGAGTAGCCTCTGAATCACTCAGACAGAATGGGGTACAGTCTGTGAATCACTCATGCACAATGGAATACAGACTCTGAATCTCTCACACACAATGGAATACTGTCTATGAATCACTCACACACAATGGGGTATAGTCTATGAATCAATCACAAACAATAGGGTACAGTCTCTGGATCACTCACACACAATGGCGTACTGTCTCTGAAACACTCACACATAATGGGGTACGCTCTCTCAATCACTCAAACACAATGGGGTACAGTCTCAGAATCGCTCAGACACAATGAGGTATAGACGCTTAATCACTCAGACACAATGGGGTACAGTCTCTGAATCACTCAGACACAATGGGGTACAGTCTCTGAATCACACAGACACAATGGAGTACAGTCTCTGAATCACTCATGCACAATAAAATACAGTCTCTGATACACTCACACCGAATTGAGTATCCTCTGAATCACTCAGACACACAGGGGTACAGTCTATGAATCACTCACACACTATAGGGTACAGTCTCTGAATCACTCAGACACAATGGGGTCCAGTCTCTAAATCACTCAGACACAATGGGGTACAGTCTCTGGATCACTCACACACAATGGCGCATGGACTCTGAATCACGCACTCACAATGGAATACAGTCATTGAATCACTCACACATAATGGGGTACTGTCTCTGAATCACTCACACACAATGGGGTAAGGTCTCTGAATCACTCAAACACATTGGCGTACAGTCTCAGAGTAACTCACACACAATGGTTTACAGACGCTTAACCACGCAGACAAAAAGGGGAACTGTCTCTGAATAACTAAGACACAATGGGGTACAGTCTCTGAATCACTCAGACACAATGGGGTACAGTCTCTGAATCACGCACATACAATGGGATACAGTCTCTGAATCAGTCAGACACAATGGGGTACCATCTCTGAATGACTGAGAAACAATGGAGTACAGTCACTGAATCACTCACACACAATGGGGAACAGTCTCTGAATCATTCACACACAATGGTGTACAGACGCATAATCACTCAGACACAATGGGGTACGGTCCCTGAATCACTCACACGCAATGGGTACAGTCTCTGAATCACTCAGACACAATGATGTACGGTCTCTGAATCATTCAAACACAATGGGGTACAGTCTCTGAATCAATCACACACAATGGAGTACAGTCACTGAATCACACACACAATGGAATACAGTCTCTGAATCACTCACACACAATGGAATACAGACTCTGATACACTCACACACAATGGAGTAGCCTCTGAATCTCTCAGACAGAATGGGGTACAGTCTGTGAATCACTCATGCACAATGGAATACAGTCTCTGAATGACTCACACACAATGGAGTACAGTCTATGAATCACTCACACACAATGGGGTATAGTCTATGAATCAATCACAAACAAGAGGGTACAGTTTCTGAATCACTCAGACACAATGGGGTACAGTCTCTGAATCACTCACACACAATGGGGTACAGACTCTAAACCACACAGCCAGAATGGTTACATCTCTGAATCACTCAGACACAATGGGGTACAGTCTCTCGATCACTCACACACAATGGCGTACTGTCTCTGAAACACTCAAACACAATGGGGTATGGTCTCTGAATCACGCACACACAATGGAATAAAGTTGCTGAATCAGTCGAACAGAATGGGGTACAGTCTATGAATCACTCAAACACAATGGGGTACAGTCTCAGAATCCCTCACACACAATGGGGTACAGAGGCTTAATCACTCAGACACAATGGAATACAGTCTCTGAATCACTCACACACAAAGGAACATATTCTCTGAATCACTCATACACAATGGAATACAGTCTCTAATACAGTCACACTCAACGGAGTAGCCTCTGAATCACTCTGACATAATGGGGCACAGTCTGTGAATCACTCATGCACAATGGAATACAATCTCTGAATCACTCACACACAATGGAATACAGTCTATGAATCACTCACACACAATGGAATACAGTCGCTGAATCACTCACACATAATGGGGTACAGTCTCAGAATCACTCAGACACAATGGGGTACAGTCTCTGGATCACTCACACACAATGGCGAATGGTCTCTGAATCACGCACTCACAATGGAATACAGTCTCTGAATCACTCACGCGTAATGCAGTACTGTCTCTGAATCACACACACACAATGGGGTAAGGTCTCTGAATCACTAAGACACAATGGGGTACAGTCTCTGAATAACTCAGACACAATGGGGTACAGACGCTTAATCACACACACAGTGGGGAAAAGTCTCTGAATCATGCACATACAATGGGGTACAGTCTCTGAATCACTCAAACACAATGGGATACAGTCTCTGAATCACTCAAACACGATGGAAAACAGTCTGAATCACTCACACACAATGGAATACGGTACTGAATCACTCACACACAATGGAATACATTCTCTGAATCACTCATACACAATGGAGTACAGACTCTAAACCACACAGACAGAATGATAACATCTCAGAATCACTCACACACAATTGGGCACAGTCTATGGATCACTCACACACAATGGCGTACTGTCTCTGAAACACTCAAATACAATGGGGTACGGTCTCTGAATCACGCACACACAATGGAATACAGTCGCTGAATCACTCACACATAATGGGGTACAGTCTCAGAATCACTCAGACACAATGGGGTACAGTCTCTGAACCACTCAGACACAATGCCGTACAGTCTCTGGATCACTCACACACAATGTCGCAAGGTCTCTGAATCACGCACTCACAATGGAATACAGTCTCGGAATCACTCACACGTAATGGAGTACTGTCTCTGAATCACACACAAACAATGGGGTAAGGTCTCTGAATCACTCAAACACAATGGCGTACCCTCTCAGTGACTCACACACAATGGTTTACAGACACGTAACCACTCAGACAAAAAGGGGTACCGTCTCTGAATCACTAAGACACAATGGGATACAGTCTCTGAATAACTCAGACACAATGGGGTACAGACACTAAATCACTCAGACACAATGGGGTACAGTCTCTGAATCACACACAAACAATTGGATACAGTCTCCGAATCACTCAGAAACAATGGGGTACAATCTCTGAATCACGCACATACAATTGGATACAGTCTCCGAATCACTCAGAAACAATGGGGTACAATCTCTGAATGACTCACACACAATGGAGTACAGTCTCTGAAACAGACACACGATGGAATACAGTCCCTGCATCACTCACACACAATGGAATTCAGTCTCTGAATCACTCACACACAATGGAATACAGTCTCTTAATCACGCACACACAATGGAATACAGTCTCTGAATCACTCACACACAGTGGAATACAGTCTCTGAATCACTCACACACAATGGAATAAAGTCTCTGAATCACTCACACACAATGGAATAAAGTCACTGAATCACTCACACACAATGGAATACAGTACGTGAATCACTCACACACAAGAGTCGACAGACTCTGAGACATTCACACACACACAAGTAGTCACTGAATCACTCAGACACAAAGGGTACAATCTCTGAATCACTCACACACAATGGGGTACAGTCTCTGAATCACTCAAACACAATGGATAACAGGCTCAGAATCACTCACACACAATGGGGTACAGACACTGAATCACTCAGACACAATGGGGTACAGTCTCTGAATCACTCAGACACAACGGGGTACAGTCTCTGAATCAATCAAACATAATAGGGTACAGTCTCTGAATCACACACACAACGGAATACAGTCTCTGATACAGACACACAATTGAGTAGCCTCAGAATCACTCAGACAGAATGGGGTACAGTCTGTGAATCACTCATGCACAATGAATACAGTCTCTGAATCACTCACACACAATGGAATACAGTCTATGAATCACTCAGACACAATAGTGTACAGTCTCTGAATCACTCAGACACAATGGGGTACAGTCTCTGGATCACTCAAACACAATGGCGTACCGTCTCAGAGTCACTCACACACAATGGTTTACAGACGCTTAACCACTCAGACAAAAAGGGTTAAAGTCTCTGAATCACTAAGAAATAATCGGGTACAGTCTCTGAATCACTCAGGCACAATGGGGTACAGACACTTAATCACTCAGACACAATGGGGTACAATCTCTGAATCACTCACACACAATGGGGTACAGTCTCTGAATCACTCACACACAATGGATAACAGCCTCAGAATCACTAACACACAATGGTTTACAGACGCTTAACCATTCAGACAAAAAGGGTTAAAGTCTCTGAATCACTAAGACATAAAGGGGTACAGTCTCTGAATCACTCAGGAACAATGGGGTATAGATGATTAATCACACAGACACAATGGGGTACAGTCTCTGAATCACGCACATACAATGGGGTACAGTCTCTGTGTCATGAAGACACAATGGGGTTTGGTCTCTGAATCACTCAAACGCAATGAGATACAGTCTCTGAATCACTCAAACACAATGGAGTACAGTCTCTGAATCACTCACACATAATGGAATACAGTCTCTGAATCAGTCACACACAATGGAATACAGTCTCTTAATCACTCACACACAATGGAATACAGTCTCTGAATCACACACACACAATGGAATAAAGTCTCTGAACCATCACACAAAATGGAATACAGTACGTGAATCACTCACACATGAGACACTACAGACTCTGAGACATTCACACACACACGAGTAGTCTCTGAATCACTCAGACACAAAGGGTACAATCTGTGAATCACTCATGCACAATGGCATATTGTCTCTGAATCACTCACACACAATGGATAACAGTCTCAATCACTCACACACAACGGGGTACAGACACAGAATCACTCAGACACAATGGGGTACAGTTTCAGAAATGAGGGGGGACGGTCTCTGACTCAGTGAGAGATCAGGGGGTATGGTCAGAGTCACTAAGAGATGAGGGGGTACGGTCTGAGTCACTGAGAGATGAGGGAGTACGGTCTGAGTCACTGACAGATGAGGGGATACGGTCTGAGTCACTGGGAGATGAGGGGGTTCGGTCTCTGAGTCACTGAGAGATGAGGGGTTACAGTCTGAGTTACTGACAGATGAGGGGGTACGGTCTGAGTCACTGAGAGATGAGAGGGTACGGTCTGAGACACTGACACATGAGCGGGTTCGGTCTCTGAGTCACTGAGAGATGACTGGGTACGGTCTGAGTCATTGACAGATGAGGGGGTACGGTCAGAGTCACTGACAGATGAGGGGGTACGGTCTGAGTCACTGACTGATGAGGGTGTACGGTCAGAGTCACTGACAGATGAGGGGGTACGGTCTGAGTCACTGATAGATGAGGGGGTACGGTCTGAGTCACTGAGAGATGAGGGGGTACGGTCTCTAAGTCACTGAGAGATGAGGAGGTATGGTCAGAGTCACTGAGAGATGAGGGGGTACTGTCTCTGAGTCACTGAGAGATGAGGGCGTACGTTCTGAGTCAATGACAGATCAGGGGGTACAGCCTCTGAATCACTGAGAGATGAATGGGTACGGTCTGAGTCACAGAGAGATGAGGGGGTATGGTCTGAGTCACTGAGAGATGAGGGAGTACGGTCTGAGTCACTGAGAGATGAGGGGGTACGGTCTGAGTCACAGAAAGATGAGGGGATACAGTCTCTGAGTTACTGAGAATGAGTGGCTACGGTCTGTGTCACTGAGAGATGAGGGGGTGCGGTCTGTGTCACTGAGAGACGAAGGGGTACGGTCTGAATCACAGACATATGAGGGGTTACAGTCTCTGAGTCACTGAGAGATGAGGGGGGACGGTCTGGGTCACTGAGAGATGAGGGGGTACGGTCTGAGTCACTGACAGATGAGGGGGTACGGTCTCTGAGTCACTGAGAGATGAGGGGCTACGGTCTGAGTTTACTGACAAATGAGGGGGTACGGTTTGAGTCACTGAGAGATGAGGGGGTACGGTCAGAGTTACTGAGAGATGAGGGGGTACGGTCTGAATCACTGACAGATGAGGGGGTACGGTATGAGTCACTGAGAGATGAGGGTGTACAGTCTGAGTCACTGACAGATGAGGGGGTTCATTCTGATTCACTGACAGATGAGGGGGTACGGTCTGAGTCACTGAGAGATGAGGGGGTACGGTCTGAGTCACTGAGAAAAATGAGGGTGTACGCTCTGAGTCACTGAGAGAGATGAGGGTGTAGGGTCTGAGTCACTGAGAGATGAGGGACTACGGACACCGTCACTGACAGATTAGGGGGTACAGTCAGAGTCACTGACAGATGAGGGGGTAGTGTTTGAGTCACTGAGGGATGAGGGGGTACGGTCTGAGTCACTGAGAGATGAGGGGGTACTGTCTGAGTCACTGAATGATGAGGGTGTACGGTCAGAGTCACTGACAGATGAGGGGGTACGGTCTGAGTCACTGAGAGATGACGGAGTACGGTCTGACTCACTGACAGATGAGGGGGTACGGTCTGAGTCACTGAAAGATGAGGGGTAAGGTCTGAGTCACTTAGAGATGAGGGGGTACGGTCTCTAAGTCACTGAGAGATGAGGGGGTACGGTCAGAGTCACTGAGAGATGAGGGGGTACAGTCTCTGAGTCACTGAGAGATGAATGGGTATGGTCTGAGTCACAGAGAGATGAGGGGGTACGGCCTGAGTCACTGAGAGATGAGGGAGTACGGTCTGAGTCACTGAGAGATGAGGGGGTACTGTCTGAGTCACTGAGAGACGAAGGGGTACGGTCTGAATCACTGACAGATGAGGGGGTACAGACACTCAGTCACTGAGAGATGAGGGGGGACGGTCTGGGCCACTGAGAGATGAGGGGGTACGGTCTGAGTCACTGACAGATGAGGGGGTACGGTCTGAGTTACTGACAGATGAGGGGGTACAGTCTGAGTCACTGACAGATGAGGGGGTACGGTCTGAGTCACTGAGAGATGAGGGGGTACAGTCTGAGTCACTGACAGATGAGGGGGTACAGTCTGATTCACTGACAGATGAGGGGGTACGGTCTGAGTCACTGACAGATGAGGGGGTACGGTCTGAGTCACTGAGAGAAATGAGGGTGTACGGTCTGAGTCACTGAGAGATGACGGTGTACGGTCTGAGTCACTGAGAGATGAGGGGCTACGGTCAGCGTCACTGACAGATTAGGGGGTACGGTCAGAGTCACTGACAGATGAGGGGGTACAGTTTGAGTAACTGAGGGATGAGGGGGTACGGTCTGAGTCACTGAGAGATGAGGGGGTACGGTCTGAGTCACTGACAGATGAGGCGATAGTCTGAGTCACTTAGAGATGATGGGGTACGGTCTGACTCACTGACAGATGAGGGGGTACGGTCTGAGTCACTGACAGATGAGGGGGTACGGTCTGAGTCACTGAGAGATGAGGGGGTACGGTCTGAGACACTGACAGATGAGGGGGTACGGTCTGAGTCACTGACAAATGAGGGGGTACGGTCTGAGTCACTGACAGATGAGGGGGTACGGTCTGAGTTACTGACAGATGAGGGGGTACAGTCTGAGTCACTGACACATGATGGGGTACTGTCTGAGTCACTGAGAGATGACTGGGTACAGTCTGACTCACTGACAGATGAGGGGGTACGGTCTGAGTCACTGACAGATGAGGGGGTACTGTCTGAGTCACTGAATGATGAGGGTGTAAGGTCAGAGTAACTGAGGGATGAGGGGGTACGGTCTGAGTCACTGAGAGATGAGGGGGTACGGTCTGACTCACTGACAGATGAGGGGGTACAGTCTCTGAATCACTGAGAGATGAGTGGGTACAGTCTGAGTCACTGAGAGATGAGGGGGTACGGTCTGAGTCCCTGATAGATGAGGGGGTACGGTCTCAGAGTCACTGAGAGATGAGGGGCTAAGGTCTGAGTCACTGACAGATGAGGGGGTACGGTCTGAGTCACTGAGAGATGAGGGGTAAGGTCTGAGTCACTTAGAGATGAGGGGGTACGGTCTCTAAGTCACTGAGAGATGAGGGGGTACGGTCAGAGTCACTGAGAGATGAGGGGGTACAGTCTCTGAGTCACTGAGAGATGAATGGATATGGTCGAAGTCACAGAGAGATGAGGGGGTACGGTCTGAGTCACTGAGAGATGAGGGAGTACGGTCTGAGTCACTGAGAGATGAGGGGGTACTGTCTGAGTCACTGAGAGATGAGGGGATACAGTCTCTGAGTTACTGAGAATGAGTGGCTACGGTCTGAGTCACTGAGAGACGAAGGGGTACGGTCTGAATCACTGACAGATGAGGGGGTAAGACTCTCAGCCACTGAGAGATGAGGGGGGACGGTCTGGGTCACTGAGAGATGAGGGGGTACGGTCTGAGTCACTGAAAGATGAGGGGTTACGGTCACTGAGTCACTGAGAGATGAGGGGCTACGGTCTGAGACACTGACAGATGAGGGGGTACGGTCTGAGTGACTGACAGATGAGGGGGTACGGTTTGAGTCACTGAGAGATGAGGGGGTCCGGTCTGAGTTACTGAGAGATGAGGGGGTACAGTCTGAGTCACTGACAAATGAGGGGGTATGGTCTGAGTCACTGAGAGGTGAGGGGATATGGTCTGAGTCACTGACAGATGAGGGGGTACTGTCTGAGTCACTGAATGATGAGGGTGTACGGTCAGAGTCACTGACAGATGAGGGGGTACGGTCTGAGTCACTGAGAGATGAGGGGGTACGGTCTGACTCACTGACAGATGAGGGGGTACAGTCTCTGAATCACTGAGAGATGAGTGGGTACAGTCTGAGTCACTGAGAGATGAGGAGGTACGGTCTGAGTCACTGATAGATGAGGGGGTACGGTCTCGGAGTCACTGAGAGATGAGGGGTTACGGTCTGAGTCACTGACAGATGAGGGGGTACGGTCTGAGTCGATGAGAGATGAGGGGCTATGGTCTGAGTCACTTAGAGATGAGGGGGTACGGTCTCTAAGTCACTGAGAGATGAGGGGGTACGGTCAGAGTCACTGAGAGATGAGGGGGTACAGTCTCTGAGTCACTGAGAGATGAATGGGTATGGTCTGAGTCACAGAGAGATGAGGGGGTACGGTCTGAGTCACTGAGAGATGAGGGAGTACGGTCTGAGTCACTGAGAGATGAGGGGGTACTGTCTGAGTCACTGAGAGATGAGGGGATACAGTCTCTGAGTTACTGAGAATGAGTGGCTACGGTCTGAGTCACTGAGAGACGAAGGGGTACGGTCTGAATCACTGACAGATGAGGGGGTAAGACTCTCAGCCACTGAGAGATGAGGGGGGACGGTCTGGGTCACTGAGAGATGAGGGGGTACGGTCTGAGTCACTGAAAGATGAGGGGTTACGGTCACTGAGTCACTGAGAGATGAGGGGCTACGGTCTGAGACACTGACAGATGAGGGGGTACGGTCTGATTTACTGACAGATGAGGGGGTACAGTTTGAGTCACTGAGAGATGAGGGGGTCCGGTCTGAGTTACTGAGAGATGAGGGGGTACAGTCTGAGTCACTGACAGATGAGGGGGTACGGTCTGAGTCACTGAGAGATGAGGGGGTACAGTCTGAGTCACTGACAGATGAGGGGGTACAGTCTGATTCACTGACAGATGAGGGGGTACGGTCTGAGTCACTGAGAGATGAGGGGGTACGGTCTGAGTCACTAAGAGAAATGAGGGTGTACGGTCTGAGTCACTGAGAGAGATGAGGGTGTACGGTCTGAGTCACTGAGAGATGAGGGGCTACGGTCAGCGTCACTGACAGATTAGGGGGTACGGTCAGAGACACTGACAGATGAGGGGGTACTGTTTGAGCCACTGAGGGATGAGGGGGTACGGTCTGAGTTACTGAGAGATGAGGGGGAATGGTCTGAGTCACTGAGAGAGATGAGGGGCTATGGTCTGAGTCACTGACAGATGAGGGGGCACGGTCTGAGTCACTGAGAGATGAGGGGGTACGGTCTGACTCACTGACAGATGAGGGGGTACAGTCTCTGAATCACTGAGAGATGAGTGGGTACAGTCTGAGTCACTGAGAGATGAGGAGGTACGGTCTGAGTCACTGATAGATGAGGGGGAACGGTCTCGGAGTCACTGAGAGATGAGGGGTTACGGTCTGAGTCACTGACAGATGAGGGGGTACGGTCTGAGTCAATGAGAGATGAGGGGCTATGGTCTGAGTCACTTAGAGATGAGGGGGTACGGTCTCTAAGTCACTGAGAGATGAGGGGGTACGGTCAGAGTCACTGAGAGATGAGGGTGTACAGTCTCTGAGTCACTGAGAGATGAGGGGTAAGGTCTGAGTCACTTAGAGATGAGGGGGTACGGTCTCTAAGTCACTGTGAGATGAGGGGGTACGGTCAGAGTCACTGAGAGATGAGGGGGTACAGTCTCTGAGTCACTGAGAGATGAATGGGTATGGTCTGAGTCACAGAGAGATGAGGGGGTACGGTCTGAGTCACTGAGAGATGAGGGAGTACGGTCTGAGTCACTGAGAGATGAGGGGGTACTGTCTGAGTCACTGAGAGATGAGGGGATACAGTCTCTGAGTTACTGAGAATGAGTGGCTACGGTCTGAGTCACTGAGAGACGAAGGGGTACGGTCTGAATCACTGACAGATGAGGGGGTAAGACTCTCAGCCACTGAGAGATGAGGGGGGACGGTCTGGGTCACTGAGAGATGAGGGGGTACGGTCTGAGTCACTGAAAGATGAGGGGTTACGGTCACTGAGTCACTGAGAGATGAGGGGCTACGGTCTGAGACACTGACAGATGAGGGGGTACGGTTTGAGTCACTGAGAGATGAGGGGGTCCGGTCTGAGTTACTGAGAGATGAGGGGGTACAGTCTGAGTCACTGACAGATGAGGGGGTACGGTCTGAGTCACTGAGAGATGAGGGGGTACAGTCTGAGTCACTGACAGATGAGGGGGTACAGTCTGATTCACTGACAGATGAGGGGGTACGGTCTGAGTCACTGAGAGATGAGGGGGTACGGTCTGAGTCACTAAGAGAAATGAGGGTGTACGGTCTGAGTCACTGAGAGAGATGAGGGTGTACGGTCTGAGTCACTGAGAGATGAGGGGATACGGTCAGCGTCACTGACAGATTAGGGGGTACGGTCAGAGACACTGACAGATGAGGGGGTACTGTTTGAGCCACTGAGGGATGAGGGGGTACGGTCTGAGTTACTGAGAGATGAGGGGAAATGGTCTGAGTCACTGAGAGAGATGAGGGGCTATGGTCTGAGTCACTGACAGATGAGGGGGCACGGTCTGAGTCACTGAGAGATGAGGGGGTACGGTCTGACTCACTGACAGATGAGAGGGTACGGTCTCGGAGTCACTGAGAGATGAGGGGTTACGGTCTGAGTCACTGACAGATGAGGGGGTACGGTCTGAGTCAATGAGAGATGAGGGGCTATGGTCTGAGTCACTTAGAGATGAGGGGGTACGGTCTCTAAGTCACTGAGAGATGACGGGGTACGGTCAGAGTCACTGAGAGATGAGGGGGTACAGTCTCTGAGTCACTGAGAGATGAATGGGTATGGTCTGAGTCACAGAGAGATGAGGGGGTACGGTCTGAGTCACTGAGAGATGAGGGAGTACGGTCTGAGTCACTGAGAGATGAGGGGGTACTGTCTGAGTGACTGAGAGATGAGGGGATACAGTCTCTGAGTTACTGAGAATGAGTGGCTACGGTCTGAGTCACTGAGAGACGAAGGGGTACGGTCTGAATCACTGACAGAAGAGGGGGTAAGACTCTCAGCCACTGAGAGATGAGGGGGTACGGTCAGAGTCACTGAGAGATGAGGGGGTACAGTCTCTGAGTCACTGAGAGATGAATGGGTATGGTCTGAGTCACAGAGAGATGAGGGGGTACGGTCTGAGTCACTGAGAGATGAGGGGGTACTGTCTGAGTCACTGAGAGATGAGGGGATACAGTCTCTGAGTTACTGAGAATGACTGGCTACGGTCTGAGTCACTGAGAGAAGAAGGGGTACGGTCTGAATCACTGACAGATGAGGGGGTACAGACTCTCAGTCACTGAGAGATGAGGGGGGACGGTCTGGGCCAATGAGAGATGAGGGGGTACGGTCTGAGTCACTGAAAGATGAGGGGTAAGGGTCACTGAGACACTGAGAGATGAGGGGATTCGGTCTGAGACACTGACAGATGAGGGGGTACGGTCTGAGTTACTGACAGATGAGGGGGTACAGTCTGAGTCACTGACAGATGAGGGGGTACGGTCTGAGTCACTGAGAGATGAGGGGGTACAGTCTGAGTCACTGACAGATGAGGGGGTACAGTCTGATTCACTGACAGATGAGGGGGTACGGTCTGAGTCACTGACAGATGAGGGGGTACGGTCTGAGTCACTGAGAGAAATGAGGGTGTACGGTCTGAGTCACTGAGAGAGATGAGGGTGTACGGTCTGAGTCACTGAGAGATGAGGGGCTACGGTCAGCGTCCCTGACAGATTAGGGGGTACGGTCAGAGTCACTGACAGATGAGGGGGTACAGTTTGAGTCACTGAGGGATGAGGGGGTACGGTCTGAGTCACTGAGAGATGAGGGGGTACGGTCTGAGTCACTGACAGATGAGGCGATGGTCTGAGTCACTTAGAGATGATGGGGTACGGTCTGACTCACTGACAGATGAGGGTGTACGGTCTGAGTCACTGAGAGAGATGAGGGTGTACGGTCTGAGTCACTGACAGATGAGGGGGTACAGTCTGAGTCACTGACAGATGAGGGGGTACGGTCTGAGTCACTGAGAGATGAGGGGGTACAGTCTGAGTCACTGACAGATGAGGGGGTACAGTCTGATTCACTGACAGATGAGGGGGTACGGTCTGAGTCACTGACAGATGAGGGGGTACGGTCTGAGTCACTGAGAGATGAGGGGATACAGTCTCTGAGACACTGACACATGAGCGGGTTCGGTCTCTGAGTCACTGAGAGATGACTGGGTACGGTCTGACTCACTGACAGATGAGGGGGTACGGTCTGAGTCACTGACAGATGAGGGGGTACTGTCTGAGTCACTGAATGATGAGGGTGTACGGTCAGAGTCACTGACAGATGAGGGGGTACGGTCTGAGTCACTGAGAGATGAGGGGGTACGGTCTGACTCACTGACAGATGAGGGGGTACAGTCTCTGAATCACTGAGAGATGAGTGGGTACAGTCTGAGTCACTGAGAGATGAGGGGGTACGGTCTGAGTCCCTGATAGATGAGGGGGTACGGTCTCAGAGTCACTGAGAGATGAGGGGCTACGGTCTGAGTCACTGACAGATGAGGGGGTATGGTCTGAGTCACTGAGAGATGAGGGGTAAGGTCTGAGTCACTTAGAGATGAGGGGGTACGGTCTCTAAGTCACTGAGAGATGAGGGGGTACGGTCAGAGTCACTGAGAGATGAGGGGGTACAGTCTCTGAGTCACTGAGAGATGAATGGGTATGGTCTGAGTCACAGAGAGATGAGGGGTTACGGTCTGAGTCACTGAGAGATGAGGGAGTACGGTCTGAGTCACTGAGAGATGAGGGGGTACTGTCTGAGTCACTGAGAGATGAGGGGATACAGTCTCTGAGTTACTGAGAATGAGTGGCTACGGTCTGAGTCACTGAGAGACGAAGGGGTACGGTCTGAATCACTGACAGATGAGGGGGTAAGACTCTCAGCCACTGAGATTTGAGGGGGGATGGTCTGGGTCACTGAGAGATGAGGGGGTACGGTCTGAGTCACTGAGAGATGAGGGGTTACGGTCACTGAGTCACTGAGAGATGAGGGGCTACGGTCTGAGACACTGACAGATGAGGGGGTACGGTCTGAGTTACTGACAGATGAGGGGGTACAGTCTGAGTCACTGACAGATGAGGGGGTCCGGTCTGAGTTACTGAGAGATGAGGGGGTACAGTCTGAGTCACTGACAGATGAGGGGGTACAGTCTGATTCACTGAGAGATGAGGGGGTACGGTCTGAGTCACTGACAGATGAGGGGGTACGGTCTGAGTCACTGAGAGAAATGAGGGTGTACGGTCTGAGTCACTGAGAGAGATGAGGGTGTACGGTCTGAGTCACTGAGAGATGAGGGGCTACGGTCAGCGTCACTGACAGATTAGGGGGTACGGTCAGAGTCACTGACAGATGAGGGGGTACAGTTTGAGTCACTGAGGGATGAGGGGGTACGGTCTGAGTCACTGACAGATGAGGGGGTACGGTCTGAGTCACTGACAGATGAGGCGATGGTCTGAGTCACTTAGAGATGATGGGGTACGGTCTGACTCACTGACAGATGAGGGGGTACGGTCTGAGTCACTGACAGATGAGGGGGTACGGTCTGAGTCACTGACAGATGAGGGGGTACGGTCTGAGTCACTGACAGATGAGGGGGTACGGTCTGAGTCACTGACAAATGAGGGGGTACGGTCTGAGTCACTGACAGATGAGGGGGTACGGTCTGAGTTACTGACAGATGAGGGGGTACAGTCTGAGTCACTGACACATGATGGGGTACTGTCTGAGTCACTGAGAGATGAGGGGATACAGTCTCTGAGACACTGACACATGAGCGGGTTCGGTCTCTGAGTCACTGAGAGATGACTGGGTACGGTCTGACTCACTGACAGATGAGGGGGTACGGTCTGAGTCACTGACAGATGAGGGGGTACTGTCTGAGTCACTGAATGATGAGGGTGTACGGTCAGAGTCACTGACAGATGAGGGGGTACGGTCTGAGTCACTGAGAGATGAGGGGGTACGGTCTGACTCACTGACAGATGAGGGGGTACAGTCTCTGAATCACTGAGAGATGAGTGGGTACAGTCTGAGTCACTGAGAGATGAGGGGGTACGGTCTGAGTCCCTGATAGATGAGGGGGTACGGTCTCAGAGTAACTGAGAGATGAGGGGCTACGGTCTGAGTCACTGACAGATGAGGGGGTACGGTCTGAGTCACTGAGAGATGAGGGGGAAGGTCTGAGTCACTTAGAGATGAGGGGGTACGGTCTCTAAGTCACTGAGAGATGAGGGGGTACGGTCAGAGTCACTGAGAGATGAGGGGGTACAGTCTCTGAGTCACTGAGAGATGAAAGGGTATGGTCTGAGTCACAGAGAGATGAGGGGGTACGGTCTGAGTCACTGAGAGATGAGAGAGTACGGTCTGAGTCACTGAGAGATGAGGGGGTACTGTCTGAGTCACTGAGAGATGAGGGGATACAGTCTCTGAGTTACTGAGAATGAGTGGCTACGGTCTGAGTCACTGAGAGACGAAGGGGTACGGTCTGAATCACTGACAGATGAGGGGGTAAGACTCTCAGCCACTGAGAGATGAGGGGGGACGGTCTGGGTCACTGAGAGATGAGGGGGTACGGTCAGAGTCACTGAAAGATGAGGGGTTACGGTCGCTGAGTCACTGAGAGATGAGGGGCTACGGTCTGAGACACTGACAGATGAGGGGGTACAGTCTGAGTCACTGACAGATGAGGGGGTACGGTCTGAGTCACTGAGAGATGAGGGGGTACGGTCTGAGACACTGACAGATGAGGGGGTACGGTCTGACTCTGACAGATGAGGGGGTACGGTCTGAGTCACTGACAGATGAGGGGGTACGGTCTGAGTTACTGACAGCTGAGGGGGTACGGTCTGAGACACTGACAAATGAGGGGGTACGGTCTGAGTCACTGACAAATGAGGGGGTACGGTCTGAGTCAGTGACAGATGAGGGGGTACGGTCTGAGTTACTGACAGATGAGGGGGTACAGTCTGAGTCACTGACACATGATGGGGTACTGTCTGAGTCACTGAGAGATGAGGGGATACAGTCTCTGAGACACTGACACATGAGCGGGATCGGTCTCTGAGTCACTGAGAGATGACTGGGTGCGGTCTGACTCACTGACAGATGAGGGGGTACGGTCTGAGTCACTGACAGATGAGGGGGTACTGTCTGAGTCACTGAATGATGAGGGTGTACGGTCAGAGTCACTGACAGATGAGGGGGTACGGTCTGAGTCACTGAGAGATGAGGGGGTACGGTCTGACTCACTGACAGATTAGGGGGTACAGTCTCTGAATCACTGAGAGATGAGTGGGTACAGTCTGAGTCACTGAGAGATGAGGGGGTACGGTCTGAGTCGCTGATAGATGAGGGGGTACGGTCTCAGAGTCACTGAGAGATGAGGGGGTCCGGTCTGAGTTACTGAGAGATGAGGGGGTACAGTCTGAGTCACTGACAGATGAGGGGGTACAGTCTGATTCACTGAGAGATGAGGGGGTACGGTCTGAGTCACTGACAGATGAGGGGGTACGGTCTGAGTCACTGAGAGAAATGAGGGTGTACGGTCTGAGTCACTGAGAGAGATGAGGGTGTACGGTCTGAGTCACTGAGAGATGAGGGGCTACGGTCAGCGTCACTGACAGATTAGGGGGTACGGTCAGAGTCACTGACAGATGAGGGGGTACAGTTTGAGTCACTGAGGGATGAGGGGGTACGGTCTGAGTCACTGACAGATGAGGGGGTACGGTCTGAGTCACTGACAGATGAGGCGATGGTCTGAGTCACTTAGAGATGATGGGGTACGGTCTGACTCACTGACAGATGAGGGGGTACGGTCTGAGTCACTGACAGATGAGGGGGTACGGTCTGAGTCACTGACAGATGAGGGGGTACGGTCTGAGACACTGACAGATGAGGGGGTACGGTCTGAGTCACTGACAAATGAGGGGGTACGGTCTGAGTCACTGACAGATGAGGGGGTACGGTCTGAGTTACTGACAGATGAGGGGGTACAGTCTGAGTCACTGACACATGATGGGGTACTGTCTGAGTCACTGAGAGATGAGGGGATACAGTCTCTGAGACACTGACACATGAGCGGGTTCGGTCTCTGAGTCACTGAGAGATGACTGGGTACGGTCTGACTCACTGACAGATGAGGGGGTACGGTCTGAGTCACTGACAGATGAGGGGGTACTGTCTGAGTCACTGAATGATGAGGGTGTACGGTCAGAGTCACTGACAGATGAGGGGGTACGGTCTGAGTCACTGAGAGATGAGGGGGTACGGTCTGACTCACTGACAGATGAGGGGGTACAGTCTCTGAATCACTGAGAGATGAGTGGGTACAGTCTGAGTCACTGAGAGATGAGGGGGTACGGTCTGAGTCCCTGATAGATGAGGGGGTACGGTCTCAGAGTAACTGAGAGATGAGGGGCTACGGTCTGAGTCACTGACAGATGAGGGGGTACGGTCTGAGTCACTGAGAGATGATGGGGAAGGTCTGAGTCACTTAGAGATGAGGGGGTACGGTCTCTAAGTCACTGAGAGATGAGGGGGTACGGTCAGAGTCACTGAGAGATGAGGGGGTACAGTCTCTGAGTCACTGAGAGATGAAAGGGTATGGTCTGAGTCACAGAGAGATGAGGGGGTACGGTCTGAGTCACTGAGAGATGAGAGAGTACGGTCTGAGTCACTGAGAGATGAGGGGGTACTGTCTGAGTCACTGAGAGATGAGGGGATACAGTCTCTGAGTTACTGAGAATGAGTGGCTACGGTCTGAGTCACTGAGAGACGAAGGGGTACGGTCTGAATCACTGACAGATGAGGGGGTAAGACTCTCAGCCACTGAGAGATGAGGGGGGACGGTCTGGGTCACTGAGAGATGAGGGGGTACGGTCAGAGTCACTGAAAGATGAGGGGTTACGGTCGCTGAGTCACTGAGAGATGAGGGGCTACGGTCTGAGACACTGACAGATGAGGGGGTACAGTCTGAGTCACTGACAGATGAGGGGGTACGGTCTGAGTCACTGAGAGATGAGGGGGTACGGTCTGAGACACTGACAGATGAGGGGGTACGGTCTGACTCTGACAGATGAGGGGGTACGGTCTGAGTCACTGACAGATGAGGGGGTACGGTCTGAGTTACTGACAGCTGAGGGGGTACGGTCTGAGACACTGACAAATGAGGGGGTACGGTCTGAGTCACTGACAAATGAGGGGGTACGGTCTGAGTCAGTGACAGATGAGGGGGTACGGTCTGAGTTACTGACAGATGAGGGGGTACAGTCTGAGTCACTGACACATGATGGGGTACTGTCTGAGTCACTGAGAGATGAGGGGATACAGTCTCTGAGACACTGACACATGAGCGGGATCGGTCTCTGAGTCACTGAGAGATGACTGGGTGCGGTCTGACTCACTGACAGATGAGGGGGTACGGTCTGAGTCACTGACAGATGAGGGGGTACTGTCTGAGTCACTGAATGATGAGGGTGTACGGTCAGAGTCACTGACAGATGAGGGGGTACGGTCTGAGTCACTGAGAGATGAGGGGGTACGGTCTGACTCACTGACAGATTAGGGGGTACAGTCTCTGAATCACTGAGAGATGAGTGGGTACAGTCTGAGTCACTGAGAGATGAGGGGGTACGGTCTGAGTCGCTGATAGATGAGGGGGTACGGTCTCAGAGTCACTGAGAGATGAGGGGCTACGGTCTGAGTCACTGACAGATGAGGGGGTACGGTCTGAGTCACTGAGAGATGAGAGATAAGGTCTGAGTCACTTAGAGATGAGGGGGTACGGTCTCTAAGTCACTGAGAGATGAGGGGGTACGGTCAGAGTCACTGAGAGATGAGGGGGTACAGTCTCTGAGTCACTGAGAGATGAATGGGTATGGTCTGAGTCACAGAGAGATGAGGGGGTACGGTCTGAGTCACTGAGAGATGAGGGAGTACGGTCTGAGTCACTGAGAGATGAGGGGATAAGTCTCTGAGTTACTGAGAATGAGTGGCTACGGTCTGAGTCACTGAGAGACGAAGGGGTACGGTCTGAATCACTGACAGATGAGGGGGTAAGACTCTCAGCCACTGAGAGATGAGGGGGGACGGTCTGGGTCACTGAGAGATGAGGGGGTACGGTCTGAGTCACTGAAAGATGAGGGGTTACGGTCACTGAGTCACTGAGAGATGAGGGGCTACGGTCTGAGACACTGACAGATGAGGGGGTACGGTCTGAGTTACTGACAGATGAGGGGGTACGGTTTGAATCACTGAGAGATGAGGGGGTCCGGTCTGAGTTACTGAGAGATGAGGGGGTACAGTCTGAGTCACTGACAGATGAGGGGGTACGGTCTGAGTCACTGAGAGATGAGGGGGTACAGTCTGAGTCACTGACAGATGAGGGGGTACAGTCTGATTCACTGACAGATGAGGGGGTACGGTCTGAGTCACTGAGAGATGAGGGGGTACGGTCTGAGTCACTGAGAGAAATGAGGGTGTACGGTCTGAGTCACTGAGAGAGATGAGGGTGTACGGTCTGAGTCACAGAGAGATGAGGGGCTACGGTCAGCGTCACTGACAGATTAGGGGGTACGGTCAGAGACACTGACAGATGAGGGGGTACTGTTTGAGCCACTGAGGGATGAGGGGGTACGGTCTGAGTTACTGAGAGATGAGGGGGAATGGTCTGAGTCACTGAGAGAGATGAGGGGCTATGGTCTGAGTCACTTAGGGATGAGGGGGTACGGTCTGGGATACTAAAAGATGAGGGGTACGGACTGAGTCACTGACAAATGAGGGGGTACGGTCTGAGTCACTGAGAGGTGAGGGGATATGGTCTGAGTCACTGAATGATGAGGGGGTACGGTCTGAGTCACTGACAAATGAGGGGGTACGGTCTGAGTCACTGACAGATGAGGTGGTACGGTCTGAGTTACTGACAGATGAGGGGGTACAGTCTGAGTCACTGACACATGATGGGGTACTGTCTGAGTCACGGAGAGATGAGGGGGTACAGTCTCTGAGTCACTGACACATGAGCGGGTTCGGTCTCTGAGTCACTGAGAGATGACTGGGTACGGTCTGACTCACTGACAGATGAGGGGGTACGGTCTGAGTCACTGACAGATGAGGGGGTACTGTCTGAGTCACTGAATGATGAGGGTGTACGGTCAGAGTCACTGAGAGATGAGTGGGTACAGTCTAAGTCACTGAGAGATGAGGAGGTACGGTCTGAGTCACTGATAGATGAGGGGGTACGGTCTCGGAGTCACTGAGAGATGAGGGGTTACGGTCTGAGTCACTGACAGATGAGGGGGTACGGACTGAGTCAATGAGAGATGAGGGGCTATGGTCTGAGTCACTTAGAGATGAGGGGGTACGGTCTCTAAGTCACTGAGAGATGAGGGGGTACGGTCAGAGTCACTGAGAGATGAGGGGGTACAGTCTCTGAGTCACAGAGATGAATGGGTATGGTCTGAGTCACAGAGAGATGAGGGGGTACGGTCTGAGTCACTGAGAGATGAGGGAGTACAGTCTGAGTCACTGAGAGATGAGGGGGTACTGTCTGAGTGACTGAGAGATAAGGGGATACAGTCTCTGAGTTACTGAGAATGAGTGGCTACGGTCTGAGTCACTGAGAGACGAAGGGGTACGGTCTGAATAACTGACAGATGAGGGGGTACGGTCTGAGTACCTGACAGATGAGGGGGTACGGTCTGAGTTACTGACAGATGAGGGGGTACGGTTTGAGTCACTGAGAGATGAGGGGGTACAGTCTGAGTCACTGACAGATGAGGGGTTACAGTCTGATTCACTGACAGATGAGGGGGTACGGTCTGAGTCACAGAGATGAGGGGGTACGGTCTGAGTCACTGAGAGAAATGAGGGTGTACGGTCTGAGTCACTGAGAGAGATGAGGGTGTACGGTCTGAGTCACTGAGAGATGAGGGGCTACGGTCAGCGTCACTGACAGATTAGGGGGTACGGTCAGAGTCACTGAGAGATGAGGGGGTACTGTTTGAGCCACTGAGGGATGAGGGGGTACGGTCTGAGTTACTGAGAGATGAGGGGGAATGGTCTGAGTCACTGAGAGAGATGAGGGGCTATGGTCTGAGTCACTTAGGGATGAGGGGGTATGGTCTGGGATACTAAAAGATGAGGGGTACGGACTGAGTCACTGACAAATGAGGGGGTACGGTCTGAGTCACTGAGAGGTGAGGGGATATGGTCTGAGTCACTGAATGATGAGGGGGTACGGTCTGAGTCACTGACAAATGAGGGGGTACGGTCTGAGTCACTGACGGATGAGGGGGTACGGTCTGAGTTACTAACAGATGAGGGGGTACAGTCTGAGTCACTGACACATGATGGGGTACTGTCTGAGTCACGGAGAGATGAGGGGGTACAGTCTCTGAGTCACTGACACATGAGCGGGTTAGGTCTCTGAGTCACTGAGAGATGACTGGGTACGGTCTGACTCACTGACAGATGAGGGGGTACGGTCTGAGTCACTGACAGATGAGGGGGTACTGTCTGAGTCACTGAATGATGAGGGTGTACGGTCAGAGTCACTGACAGATGAGGGGGTACGGTCTGAGTCACTGAGAGATGAGGGGGTACGGTCTGACTCACTGACAGATGAGGGGGTACAGTCTCTGAATCACTGAGAGATGAGTGGGTACAGTCTGAGTCACTGAGAGATGAGGAGGTACGGTCTGAGTCACTGATAGATGAGGGGGTACGGTCTCGGAGTCACTGAGACATGAGGGGTTACGGTCTGAGTCACTGACAGATGAGGGGGTACGGTCTGAGTCACTGACAGATGAGGGGGTACGGTCTGAGTGAATGAGAGATGAGGGGCTATGGTCTGAGTCACTTAGAGATGAGGGGGTACGGTCTCTAAGTCACTGAGAGATGAGGGGGTACGGTCAGAGTCACTGAGAGACGAGGGGGTACAGTCTCTGAGTCACTGAGAGATGAATGGGTATGGTCTGAGTCACAGAGAGATGAGGGGGTACGGTCTGAGTCACTGAGAGATGAGGGAGTACGGTCTGAGTCACTGAGAGATGAGGGAGTACGGTCTGAGTCACTGAGAGATGAGGGGATAAGTCTCTGAGTTACTGAGAATGAGTGGCTACGGTCTGAGTCACTGAGAGACGAAGGGGTACGGTCTGAATCACTGACAGATGAGGGGGTAAGACTCTCAGCCACTGAGAGATGAGGGGGGACGGTCTGGGTCACTGAGAGATGAGGGGGTACGGTCTGAGTCACTGAAAGATGAGGGGTTACGGTCACTGAGTCACTGAGAGATGAGGGGCTACGGTCTGAGACACTGACAGATGAGGGGGTACGGTCTGAGTTACTGACAGATGAGGGGGTACGGTTTGAGTCACTGAGAGAAGAGGGGGTCCGGTCTGAGTTACTGAGAGATGAGGGGGTACAGTCTGAGTCACTGACAGATGAGGGAGTACGGTCTGAGTCACTGAGAGATGAGGGAGTACGGTCTGAGTCACTGAGAGATGAGGGGATAAGTCTCTGAGTTACTGAGAATGAGTGGCTACGGTCTGAGTCACTGAGAGATGAGGGGGTACGGTCTGAGTCACTGAGAGAAATGAGGGTGTACGGTCTGAGTCACTGAGAGAGATGAGGGTGTACGGTCTGAGTCACTGAGAGATGAGGGGCTACGGTCAGCGTCACTGACAGATTAGGGGGTACGGTCAGAGTCACTGACAGATGAGGGGGTACTGTTTGAGCCACTGAGGGATGAGGGGGTACGGTCTGAGTTACTGAGAGATGAGGGGGAATGGTCTGAGTCACTGAGAGAGATGAGGGTCTATGGTCTGAGTCACTTAGGGATGAGGGGGTACGGTCTGGGATACTAAAAGATGAGGGGTACGGACTGAGTCACTGACAAATGAGGGTGTACGGTCTGAGTCACTGAGAGGTGAGGGGATATGGTCTGAGTCACTGAATGATGAGGGGGTACGGTCTGAGTCACTGACAAATGAGGGGGTACGGTCTGAGTCACTGACGGATGAGGGGGTACGGTCTGAGTTACTAACAGATGAGGGGGTACAGTCTGAATCACTGACACATGATGGGGTACAGTCTGAGTCACGGAGAGATGAGGGGGTACAGTCTCTGAGTCACTGACACATGAGCGCGTTAGGTCTCTGAGTCACTGAGAGATGACTGGGTACGGTCTGACTCACTGACAGATGAGGGGGTACGGTCTGAGTCACTGACAGATGAGGGGGTACTGTCTGAGTCACTGAATGATGAGGGTGTACGGTCAGAGTCACTGACAGATGAGGGGGTACGGTCTGAGTCACTGAGAGATGAGGGGGTACGGTCTGACTCACTGACAGATGATGGGGTACAGTCTCTGAATCACTGAGAGATGAGTGGGTACAGTCTGAGTCACTGAGAGATGAGGAGGTACGGTCTGAGTCACTGATAGATGAGGGGGTACGGTCTCGGAGTCACTGAGAGATGAGGGGTTACGGTCTGAGTCACTGACAGATGAGGGGGTACGGTCTGAGTCACTGACAGATGAGGGGGTACGGTCTGAGTCAATGAGAGATGAGGGGCTATGGTCTGAGTCACTTAGAGATGAGGGGGTACGGTCTCTAAGTCACTGAGAGATGAGGGGGTACGGTCAGAGTCACTGAGAGACGAGGGGGTACAGTCTCTGAGTCACTGAGAGATGAATGGGTATGGTCTGAGTCACAGAGAGATGAGGGGGTACGGTCTGAGTCACTGAGAGATGAGGGAGTACGGTCTGAGTCACTGAGAGATGAGGGGGTACTGTCTGAGTCACTGAGAGATGAGGGGATACAGTCTCTGAGTTACTGAGAATGAGTGGCTACGGTCTGAGTCACTGAGAGATGAGGGGATACAGTCTCTGAGTTACTGAGAATGAGTGGGTACGGACTGAGTCACTGAGAGGTGAGGGGGTACGGTCTGAGTCACTGACAGATTAGGGGGTACGGTCTGAGTCACTGAGAGATGAGGGGGTACGGTCTGAGTCACAGAGTGATGAGGGGGTACGGTCTGAGTCACTGAGAGATGAGGGGATACAGTCTCTGAGTCAGTGAGAATGAGTGGGTACGGTCTGAGTCACTGAGAGATGAGGGGCTATGGTCTGAGTCACTTAGGGATGAGGGGGTACATTCTGAGACACTGACAGATGAGGGGGCACGGTCTGAGTCACTGAGAGATGAGAGGGTACGGTCTGAGTCACTGAGAGATGAGGGGATACGGTCTGAGTCACTGAGAGAAATGAGGGTGTACGGTATCTGAGTCACTGAGAGATGAGGGTGTACAGTCTGAGTCAACGACAGATGAGGGGGTACTGTCTGCATCATTGAGAGATGGCGGGGTACGGTCTGAGTCAGTGAGAGATTAGGGGGTACAGTCTGACTCACTGAGAGATGAGGGGGTACGGTCTGAGTCACTGAGAGATGAGAGGGTACGGTCTGAGTCACTGACAGATGAGGGGGTACGGTCTGTGTCACTGAGAGATGAGGGGGTATGATCGGAGTCACTGAGGGATGAGGGGGTACAGTCGAAGTCACTGACAGATAAGGAGGTACTGTCTGAGTCACTGAGAGATGAGGGGGTACAGTCTCTGAGTTACTGAGAATGAGTGGCTACGGTCTGAGTCACTGAGAGACGAAGGGGTACGGTCTGAGTCACTGAGAGATGAGGGGGTACAGTCTCTGAGTCACTGACACATGAGCGGGTTCGGTCTCTGAGTCACTGAGAGATGACTGGGTAAGTTCTGACTCACTGACAGATGAGGGGGTACGGTCTGAGTCACTGACAGATGAGTGGGTACGGTCTGAGTCACTGAGAGATGAGGGGGTACGGTCTGACTCACTGACAGATGAGTGGGTACAGTCTCTGAATCACTGAGAGATGAGTGGGTACAGTCTGAGTCACTGAGAGATGAGGGGGTACGGTCTGAGTCACTGATAGATGAGGGGGTAGGGTCTCGGAGTCACTGAGAGATGAGGGGGTACGGTCTGAGTCACTGACAGATGAGGGGGTACGGTCTGAGTCACTGAGAGATGAGGGGCTATGGTCTGAGTCACTTAGAGATGAGGGGGTACGGTCTGAGTCACTGACAGATGAGGGGCTATGGTCTGAGTCACTTAGTGATGAGGGGGTATGGTCTGAGTCACTGAGAGATGAGGGGCTATGGTCTGAGCCACTGAGGGATGAGGGGGTACGGTCTGAGTTACTGAGAGATGAGGGGGAATGGTCTGAGTCACTGAGAGAGATGAGGGGCTATGGTCTGAGTCACTTAGGGATGAGGGGGTACGGTCTGGGATACTAAAAGATGAGGGGTACGGACTGAGTCACTGACAAATGAGGGGGTACGGTCTGAGTCACTGAGAGGTGAGGGGATATGGTCTGAGTCACTGAATGATGAGGGGGTACGGTCTGAGTCACTGACAAATGAGGGGGTACGGTCTGAGTCACTGACAGATGAGGTGGTACGGTCTGAGTTACTGACAGATGAGGGGGTACAGTCTGAGTCACTGACACATGATGGGGTACTGTCTGAGTCACGGAGAGATGAGGGGGTACAGTCTCTGAGTCACTGACACATGAGCGGGTTCGGTCTCTGAGTCACTGAGAGATGACTGGGTACGGTCTGACTCACTGACAGATGAGGGGGTACGGTCTGAGTCACTGACAGATGAGGGGGTACTGTCTGAGTCACTGAATGATGAGGGTGTACGGTCAGAGTCACTGACAGATGAGGGGGCACGGTCTGAGTCACTGAGAGATGAGGGGGTACGGTCTGACTCACTGACAGATGAGGGGGTACAGTCTCTGAATCACTGAGAGATGAGTGGGTACAGTCTAAGTCACTGAGAGATGAGGAGGTACGGTCTGAGTCACTGATAGATGAGGGGGTACGGTCTCGGAGTCACTGAGAGATGAGGGGTTACGGTCTGAGTCACTGACAGATGAGGGGGTACGGACTGAGTCAATGAGAGATGAGGGGCTATGGTCTGAGTCACTTAGAGATGAGGGGGTACGGTCTCTAAGTCACTGAGAGATGAGGGGGTACGGTCAGAGTCACTGAGAGATGAGGGGGTACAGTCTCTGAGTCACAGAGATGAATGGGTATGGTCTGAGTCACAGAGAGATGAGGGGGTACGGTCTGAGTCACTGAGAGATGAGGGAGTACGGTCTGAGTCACTGAGAGATGAGGGGGTACTGTCTGAGTGACTGAGAGATAAGGGGATACAGTCTCTGAGTTACTGAGAATGAGTGGCTACGGTCTGAGTCACTGAGAGACGAAGGGGTACGGTCTGAATAACTGACAGATGAGGGGGTACGGTCTGAGTACCTGACAGATGAGGGGGTACGGTCTGAGTTACTGACAGATGAGGGGGTACGGTTTGAGTCACTGAGAGATGAGGGGGTACAGTCTGAGTCACTGACAGATGAGGGGTTACAGTCTGATTCACTGACAGATGAGGGGGTACGGTCTGAGTCACAGAGATGAGGGGGTACGGTCTGAGTCACTGAGAGAAATGAGGGTGTACGGTCTGAGTCACTGAGAGAGATGAGGGTGTACGGTCTGAGTCACTGAGAGATGAGGGGCTACGGTCAGCGTCACTGACAGATTAGGGGGTACGGTCAGAGTCACTGACAGATGAGGGGGTACTGTTTGAGCCACTGAGGGATGAGGGGGTACGGTCTGAGTTACTGAGAGATGAGGGGGAATGGTCTGAGTCACTGAGAGAGATGAGGGGCTATGGTCTGAGTCACTTAGGGATGAGGGGGTACGGTCTGGGATACTAAAAGATGAGGGGTACGGACTGAGTCACTGACAAATGAGGGGGTACGGTCTGAGTCACTGAGAGGTGAGGGGATATGGTCTGAGTCACTGAATGATGAGGGGGTACGGTCTGAGTCACTGACAAATGAGGGGGTACGGTCTGAGTCACTGACGGATGAGGGGGTACGGTCTGAGTTACTAACAGATGAGGGGGTACAGTCTGAGTCACTGACACATGATGGGGTACTGTCTGAGTCACGGAGAGATGAGGGGGTACAGTCTCTGAGTCACTGACACATGAGCGGGTTAGGTCTCTGAGTCACTGAGAGATGACTGGGTACGGTCTGACTCACTGACAGATGAGGGGGTACGGTCTGAGTCACTGACAGATGAGGGGGTACTGTCTGAGTCACTGAATGATGAGGGTGTACGGTCAGAGTCACTGACAGATGAGGGGGTACGGTCTGAGTCACTGAGAGATGAGGGGGTACGGTCTGACTCACTGACAGATGAGGGGGTACAGTCTCTGAATCACTGAGAGATGAGTGGGTACAGTCTGAGTCACTGAGAGATGAGGAGGTACGGTCTGAGTCACTGATAGATGAGGGGGTACGGTCTCGGAGTCACTGAGACATGAGGGGTTACGGTCTGAGTCACTGACAGATGAGGGGGTACGGTCTGAGTCACTGACAGATGAGGGGGTACGGTCTGAGTCAATGAGAGATGAGGGGCTATGGTCTGAGTCACTTAGAGATGAGGGGGTACGGTCTCTAAGTCACTGAGAGATGAGGGGGTACGGTCAGAGTCACTGAGAGACGAGGGGGTACAGTCTCTGAGTCACTGAGAGATGAATGGGTATGGTCTGAGTCACAGAGAGATGAGGGGGTACGGTCTGAGTCACTGAGAGATGAGGGAGTACGGTCTGAGTCACTGAGAGATGAGGGAGTACGGTCTGAGTCACTGAGAGATGAGGGGATAAGTCTCTGAGTTACTGAGAATGAGTGGCTACGGTCTGAGTCACTGAGAGACGAAGGGGTACGGTCTGAATCACTGACAGATGAGGGGGTAAGACTC
This sequence comes from Isurus oxyrinchus, assembly GCA_026770705.1. NCBI lineage: Eukaryota > Metazoa > Chordata > Chondrichthyes > Lamniformes > Lamnidae > Isurus > Isurus oxyrinchus. The sequence continues at coordinate 23,411,053 of JANJGN010000031.1, read as the reverse complement.
TCAGCCACTGAGAGATGAGGGGGGACGGTCTGGGTCACTGAGAGATGAGGGGGTACGGTCTGAGTCACTGAAAGATGAGGGGTTACGGTCACTGAGTCACTGAGAGATGAGGGGCTACGGTCTGAGACACTGACAGATGAGGGGGTACGGTCTGAGTTACTGACAGATGAGGGGGTACGGTTTGAGTCACTGAGAGATGAGGGGGTCCGGTCTGAGTTACTGAGAGATGAGGGGGTACAGTCTGAGTCACTGACAGATGAGGGAGTACGGTCTGAGTCACTGAGAGATGAGGGAGTACGGTCTGAGTCACTGAGAGATGAGGGGATAAGTCTCTGAGTTACTGAGAATGAGTGGCTACGGTCTGAGTCACTGAGAGATGAGGGGGTACGGTCTGAGTCACTGAGAGAAATGAGGGTGTACGGTCTGAGTCACTGAGAGAGATGAGGGTGTACGGTCTGAGTCACTGAGAGATGAGGGGCTACGGTCAGCGTCACTGACAGATTAGGGGGTACGGTCAGAGTCACTGACAGATGAGGGGGTACTGTTTGAGCCACTGAGGGATGAGGGGGTACGGTCTGAGTTACTGAGAGATGAGGGGGAATGGTCTGAGTCACTGAGAGAGATGAGGGTCTATGGTCTGAGTCACTTAGGGATGAGGGGGTACGGTCTGGGATACTAAAAGATGAGGGGTACGGACTGAGTCACTGACAAATGAGGGTGTACGGTCTGAGTCACTGAGAGGTGAGGGGATATGGTCTGAGTCACTGAATGATGAGGGGGTACGGTCTGAGTCACTGACAAATGAGGGGGTACGGTCTGAGTCACTGACGGATGAGGGGGTACGGTCTGAGTTACTAACAGATGAGGGGGTACAGTCTGAATCACTGACACATGATGGGGTACTGTCTGAGTCACGGAGAGATGAGGGGGTACAGTCTCTGAGTCACTGACACATGAGCGCGTTAGGTCTCTGAGTCACTGAGAGATGACTGGGTACGGTCTGACTCACTGACAGATGAGGGGGTACGGTCTGAGTCACTGACAGATGAGGGGGTACTGTCTGAGTCACTGAATGATGAGGGTGTACGGTCAGAGTCACTGACAGATGAGGGGGTACGGTCTGAGTCACTGAGAGATGAGGGGGTACGGTCTGACTCACTGACAGATGATGGGGTACAGTCTCTGAATCACTGAGAGATGAGTGGGTACAGTCTGAGTCACTGAGAGATGAGGAGGTACGGTCTGAGTCACTGATAGATGAGGGGGTACGGTCTCGGAGTCACTGAGAGATGAGGGGTTACGGTCTGAGTCACTGACAGATGAGGGGGTACGGTCTGAGTCACTGACAGATGAGGGGGTACGGTCTGAGTCAATGAGAGATGAGGGGCTATGGTCTGAGTCACTTAGAGATGAGGGGGTACGGTCTCTAAGTCACTGAGAGATGAGGGGGTACGGTCAGAGTCACTGAGAGACGAGGGGGTACAGTCTCTGAGTCACTGAGAGATGAATGGGTATGGTCTGAGTCACAGAGAGATGAGGGGGTACGGTCTGAGTCACTGAGAGATGAGGGAGTACGGTCTGAGTCACTGAGAGATGAGGGGGTACTGTCTGAGTCACTGAGAGATGAGGGGATACAGTCTCTGAGTTACTGAGAATGAGTGGCTACGGTCTGAGTCACTGAGAGATGAGGGGATACAGTCTCTGAGTTACTGAGAATGAGTGGGTACGGACTGAGTCACTGAGAGGTGAGGGGGTACGGTCTGAGTCACTGACAGATTAGGGGGTACGGTCTGAGTCACTGAGAGATGAGGGGGTACGGTCTGAGTCACAGAGTGATGAGGGGGTACGGTCTGAGTCACTGAGAGATGAGGGGATACAGTCTCTGAGTCAGTGAGAATGAGTGGGTACGGTCTGAGTCACTGAGAGATGAGGGGCTATGGTCTGAGTCACTTAGGGATGAGGGGGTACATTCTGAGACACTGACAGATGAGGGGGCACGGTCTGAGTCACTGAGAGATGAGAGGGTACGGTCTGAGTCACTGAGAGATGAGGGGATACGGTCTGAGTCACTGAGAGAAATGAGGGTGTACGGTATCTGAGTCACTGAGAGATGAGGGTGTACAGTCTGAGTCAACGACAGATGAGGGGGTACTGTCTGCATCATTGAGAGATGGCGGGGTACGGTCTGAGTCAGTGAGAGATTAGGGGGTACAGTCTGACTCACTGAGAGATGAGGGGGTACGGTCTGAGTCACTGAGAGATGAGAGGGTACGGTCTGAGTCACTGACAGATGAGGGGGTACGGTCTGTGTCACTGAGAGATGAGGGGGTATGATCGGAGTCACTGAGGGATGAGGGGGTACAGTCGAAGTCACTGACAGATAAGGAGGTACTGTCTGAGTCACTGAGAGATGAGGGGGTACAGTCTCTGAGTTACTGAGAATGAGTGGCTACGGTCTGAGTCACTGAGAGACGAAGGGGTACGGTCTGAGTCACTGAGAGATGAGGGGGTACAGTCTCTGAGTCACTGACACATGAGCGGGTTCGGTCTCTGAGTCACTGAGAGATGACTGGGTAAGTTCTGACTCACTGACAGATGAGGGGGTACGGTCTGAGTCACTGACAGATGAGTGGGTACGGTCTGAGTCACTGAGAGATGAGGGGGTACGGTCTGACTCACTGACAGATGAGTGGGTACAGTCTCTGAATCACTGAGAGATGAGTGGGTACAGTCTGAGTCACTGAGAGATGAGGGGGTACGGTCTGAGTCACTGATAGATGAGGGGGTAGGGTCTCGGAGTCACTGAGAGATGAGGGGGTACGGTCTGAGTCACTGACAGATGAGGGGGTACGGTCTGAGTCACTGAGAGATGAGGGGCTATGGTCTGAGTCACTTAGAGATGAGGGGGTACGGTCTGAGTCACTGACAGATGAGGGGCTATGGTCTGAGTCACTTAGTGATGAGGGGGTATGGTCTGAGTCACTGAGAGATGAGGGGCTATGGTCTGAGTCACTGAGAGATGAGGGGGTACGGTCTGAGTCACAAAGAGATGAGGGGTTACAGACTGAGTCACTGAGAGATGAGGGAGTACGGTCTGAGTCACTGAGAGATGAGGGGGTACTGTCTGAGTCACTGAGAGATGAGGGGATACAGTCTCTGAGTTACTGAGAATGAGTGGGTACGGACTGAGTCACTGAGAGGTGAGGGGGTACGGTCTGAGTCACTGACAGATGAGGGGGGACGGTCTGAGTCACTGACAGATGAGGGGGTACGGTCTGAGCTACTGACAGATGAGGGGGTACAGTCTGAGTCACTGAGAGAGATGAGGGTGTACGGTCTGAGTCACTGAGAGATGAGGGGCTACGGTCAGCGTCACTGACAGATTAGGGGGTACGGTCAGAGTCACTGACAGATGAGGGGGTACTGTCTGAGTCACTGAGGGATGAGGGGGTACGGTCTGAGTCACTGAGAGATGAGGGGGTATGGTCTGAGTCACTGAGAGAGATGAGGGGCGATGGTCTGAGTCACTTAGGGATGAGGGGGTACGGTCTGGGATACTAAAAGATGAGGGGTACGGACTGAGTCACTGACAAATGAGGGGGTATGGTCTGAGTCACTGAGAGGTGAGGGGATATGGTCTGAGTCACTGACAGATGAGGGGGTACTGTCTGAGTCACTGAATGATGAGGGTGTACGGTCAGAGTCACTGACAGATGAGGGGGTACGCTCTGAGTCACTGAGAGATGAGGGGGTACAGTCTGACTCACTGACAGATGAGGGGGTACAGTCTCTGAATCACTGAGAGATGAGTGGGTACAGTCTGAGTCACTGAGAGATGAGGAGGTACGGTCTGAGTCACTGACAGATGAGGGGGTACGGTCTGAGCTACTGACAGATGAGGGGGTACAGTCTGAGTCACTGAGAGAGATGAGGGTGTACGGTCTGAGTCACTGAGAGATGAGGGGCTACGGTCAGCGTCACTGACAGATTAGGGGGTACGGTCAGAGTCACTGACAGATGAGGGGGTACTGTCTGAGTCACTGAGGGATGAGGGGGTACGGTCTGAGTCACTGAGAGATGAGGGGGTATGGTCTGAGTCACTGAGAGAGATGAGGGGCTATGGTCTGAGTCACTTAGGGATGAGGGGGTACGGTCTGGGATACTAAAAGATGAGGGGTACGGACTGAGTCACTGACAAATGAGGGGGTATGGTCTGAGTCACTGAGAGGTGAGGGGATATGGTCTGAGTCACTGACAGATGAGGGGGTACTGTCTGAGTCACTGAATGATGAGGGTGTACGGTCAGAGTCACTGACAGATGAGGGGGTACGGTCTGAGTCACTGAGAGATGAGGGGGTACGGTCTGACTCACTGACAGATGAGGGGGTACAGTCTCTGAATCACTGAGAAATGAGTGGGTACAGTCTGAGTCACTGAGAGATGAGGAGGTACGGTCTGAGTCACTGATAGATGAGGGGGTACGGTCTCGGAGTCACTGAGAGATGAGGGGTTACGGTCTGAGTCACTGACAGATGAGGGGGTACGGTCTGAGTCGATGAGAGATGAGGGGCTATGGTCTGAGTCACTTAGAGATGAGGGGGTACGGTCTCTAAGTCACTGAGAGATGAGGGGGTACGGTCAGAGTCACTGAGAGATGAGGGGGTACAGTCTCTGAGTCACTGAGAGATGAATGGGTATGGTCTGAGTCACAGAGAGATGAGGGGGTACGGTCTGAGTCACTGAGAGATGAGGGAGTACGGTCTGAGTCACTGAGAGATGAGGGGGTACTGTCTGAGTCACTGAGAGATGAGGGGATACAGTCTCTGAGTTACTGAGAATGAGTGGCTACGGTCTGAGTCACTGAGAGATGAGGGGGTACAGTCTCTGAGTCACTGACACATGAGCGGGTTCGGTCTCTGAGTCACTGAGAGATAACTGGGTAAGTTCTGACTCACTGACAGATGAGGGGGTACGGTCTGAGTCACTGACAGATGAGGGGGTACTGTCTGAGTCACTGAATGATGAGGGTGTACGGTCAGAGTCACTGACAGATGAGTGGGTACGGTCTGAGTCACTGAGAGATGAGGGGGTACGGTCTGAGTCACTGAGAAATGAGGGGGTACGGTCTGACTCACTGACAGATGAGTGGGTACAGTCTCTGAATCACTGAGAGATGAGTGGGTACAGTCTGAGTCACTGAGAGATGAGGGGGTACGGTCTGAGTCACTGATAGATGAGGGGGTAGGGTCTCGGAGTCACTGAGAGATGAGGGGGTACGGTCTGAGTCACTGACAGATGAGGGGGTACGGTCTGAGTCACTGAGAGATGAGGGGCTATGGTCTGAGTCACTTAGAGATGAGGGGGTACGGTCTGAGTCACTGACAGATGAGGGGCTATGGTCTGAGTCACTTAGAGATGAGGGGGTACGGTCTGAGTCACTGAGAGATGAGGGGCTATGGTCTGAGTCACTGAGAGATGAGGGGGTACGGTCTGAGTCACAAAGAGATGAGGGGGTACGGACTGAGTCACTGAGAGATGAGGGAGTACGGTCTGAGTCACTGAGAGATGAGGGGGTACAGTCTGAGTCACTGACAGATGAGTGGGTACAGTCTGATTCACTGACAGATGAGGGGGTACGGTCTGAGTCACTGAGAGATGAGGGGGTACGGTCTGAGTCACTGAGAGAAATGAGGGTGTACGGTCTGAGTCACTGAGAGAGATGAGGGTGTACGGTCTGAGTCACTGAGAGATGAGGGGGTACGGTCTGAGTCACTGACAGATGAGGGGGTACAGTTTGAGTCACTGAGGGATGAGGGGGTACAGTCTGAGTCACTGAGAGATGAGGGGGTATGGTCTGAGTCACTGAGAGAGATGAGGGGCTATGGTCTGAGTCACATAGGGATGAGGGGGTACGGTCTGGGATACTGAAAGATGAGGGGTACGGACTGAGTCACTGACAAATGAGGGGGTACGGTCTGAGTCACTGAGAGATGAGGGGATATGGTCTGAGTCACTGACAGATGAGGGGGTACGGTCTGAGTCACTGACAAATGAGGGGGTACGGTCTGAGTCACTGACAGATGAGGGGGTACGGTCTGAGTTACTGACAGAAGAGGGGGTACAGTCTGAGTCACTGACACATGATGGGGTACTGTCTGAGTCACCGAGAGATGAGAGGGTACAGTCTCTGAGTCACTGACACATGAGCGGGTTCGGTCTCTGAGTCACTGAGAGATGACTGGGTACGGTCTGAGTCACTGACAGATGAGGGGGTACGGTCTGAGTCACTGACAGATGAGGGGGTACGGTCTGAGTCACTGAGAGATGAGGGGGTACGGTCTGAGTCACTGACAGATGAGGGGGTACTGTCTCTGAATCACTGAGAGATGAGTGGGTACAGTCTGAGTCACTGAGAGATGAGGGGGTACGGTCTGAGTCACTGTGAGATGAGGGGGTACGGTCTGACTCACTGACAGATGGGGGGGTACAGTCTCTGAATCACTGAGAGATGAGTGGGTACAGTCTGAGTCACTGAGAGATGAGGGGGTACGGTCTGAGTCACTGATAGATGAAGGGGTACGGCCTGAGTCACTGAGAGATGAGGGGCTATGGGCTGAGTCACTTAGAGATGAGGGGGTACGGTCAGAGTCACTGAGAGATGAGGGGATACAGTCTCTGAGTTACTGAGAATGAGTGGGTACGGACTGAGTCACTGAGAGGTGAGGGGGTACGGTCTGAGTCACTGACAGATGAGGGGGTACGGTCTGAGTCACTGACAGATGAGGGGGTACGGTCTGAGCTACTGACAGATGAGGGGGTACAGTCTGAGTCACTGACACATGATGGGGTACTGTCTGAGTCACTGAGAGATGAGGGGGTACAGTCTCTGAGACACTGACACATGAGGGGGTACGGTCTGAGTCACTGAGAGATGAGGGGGTACGGTCTGAGTCACAGAGTGATGAGGGGGTACGGTCTGAGTCACTGAGAGATGAGGGGATACAGTCTCTGAGTCAGTGAGAATGAGTGGGTACGGTCTGAGTCACTGAGTGATGAGGGGCTATGGTCTGAGTCACTTAGGGATGAGGGGGTACGGTCTGAGTCACTGAGAGATGAGGGGGTATGGTCTGAGTCACTGACAGATGAGCGGCTATGGTCTGAGTCACTTAGGGATGAGGGGGTACATTCTGAGGCACTGACAGATGAGGGGGCATGGTCTGAGTCACAGAGAAATTAGGGTGTACCGTATCTGAGTCACTGAGAGATGAGGGGGTACAGTCTGAGTCAATGACAGATGAGGGGTAATGTCTGCGTCATTGAGAGATGACGGGGTACAGTCTGAGTCAGTGAGAGATTAGGGGGTACAGTCTGACTCACTGAGAGATGAGGGGGTACGGTCTGAGTCACTGAGAGATGAGAGGGTACGGTCTGTGTCACTGACAGATGAGGGGGTATGATCGGAGTCACTGAGGGATGAGGGGGTACAGTCTAAGTCACTGACAGATAAGGAGGTACTGTCTGAGTCACTGAGAGATGAGGGGGTACGGTCTGACTCACTGACAGATGAGGGGGTACGGTCTGAGTCACTGACAGATGAGGGGATACGGTCTGAGTCACTGAGAGATGAGGGGGTACGGTCTGACTCACTGACAGATGAAGGGTTACAGTCTCTGAATCACTGAGAGATGAGTGGGTACGTTCTGAGTCACTGAGAGATGAGGGGGTACGGTCTGAGTTTACTGACAAATGAGGGGGTACGGTTTGAGTCACTGAGAGATGAGGGGGTATGGTCAGAGTTACTGAGAAATGAGGGGGTACGGTCTGAGTCACTGAGAAATGAGGGGGTACGGTCTGAGTCACTGAGAGATGAGGGGGTACAGTCTGAGTCACTGACAGATGAGGGGGTACAGTCTGATTCACTGACAGATGAGGGGGTACGGTCTGAGTCACTGAGAGATGAGGGGGTACGGTCTGAGTCACTGAGAAAAATGAGGGTGTACGCTCTGAGTCACTGAGAGATGAGGGTGTACGGACTGAGTCACTGAGAGATGAGGGGCTACGGACAGCGTCACTGACAGATTAGGGGGTACGGTCAGAGGCACTGACAGATGAGGGGGTACTGTTTGAGTCACTGAGGGATAAGGGGGTACGGTCTGAGTCACTGAGAGATGAGGGGGTATGGTCTGAGTCACTGAGAGAGATGAGGGCCTATGGTCTGAGTCACTTAGGGATGAGGGGTTACGGTCTGGGATACTGAAAGATGAGGGGTACGGACTGAGTCACTGACAAATGAGGGGGTACGGTCTGAGTCACTGAGAGATGAGGGGGTACGGTCTGAGTCACTGACAAATGAGGGGGTACGGTCTGAGACACTGACAGATGAGGGGGTGCAGTCTGAGCTACTGACAGATGAGGGGGTACAGTCTGAGTCACTGACACATGATGGGGTACTGTCTGAGTCACTGAGAGATGAGGGGGTACAGTCTCTGAGTCACTGACACATGAGCGGGTTCGGTCTCTGAGTCACTGAGAGATGACTGGGTACGGTCTGACTCACTGACAGATGAGGGGGTACAGTCTGAGTCACTGACAGATGAGGGGGTACTGTCTGAGTCACTGAATGATGAGGGTGTACGGTCAGAGTCACTGACAGATGAGGGGGTACGGTCTGAGTCACTGAGAGATGAGGGGGTACGGTCTGACTCACTGACAGATGAGGGGGTACAGTCTCTGAATCACTGAGAGATGAGTGGGTACAATCTGAGTCACTGAGAGATGAGGGGGTACGGTCTGAGTCACTGAGAGATGAGGGGGTACGGTCTCGGAGTCACTGAGAGATGAGGGGGTACGGTCTGAGTCACTGACAGATGAGGGGGTACGGTCTGAGTCACTGTGAGATGAGGGGTAAGGTCGGAGTCACTTAGAGATGAGGGGGTACGATCTCTAACTCACTGAGAGATGAAGGGGTACGGTCAGAGTCACTGAGAGATGAGGGGGTACAGTCTCTGAGTCACTGAGAGATGAATGGGTATGGTCTGAGTCACAGAGAGATGAGGGGGTACAGTCTGAGTCACTGAGAGATGAGGGAGTACGGTCTGAGTCACTGAGAGATGAGGCGGTACAGTCTGAGTCACTGAGAGATGAGGGGGTACAGTCTGAGTCACTGAGAGTTGAGGGGGTACGGTCTGAGTCACTGAGAGATGAGGGGGTACTGTCTGAGTCACTGAGAGATGAGGGGATACAGTCTCTGAGTTACTGAGAATGACTGGCTACGGTCTGAGTCACTGAGAGACGAAGGGGTATGGTCTGAGTCACTGAGAGATGAGGGGGTACAGTCTGATTCACTGACAGATGAGGGGGTACGGTCTGAGTCACTGAGAGATGAGGGGGTACGGTCTGAGTCACTGAGAAAAATGAGGGTGTACGGTCTGAGTCACTGGAGAGATGAGGGTGTACGGTCTGAGTCACTGAGAGATGAGGGGGTACAGTCTGAGTCACTGACAGATGAGGGGGTACAGTCTGATTCACTGACAGATGAGGGGGTACGGTCTGAGTCACTGAGAAATATGAGGGTGTACAGTCTGAGTCACTGAGAGAGATGAGGGTGTACGGTCTGAGTCACTGAGAGATGAGGGGCTACGGTCAGCGTCACTGACAGATTAGGGGGTACGGTCAGAGTCACTGACAGATGAGGGGGTACTGTTTGAGTCACTGAGGGATGAGGGGGTACGGTCTGAGTCACTGAGAGATGAGGGGGTATGGTCTGAGTCACTGACAGATGAGGGGCTATGGTCTGAGTCACATAGAGATGAGGGGGTACGGTCTGGGATACTGACAGATGAGGGGTATGGACTGAGTCACTGACAAATGAGGGCGTACGGTCTGAGTCACTGAGAGATGAGGGGGTACGGTCTGAGTCACTGACAGATGAGGGGGTACTGTCTGAATCACTGAATGATGAGGGTGTACGGTCAGAGTCACTGACAGATGAGGGGATACGGTCTGAGTCACTGAGAGATGAGAGGGTACCGTCTGACTCACTGACAGATGAGGGGGTACAGTCTCTGAATCACTGAGAGATGAGTGGGTACAGTCTGAGTCACTGAGAGATGAGGGGGTACGGTCTGAGTCACTGAGAGATGAGGGGGTACGGTCTCGGAGTCACTGAGAGATGAGGAGGTACGGTCTGAGTCACTGACAGATGAGGGGGTACGGTCTGAGTCACTGAGAGATGAGGGGTAAGGTCTGAGTCACTGACAGATGAGGGGGTACGGTCTCTAAGTCACTGAGAGATGAGGGGGTACGGTCTGAGTCACTGAGAGATGAGTGGGTACGGTCTCTAAGTCACTGAGAGATGAGGGGGTACGGTCAGAGTCACTGAGAGATGAGGGGGTACAGTCTCTGAGTCACTGAGAGATGAATGGGTATGGTCTGAGTCACAGAGAGATGAGGGGGTACGGTCTGAGTCACTGAGAGATGAGGGAGTACAGAATCTGAGTAACAGAGAATGAGTGGCTACGGTCTGAGTCACTGAGAGACGAAGGGGTACGGTCTGAATCACTGACAGATGAGGGGGTACAGACTCTCAGTCACTGAGAGATGAGGGGGGACGGTCTGGGTCACTGAGAGATGAGGGGGTACGGTCTGAGTCACTGAAAGATGAGGGGTTACGGTCAATGAGTCACTGAGAGATGAGGGGCTTCGGTCTGAGACACTGACAGATGAGGGGGTACGGTCTGAGTTACTGACAGATGAGGGGGTACGGTTTGAGTCACTGAGAGATGAGGGGGTACGGTCTGAGTTACTGAGAGATGAGGGGGTATGGTCTGAGTCACTGACAGATGAGGGGGTACGGTCTGAGACACTGAGAGATGAGGGGGTGCGGTCTGAGTAACTGACAGATGAGGGGGTACAGTCTGAGTCACTGACACATGATGGGGTACTGTCTGAGTCACTGAGAGATGAGGGGGTACAGTCTCTGAGTCACTGACACATGAGCGGGTACAGTCTCTGAGTCACTGAGAGATGACTGGGTACGGTCTGACTCACTGACAGATGAGGGGGTACAGTCTGGGTCACTGACAGATGAGGGGGTATTGTCTGAGTCACTGAATGATGAGGGTGTACAGTCAGAGTCACTGTCAGATGAGGGGGTACGGTCTGAGTCACTGAGAGATGAGGGGGTAAGGTCTGACTCACTGACAGATGAGGGGGTACAGTCTCTGAATCACTGAGAGATGAGTGGGTACAGTCTGAGTCACTGAGAGATGAGAGGGTACGGTCTGATTCACTGAGAGATGAGGAGGTACGGTCTCGGAGTCACTGAGAGATGAGGGGGTACGGTCTGAGTCACTGACAGATGAGGGGGTACGGTCTGAGTCACTGAGAGATGAGGGATAAGGTCGGAGTCACTTAGAGATGAGGGGGTACGATCTCTAACTCACTGAGAGATGAGGGGGTACAGTCAGAGTCACTGAGAGATGAGGGGGTACAGTCTCTGAGTCACTGAGAGATGAATGGGTATGGTCTGAGTCACAGAGAGATGAGGGGGTACAGTCTGAGTCACTGAGAGATGAGGGAGTACGGTCTGAGTCACTGAGAGATGAGGCGGTACAGTCTGAGTCACTGAGAGATGAGGGGGTACAGTCTGAGTCACTGAGAGTTGAGGGGGTACGGTCTGAGTCACTGACAGATGAGGGGGTACTGTCTGAGTCACTGAATGATGAGGGTGTACGGTCAGAGTCACTGACAGATGAGGGGGTACGGTCTGAGTCACTGAGAGATGAGGGGGTACGGTCTGACTCACTGACAGATGAGGGGGTACAGTCTCTGAATCACTGAGAGATGAGTGGGTACAGTCTGAGTCACTGAGAGATGAGGGGGTACGGTCTGAGTCACTGAGAGATGAGGGGGTACGGTCTCGGAGTCACTGAGAGATGAGGGGGTACGGTCTGAGTCACTGACAGATGAGGGGGTACGGTCTGAGTCACTGTGAGATGAGGGGTAAGGTCGGAGTCACTTAGAGATGAGGGGGTACGATCTCTAACTCACTGAGAGATGAAGGGGTACGGTCAGAGTCACTGAGAGATGAGGGGGTACAGTCTCTGAGTCACTGAGAGATGAATGGGTATGGTCTGAGTCACAGAGAGATGAGGGGGTACAGTCTGAGTCACTGAGAGATGAGGGAGTACGGTCTGAGTCACTGAGAGATGAGGCGGTACAGTCTGAGTCACTGAGAGATGAGGGGGTACAGTCTGAGTCACTGAGAGTTGAGGGGGTACGGTCTGAGTCACTGAGAGATGAGGGGGTACTGTCTGAGTCACTGAGAGATGAGGGGATACAGTCTCTGAGTTACTGAGAATGACTGGCTACGGTCTGAGTCACTGAGAGACGAAGGGGTATGGTCTGAGTCACTGAGAGATGAGGGGGTACAGTCTGATTCACTGACAGATGAGGGGGTACGGTCTGAGTCACTGAGAGATGAGGGGGTACGGTCTGAGTCACTGAGAAAAATGAGGGTGTACGGTCTGAGTCACTGGAGAGATGAGGGTGTACGGTCTGAGTCACTGAGAGATGAGGGGGTACAGTCTGAGTCACTGACAGATGAGGGGGTACAGTCTGATTCACTGACAGATGAGGGGGTACGGTCTGAGTCACTGAGAAATATGAGGGTGTACAGTCTGAGTCACTGAGAGAGATGAGGGTGTACGGTCTGAGTCACTGAGAGATGAGGGGCTACGGTCAGCGTCACTGACAGATTAGGGGGTACGGTCAGAGTCACTGACAGATGAGGGGGTACTGTCTCTGAATCACTGAGAGATGAGTGGGTACAGTCTGAGTCACTGAGAGATGAGGGGGTACGGTCTGAGTCACTGTGAGATGAGGGGGTACGGTCTGACTCACTGACAGATGGGGGGGTACAGTCTCTGAATCACTGAGAGATGAGTGGGTACAGTCTGAGTCACTGAGAGATGAGGGGGTACGGTCTGAGTCACTGATAGATGAAGGGGTACGGCCTGAGTCACTGAGAGATGAGGGGCTATGGTCTGAGTCACTTAGAGATGAGGGGGTACGGTCAGAGTCACTGAGAGATGAGGGGATACAGTCTCTGAGTTACTGAGAATGAGTGGGTACGGACTGAGTCACTGAGAGGTGAGGGGGTACGGTCTGAGTTTACTGACAAATGAGGGGGTACGGTTTGAGTCACTGAGAGATGAGAGGGTACGGTCAGAGTTACTGAGAAATGAGGGGGTACGGTCTGAGTCACTGAGAGATGAGGGGGTACGGTCTGAGTCACTGAGAGATGAGGGGGTACAGTCTGAGTCACTGACAGATGAGGGGGTACAGTCTGATTCACTGACAGATGAGGGGGTACGGTCTGAGTCACTGAGAGATGAGGGGGTACGGTCTGAGTCACTGAGAAAAATGAGGGTGTACGCTCTGAGTCACTGAGAGATGAGGGTGTACGGTCTGAGTCACTGAGAGATGAGGGGCTACGGACAGCGTCACTGACAGATTAGGGGGTACGGTCAGAGGCACTGACAGATGAGGGGGTACTGTTTGAGTCACTGAGGGATAAGGGGGTACGGTCTGAGTCACTGAGAGATGAGGGGGTATGGTCTGAGTCACTGAGAGAGATGAGGGCCTATGGTCTGAGTCACTTAGGGATGAGGGGTTACGGTCTGGGATACTGAAAGATGAGGGGTACGGACTGAGTCACTGACAAATGAGGGGGTACGGTCTGAGTCACTGAGAGATGAGGGGGTACGGTCTGAGTCACTGACAAATGAGGGGGTACGGTCTGAGTCACTGACAGATGAGGGGGTACGGTCTGAGACACTGACAGATGAGGGGGTGCAGTCTGAGCTACTGACAGATGAGGGGGTACAGTCTGAGTCACTGACACATGATGGGGTACTGTCTGAGTCACTGAGAGATGAGGGGGTACAGTCTCTGAGTCACTGACACATGAGCGGGTTCGGTCTCTGAGTCACTGAGAGATGACTGGGTACGGTCTGACTCACTGACAGATGAGGGGGTACAGTCTGAGTCACTGACAGATGAGGGGGTACTGTCTGAGTCACTGAATGATGAGGGTGTACGGTCAGAGTCACTGACAGATGAGGGGGTACGGTCTGAGTCACTGAGAGATGAGGGGGTACGGTCTGACTCACTGACAGATGAGGGGGTACAGTCTCTGAATCACTGAGAGATGAGTGGGTACAGTCTGAGTCACTGAGAGATGAGGGGGTACGGTCTGAGTCACTGAGAGATGAGGGGGTACGGTCTCGGAGTCACTGAGAGATGAGGGGGTACGGTCTGAGTCACTGACAGATGAGGGGGTACGGTCTGAGTCACTGTGAGATGAGGGGTAAGGTCGGAGTCACTTAGAGATGAGGGGGTACGATCTCTAACTCACTGAGAGATGAAGGGGTACGGTCAGAGTCACTGAGAGATGAGGGGGTACAGTCTCTGAGTCACTGAGAGATGAATGGGTATGGTCTGAGTCACAGAGAGATGAGGGGGTACAGTCTGAGTCACTGAGAGATGAGGGAGTACGGTCTGAGTCACTGAGAGATGAGGCGGTACAGTCTGAGTCACTGAGAGATGAGGGGGTACAGTCTGAGTCACTGAGAGTTGAGGGGGTACGGTCTGAGTCACTGAGAGATGAGGGGGTACTGTCTGAGTCACTGAGAGATGAGGGGATACAGTCTCTGAGTTACTGAGAATGACTGGCTACGGTCTGAGTCACTGAGAGACGAAGGGGTACGGTCTGAGTCACTGAGAGATGAGGGGGTACAGTCTGATTCACTGACAGATGAGGGGGTACGGTCTGAGTCACTGAGAGATGAGGGGGTACGGTCTGAGTCACTGAGAAAAATGAGGGTGTACGGTCTGAGTCACTGGAGAGATGAGGGTGTACGGTCTGAGTCACTGAGAGATGAGGGGGTACAGTCTGAGTCACTGACAGATGAGGGGGTACAGTCTGATTCACTGACAGATGAGGGGGTACGGTCTGAGTCACTGAGAAATATGAGGGTGTACAGTCTGAGTCACTGAGAGAGATGAGGGTGTACGGTCTGAGTCACTGAGAGATGAGGGGCTACGGTCAGCGTCACTGACAGATTAGGGGGTACGGTCAGAGTCACTGACAGATGAGGGGGTACTGTTTGAGTCACTGAGGGATGAGGGGGTACGGTCTGAGTCACTGAGAGATGAGGGGGTATGGTCTGAGTCACTGACAGATGAGGGGCTATGGTCTGAGTCACATAGAGATGAGGGGGTACGGTCTGGGATACTGACAGATGAGGGGTATGGACTGAGTCACTGACAAATGAGGGCGTACGGTCTGAGTCACTGAGAGATGAGGGGGTACGGTCTGAGTCACTGACAGATGAGGGGGTACTGTCTGAATCACTGAATGATGAGGGTGTACGGTCAGAGTCACTGACAGATGAGGGGATACGGTCTGAGTCACTGAGAGATGAGAGGGTACCGTCTGACTCACTGACAGATGAGGGGGTACAGTCTCTGAATCACTGAGAGATGAGTGGGTACAGTCTCGGAGTCACTGAGAGATGAGGAGGTACGGTCTGAGTCACTGACAGATGAGGGGGTACGGTCTGAGTCACTGAGAGATGAGGGGTAAGGTCTGAGTCACTGACAGATGAGGGGGTACGGTCTCTAAGTCACTGAGAGATGAGGGGGTACGGTCTGAGTCACTGAGAGATGAGTGGGTACGGTCTCTAAGTCACTGAGAGATGAGGGGGTACGGTCAGAGTCACTGAGAGATGAGGGGGTACAGTCTCTGAGTCACTGAGAGATGAATGGGTATGGTCTGAGTCACAGAGAGATGAGGGGGTACGGTCTGAGTCACTGAGAGATGAGGGAGTACAGAATCTGAGTAACAGAGAATGAGTGGCTACGGTCTGAGTCACTGAGAGACGAAGGGGTACGGTCTGAATCACTGACAGATGAGGGGGTACAGACTCTCAGTCACTGAGAGATGAGGGGGGACGGTCTGGGTCACTGAGAGATGAGGGGGTATGGTCTGAGTCACTGAAAGATGAGGGGTTACGGTCAATGAGTCACTGAGAGATGAGGGGCTTCGGTCTGAGACACTGACAGATGAGGGGGTACGGTCTGAGTTACTGACAGAAGAGGGGGTACGGTTTGAGTCACTGAGAGATGAGGGGGTACGGTCTGAGTTACTGAGAGATGAGGGGGTATGGTCTGAGTCACTGACAGATGAGGGGGTACGGTCTGAGACACTGAGAGATGAGGGGGTGCGGTCTGAGTAACTGACAGATGAGGGGGTACAGTCTGAGTCACTGACACATGATGGGGTACTGTCTGAGTCACTGAGAGATGAGGGGGTACAGTCTCTGAGTCACTGACACATGAGCGGGTACAGTCTCTGAGTCACTGAGAGCTGACTGGGTACGGTCTGACTCACTGACAGATGAGGGGGTACAGTCTGGGTCACTGACAGATGAGGGGGTATTGTCTGAGTCACTGAATGATGAGGGTGTACAGTCAGAGTCACTGTCAGATGAGGGGGTACGGTCTGAGTCACTGAGAGATGAGGGGGTAAGGTCTGACTCACTGACAGATGAGGGGGTACAGTCTCTGAATCACTGAGAGATGAGTGGGTACAGTCTCGGAGTCACTGAGAGATGAGGAGGTACGGTCTGAGTCACTGACAGATGAGGGGGTACAGTCTGAGTCACTGAGAGATGAGGGGTAAGGTCTGAGTCACTGACAGATGAGGGGGTACGGTCTCTAAGTCACTGAGAGATGAGGGGGTACGGTCTGAGTCACTGAGAGATGAGTGGGTACGGTCTCTAAGTCACTGAGAGATGAGGGGGTACGGTCAGAGTCACTGAGAGATGAGGGGGTACAGTCTCTGAGTCACTGAGAGATGAATGGGTATGGTCTGAGTCACAGAGAGATGAGGGGGTACGGTCTGAGTCACTGAGAGATGAGGGAGTACAGAATCTGAGTAACAGAGAATGAGTGGCTACGGTCTGAGTCACTGAGAGACGAAGGGGTACGGTCTGAATCACTGACAGATGAGGGGGTACAGGCTCTCAGTCACTGAGAGATGAGGGGGGACGGACTGGGTCACTGAGAGATGAGGGGGTACGGTCTGAGTCACTGAAAGATGAGGGGTTACGGTCAATGAGTCACTGAGAGATGAGGGGCTTCGGTCTGAGACACTGACAGATGAGGGGGTACGGTCTGAGTTACTGACAGATGAGGGGGTACGGTTTGAGTCACTGAGAGATGAGGGGGTACGGTCTGAGTTACTGAGAGATGAGGGGGTATGGTCTGAGTCACTGACAGATGAGGGGGTACGGTCTGAGACACTGAGAGATGAGGGGGTGCGGTCTGAGTAACTGACAGATGAGGGGGTACAGTCTGAGTCACTGACACATGATGGGGTACTGTCTGAGTCACTGAGAGATGAGGGGGTACAGTCTCTGAGTCACTGACACATGAGCGGGTACAGTCTCTGAGTCACTCAGAGCTGACTGGGTACGGTCTGACTCACTGACAGATGAGGGGGTACAGTCTGGGTCACTGACAGATGAGGGGGTATTGTCTGAGTCACTGAATGATGAGGGTGTACAGTCAGAGTCACTGTCAGATGAGGGGGTACGGTCTGAGTCACTGAGAGATGAGGGGGTAAGGTCTGACTCACTGACAGATGAGGGGGTACAGTCTCTGAATCACTGAGAGATGAGTGGGTACAGTCTGAGTCACTGAGAGATGAGAGGGTACGGTCTGATTCACTGAGAGATGAGGAGGTACGGTCTCGGAGTCACTGAGAGATGAGGGGGTACGGTCTGAGTCACTGACAGATGAGGGGGTACGGTCTGAGTCACTGAGAGATGAGGGATAAGGTCGGAGTCACTTAGAGATGAGGGGGTACGATCTCTAACTCACTGAGAGATGAGGGGGTACAGTCAGAGTCACTGAGAGATGAGGGGGTACAGTCTCTGAGTCACTGAGAGATGAATGGGTATGGTCTGAGTCACAGAGAGATGAGGGGGTACAGTCTGAGTCACTGAGAGATGAGGGAGTATGGTCTGAGTCACTGAGAGATGAGGGGGTACTGTCTGAGTCACTGAGAGATGAGGGGATACAGTCTCTGAGTTACTGAGAATGAGTGGCTACGGTCTGAGTCACTGAGAGACGAAGGGGTACGGTCTGAATCACTGACAGATGAGGGGGTACGGTCTGAGTCACTGACAGATGAGGGCGTACGGTCTGAGTCACTGACAGATGAGGGGGTACAGTCTGAGTCACTGACAGATGAGAGGGTACAGTCTGAGTTACTGACAGATGAGGGGGTACAGTCTGAGTCACTGACAGATGAGGGTGTACGGTCAGAGACACTGACAGATGAGGGGGTACGGTCTGAGTCACTGAGAGATGAGAGGGTACAGTCTCTGAGTCACTGACAAATGAGGGGTACAGTCTGAGTCACTGAGAGGTGAGGGGGTACGGTCTGAGTCACTGACAGATGAGGGGGTACGGTCTGAGTCACTGACAGATGAGGGGGTACGGTCTGAGCTGCTGACAGATGAGGGGGTACAGTCTGAGTCACTGACACATGATGGGGTACTGTCTGAGTCACTGAGAGATGAGGGGGTACAGTCTCTGAGTCACTGACACATGAGGGGGTACGGTCTGAGTCACTGACAGATGAGGGTGTACGGTCAGAGACACTGACACATGAGGGGGTACGGTCTGAGTCACTGAGAGATGAGGGGGTACGGTCTGAGTCACTGACAGATGAGGGGGTACGGTCTGAGTCACTGAGAGATGAGGGGGTACGGTCTGAGTCACTGACAGATGAGGGGGTACGGTCTGAGTCACTGACAGATGAGGGGATACAGTCTCTGAGTCAGTGAGAATGAGTGGGTACGGTCTGAGTCACTGAGAGATGAGGGGGTATGGTCTGAGTCACTGAAAGATAAAGGGGTAGGGTCTGAGTCACTGAGAGATGAGGGGGTACAGTCTCTGAGTCACTGTCAGATGACGGGGTACGGTCTGAGTTACTGACAGATGAGGGGGTACAGTCTGAGTCACTGACACATGATGGGGTACTGTCTGAGTCACTGAGAGATGAGGCGGTACAGTCTCTGAGTCACTGACAAATGAGGGGGTACAGTCTGAGTCACTGAGAGTTGAGGGAGTACGGTCTGAGTCACTGACAGATGAGGGGGTACAGTCTGAGTCACTGACAGATGAGGGGGTACGGTCTGAGCTACTGACAGATGAGGGGGTACAGTCTGACTGACTGACACATGATGGGGTACTGTCTGAGTCACTGAGAGATGAGGTGGTACAGTCTCTGAGTCACTGACACATGAGCGGGTTCGGACTCTGAGTCACTGAGAGATGACTGGGTAAGGTCTGAGTCACTGACAGATGAGGGGGTGCGGTCTGAGTCACTGACAGATGAGGGGGTACTGTCTGAGTGACTAAGAGATGAGGGGATACAGTCTCTGAGTTACTGAGAATGAGTGGCTACGGTCTGAGTCACTGAGAGACGAAGGGGTACGGTCTGAATAACTGACAGATGAGGGGGTACGGTCTGAGTCCCTGACAGATGAGGGGGTACGGTCTGAGTCACTGACAGATGAGGGGGTACAGTCTGAGTCACTGACAGATGAGAGGGTACGGTCTGAGTTACTGACAGATGAGGGGTACAGTCTGAGTCACTGACAAATGAGGGTGTACGGTCAGAGACACTGACAGATGAGGGGGTACGGTCTGAGTCACTGAGAGATGAGAGGGTACAGTCTCTGAGTCACTGACAAATGAGGGGTACAGTCTGAGTCACTGAGAGGTGAGGGGGTACGGTCTGAGCCACTGACAGATGAGGGGGTACGGTCTGAGTCACTGACAGATGAGGGGGTACGGTCTGAGCTACTGACAGATGAGGGGGTACAGTCTGACTCACTGACACATGATGGGGTACTGTCTGAGTCACTGAGAGATGAGGTGGTACAGTCTCTGAGTCACTGACACATGAGCGGGTTCGGACTCTGAGTCACTGAGAGATGACTGGGTAAGGTCTGAGTCACTGACACATGAGGGGGTGCGGTCTGAGTCACTGAGAGATGAGGGGGTACTGTCTGAGTGACTGAGAGATGAGGGTATACAGTCTCTGAGTTACTGAGAATGAGTGGCTACGGTCTGAGTCACTGAGAGACGAAGGGGTACGGTCTGAATAACTGACAGATGAGGAGGTACGGTCTGAGTCACTGACAGATGAGGGGGTACGGTCTGAGTCACTGACAGATGAGGGGATACAGTCTCTGAGTCAGTGAGAATGAGTGGGTACGGTCTGAGTCACTGAGAGATGAGGGGGTACGGTCTGAGTCACTGAGAGATGAGGGGGTACAGTCTCTGAGTCACTGACAGATGACGGGGTACGGTCTGAGTTACTGACAGATGAGGGGGTACAGTCTGAGTCACTGACACATGATGGGGTACTGTCTGAGTCACTGAGAGATGAGGCGGTACAGTCTCTGAGTCACTGACAAATGAGGGGGTACAGTCTGAGTCACTGAGAGTTGAGGGAGTACGGTCTGAGTCACTGACAGATGAGGGGGTACAGTCTGAGTCACTGACAGATGAGGGGGTACGGTCTGAGCTACTGACAGATGAGGGGGTACAGTCTGACTGACTGACACATGATGGGGTACTGTCTGATTCAATGAGAGATGAGGTGGTACAGTCTCTGAGTCACTGACACATGAGCGGGTTCGGACTCTGAGTCACTGAGAGATGACTGGGTAAGGTCTGAGTCACTGACAGATGAGGGGGTGCGGTCTGAGTCACTGACAGATGAGGGGGTACTGTCTGAGTGACTGAGAGATGAGGGGATACAGTCTCTGAGTTACTGAGAATGAGTGGCTACGGTCTGAGTCACTGAGAGACGAAGGGGTACGGTCTGAATAACTGACAGATGAGGGGGTACGGTCTGAGTCACTGAGAGGTGAGGGGGTACGGTCTGAGTCACTGACAGATGAGGGGGTACGGTCTGAGTCACTGACAGATGAGGGGGTACGGTCTGAGCTACTGACAGATGAGGGGGTACAGTCTGAGTCACTGACACATGATGGGGTACTGTCTGAGTCACTGAGAGATGAGGGGGTACAGTCTCTGAGTCACTGACACATGAGGGGGAACGGTCTGAGTCACTGACAGATGAGGGTGTACGGTCAGAGACACTGACAGATGAGGGGGAACGGTCTGAGTCACTGAGAGATGAGGGGGTACGGTCTGAGTCACTGACAGATGAGGGGGTATGGTCTGAGTCACTGACAGATGAGGGGGTACAGTCTCTGAGTCAGTGAGAATAAGTGGGTACGGTCTGAGTCACTGAGAGACGAAGGGGTACGGTCTGAGTCACTGAGAGATGAGGTGGTACAGTCTCTGAGTCACTGACAGATGAGGGGGTACGGTCTGAGTTACTGACAGATGAGGGGGTACAGTCTGAGTCACTGACACATGATGGGGTACTGTCTGAGTCACTGAGAGATGAGGTGGTACAGTCTCTGAGTCACTGACACATGAGAGGGTTCGGTCTCTGAGTCACAGAGAGATGACTGGGTACGGTCTGAGTCACTGACACATGAGGGGGTACGGTCTGAGTCACTGACAGATGAGGGTGTACGGTCAGAGACACTGACAGATGAGGGGGTACAGTCTGAGTCACTGAGACATGAGGGGGTACGGTCTGAGTCAATGACAGATGAGGGGGTGCGGTCTGAGTTACTGACAGATGAGGAGGTACGGTCTGGGACACTGACAGATGAGGGGGTACGGTCTGAGTCACTGAGAGATGAGGGGGTACAGCCTGAGTCACTGACAGATGAGGGGGTTCGGTCTCTGAGTTACTGAGAGATGAGGGGTTACGGTCTGAGTTACTGACAGATGAGGGGTTACGGTCTGAGTCACTGAGAGATGAGGAAGTACGGCCTGAGTCACTGACAGATGAGGGTGTACGGTCAGAGACACTGACAGATGAGGGGGTACGGTCTGAGTCACTGAGAGATGAGGGGGTACGGTCTGAGTCACTGACAGATGAGGGGGTACGGTCTGAGTCACTGAGAGATGAGGGGATACAGTCTCTGAGTCAGTGAGAATGAGTGGGTACGGTCTGAGTCACTGAGAGATGAGGGGGTATGGTCTGAGTCACTGAGAGACGAAGGGGTACGGTCTGAGTCACTGAGAGATGAGGGGGTACAGTCTCTGAGTCACTGACAGATGACGGGGTACGGTCTGAGTTACTGACAGATGAGGGGGTACAGTCTGAGTCACTGACACATGATAGGGTACTGTCTGAGTCACTGAGAGATGAGGCGGTACAGCCTCTGAGTCACTGACACATGAGGGGGTACGGTCTGAGTCACTGACAGATGAGGGTGTACGGTCAGAGACACTGACAGATGAGGGGGTACGGTCTGAGTCACTGAGAGATGAGGGGGGAACAGTCTGAGTCACTGACAGATGAGGGGGTACGGTCTGAGTCACTGAGAGATGAGGGGATACAGTCTCTGAGTCAGTGAGAATGAGTGGGTACGGTCTGAGTCACTGAGAGATGAGGGGGTATGGTCTGAGTCACTGAGAGACGAAGGGGTACGGTCTGAGTCACTGAGAGATGAGGGGGTACAGTCTCTGAGTCACTGACAGATGACGGGGTACAGTCTGAGTCACTGAGAGGTGAGGGGGTACGGTCTGAGCCACTGACAGATGAGGGGGTACGGTCTGAGTCACTGACAGATGAGGGGGTACGGTCTGAGCTACTGACAGATGAGGGGGTACAGTCTGACTCACTGACACATGATGGGGTACTGTCTGAGTCACTGAAAGATGAGGTGGTACAGTCTCTGAGTCACTGACACATGAGCGGGTTCGGACTCTGAGTCACTGAGAGATGACTGGGTAAGGTCTGAGTCACTGACAGATGAGGGGGTGCGGTCTGAGTCACTGAGAGATGAGGGGGTACTGTCTGAGTGACTGAGAGATGAGGGGATACAGTCTCTGAGTTACTGAGAATGAGTGGCTACGGTCTGAGTCACTGAGAGACGAAGGGGTACGGTCTGAATAACTGACAGATGAGGGGGTACAGTCTGAGTCACTGACAGATGAGGGGGTACGGTCTGAGTCACTGTGAGATGAGGGGTAAGGTCGGAGTCACTTAGAGATGAGGGGGTACGATCTCTAACTCACTGAGAGATGAAGGGGTACGGTCAGAGTCACTGAGAGATGAGGGGGTACAGTCTCTGAGTCACTGAGAGATGAATGGGTATGGTCTGAGTCACAGAGAGATGAGGGGGTACAGTCTGAGTCACTGAGAGATGAGGGAGTACGGTCTGAGTCACTGAGATTTGAGGCGGTACAGTCTGAGTCACTGAGAGATGAGGGGGTACAGTCTGTGTCACTGAGAGTTGAGGGGGTACGGTCTGAGTCACTGAGAGATGAGGGGGTACTGTCTGAGTCACTGAGAGATGAGGGGATACAGTCTCTGAGTTACTGAGAATGACTGGCTACGGTCTGAGTCACTGAGAGACGAAGGGGTACGGTCTGAGTCACTGAGAGATGAGGGGGTACAGTCTGATTCACTGACAGATGAGGGGGTACGGTCTGAGTCACTGAGAGATGAGGGGGTACGGTCTGAGTCACTGAGAAAAATGAGGGTGTACGGTCTGAGTCACTGGAGAGATGAGGGTGTACGGTCTGAGTCACTGAGAGATGAGGGGGTACAGTCTGAGTCACTGACAAATGAGGGGGTACAGTCTGATTCACTGACAGATGAGGGGGTACGGTCTGAGTCACTGAGAAATATGAGGGTGTACGGTCTGAGTCACTGAGAGAGATGAGGGTGTACGGTCTGAGTCACTGAGAGATGAGGGGCTACGGTCAGCGTCACTGACAGATTAGGGGGTACGGTCAGAGTCACTGACAGATGAGGGGGTACTGTTTGAGTCACTGAGGGATGAGGGGGTACGGTCTGAGTCACTGAGAGATGAGGGGGTATGGTCTGAGTCACTGACAGATGAGGGGCTATGGTCTGAGTCACATAGAGATGAGGGGGTACGGTCTGGGATACTGACAGATGAGGGGTATGGACTGAGTCACTGACAAATGAGGGCGTACGGTCTGAGTCACTGAGAGATGAGGGGGTACGGTCTGAGTCACTGACAGATGAGGGGGTACTGTCTGAATCACTGAATGATGAGGGTGTACGGTCAGAGTCACAGACAGATGAGGGGATACGGTCTGAGTCACTGAGAGATGAGAGGGTACCGTCTGACTCACTGACAGATGAGGGGGTACAGTCTCTGAATCACTGAGAGATGAGTGGGTACAGTCTGAGTCACTGAGAGATGAGGGGGTACGGTCTGAGTCACTGAGAGATGAGGGGGTACGGTCTCGGAGTCACTGAGAGATGAGGAGGTACGGTCTGAGTCACTGACAGATGAGGGGGTACGGTCTGAGTCACTGAGAGATGAGGGGTAAGGTCTGAGTCACTGACAGATGAGGGGGTACGGTCTCTAAGTCACTGAGAGATGAGGTGGTACGGTCAGAGTCACTGAGAGATGAGTGGGTACGGTCTCTAAGTCACTGAGAGATGAGGGGGTACGGTCAGAGTCACTGAGAGATGAGGGGGTACAGTCTCTGAGTCACTGAGAGATGAATGGGTATGGTCTGAGTCACAGAGAGATGAGGGGGTATGGTCTGAGTCACTGAGAGATGAGGGAGTACAGAATCTGAGTAACAGAGAATGAGTGGCTACGGTCTGAGTCACTGAGAGACGAAGGGGTAAGGTCTGAATCACTGACAGATGAGGGGGTAAGACTCTCAGTCACTGAGAGATGAGGGGGGACGGTCTGGGTCACTGAGAGATGAGGGGGTACGGTCTGAGTCACTGAAAGATGAGGGATTACGGTCAATGAGTCACTGAGAGATGAGGGGCTTCGTTCTGAGACACTGACAGATGAGGGGGTACGGTCTGAGTTACTGACAGATGAGGGGGTACGGTTTGAGTCACTGAGAGATGAGGGGGTACGGTCTGAGTTACTGAGAGATGAGGGGGTATGGTCTGAGTCACTGACAGATGAGGGGGTACGGTCTGAGACACTGAGAGATGAGGGGGTGCGGTCTGAGTAACTGACAGATGAGGGGGTACAGTCTGAGTCACTGACACATGATGGGGTACTGTCTGAGTCACTGAGAGATGAGGGGGTACAGTCTCTGAGTCACTGACACATGAGCGGGTACAGTCTGTGAGTCACTGAGAGCTGACTGGGTACGGTCTGACTCACTGACAGATGAGGGGGTACAGTCTGGGTCACTGACAGATGAGGGGGTATTGTCTGAGTCACTGAATGATGAGGGTGTACGGTCAGAGTCACTGTCAGATGAGGGGGTACGGTCTGAGTCACTGAGAGATGAGGGGGTAAGGTCTGACTCACTGACAGATGAGGGGGTACAGTCTCTGAATCACTGAGAGATGAGTGGGTACAGTCTGAGTCACTGAGAGATGAGAGGGTACGGTCTGATTCACTGAGAGATGAGGAGGTACGGTCTCGGAGTCACTGAGAGATGAGGGGGTACGGTCTGAGTCACTGACAGATGAGGGAGTATGGTCTGAGTCACTGAGAGATGAGGGGGTACTGTCTGAGTCACTGAGAGATGAGGGGATACAGTCTCTGAGTTACTGAGAATGAGTGGCTACGGTCTGAGTCACTGAGAGACGAAGGGGTACGGTCTGAATCACTGACAGATGAGGGGGTACGGTCTGAGTCACTGACAGATGAGGGCGTACGGTCTGAGTCACTGACAGATGAGGGGGTACAGTCTGAGTCACTGACAGATGAGAGGGTACAGTCTGAGTTACTGACAGATGAGGGGGTACAGTCTGAGTCACTGACAGATGAGGGTGTACGGTCAGAGACACTGACAGATGAGGGGGTACGGTCTGAGTCACTGAGAGATGAGAGGGTACAGTCTCTGAGTCACTGACAAATGAGGGGTACAGTCTGAGTCACTGAGAGATGAGGGGGTACGGTCTGAGTCACTGACAGATGAGGGGGTACGGTCTGAGTCACTGAGAGATGAGGGGGTACGGTCTGAGTCACTGACAGATGAGGGGGTACGGTCTGAGTCACTGACAGATGAGGGGATACAGTCTCTGAGTCAGTGAGAATGAGTGGGTACGGTCTGAGTCACTGAGAGATGAGGGGGTATGGTCTGAGTCACTGAAAGACGAAGGGGTACGGTCTGAGTCACTGAGAGATGAGGGGGTACAGTCTCTGAGTCACTGACAGATGACGGGGTACGGTCTGAGTTACTGACAGATGAGGGGGTACAGTCTGAGTCACTGACACATGATGGGGTACTGTCTGAGTCACTGAGAGATGAGGCGGTACAGTCTCTGAGTCACTGACAAATGAGGGGGTACAGTCTGAGTCACTGACAGATGAGGGGGTACGGTCTGAGCTACTGACAGATGAGGGGGTACAGTCTGACTGACTGACACATGATGGGGTACTGTCTGAGTCACTGAGAGATGAGGTGGTACAGTCTCTGAGTCACTGACACATGAGCGGGTTCGGACTCTGAGTCACTGAGAGATGACTGAGTAAGGTCTGAGTCACTGACAGATGAGGGGGTGCGGTCTGAGTCACTGACAGATGAGGGGGTACTGTCTGAGTGACTAAGAGATGAGGGGATACAGTCTCTGAGTTACTGAGAATGAGTGGCTACGGTCTGAGTCACTGAGAGACGAAGGGGTACGGTCTGAATAACTGACAGATGAGGGGGTACGGTCTGAGTCCCTGACAGATGAGGGGGTACGGTCTGAGTCACTGACAGATGAGGGGGTACAGTCTGAGTCACTGACAGATGAGAGGGTACGGTCTGAGTTACTGACAGATGAGGGGGTACAGTCTGAGTCACTGACAAATGAGGGTGTACGGTCAGAGACACTGACAGATGAGGGGGTACGGTCTGAGTCACTGAGAGATGAGAGGGTACAGTCTCTGAGTCACTGACAAATGAGGGGTACAGTCTGAGTCACTGAGAGGTGAGGGGGTACGGTCTGAGCCACTGACAGATGAGGGGGTACGGTCTGAGTCACTGACAGATGAGGGGGTACGGTCTGAGCTACTGACAGATGAGGGGGTACAGTCTGACTCACTGACACATGATGGGGTACTGTCTGAGTCACTGAGAGATGAGGTGGTACAGTCTCTGAGTCACTGACACATGAGCGGGTTCGGACTCTGAGTCACTGAGAGATGACTGGGTAAGGTCTGAGTCACTGACAGATGAGGGGGTGCGGTCTGAGTCACTGAGAGATGAGGGGGTACTGTCTGAGTGACTGAGAGATGAGGGGATACAGTCTCTGAGTTACTGAGAATGAGTGGCTACGGTCTGAGTCACTGAGAGACGAAGGGGTACGGTCTGAATAACTGACAGATGAGGGGGTACGGTCTGAGTCACTGACAGATGAGGGGGTACGGTCTGAGTCACTGACAGATGAGGGGATACAGTCTCTGAGTCAGTGAGAATGAGTGGGTACGGTCTGAGTCACTGACAGATGAGGGGGTACGGTCTGAGTCACTGAGAGATGAGGGGGTACAGTCTCTGAGTCACTGACAGAAGACGGGGTACGGTCTGAGTTACTGACAGATGAGGGGGTACAGTCTGAGTCACTGACACATGATGGGGTACTGTCTGAGTCACTGAGAGATGAGGCGGTACAGTCTCTGAGTCACTGACAAATGAGGGGGTACAGTCTGAGTCACTGAGAGTTGAGGGAGTACGGTCTGAGTCACTGACAGATGAGGGGGTACAGTCTGAGTCACTGACAGATGAGGGGGTACGGTCTGAGCTACTGACAGATGAGGGGGTACAGTCTGACTCACTGACACATGATGGGGTACTGTCTGAGTCACTGAGAGATGAGGTGGTACAGTCTCTGAGTCACTGACACATGAGCGGGTTCGGACTCTGAGTCACTGAGAGATGACTGGGTAAGGTCTGAGTCACTGACAGATGAGGGGGTGCGGTCTGAGTCACTGACAGATGAGGGGGTACTGTCTGAGTGACTGAGAGATGAGGGGATACAGTCTCTGAGTTACTGAGAATGAGTGGCTACGGTCTGAGTCACTGAGAGACGAAGGGGTACGGTCTGAATAACTGACAGATGAGGGGGTACGGTCTGAGTCACTGAGAGGTGAGGGGGTACGGTCTGAGTCACTGACAGATGAGGGGGTACGGTCTGAGTCACTGACAGATGAGGGGGTACGGTCTGAGCTACTGACAGATGAGGGGGTACAGTCTGAGTCACTGACACATGATGGGGTACTGTCTGAGTCACTGAGAGATGAGGGGGTACAGTCTCTGAGTCACTGACACATGAGGGGGTACGGTCTGAGTCACTGACAGATGAGGGTGTACGGTCAGAGACACTGACAGATGAGGGGGTACGGTCTGAGTCACTGAGAGATGAGGGGGTACGGTCTGAGTCACTGACAGATGAGGGGGTATGGTCTGAGTCACTGACAGATGAGGGGGTACAGTCTCTGAGTCAGTGAGAATAAGTGGGTACGGTCTGAGTCACTGAAAGACGAAGGGGTACGGTCTGAGTCACTGAGAGATGAGGTGGTACAGTCTCTGAGTCACTGACAGATGAGGGGGTACGGTCTGAGTTACTGACAGATGAGGGGGTACAGTCTGAGTCACTGACACATGATGGGGTACTGTCTGAGTCACTGAGAGATGAGGTGGTACAGTCTCTGAGTCACTGACACATGAGAGGGTTCGGTCTCTGAGTCACTGAGAGATGACTGGGTACGGTCTGAGTCACTGACAGATGAGGGGGTCCGGTCTGAGTCACTGACAGATGAGGGTGTACGGTCAGAGACACTGACAGATGAGGGGGTACGGTCTGAGTCACTGAGACATGAGGGGGTACGGTCTGAGTCAATGACAGATGAGGGGGTGCGGTCTGAGTTACTGACAGATGAGGAGGTACGGTCTGAGACACTGACAGATGAGGGGGTACGGTCTGAGTCACTGAGAGATGAGGGGGTACAGCCTGAATCACTGACAGATGAGGGGGTTCGGTCTCTGAGTTACTGAGAGATGAGGGGTTACGGTCTGAGTTACTGACAGATGAGGGGTTACGGTCTGAGTCACTGAGAGATGAGGAAGTACGGCCTGAGTCACTGACAGATGAGGGTGTACGGTCAGAGACACTGACAGATGAGGGGGTACGGTCTGAGTCACTGAGAGATGAGGGGGTACGGTCTGAGTCACTGACAGATGAGGGGGTACGGTCTGAGTCACTGAGAGATGAGGGGATACAGTCTCAGAGTCAGTGAGAATGAGTGGGTACGGTCTGAGTCACTGAGAGATGAGGGGGTATGGTCTGAGTCACTGAGAGACGAAGGGGTACGGTCTGAGTCACTGAGAGATGAGGGGGTACAGTCTCTGAGTCACTGACAGATGACGAGGTACTGTCTGAGTTACTGACAGATGAGGGGGTACAGTCTGAGTCACTGACACATGATAGGGTACTGTCTGAGTCACTGAGAGATGAGGCGGTACAGCCTCTGAGTCACTGACACATGAGGGGGTACGGTCTGAGTCACTGACAGATGAGGGTGTACGGTCAGAGACACTGACAGATGAGGGGGTACGGTCTGAGTCACTGAGAGATGAGGGGGGAACAGTCTGAGTCACTGACAGATGAGGGGGTACGGTCTGAGTCACTGAGAGATGAGGGGATACAGTCTCTGAGTCAGTGAGAATGAGTGGGTACGGTCTGAGTCACTGAGAGATGAGGGGGTATGGTCTGAGTCACTGAGAGACGAAGGGGTACGGTCTGAGTCACTGAGAGATGAGGGGGTACAGTCTCTGAGTCACTGACAGATGACGGGGTACAGTCTGAGTCACTGAGAGGTGAGGGGGTACGGTCTGAGCCACTGACAGATGAGGGGGTACGGTCTGAGTCACTGACAGATGAGGGGGTACGGTCTGAGCTACTGACAGATGAGGGGGTACAGTCTGACTCACTGACACATGATGGGGTACTGTCTGAGTCACTGAAAGATGAGGTGGTACAGTCTCTGAGTCACTGACACATGAGCGGGTTCGGACTCTGAGTCACTGAGAGATGACTGGGTAAGGTCTGAGTCACTGACAGATGAGGGGGTGCGGTCTGAGTCACTGAGAGATGAGGGGGTACTGTCTGAGTGACTGAGAGATGAGGGGATACAGTCTCTGAGTTACTGAGAATGAGTGGCTACGGTCTGAGTCACTGAGAGACGAAGGGGTACGGTCTGAATAACTGACAGATGAGGGGGTACGGTCTGAGTCCCTGACAGATGAGGGGGTACGGTCTGAGTCACTGACAGATGAGGGGGTACAGTCTGAGTCACTGACAGATGAGAGGGTACGGTCTGAGTCACTGAGAGATGAGGGGGTACGGTCTGAGTCACTGAGAGATGAGAGGGTACAGTCTCTGAGTCACTGACAAATGAGGGGTACAGTCTGAGTCACTGAGAGGTGAGGGGGTACGGTCTGAGCCACTGACAGATGAGGGGGTACGGTCTGAGACACTGACAGATGAGGGGGTACGGTCTGAGCTACTGACAGATGAGGGGGTACAGTCTGAGTCACTGACACATGATGGGGTACTGTCTGAGTCACTGAGAGATGAGGGGGTACAGTCTCTGAGTCACTGACACATGAGGGGGTACGGTCTGAGTCACTGACAGATGAGGGTGTACGGTCAGAGACACTGACAGATGAGGGGGTACGGTCTGAGTCACTGAGAGATGAGGGGGTACGGTCTGAGTCACTGACAGATGGGGGGGTATGGTCTGAGTCACTGACAGATGAGGGGATACAGTCTCTGAGTCAGTGAGAATGAGTGGGTACGGTCTGAGTCACTGACAGATGAGGGGGTGCGGTCTGAGTCACTGAGAGATGAGGGGGTACTGTCTGAGTGACTGAGAGATGAGGGGATACAGTCTCTGAGTTACTGAGAATGAGTGGCTACGGTCTGAGTCACTGAGAGACGAAGGGGTACGGTCTGAATAACTGACAGATGAGGGGGTACGGTCTGAGTCCCTGACAGATGAGGGGGTACGGTCTGAGTCACTGACAGATGAGGGGGTACAGTCTGAGTCACTGACAGATGAGAGGGTACGGTCTGAGTTACTGACAGATGAGGGGGTACGGTCTGAGTCACTGACAGATGAGGGTGTACGGTCAGAGACACTGACAGATGAGGGGGTACGGTCTGAGTCACTGAGAGATGAGAGGGTACAGTCTCTGAGACACTGACAAATGAGGGGTACAGTCTGAGTCACTGAGAGGTGAGGGGGTACGGTCTGAGCCACTGACAGATGAGGGGGTACGGTCTGAGTCACTGACAGATGAGGGGGTACGGTCTGAGCTACTGACAGATGAGGGGGTACAGTCTGAGTCACTGACACATGATGGGGTACTGTCTGTGTCACTGAGAGATGAGGGGGTACAGTCTCTGAGTCACTGACACATGAGGGGGTACAGTCTGAGTCACTGACAGATGAGGGTGTACGGTCAGAGACACTGACAGATGAGGGGGTACGGTCTGAGTCACTGAGAGATGAGGGGGTACGGTCTGAGTCACTGACAGATGAGGGGATACAGTCTCTGGGTCAGTGAGAATGAGTGGGTACGGTCTGAGTCACTGAGAGACGAAGGGGTACGGTCTGAGTCACTGAGAGATGCGGGGGTAAGTCTCTGAGTCACTGACAGATGAGGGGGTACGGTCTGAGTTACTTACAGATGAGGGGGTACAGTCTGAGTCACTGACACATGATGGGGTACTGTCTGAGTCACTGAGAGAAGAGGTGGTACAGTCTCTGAGTCACTGACACATGAGAGGGTTCGCTCTCTGAGTCACTGAGAGAATACTGGGTACGGTCTGAGTCACTGACAGATGAGGGGGTACGGTCTGAGTCACTGACAGATGAGGGTGTACGGTCAGAGACACTGACAGATGAGGGGGTACGGTCTGAGTCACTGAGACATGAGGGGGTACAGCTTGAGTCACTGACAGATGAGGGGGTTCGGTCTCTGAGTTACTGAGAGATGAGGGGTTACGGTCTGAGTTACTGACAGATGAGGGGTTACGGTCTGAGTCACTGAGAGATGAGGAAGTACGGCCTGAGTCACTGACAGATGAGGGGGTACGGTCTGAGTCACTGAGAGATGAGGGGGTACGGTCTGAGTCACTGACAGATGAGGGGGTACGGACTGAGTCACTGACAGATGAGGGGATACAGTCTCTGAGTCAGTGAGAATGAGTGGGTACGGTCTGAGTCACTGAGAGATGAGGGGGTATGGTCTGAGTCACTGAGAGACGAAGGGGTACGGTCTGAGTCACTGAGAGATGAGGGGGTACAGTCTCTGAGTCACTGACAGATGACGGGGTACGGTCTGAGTTACTGAGAGATGAGGGGGTACAGTCTGAGTCACTGACACATGATGGGGTACTGTCTGAGTCACTGAGAGATGAGGCGGTACAGCCTCTGAGTCACTGACACATGAGGGGGTACGGTCTGAGTCACTGACAGATGAGCGGGTACGGTCTGAGTCACTGAGAGATGAGGGGGGGAACAGTCTGAGTCACTGACAGATGAGGGTGTACGGTCACAGACACTGACAGATGAGGGGGTACGGTCTGAGTCACTGAGAGATGAGGGGGGAACAGTCTGAGTCACTGACAGATGAGGGGGTACGGTCTGAGTCACTGAGAGATGAGGGGATACAGTCTCTGAGTCAGTGAGAATGAGTGGGTACGGTCTGAGTCACTGAGAGATGAGGGGGTATGGTCTGAGTCACTGAGAGACGAAGGGGTACGGTCTGAGTCACTGAGAGATGAGGGGGTACAGTCTCTGAGTCACTGACAGATGACGGGGTACAGTCTGAGTCACTGAGAGGTGAGGGGGTACGGTCTGAGACACTGACAGATGAGGGGGTACGGTCTGAGTCACTGACAGATGAGGGGGTACGGTCTGAGCTACTGACAGATGAGGGGGTACAGTCTGACTCACTGACACATGATGGGGTACTGTCTGAGTCACTGAAAGATGAGGTGGTACAGTCTCTGAGTCACTGACACATGAGCGGGTTCGGACTCTGAGTCACTGAGAGATGACTGGGTAAGGTCTGAGTCACTGACAGATGAGGGGGTGCGGTCTGAGTCACTGAGAGATGAGGGGGTACTGTCTGAGTGACTGAGAGATGAGGGGATACAGTCTCTGAGTTACTGAGAATGAGTGGCTACGGTCTGAGTCACTGAGAGACGAAGGGGTACGGTCTGAATAACTGACAGATGAGGGGGTACAGTCTGAGTCACTGACAGATGAGGGGGTACGGTCTGAGTCACTGTGAGATGAGGGGTAAGGTCGGAGTCACTTAGAGATGAGGGGGTACGATCTCTAACTCACTGAGAGATGAAGGGGTACGGTCAGAGTCACTGAGAGATGAGGGGGTACAGTCTCTGAGTCACTGAGAGATGAATGGGTATGGTCTGAGTCACAGAGAGATGAGGGGGTACAGTCTGAGTCACTGAGAGATGAGGGAGTACGGTCTGAGTCACTGAGAGATGAGGCGGTACAGTCTGAGTCACTGAGAGATGAGGGGGTACAGTCTGAGTCACTGAGAGTTGAGGGGGTACGGTCTGAGTCACTGAGAGATGAGGGGGTACTGTCTGAGTCACTGAGAGATGAGGGGATACAGTCTCTGAGTTACTGAGAATGACTGGCTACGGTCTGAGTCACTGAGAGACGAAGGGGTACGGTCTGAGTCACTGAGAGATGAGGGGGTACAGTCTGATTCACTGACAGATGAGGGGGTACGGTCTGAGTCACTGAGAGATGAGGGGGTACGGTCTGAGTCACTGAGAAAAATGAGGGTGTACGGTCTGAGTCACTGGAGAGATGAGGGTGTACGGTCTGAGTCACTGAGAGATGAGGGGGTACAGTCTGAGTCACTGACAAATGAGGGGGTACAGTCTGATTCACTGACAGATGAGGGGGTACGGTCTGAGTCACTGAGAAATATGAGGGTGTACGGTCTGAGTCACTGAGAGAGATGAGGGTGTACGGTCTGAGTCACTGAGAGATGAGGGGCTACGGTCAGCGTCACTGACAGATTAGGGGGTATGGTCAGAGTCACTGACAGATGAGGGGGTACTGTTTGAGTCACTGAGGGATGAGGGGGTACGGTCTGAGTCACTGAGAGATGAGGGGGTATGGTCTGAGTCACTGACAGATGAGGGGCTATGGTCTGAGTCACATAGAGATGAGGGGGTACGGTCTCGGATACTGACAGATGAGGGGTATGGACTGAGTCACTGACAAATGAGGGCGTACGGTCTGAGTCACTGAGAGATGAGGGGGTACGGTCTGAGTCACTGACAGATGAGGGGGTACTGTCTGAATCACTGAATGATGAGGGTGTACGGTCAGAGTCACTGACAGATGAGGGGATACGGTCTGAGTCACTGAGAGATGAGAGGGTACCGTCTGACTCACTGACAGATGAGGGGGTACAGTCTCTGAATCACTGAGAGATGAGTGGGTACAGTCTGAGTCACTGAGAGATGAGGGGGTACGGTCTGAGTCACTGAGAGATGAGGGGGTACGGTCTCGGAGTCACTGAGAGATGAGGAGGTACGGTCTGAGTCACTGACAGATGAGGGGGTACGGTCTGAGTCACTGAGAGATGAGGGGTAAGGTCTGAGTCACTGACAGATGAGGGGGTACGGTCTCTAAGTCACTGAGAGATGAGGGGGTACGGTCTGAGTCACTGAGAGATGATTGGGTACGGTCTCTAAGTCACTGAGAGATGAGGGGGTACGGTCAGAGTCACTGAGAGATGATGGGGTACAGTCTCTGAGTCACTGAGAGATGAATGGGTATGGTCTGAGTCACAGAGAGATGAGGGGGTATGGTCTGAGTCACTGAGAGATGAGGGAGTACAGAATCTGAGTAACAGAGAATGAGTGGCTACGGTCTGAGTCACTGAGAGACGAAGGGGTACGACTGCGTCACTGAGAGATGAGGGGGTAAGACTCTCAGTCACTGAGAGATGAGGGGGGACGGTCTGGGTCACTGAGAGATGAGGGGGTACGGTCTGAGTCACTGAAAGATGAGGGGTTACGGTCAATGAGTCACTGAGAGATGAGGGGCTTCGGTCTGAGACACTGACAGATGAGGGGGTACGGTCTGAGTTACTGACAGATGAGGGGGTACGGTTTGAGTCACTGAGAGATGAGGGGGTACGGTCTGAGTTACTGAGAGATGAGGGGGTATGGTCTGAGTCACTGACAGATGAGGGGGTACGGTCTGAGACACTGAGAGATGAGGGGGTGCGGTCTGAGTAACTGACAGATGAGGGGGTACAGTCTGAGTCACTGACACATGATGGGGTACTGTCTGAGTCACTGAGAGATGAGGGGGTACAGTCTCTGAGTCACTGACACATGAGCGGGTACAGTCTGTGAGTCACTGAGAGCTGACTGGGTACGGTCTGACTCACTGACAGATGAGGGGGTACAGTCTGGGTCACTGACAGATGAGGGGGTATTGTCTGAGTCACTGAATGATGAGGGTGTATGGTCAGAGTCACTGAGAGATGAGTGGGTACAGTCTGAGTCACTGAGAGATGAGAGGGTACGGTCTGATTCACTGAGAGATGAGGAGGTACGGTCTCGGAGTCACTGAGAGATGAGGGGGTACGGTCTGAGTCACTGACAGATGAGGGAGTATGGTCTGAGTCACTGAGAGATGAGGGGGTACTGTCTGAGTCACTGAGAGATGAGGGGATACAGTCTCTGAGTTACTGAGAATGAGTGGCTACGGTCTGAGTCACTGAGAGACGAAGGGGTACGGTCTGAATCACTGACAGATGAGGGGGTACGGTCTGAGTCACTGACAGATGAGGGCGTACGGTCTGAGTCACTGACAGATGAGGGGGTACAGTCTGAGTCACTGACAGATGAGAGGGTACAGTCTGAGTTACTGACAGATGAGGGGGTACAGTCTGAGTCACTGACAGATGAGGGTGTACGGTCAGAGACACTGACAGATGAGGGGGTACGGTCTGAGTCACTGAGAGATGAGAGGGTACAGTCTCTGAGTCACTGACAAATGAGGGGTACAGTCTGAGTCACTGAGAGGTGAGGGGGTACGGTCTGAGTCACTGACAGATGAGGGGGTACGGTCTGAGTCACTGACAGATGAGGGGGTACGGTCTGAGCTGCTGACAGATGAGGGGGTACAGTCTGAGTCACTGACACATGATGGGGTACTGTCTGAGTCACTGAGAGATGAGGGGGTACAGTCTCTGAGTCACTGACACATGAGGGGGTACGGTCTGAGTCACTGACAGATGAGGGTGTACGGTCAGAGACACTGACACATGAGGGGGTACGGTCTGAGTCACTGAGAGATGAGGGGGTACGGTCTGAGTCACTGACAGATGAGGGGGTACGGTCTGAGTCACTGAGAGATGAGGGGGTACGGTCTGAGTCACTGACAGATGAGGGGGTACGGTCTGAGTCACTGACAGATGAGGGGATACAGTCTCTGAGTCAGTGAGAATGAGTGGGTACGGTCTGAGTCACTGAGAGATGAGGGGGTATGGTCTGAGTCACTGAAAGACGAAGGGGTACGGTCTGAGTCACTGAGAGATGAGGGGGTACAGTCTCTGAGTCACTGACAGATGACGGGGTACGGTCTGAGTTACTGACAGATGAGGGAGTACAGTCTGAGTCACTGACACATGATGGGGTACTGTCTGAGTTACTGACAGATGAGGGGGTACAGTCTGAGTCACTGACAAATGAGGGTGTACGGTCAGAGACACTGACAGATGAGGGGGTACGGTCTGAGTCACTGAGAGATGAGAGGGTACAGTCTCTGAGTCACTGACAAATGAGGGGTACAGTCTGAGTCACTGAGAGGTGAGGGGGTACGGTCTGAGCCACTGACAGATGAGGGGGTACGGTCTGAGTCACTGACAGATGAGGGGGTACGGTCTGAGCTACTGACAGATGAGGGGGTACAGTCTGACTCACTGACACATGATGGGGTACTGTCTGAGTCACTGAGAGATGAGGTGGTACAGTCTCTGAGTCACTGACACATGAGCGGGTTCGGACTCTGAGTCACTGAGAGATGACTGGGTAAGGTCTGAGTCACTGACAGATGAGGGGGTGCGGTCTGAGTCACTGAGAGATGAGGGGGTACTGTCTGAGTGACTGAGAGATGAGGGGATACAGTCTCTGAGTTACTGAGAATGAGTGGCTACGGTCTGAGTCACTGAGAGACGAAGGGGTACGGTCTGAATAACTGACAGATGAGGGGGTACGGTCTGAGTCACTGACAGATGAGGGGGTACGGTCTGAGTCACTGACAGATGAGGGGATACAGTCTCTGAGTCAGTGAGAATGAGTGGGTACGGTCTGAGTCACTGAGAGATGAGGGGGTACGGTCTGAGTCACTGAGAGATGAGGGGGTACAGTCTCTGAGTCACTGACAGATGACGGGGTACGGTCTGAGTTACTGACAGATGAGGGGGTACAGTCTGAGTCACTGACACATGATGGGGTACTGTCTGAGTCACTGAGAGATGAGGCGGTACAGTCTCTGAGTCACTGACAAATGAGGGGGTACAGTCTGAGTCACTGAGAGTTGAGGGAGTACGGTCTGAGTCACTGACAGATGAGGGGGTACAGTCTGAGTCACTGACAGATGAGGGGGTACGGTCTGAGCTACTGACAGATGAGGGGGTACAGTCATACTCACTGACACATGATGGGGTACTGTCTGAGTCACTGAGAGATGAGGTGGTACAGTCTCTGAGTCACTGACACATGAGCGGGTTCGGACTCTGAGTCACTGAGAGATGACTGGGTAAGGTCTGAGTCACTGACAGATGAGGGGGTGCGGTCTGAGTCACTGAGAGATGAGGGGGTACTGTCTGAGTGACTGAGAGATGAGGGGATACAGTCTCTGAGTTACTGAGAATGAGTGGCTACGGTCTGAGTCACTGAGAGACGAAGGGGTACGGTCTGAATAACTGACAGATGAGGGGGTACGGTCTGAGTCACTGAGAGGTGAGGGGGTACGGTCTGAGTCACTGACAGATGAGGGGGTACGGTCTGAGTCACTGACAGATGAGGGGGTACGGTCTGAGCTACTGACAGATGAGGGGGTACAGTCTGAGTCACTGACACATGATGGGGTACTGTCTGAGTCACTGAGAGATGAGGGGGTACAGTCTCTGAGTCACTGACACATGAAGGGGTACGGTCTGAGTCACTGACAGATGAGGGTGTACGGTCAGAGACACTAATAGATGAGGGGGTACGGTCTGAGTCACTGAGAGATGGGGGGTACGGTCTGAGTCACTGACAGATGAGGGGGTATGGTCTGAGTCACTGACAGATGAGGGGCTACAGTCTCTGAGTCAGTGAGAATAAGTGGGTACGGTCTGAGTCACTGAAAGACGAAGGGGTACGGTCTGAGTCACTGAGAGATGAGGTGGTACAGTCTCTGAGTCACTGACAGATGAGGGGGTACGGTCTGAGTTACTGACAGATGAGGGGGTACAGTCTGAGTCACTGACACATGATGGGGTACTGTCTGAGTCACTGAGAGATGAGGTGGTACAGTCTCTGAGTCACTGACACATGAGAGGGTTCGGTCTCTGAGTCACTGAGAGATGACTGGGTACGGTCTGAGTCACTGACAGATGAGGGGGTACGGTCTGAGTCACTGACAGATGAGGGTGTACGGTCAGAGACACTGACAGATGAGGGGGTACGGTCTGAGTCACTGAGACATGAGGGGGTACGGTCTGAGTCAATGACAGATGAGGGGGTGCGGTCTGAGTTACTGACAGATGAGGAGGTACGGTCTGAGACACTGACAGATGAGGGGGTACGGTCTGAGTCACTGAGAGATGAGGGGGTACAGCCTGAATCACTGACAGATGAGGGGGTTCGGTCTCTGAGTTACTGAGAGATGAGGGGTTACGGTCTGAGTTACTGACAGATGAGGGGTTACGGTCTGAGTCACTGAGAGATGAGGAAGTACGGCCTGAGTCACTGACAGATGAGGGTGTACGGTCAGAGACACTGACAGATGAGGGGGTACGGTCTGAGTCACTGAGAGATGAGGGGGTACGGTCTGAGTCACTGACAGATGAGGGGGTACGGTCTGAGTCACTGAGAGATGAGGGGATACAGTCTCAGAGTCAGTGAGAATGAGTGGGTACGGTCTGAGTCACTGAGAGATGAGGGGGTATGGTCTGAGTCACTGAGAGACGAAGGGGTACGGTCTGAGTCACTGAGAGATGAGGGGGTACAGTCTCTGAGTCACTGACAGATGACGGGGTACGGTCTGAGTTACTGACAGATGAGGGGGTACAGTCTGAGTCACTGACACATGATAGGGTACTGTCTGAGTCACTGAGAGATGAGGCGGTACAGCCTCTGAGTCACTGACACATGAGGGGGTACGGTCTGAGTCACTGACAGATGAGGGTGTACGGTCAGAGACACTGACAGATGAGGGGGTACGGTCTGAGTCACTGAGAGATGAGGGGGGAACAGTCTGAGTCACTGACAGATGAGGGGGTATGGTCTGAGTCACTGAGAGATGAGGGGATACAGTCTCTGAGTCAGTGAGAATGAGTGGGTACGGTCTGAGTCACTGAGAGATGAGGGGGTATGGTCTGAGTCACTGAGAGACGAAGGGGTACGGTCTGAGTCACTGAGAGATGAGGGGGTACAGTCTCTGAGTCACTGACAGATGACGGGGTACAGTCTGAGTCACTGAGAGGTGAGGGGGTACGGTCTGAGCCACTGACAGATGAGGGGGTACGGTCTGAGTCACTGACAGATGAGGGGGTACGGTCTGAGCTACTGACAGATGAGGGGGTACAGTCTGACTCACTGACACATGATGGGGTACTGTCTGAGTCACTGAAAGATGAGGTGGTACAGTCTCTGAGTCACTGACACATGAGCGGGTTCGGACTCTGAGTCACTGAGAGATGACTGGGTAAGGTCTGAGTCACTGACAGATGAGGGGGTGCGGTCTGAGTCACTGAGAGATGAGGGGGTACTGTCTGAGTGACTGAGAGATGAGGGGATACAGTCTCTGAGTTACTGAGAATGAGTGGCTACGGTCTGAGTCACTGAGAGACGAAGGGGTACGGTCTGAATAACTGACAGATGAGGGGGTACGGTCTGAGTCCCTGACAGATGAGGGGGTACGGTCTGAGTCACTGACAGATGAGGGGGTACAGTCTGAGTCACTGACAGATGAGAGGGTACGGTCTGAGTTACTGACAGATGAGGGGGTACAGTCTGAGTCACTGACAAATGAGGGTGTACGGTCAGAGACACTGACAGATGAGGGGGTACGGTCTGAGTCACTGAGAGATGAGAGGGTACAGTCTCTGAGTCACTGACAAATGAGGGGTACAGTCTGAGTCACTGAGAGGTGAGGGGGTACGGTCTGAGCCACTGACAGATGAGGGGGTACGGTCTGAGACACTGACAGATGAGGGGGTACGGTCTGAGCTACTGACAGATGAGGGGGTACAGTCTGAGTCACTGACACATGATGGGGTACTGTCTGAGTCACTGAGAGATGAGGGGGTACAGTCTCTGAGTCACTGACACATGAGGGGGTACGGTCTGAGTCACTGACAGATGAGGGTGTACGGTCAGAGACAC
Organism: Isurus oxyrinchus; assembly: GCA_026770705.1. Classification (NCBI taxonomy): domain Eukaryota; kingdom Metazoa; phylum Chordata; class Chondrichthyes; order Lamniformes; family Lamnidae; genus Isurus; species Isurus oxyrinchus. The sequence continues at coordinate 23,370,204 of JANJGN010000031.1, read as the reverse complement.
TGACAGATGAGGGGGTACGGTCTGAGTCACTGAGAGATGAGGGGGTACGGTCTGAGTCACTGACAGATGGGGGGGTACAGTCTCTGAGTCAGTGAGAATGAGTGGGTACGGTCTGAGTCACTGACAGATGAGGGGGTGCGGTCTGAGTCACTGAGAGATGAGGGGGTACTGTCTGAGTGACTGAGAGATGAGGGGATACAGTCTCTGAGTTACTGAGAATGAGTGGCTACGGTCTGAGTCACTGAGAGACGAAGGGGTACGGTCTGAATAACTGACAGATGAGGGGGTACGGTCTGAGTCCCTGACAGATGAGGGGGTACGGTCTGAGTCACTGACAGATGAGGGGGTACAGTCTGAGTCACTGACAGATGAGAGGGTACGGTCTGAGTTACTGACAGATGAGGGGGTACGGTCTGAGTCACTGACAGATGAGGGTGTACGGTCAGAGACACTGACAGATGAGGGGGTACGGTCTGAGTCACTGAGAGATGAGAGGGTACAGTCTCTGAGTCACTGACAAATGAGGGGTACAGTCTGAGTCACTGAGAGGTGAGGGGGTACGGTCTGAGCCACTGACAGATGAGGGGGTACGGTCTGAGTCACTGACAGATGAGGGGGTACGGTCTGAGCTACTGACAGATGAGGGGGTACAGTCTGAGTCACTGACACATGATGGGGTACTGTCTGTGTCACTGAGAGATGAGGGGGTACAGTCTCTGAGTCACTGACACATGAGGGGGTACAGTCTGAGTCACTGACAGATGAGGGTGTACGGTCAGAGACACTGACAGATGAGGGGGTACGGTCTGAGTCACTGAGAGGTGAGGGGGTACGGTCTGAGTCACTGACAGATGAGGGGGTACGGTCTGAGCTACTGACAGATGAGGGGGTACAGTCTGACTCACTGACACATGATGGGGTACTGTCTGAGTCACTGAGAGATGAGGTGGTACAGTCTCTGAGTCACTGACACATGAGCGGGTTCGGACTCTGAGTCACTGAGAGATGACTGGGTAAGGTCTGAGTCACTGACAGATGAGGGGGTGCGGTCTGAGTCACTGAGAGATGAGGGGGTACTGTCTGAGTCACTGAGAGATGAGGGGATACAGTCTCTGAGTTACTGAGAATGAGTGGCTACGGTCTGAGTCACTGAGAGACGAAGGGGTACGGTCTGAATAACTGACAGATGAGGGGGTACGGTCTGAGTCACTGACAGATGAGGGGGTACGGTCTGAGTCACTGACAGATGAGGGGATACAGTCTCTGAGTCAGTGAGAATGAGTGGGTACGGTCTGAGTCACTGAGAGATGAGGGGGTACGGTCTGAGTCACTGAGAGATGAGGGGGTACAGTCTCTGAGTCACTGACAGATGACGGGGTACGGTCTGAGTTACTGACAGATGAGGGGGTACAGTCTGAGTCACTGACACATGATGGGGTACTGTCTGAGTCACTGAGAGATGAGGCGGTACAGTCTCTGAGTCACTGACAAATGAGGGGGTACAGTCTGAGTCACTGAGAGTTGAGGGAGTACGGTCTGAGTCACTGACAGATGAGGGGGTACAGTCTGAGTCACTGACAGATGAGGGGGTACGGTCTGAGCTACTGACAGATGAGGGGGTACAGTCATACTCACTGACACATGATGGGGTACTGTCTGAGTCACTGAGAGATGAGGTGGTACAGTCTCTGAGTCACTGACACATGAGCGGGTTCGGACTCTGAGTCACTGAGAGATGACTGGGTAAGGTCTGAGTCACTGACAGATGAGGGGGTGCGGTCTGAGTCACTGACAGATGAGGGGGTACTGTCTGAGTGACTGAGAGATGAGGGGATACAGTCTCTGAGTTACTGAGAATGAGTGGCTACGGTCTGAGTCACTGAGAGACGAAGGGGTACGGTCTGAATAACTGACAGATGAGGGGGTACGGTCTGAGTCACTGAGAGGTGAGGGGGTACGGTCTGAGTCACTGACAGATGAGGGGGTACGGTCTGAGTCACTGACAGATGAGGGGGTACGGTCTGAGCTACTGACAGATGAGGGGGTACAGTCTGAGTCACTGACACATGATGGGGTACTGTCTGAGTCACTGAGAGATGAGGGGGTACAGTCTCTGAGTCACTGACACATGAGGGGGTACGGTCTGAGTCACTGACAGATGAGGGTGTACGGTCAGAGACACTAATAGATGAGGGGGTACGGTCTGAGTCACTGAGAGATGAGGGGGTACGGTCTGAGTCACTGACAGATGAGGGGGTATGGTCTGAGTCACTGACAGATGAGGGGCTACAGTCTCTGAGTCAGTGAGAATAAGTGGGTACGGTCTGAGTCACTGAAAGACGAAGGGGTACGGTCTGAGTCACTGAGAGATGAGGTGGTACAGTCTCTGAGTCACTGACAGATGAGGGGGTACGGTCTGAGTTACTGACAGATGAGGGGGTACAGTCTGAGTCACTGACACATGATGGGGTACTGTCTGAGTCACTGAGAGATGAGGTGGTACAGTCTCTGAGTCACTGACACATGAGAGGGTTCGGTCTCTGAGTCACTGAGAGATGACTGGGTACGGTCTGAGTCACTGACAGATGAGGGGGTACGGTCTGAGTCACTGACAGATGAGGGTGTACGGTCAGAGACACTGACAGATGAGGGGGTACGGTCTGAGTCACTGAGACATGAGGGGGTACGGTCTGAGTCAATGACAGATGAGGGGGTGCGGTCTGAGTTACTGACAGATGAGGAGGTACGGTCTGAGACACTGACAGATGAGGGGGTACGGTCTGAGTCACTGAGAGATGAGGGGGTACAGCCTGAATCACTGACAGATGAGGGGGTTCGGTCTCTGAGTTACTGAGAGATGAGGGGTTACGGTCTGAGTTACTGACAGATGAGGGGTTACGGTCTGAGTCACTGAGAGATGAGGAAGTACGGCCTGAGTCACTGACAGATGAGGGTGTACGGTCAGAGACACTGACAGATGAGGGGGTACGGTCTGAGTCACTGAGAGATGAGGGGGTACGGTCTGAGTCACTGACAGATGAGGGGGTACGGTCTGAGTCACTGAGAGATGAGGGGATACAGTCTCAGAGTCAGTGAGAATGAGTGGGTACGGTCTGAGTCACTGAGAGATGAGGGGGTATGGTCTGAGTCACTGAGAGACGAAGGGGTACGGTCTGAGTCACTGAGAGATGAGGGGGTACAGTCTCTGAGTCACTGACAGATGACGGGGTACGGTCTGAGTTACTGACAGATGAGGGGGTACAGTCTGAGTCACTGACACATGATAGGGTACTGTCTGAGTCACTGAGAGATGAGGCGGTACAGCCTCTGAGTCACTGACACATGAGGGGGTACGGTCTGAGTCACTGACAGATGAGGGTGTACGGTCAGAGACACTGACAGATGAGGGGGTACGGTCTGAGTCACTGAGAGATGAGGGGGGAACAGTCTGAGTCACTGACAGATGAGGGGGTACGGTCTGAGTCACTGAGAGATGAGGGGATACAGTCTCTGAGTCAGTGAGAATGAGTGGGTACGGTCTGAGTCACTGAGAGATGAGGGGGTATGGTCTGAGTCACTGAGAGACGAAGGGGTACGGTCTGAGTCACTGAGAGATGAGGGGGTACAGTCTCTGAGTCACTGACAGATGACGGGGTACAGTCTGAGTCACTGAGAGGTGAGGGGGTACGGTCTGAGCCACTGACAGATGAGGGGGTACGGTCTGAGTCACTGACAGATGAGGGGGTACGGTCTGAGCTACTGACAGATGAGGGGGTACAGTCTGACTCACTGACACATGATGGGGTACTGTCTGAGTCACTGAAAGATGAGGTGGTACAGTCTCTGAGTCACTGACACATGAGCGGGTTCGGACTCTGAGTCACTGAGAGATGACTGGGTAAGGTCTGAGTCACTGACAGATGAGGGGGTGCGGTCTGAGTCACTGAGAGATGAGGGGGTACTGTCTGAGTGACTGAGAGATGAGGGGATACAGTCTCTGAGTTACTGAGAATGAGTGGCTACGGACTGAGTCACTGAGAGACGAAGGGGTACGGTCTGAATAACTGACAGATGAGGGGGTACGGTCTGAGTCCCTGACAGATGAGGGGGTACGGTCTGAGTCACTGACAGATGAGGGGGTACAGTCTGAGTCACTGACAGATGAGAGGGTACGGTCTGAGTTACTGACAGATGAGGGGGTACAGTCTGAGTCACTGACAAATGAGGGTGTACGGTCAGAGACACTGACAGATGAGGGGGTACGGTCTGAGTCACTGAGAGATGAGAGGGTACAGTCTCTGAGTCACTGACAAATGAGGGGTACAGTCTGAGTCACTGAGAGGTGAGGGGGTACGGTCTGAGCCACTGACAGATGAGGGGGTACGGTCTGAGTCACTGACAGATGAGGGGGTACGGTCTGAGCTACTGACAGATGAGGGGGTACAGTCTGAGTCACTGACACATGATGGGGTACTGTCTGAGTCACTGAGAGATGAGGGGGTACAGTCTCTGAGTCACTGACACATGAGGGGGTACGGTCTGAGTCACTGACAGATGAGGGTGTACGGTCAGAGACACTGACAGATGAGGGGGTACGGTCTGAGTCACTGAGAGATGAGGGGGTACGGTCTGAGTCACTGACAGATGGGGGGGTACAGTCTCTGAGTCAGTGAGAATGAGTGGGTACGGTCTGAGTCACTGACAGATGAGGGGGTGCGGTCTGAGTCACTGAGAGATGAGGGGGTACTGTCTGAGTGACTGAGAGATGAGGGGATACAGTCTCTGAGTTACTGAGAATGAGTGGCTACGGTCTGAGTCACTGAGAGACGAAGGGGTACGGTCTGAATAACTGACAGATGAGGGGGTACGGTCTGAGTCCCTGACAGATGAGGGGGTACGGTCTGAGTCACTGACAGATGAGGGGGTACAGTCTGAGTCACTGACAGATGAGAGGGTACGGTCTGAGTTACTGACAGATGAGGGGGTACGGTCTGAGTCACTGACAGATGAGGGTGTACGGTCAGAGACACTGACAGATGAGGGGGTATGGTCTGAGTCACTGAGAGATGAGAGGGTACAGTCTCTGAGTCACTGACAAATGAGGGGTACAGTCTGAGTCACTGAGAGGTGAGGGGGTACGGTCTGAGCCACTGACAGATGAGGGGGTACGGTCTGAGTCACTGACAGATGAGGGGGTACGGTCTGAGCTACTGACAGATGAGGGGGTACAGTCTGAGTCACTGACACATGATGGGGTACTGTCTGTGTCACTGAGAGATGAGGGGGTACAGTCTCTGAGTCACTGACACATGAGGGGGTACAGTCTGAGTCACTGACAGATGAGGGTGTACGGTCAGAGACACTGACAGATGAGGGGGTACGGTCTGAGTCACTGAGAGATGAGGGGGTACGGTCTGAGTCACTGACAGATGAGGGGATACAGTCTCTGGGTCAGTGAGAATGAGTGGGTACAGTCTGAGTCACTGAGAGACGAAGGGGTACGGTCTGAGTCACTGAGAGATGCGGGGGTAAGTCTCTGAGTCACTGACAGATGAGGGGGTACGGTCTGAGTTACTTACAGATGAGGGGGTACAGTCTGAGTCACTGACACATGATGGGGTACTGTCTGAGTCACTGAGAGAAGAGGTGGTACAGTCTCTGAGTCACTGACACATGAGAGGGTTCGCTCTCTGAGTCACTGAGAGAATACTGGGTACGGTCTGAGTCACTGACAGATGAGGGGGTACGGTCTGAGTCACTGACAGATGAGGGTGTACGGTCAGAGACACTGACAGATGAGGGGGTACGGTCTGAGTCACTGAGACATGAGGGGGTATGGTCTGAGTCAATGACAGATGAGGGGGTGCGGTCTGAGTTACTGACAGATGAGGAGGTACGGTCTGAGACACTGACAGATGAGGGGGTACGGTCTGAGTCACTGAGAGATGAGGGGGTACAGCTTGAGTCACTGACAGATGAGGGCGTTCGGTCTCTGAGTTACTGAGAGATGAGGGGGTACGGTCTGAGTCACTGAGAGATGAGGGGGTACGGTCTGAGTCACTGACAGATGAGGGGGTACGGTCTGAGTCACTGAGAGATGAGGGGATACAGTCTCAGAGTCAGTGAGAATGAGTGGGTACGGTCTGAGTCACTGAGAGATGAGGGGGTATGGTCTGAGTCACTGAGAGACGAAGGGGTACGGTCTGAGTCACTGAGAGATGAGGGGGTACAGTCTCTGAGTCACTGACAGATGACGGGGTACGGTCTGAGTTACTGACAGATGAGGGGGTACAGTCTGAGTCACTGACACATGATAGGGTACTGTCTGAGTCACTGAGAGATGAGGCGGTACAGCCTCTGAGTCACTGACACATGAGGGGGTACGGTCTGAGTCACTGACAGATGAGGGTGTACGGTCAGAGACACTGACAGATGAGGGGGTACGGTCTGAGTCACTGAGAGATGAGGGGGGAACAGTCTGAGTCACTGACAGATGAGGGGGTACGGTCTGAGTCACTGAGAGATGAGGGGATACAGTCTCTGAGTCAGTGAGAATGAGTGGGTACGGTCTGAGTCACTGAGAGATGAGGGGGTATGGTCTGAGTCACTGAGAGACGAAGGGGTACGGTCTGAGTCACTGAGAGATGAGGGGGTACAGTCTCTGAGTCACTGACAGATGACGGGGTACAGTCTGAGTCACTGAGAGGTGAGGGGGTACGGTCTGAGCCACTGACAGATGAGGGGGTACGGTCTGAGTCACTGACAGATGAGGGGGTACGGTCTGAGCTACTGACAGATGAGGGGGTACAGTCTGACTCACTGACACATGATGGGGTACTGTCTGAGTCACTGAAAGATGAGGTGGTACAGTCTCTGAGTCACTGACACATGAGCGGGTTCGGACTCTGAGTCACTGAGAGATGACTGGGTAAGGTCTGAGTCACTGACAGATGAGGGGGTGCGGTCTGAGTCACTGAGAGATGAGGGGGTACTGTCTGAGTGACTGAGAGATGAGGGGATACAGTCTCTGAGTTACTGAGAATGAGTGGCTACGGTCTGAGTCACTGAGAGACGAAGGGGTACGGTCTGAATAACTGACAGATGAGGGGGTACGGTCTGAGTCCCTGACAGATGAGGGGGTACGGTCTGAGTCACTGACAGATGAGGGGGTACAGTCTGAGTCACTGACAGATGAGAGGGTACGGTCTGAGTTACTGACAGATGAGGGGGTACAGTCTGAGTCACTGACAAATGAGGGTGTACGGTCAGAGACACTGACAGATGAGGGGGTACGGTCTGAGTCACTGAGAGATGAGAGGGTACAGTCTCTGAGTCACTGACAAATGAGGGGTACAGTCTGAGTCACTGAGAGGTGAGGGGGTACGGTCTGAGCCACTGACAGATGAGGGGGTACGGTCTGAGTCACTGACAGATGAGGGGGTACGGTCTGAGCTACTGACAGATGAGGGGGTACAGTCTGAGTCACTGACACATGATGGGGTACTGTCTGAGTCACTGAGAGATGAGGGGGTACAGTCTCTGAGTCACTGACACATGAGGGGGTACGGTCTGAGTCACTGACAGATGAGGGTGTACGGTCAGAGACACTGACAGATGAGGGGGTACGGTCTGAGTCACTGAGAGATGAGGGGGTACGGTCTGAGTCACTGACAGATGGGGGGGTACAGTCTCTGAGTCAGTGAGAATGAGTGGGTACGGTCTGAGTCACTGACAGATGAGGGGGTGCGGTCTGAGTCACTGAGAGATGAGGGGGTACTGTCTGAGTGACTGAGAGATGAGGGGATACAGTCTCTGAGTTACTGAGAATGAGTGGCTACGGTCTGAGTCACTGAGAGACGAAGGGGTACGGTCTGAATAACTGACAGATGAGGGGGTACGGTCTGAGTCCCTGACAGATGAGGGGGTACGGTCTGAGTCACTGACAGATGAGGGGGTACAGTCTGAGTCACTGACAGATGAGAGGGTACAGTCTGAGTTACTGACAGATGAGGGGGTACGGTCTGAGTCACTGACAGATGAGGGTGTACGGTCAGAGACACTGACAGATGAGGGGGTACGGTCTGAGTCACTGAGAGATGAGAGGGTACAGTCTCTGAGTCACTGACAAATGAGGGGTACAGTCTGAGTCACTGAGAGGTGAGGGGGTACGGTCTGAGCCACTGACAGATGAGGGGGTACGGTCTGAGTCACTGACAGATGAGGGGGTACGGTCTGAGCTACTGACAGATGAGGGGGTACAGTCTGAGTCACTGACACATGATGGGGTACTGTCTGTGTCACTGAGAGATGAGGGGGTACAGTCTCTGAGTCACTGACACATGAGGGGGTACAGTCTGAGTCACTGACAGATGAGGGTGTACGGTCAGAGACACTGACAGATGAGGGGGTACGGTCTGAGTCACTGAGAGATGAGGGGGTACGGTCTGAGTCACTGACAGTTGAGGGGATACAGTCTCTGGGTCAGTGAGAATGAGTGGGTACGGTCTGAGTCACTGAGAGACGAAGGGGTACGGTCTGAGTCACTGAGAGATGCGGGGGTAAGTCTCTGAGTCACTGACAGATGAGGGGGTACGGTCTGAGTTACTTACAGATGAGGGGGTACAGTCTGAGTCACTGACACATGATGGGGTACTGTCTGAGTCACTGAGAGAAGAGGTGGTACAGTCTCTGAGTCACTGACACATGAGAGGGTTCGCTCTCTGAGTCACTGAGAGAATACTGGGTACGGTCTGAGTCACTGACAGATGAGGGGGTACGGTCTGAGTCACTGACAGATGAGGGTGTACGGTCAGAGACACTGACAGATGAGGGGGTACGGTCTGAGTCACTGAGACATGAGGGGGTATGGTCTGAGTCAATGACAGATGAGGGGGTGCGGTCTGAGTTACTGACAGATGAGGAGGTACGGTCTGAGACACTGACAGATGAGGGGGTACGGTCTGAGTCACTGAGAGATGAGGGGGTACAGCTTGAGTCACTGACAGATGAGGGCGTTCGGTCTCTGAGTTACTGAGAGATGAGGGGTTACGGTCTGAGTTACTGACAGATGAGGGGTTACGGTCTGAGTCACTGAGAGATGAGGAAGTACGGCCTGAGTCACTGACAGATGAGGGGGTACGGTCTGAGTCACTGAGAGATGAGGGGGTACGGTCTGAGTCACTGACAGATGAGGGGGTACGGTCTGAGTCACTGACAGATGAGGGGATACAGTCTCTGAGTCAGTGAGAATGAGTGGGTACAGTCTGAGTCACTGAGAGATGAGAGGGTATGGTCTGAGTCACTGAGAGACGAAGGGGTACGGTCTGAGTCACTGAGAGATGAGGGGGTACAGTCTCTGAGTCACTGACAGATGACGGGGTACGGTCTGAGTTACTGAGAGATGAGGGGGTACAGTCTGAGTCACTGACACATGATGGGGTACTGTCTGAGTCACTGAGAGATGAGGCGGTACAGCCTCTGAGTCACTGACACATGAGGGGGTACGGTCTGAGTCACTGACAGATGAGGGTCTACGGTCAGAGACACTGACAGATGAGGGGGTACGGTCTGAGTCACTGAGAGATGAGGGGGGAACAGTCTGAGTCACTGACAGATGAGGGGGTACGGTCTGAGTCACTGAGAGATGAGGGGATACAGTCTCTGAGTCAGTGAGAATGAGTGGGTACGGTCTGAGTCACTGAGAGATGAGGGGGTATGGTCTGAGTCACTGAGAGACGAAGGGGTACGGTCTGAGTCACTGAGAGATGAGGGGGTACAGTCTCTGAGTCACTGACAGATGACGGGGTACGGTCTGAGTTACTGACAGATGAGGGGGTACAGTCTGTGTCACTGACACATGATGGGGTACTGTCTGAGTCACTGAGAGATGAGGCGGTACAGTCTCTGAGTCACTGACAAATGAGGAGGTACAGTCTGAGTCACTGAGAGTTGAGGGAGTACGGTCTGAGTCACTGACAGATGAGGGGGTACAGTCTGAGTCACTGACAGATGAGGGGGTACGGTCTGAGCTACTGACAGATGAGGGGGTACAGTCTGACTGACTGACACATGATGGGGTACTGTCTGAGTCACTGAGAGATGAGGTGGTACAGTCTCTGAGTCACTGACACATGAGCGGGTTCGGACTCTGAGTCACTGAGAGATGACTGGGTAAGGTCTGAGTCACTGACAGATGAGGGGGTGCGGTCTGAGTCACTGACAGATGAGGGGGTACTGTCTGAGTGACTAAGAGATGAGGGGATACAGTCTCTGAGTTACTGAGAATGAGTGGCTACGGTCTGAGTCACTGAGAGACGAAGGGGTACGGTCTGAATAACTGTCAGATGAGGGAGTACGGTCTGAGTCCCTGACAGATGAGGGGGTACAGCTTGAGTCACTGACAGATGAGGGCGTTCGGTCTCTGAGTTACTGAGAGATGAGGGGGTACGGTCTGAGTCACTGAGAGATGAGGGGGTACGGTCTGAGTCACTGACAGATGAGGGGGTACGGTCTGAGTCACTGAGAGATGAGGGGATACAGTCTCAGAGTCAGTGAGAATGAGTGGGTACGGTCTGAGTCACTGAGAGATGAGGGGGTATGGTCTGAGTCACTGAGAGACGAAGGGGTACGGTCTGAGTCACTGAGAGATGAGGGGGTACAGTCTCTGAGTCACTGACAGATGACGGGGTACGGTCTGAGTTACTGACAGATGATGGGGTACAGTCTGAGTCACTGACACATGATAGGGTACTGTCTGAGTCACTGAGAGATGAGGCGGTACAGCCTCTGAGTCACTGACACATGAGGGGGTACGGTCTGAGTCACTGACAGATGAGGGTGTACGGTCAGAGACACTGACAGATGAGGGGGTACGGTCTGAGTCACTGAGAGATGAGGGGGGAACAGTCTGAGTCACTGACAGATGAGGGGGTACGGTCTGAGTCACTGAGAGATGAGGGGATACAGTCTCTGAGTCAGTGAGAATGAGTGGGTACGGTCTGAGTCACTGAGAGATGAGGGGGTATGGTCTGAGTCACTGAGAGACGAAGGGGTACGGTCTGAGTCACTGAGAGATGAGGGGGTACAGTCTCTGAGTCACTGACAGATGACAGGGTACAGTCTGAGTCACTGAGAGGTGAGGGGGTACGGTCTGAGCCACTGACAGATGAGGGGGTACGGTCTGAGTCACTGACAGATGAGGGGGTACGGTCTGAGCTACTGACAGATGAGGGGGTACAGTCTGACTCACTGACACATGATGGGGTACTGTCTGAGTCACTGAAAGATGAGGTGGTACAGTCTCTGAGTCACTGACACATGAGCGGGTTCGGACTCTGAGTCACTGAGAGATGACTGGGTAATGTCTGAGTCACTGACAGATGAGGGGGTGCGGTCTGAGTCACTGAGAGATGAGGGGGTACTGTCTGAGTGACTGAGAGATGAGGGGATACAGTCTCTGAGTTACTGAGAATGACTGGCTACGGTCTGAGTCACTGAGAGACGAAGGGGTACGGTCTGAATAACTGACAGATGAGGGGGTACGGTCTGAGTCCCTGACAGATGAGGGGGTACGGTCTGAGTCACTGACAGATGAGGGGGTACAGTCTGAGTCACTGACAGATGAGAGGGTACGGTCTGAGTTACTGACAGATGAGGGGGTACGGTCTGAGTCACTGACAAATGAGGGTGTACGGTCAGAGACACTGACAGATGAGGGGGTACGGTCTGAGTCACTGAGAGATGAGAGGGTACAGTCTCTGAGTCACTGACAAATGAGGGGTACAGTCTGAGTCACTGAGAGGTGAGGGGGTACGGTCTGAGCCACTGACAGATGAGGGGGTACGGTCTGAGTCACTGACAGATGAGGGGGTACGGTCTGAGCTACTGACAGATGAGGGGGTACAGTCTGAGTCACTGACACATGATGGGGTACTGTCTGAGTCACTGAGAGATGAGGGGGTACAGTCTCTGAGTCACTGACACATGAGGGGGTACGGTCTGAGTCACTGACAGATGAGGGTGTACGGTCAGAGACACTGACAGATGAGGGGGTACGGTCTGAGTCACTGAGAGATGAGGGGGTACGGTCTGAGTCACTGACAGATGGGGGGGTACAGTCTCTGAGTCAGTGAGAATGAGTGGGTACGGTCTGAGTCACTGACAGATGAGGGGGTGCGGTCTGAGTCACTGAGAGATGAGGGGGGTACTGTCTGAGTGACTGAGAGATGAGGGGATACAGTCTCTGAGTTACTGAGAATGAGTGGCTACGGTCTGAGTCACTGAGAGACGAAGGGGTACGGTCTGAATAACTGACAGATGAGGGGGTACGGTCTGAGTCCCTGACAGATGAGGGGGTACGGTCTGAGTCACTGACAGATGAGGGGGTACAGTCTGAGTCACTGACAGATGAGAGGGTACGGTCTGAGTTACTGACAGATGAGGGGGTACGGTCTGAGTCACTGACAGATGAGGGTGTACGGTCAGAGACACTGACAGATGAGGGGGTACGGTCTGAGTCACTGAGAGATGAGAGGGTACAGTCTCTGAGTCACTGACAAATGAGGGGTACAGTCTGAGTCACTGAGAGGTGAGGGGGTACGGTCTGAGCCACTGACAGATGAGGGGGTACGGTCTGAGTCACTGACAGATGAGGGGGTACGGTCTGAGCTACTGACAGATGAGGGGGTACAGTCTGAGTCACTGACACATGATGGGGGTACTGTCTGTGTCACTGAGAGATGAGGGGGTACAGTCTCTGAGTCACTGACACATGAGGGGGTACAGTCTGAGTCACTGACAGATGAGGGTGTACGGTCAGAGACACTGACAGATGAGGGGGTACGGTCTGAGTCACTGAGAGATGAGGGGGTACGGTCTGAGTCACTGACAGATGAGGGGATACAGTCTCTGGGTCAGTGAGAATGAGTGGGTACGGTCTGAGTCACTGAGAGACGAAGGGGTACGGTCTGAGTCACTGAGAGATGCGGGGGGTAAGTCTCTGAGTCACTGACAGATGAGGGGGTACGGTCTGAGTTACTTACAGATGAGGGGGTACAGTCTGAGTCACTGACACATGATGGGGTACTGTCTGAGTCACTGAGAGAAGAGGTGGTACAGTCTCTGAGTCACTGACACATGAGAGGGTTCGCTCTCTGAGTCACTGAGAGAATACTGGGTACGGTCTGAGTCACTGACAGATGAGGGGGTACGGTCTGAGTCACTGACAGATGAGGGTGTACGGTCAGAGACACTGACAGATGAGGGGGTACGGTCTGAGTCACTGAGACATGAGGGGGTATGGTCTGAGTCAATGACAGATGAGGGGGTGCGGTCTGAGTTACTGACAGATGAGGAGGTACGGTCTGAGACACTGACAGATGAGGGGGTACGGTCTGAGTCACTGAGAGATGAGGGGCAGCTTGAGTCACTGACAGATGAGGGCGTTCGGTCTCTGAGTTACTGAGAGATGAGGGGTTACGGTCTGAGTTACTGACAGATGAGGGGTTACGGTCTGAGTCACTGAGAGATGAGGAAGTACGGCCTGAGTCACTGACAGATGAGGGGGTATGGTCTGAGTCACTGAGAGATGAGGGGGTACGGTCTGAGTCACTGACAGATGAGGGGGTACGGTCTGAGTCACTGACAGAGGAGGGGATACAGTCTCTGAGTCAGTGAGAATGAGTGGGTACAGTCTGAGTCACTGAGAGATGAGAGGGTATGGTCTGAGTCACTGAGAGACGAAGGGGTACGGTCTGAGTCACTGAGAGATGAGGGGGTACAGTCTCTGAGTCACTGACAGATGACGGGGTACGGTCTGAGTTACTGAGAGATGAGGGGGTACAGTCTGAGTCACTGACACATGATGGGGTACTGTCTGAGTCACTGAGAGATGAGGCGGTACAGCCTCTGAGTCACTGACACATGAGGGGGTACGGTCTGAGTCACTGACAGATGAGGGTGTACGGTCAGAGACACTGACAGATGAGGGGGTACGGTCTGAGTCACTGAGAGATGAGGGGGGAACAGTCTGAGTCACTGACAGATGAGGGGGTACGGTCCTGAGTCACTGAGAGATGAGGGGATACAGTCACTGAGTCAGTGAGAATGAGTGGGTACGGTCTGAGTCACTGAGAGATGAGGGGGTATGGTCTGAGTCACTGAGAGACGAAGGGGTACGGTCTGAGTCACTGAGAGATGAGGGGGTACAGTCTCTGAGTCACTGACAGATGACGGGGTACGGGTCTGAGTTACTGACAGATGAGGGGGTACAGTCTGTGTCACTGACACATGATGGGGTACTGTCTGAGTCACTGAGAGATGAGGCGGTACAGTCTCTGAGTCACTGACAAATGAGGGGGTACAGTCTGAGTCACTGAGAGTTGAGGGAGTACGGTCTGAGTCACTGACAGATGAGGGGGTACAGTCTGAGTCACTGACAGATGAGGGGGTACGGTCTGAGCTACTGAAAGATGAGGGGGTACAGTCTGACTGACTGACACATGATGGAGTACTGTCTGAGTCACTGAGAGATGAGGTGGTACAGTCTCTGAGTCACTGACACATGAGCGGGTTCGGACTCTGAGTCACTGAGAGATGACTGGGTAAGGTCTGAGTCACTGACAGATGAGGGGGTGCGGTCTGAGTCACTGACAGATGAGGGGGTACTGTCTGAGTGACTAAGAGATGAGGGGATACAGTCTCTGAGTTACTGAGAATGAGTGGCTACGGTCTGAGTCACTGAGAGACGAAGGGGTACGGTCTGAATAACTGTCAGATGAGGGAGTACGGTCTGAGTCCCTGACAGATGAGGGGGTACGGTCTGAGTCACTGACAGATGAGGGGGTACAGTCTGAGTCACTGACAGATGAGAGGGTACGGTCTGAGTTACTGACAGATGAGGGGGTACAGTCTGAGTCACTGACAAATGAGGGTGTACGGTCAGAGACACTGACAGATGAGGGGGTACAGTCTCTGAGTCACTGACACATGAGGGGGTACGGTCTGAGTCACTGACAGATGAGGGTGTACGGTCAGAGACACTGACAGATGAGGGGGTACGGTCTGAGTCACTGAGAGATGAGAGGGTACGGTCTGAGTCACTGACAGATGGGGGGGTACAGTCTCTGAGTCAGTGAGAATGAGTGGGTACGGTCTGAGTCACTGACAGATGAGGGGGTGCGGTCTGAGTCACTGAGAGATGAGGGGGTACTGTCTGAGTGACTGAGAGATGAGGGGATACAGTCTCTGAGTTACTGAGAATGAGTGGCTACGGTCTGAGTCACTGAGAGACGAAGGGGTACGGTCTGAATAACTGACAGATGAGGGGGTACGGTCTGAGTCCCTGACAGATGAGGGGGTACGGTCTGAGTCACTGACAGATGAGGGGGTACAGTCTGAGTCACTGACAGATGAGAGGGTACGGTCTGAGTTACTGACAGATGAGGGGGTACGGTCTGAGTCACTGACAGATGAGGGTGTACGGTCAGAGACACTGACAGATGAGGGGGTACGGTGTGAGTCACTGAGAGATGAGAGGGTACAGTCTCTGAGTCACTGACAAATGAGGGGTACAGTCTGAGTCACTGAGAGGTGAGGGGGTACGGTCTGAGCCACTGACAGATGAGGGGGTACGGTCTGAGTCACTGACAGATGAGGGGGTACGGTCTGAGCTACTGACAGATGAGGGGGTACAGTCTGAGTCACTGACACATGATGGGGTACTGTCTGTGTCACTGAGAGATGAGGGGGTACAGTCTCTGAGTCACTGACATATGAGGGGGTACAGTCTGAGTCACTGACAGATGAGGGTGTACGGTCAGAGACACTGACAGATGAGGGGGTACGGTCTGAGTCACTGAGAGATGAGGGGGTACGGTCTGAGTCACTGACAGATGAGGGGATACAGTCTCTGGGTCAGTGAGAATGAGTGGGTACGGTCTGAGTCACTGAGAGACGAAGGGGTACGGTCTGAGTCACTGAGAGATGCGAGGGTAAGTCTCTGAGTCACTGACAGATGAGGGGGTACGGTCTGAGTTACTTACAGATGAGGGGGTACAGTCTGAGTCACTGACACATGATGGGGTACTGTCTGAGTCACTGAGAGAAGAGGTGGTACAGTCTCTGAGTCACTGACACATGAGAGGGTTCGCTCTCTGAGTCACTGAGAGAATACTGGGTACGGTCTGAGTCACTGACAGATGAGGGGGTACGGTCTGAGTCACTGACAGATGAGGGTGTACGGTCAGAGACACTGACAGATGAGGGGGTACGGTCTGAGTCACTGAGACATGAGGGGGTATGGTCTGAGTCAATGACAGATGAGGGGGTGCGGTCTGAGTTACTGACAGATGAGGAGGTACGGTCTGAGACACTGACAGATGAGGGGGTACGGTCTGAGTCACTGAGAGATGAGGGGGTACAGCTTGAGTCACTGACAGATGAGGGCGTTCGGTCTCTGAGTTACTGAGAGATGAGGGGTTACGGTCTGAGTTACTGACAGATGAGGGGTTACGGTCTGAGTCACTGAGAGATGAGGAAGTACGGCCTGAGTCACTGACAGATGAGGGGGTACGGTCTGAGTCACTGAGAGATGAGGGGGTACGGTCTGAGTCACTGACAGATGAGGGGGTACGGTCTGAGTCACTGACAGATGAGGGGATACAGTCTCTGAGTCAGTGAGAATGAGTGGGTACAGTCTGAGTCACTGAGAGATGAGAGGGTATGGTCTGAGTCACTGAGAGACGAAGGGGTACGGTCTGAGTCACTGAGAGATGAGGGGGTACAGTCTCTGAGTCACTGACAGATGACGGGGTACGGTCTGAGTTACTGAGAGATGAGGGGGTACAGTCTGAGTCACTGACACATGATGGGGTACTGTCTGAGTCACTGAGAGATGAGGCGGTACAGCCTCAGAGTCACTGACACATGAGGGGGTACGGTCTGAGTCACTGACAGATGAGGGTGTACGGTCAGAGACACTGACAGATGAGGGGGTACGGTCTGAGTCACTGAGAGATGAGGGGGGAAGAGTCTGAGTCACTGACAGATGAGGGGGTACGGTCTGAGTCACTGAGAGATGAGGGGATACAGTCTCTGAGTCAGTGAGAATGAGTGGGTACGGTCTGAGTCACTGAGAGATGAGGGGGTATGGTCTGAGTCACTGAGAGACGAAGGGGTACGGTCTGAGTCACTGAGAGATGAGGGGGTACAGTCTCTGAGTCACTGACAGATGACGGGGTACGGTCTGAGTTACTGACAGATGAGGGGGTACAGTCTGTGTCACTGACAAATGATGGGGTACTGTCTGAGTCACTGAGAGATGAGGCGGTACAGTCTCTGAGTCACTGACAAATGAGGGGGTACAGTCTGAGTCACTGAGAGTTGAGGGAGTACGGTCTGAGTCACTGACAGATGAGGGGGTACAGTCTGAGTCACTGACAGATGAGGGGGTACGGTCTGAGCTACTGACAGATGAGGGGGTACAGTCTGACTGACTGACACATGATGGGGTACTGTCTGAGTCACTGAGAGATGAGGTGGTACAGTCTCTGAGTCACTGACACATGAGCGGGTTCGGACTCTGAGTCACTGAGAGATGACTGGGTAAGGTCTGAGTCACTGACAGATGAGGGGGTGCGGTCTGAGTCACTGACAGATGAGGGGGTACTGTCTGAGTGACTAAGAGATGAGGGGATACAGTCTCTGAGTTACTGAGAATGAGTGGCTACGGTCTGAGTCACTGAGAGACGAAGGGGTACGGTCTGAATAACTGTCAGATGAGGGAGTACGGTCTGAGTCCCTGACAGATGAGGGGGTGTGGTCTGAGTCACTGACAGATGAGGGGGTACAGTCTGAGTCACTGACAGATGAGAGGGTACGGTCTGAGTTACTGACAGATGAGGGGGTACAGTCTGAGTCACTGACAAATGAGGGTGTACGGTCAGAGACACTGACAGATGAGGGGGTACGGTCTGAGTCACTGAGAGATGAGAGGGTACGGTCTGAGTCACTGACAGATGAGGGGGTACGGTCTGAGCTACTGACAGATGAGGGGGTACAGTCTGACTCACTGACACATGATGGGGTACTGTCTGAGTCACTGAGAGATGAGGTGGTACAGTCTCTGAGTCACTGACACATGAGCGGGTTCGGACTCTGAGTCACTGAGAGATGACTGGGTAAGGTCTGAGTCACTGACAGATGAGGGGGTGCGGTCTGAGTCCCTGAGAGATGAGGGGGTACTGTCTGAGTGACTGAGAGATGAGGGGATACAGTCTCTGAGTTACTGAGAATGAGTGGCTACGGTCTGAGTCACTGAGAGACGAAGGGGTACGGTCTGAATAACTGACAGATGAGGGGGTACGGTCTGAGTCACTGACAGATGAGGGGGTACGGTCTGAGTCACTGACAGATGAGGGGATACAATCTCTGAGTCAGTGAGAATGAGTGGGTACGGTCTGAGTCACTGAGAGATGAGGGGGTACGGTCTGAGTCACTGAGAGATGAGGGGGTACAGTCTCTGAGTCACTGACAGATGACGGGGTACGGTCTGAGTTACTGACAGATGAGGGGGTACAGTCTGAGTCACTGACACATGATGGGGTACTGTCTGAGTCACTGAGAGATGAGGCGGTACAGTCTCTGAGTCACTGACAAATGAGGGGGTACAGTCTGAGTCACTGAGAGTTGAGGGAGTACGGTCTGAGTCACTGACAGATGAGGGGGTACAGTCTGAGTCACTGACAGATGAGGGGGTACGGTCTGAGCTACTGACAGATGAGGGGGTACAGTCTGACTCAATGACACATGATGGGGTACTGTCTGAGTCACAGAGAGATGAGGTGGTACAGTCTCTGAGTCACTGACACATGAGCGGGTTCGGACTCTGAGTCACTGAGAGATGACTGGGTAAGGTCTGAGTCACTGACAGATGAGGGGGTGCGGTCTGAGTCACTGACAGATGAGGGGGTACTGTCTGAGTGACTGAGAGATGAGGGGATACAGTCTCTGAGTTACTGAGAATGAGTGGCTACGGTCTGAGTCACTGAGAGACGAAGGGGTACGGTCTGAATAACTGACAGATGAGGGGGTACGGTCTGAGTCACTGAGAGGTGAGGGGGTACGGTCTGAGTCACTGACAGATGAGGGGGTACGGTCTGAGTCACTGACAGATGAGGGGGTACGGTCTGAGCTACTGACAGATGAGGGGGTACAGTCTGAGTCACTGACACATGATGGGGTACTGTCTGAGTCACTGACACATGAGGGGGTACAGTCTCTGAGTCACTGACAGATGAGGGTGTACGGTCAGAGACACTGACAGATGAGGGGGTACGGTCTGAGTCACTGAGAGATGAGGGGGTACGGTCTGAGTCACTGACAGATGAGGGGGTATGGTCTGAGTCACTGACAGATGAGGGGGTACAGTCTCTGAGTCAGTGAGAATAAGTGGGTACGGTCTGAGTCACTGAGAGATGAGGTGGTACAGTCTCTGAGTCACTGACAGATGAGGGGGTACGGTCTGAGTGACTGACAGATGAGGGGGTACAGTCTGAGTCACTGACACATGATGGGGTACTGTCTGAGTCACTGAGAGATGAGGTGGTACAGTCTCTGAGTCACTGACACATGAGAGGGTTCGGTCTCTGAGTCACTGAGAGATGACTGGGTACGGTCTGAGTCACTGACAGATGAGGGGGTACGGTCTGAGTCACTGACAGATGAGGGTGTACGGTCAGAGACACTGACAGATGAGGGGGTACGGTCTGAGTCACTGAGACATGAGGGGGTACGGTCTGAGTCAATGACAGATGAGGGGGTGCGGTCTGAGTTACTGACAGATGAGGAGGTACGGTCTGAGACACTGACAGATGAGGGGGTACGGTCTGAGTCACTGAGAGATGAGGGGGTACAGCCTGAATCACTGACAGATGAGGGGTTTCGGTCTCTGAGTTACTGAGAGATGAGGGGTTACGGTCTGAGTTACTGACAGATGAGGGATTACGGTCTGAGTCACTGAGAGATGAGGAAGTACGGACTGAGTCACTGACAGATGAGGGTGTACGGTCAGAGACACTGACAGATGAGGGGGTACGGTCTGAGTCACTGAGAGATGAGGGGATACGGTCTGAGTCACTGACAGATGAGGGGGTACGGTCTGAGTCACTGAGAGATGAGGGGATACAGTCTCAGAGTCAGTGAGAATGAGTGGGTACGGTCTGAGTCACTGAGAGATGAGGTGGTATGGTCTGAGTCACTGAGAGACGAAGGGGTACGGTCTGAGTCACTGAGAGATGAGGGGGTACAGTCTCTGAGTCACTGACAGATGACGGGGTACGGTCTGAGTTACTGACAGATGAGGGGGTACAGTCTGAGTCACTGACACATGATAGGGTACTGTCTGAGTCACTGAGAGATGAGGCGGTACAGCCTCTGAGTCACTGACACATGAGGGGGTACGGTCTGAGTCACTGACAGATGAGGGTGTACGGTCAGAGACACTGACAGATGAGGGGGTACGGTCTGAGTCACTGAGAGATGAGGGGGGAACAGTCTGAGTCACTGACAGATGAGGGGGTACGGTCTGAGTCACTGAGAGATGAGGGGATACAGTCTCTGAGTCAGTGAGAATGAGTGGGTACGGTCTGAGTCACTGAGAGATGAGGGGGTATGGTCTGAGTCACTGAGAGACGAAGGGGTACGGTCTGAGTCACTGAGAGATGAGGGGGTACAGTCTCTGAGTCACTGACAGATGACGGGGTACAGTCTGAGTCACTGAGAGGTGAGGGGGTACGGTCTGAGCCACTGACAGATGAGGGGGTACGGTCTGAGTCACTGACAGATGAGGGGGTACGGTCTGAGCTACTGACAGATGAGGGGGTACAGTCTGACTCACTGACACATGATGGGGTACTGTCTGAGTCACTGAAAGATGAGGTGGTACAGTCTCTGAGTCACTGACACATGAGCGGGTTCGGACTCTGAGTCACTGAGAGATGACTGGGTAAGGTCTGAGTCACTGACAGATGAGGGGGTACGGTCTGAGTCACTGAGAGATGAGGGTGTACGGTCAGAGACACTGACAGATGAGGGGGTACGGTCTGAGTCACTGAGAGATGAGAGGGTACAGTCTCTGAGTCACTGACAAATGAGGAGTACAGTCTGAGTCACTGAGAGGTGAGGGGGTACGGTCTGAGTCACTGACAGATGAGGGGTTACGGTCTGAGTCACTGACAGATGAGGGGGTACGGTCTGAGCTACTGACAGATGAGGGGGTACAGTCTGAGTCACTGACACATGATGGGGTACTGTCTGAGTCACTGAGAGATGAGGGGGTACAGTCTCTGAGTCACTGACACATGAGGGGGTACGGTCTGAGTCACTGACACATGAGGGTGTACGGTCAGAGACACTGACAGATGAGGGGGTACGGTCTGAGTCACTGAGACATGAGGGGGTACGGTCTGAGTCACTGACAGATGAGGGGGTATGGTCTGAGTCACTGACAGATGAGGGGATACAGTCTCTGAGTCAGTGAGAATGAGTGGGTACGGTCTGAGTCACTGAGAGATGAGGGGGTATGTTCTGAGTCACTGAGAGACGAAGGGGTACGGTCTGAGTCACTGAGAGATGCGGGGGTACAGTCTCTGAGTCACTGACAGATGAGGGGGTACGGTCTGAGTTACTGACAGATGAGGGGGTACAGTCTGAGTCACTGACACATGATGGGGTACTGTCTGAGTCACTGAGAGATGAGGTGGTACAGTCTCTGAGTCACTGACACATGAGAGGGTTCGGTCTCTGAGTCACTGAGAGATGACTGGGTACGGTCTGAGTCACTGACAGATGAGGGGGTACGGTCTGAGTCACTGACAGATGAGGGTGTACGGTCAGAGACACTGACAGATGAGGGGGTACGGTCTGAGTCACTGAGACATGAGGGGGTATGGTCTGAGTCAATGACAGATGAGGGGGTGCGGTCTGAGTTACTGACAGATGAGGAGGTACGGTCTGAGACACTGACAGATGAGGGGGTACGGTCTGAGTCACTGAGAGATGAGAGGGTACAGCCTGAGTCACTGACAGATGAGGGGGTTCGGTCTCTGAGTTACTGAGAGATGAGGGGTTACGGTCTGAGTTACTGACAGATGAGGGGTTACGGTCTGAGTCACTGAGAGATGAGGAAGTACGGCCTGAGTCACTGACAGATGAGGGTGTACGGTCAGAGACACTGACAGATGAGGGGGTGCGGTCTGAGTCACTGAGAGATGAGGGGGTACGGTCTGAGTCACTGACAAATGAGGGGGTACGGTCTGAGTCACTGACAGATGAGGGGATACAGTCTCTGAGTCAGTGAGAATGAGTGGGCACGGTCTGAGTCACTGAGAGATGAGGGGGTATGGTCTGAGTCACTGAGAGACGAAGGGGTATGGTCTGAGTCACTGAGAGATGAGGGGGTACAGTCTCTGAGTCACTGACAGATGACGGGGTACGGTCTGAGTTACTGACAGATGACGGGGTACAGTCTGAGTCACTGACACATGATGGGGTACTGTCTGAGTCACTGAGAGATGAGGCGGTACAGTCTCTGAGTCACTGACACATGAGGGGGTACGGTCTGAGTCACTGACAGATGAGGGTGTACGGTCAGAGACACTGACAGATGAGGGGGTACGGTCTGAGTCACTGAGAGATGAGGGGGTACGGTGTGAGTCACTGACAGATGAGGGGATACAGTCTCTGAGTCAGTGAGAATGAGTGGGTACGGTCTGAGTCACTGAGAGATGAGGGGGTATGGTCTGAGTCACTGAGAGACGAAGGGGTACGGTCTGAGTCACTGAGAGATGAGGGGGTACAGTCTCTAAGTCACTGACAGATGACGGGGTACGGTCTGAGTTACTGACAGATGAGGGGGTACAGTCTGAGTCACTGACACATGATGGGGTACTGTCTGAGTCACTGAGAGATGAGGCGGGTACTGT
Source organism: Isurus oxyrinchus (assembly GCA_026770705.1). Lineage (NCBI taxonomy): Eukaryota > Metazoa > Chordata > Chondrichthyes > Lamniformes > Lamnidae > Isurus > Isurus oxyrinchus. The sequence continues at coordinate 23,347,225 of JANJGN010000031.1, read as the reverse complement.
CTCTGAGTCACTGACAAATGAGGGGGTACAGTCTGAGTCACTGAGAGTTGAGGGGATACGGTCTGAGTCACTGACAGATGAGGGGGTACAGTCTGAGTCACTGATAGATGAGGGGGTACGGTCTGAGCTACAGACAGATGAGGGGGTACAGTCTGAGTCACTGACACATGAAGGGGTACTGTCTGAGTCACTGAGAGATGAGGTGGTACAGTCTCTGAGTCACTGACACATGAGCGGGTTCGGACTCTGAGTCACAGAGAGATGAGGGGGTACGGTCTGAGTCACTGACAGATGAGGGGGTGCGGTCTGAGTCACTGAGAGATGAGGGGGGTACTGTCTGAGTGACTGAGAGATGAGGGGATACAGTCTCTGAGTTACTGAGAATGAGTGGCTACGGTCTGAGTCACTGAAGACGAAGGGGTACGGTCTGAATAACTGACAGATGAGGGGGTACGGTCTGAGTACCTGACAGATGAGGGGGTACGGTCTGAGTCACTGACAGATGAGGGGGTACAGTCTGAGTCACTGACAGATGAGAGGGTACGGTCTGAGTTACTGACAGATGAGGGGGTACAGTCTGAGTCACTGACAGATGAGGGTGTACGGTCAGAGACACTGACAGATGAGGGGGTACAGTCTGAGTCACTGAGAGATGAGAGTGTACAGTCTCTGAGTCACTGACAAATGAGGGGTACAGTCTGAGTCACTGAGAGGTGAGGGGATACGGTCTGAGTCACTGAGAGATGCGGGGGTACAGTCTCTGAGTCACTGACAGATGAGGGGGTACGGTCTGAGTTACTGACAGATGAGGGGGTACAGTCTGAGTCACTGGCACATGATGGGGTACTGTCTGAGTCACTGAGAGATGAGGTGGTACAGTCTCTGAGTCACTGACACATGAAAGGGTTCGGTCTCTGAGACACTGACAGATGAGGGGGTACGGTCTGAGTCACTGAGAAATGAGGGGGTACAGCCTGAGTCACTGACAGATGAGGGGGTTCAGTCTCTGAGTTACTGAGAGATGAGAGGTTACGGTCTGAGTTACTGACAGATGAGGGGTTACGGTCTGAGTCACTGAGAGATGAGGAAGTACGGCCTGAGTCACTGACAGATGAGGGGGTACAGTCTCTGAATCACTGAGAGATGAGTGGGTATGGTCTGAGTCACAGAGAGATGAGGGGGTACGGTCTGAGTTACTGAGAGATGAGGGGGTACGGTCTGAGTGACTGAGAAATGAGGAAGTACGGCCTGAGTCACTGACAGATGAGGGTGTACGGTCAGAGACACTGACAGATGAGGGGGTATGGTCTGAGTCACTGAGAGATGAGGGGGTACGGTCTGAGTCACTGACAGATGAGGGGGTACGGTCTGAGTCACTGAGAGATGAGGGGATACAGTCTCTGAGTCAGTGAGAATGAGTGGGTACGGTCTGAGTGACTGAGAGATGAGGGGGTATGGTCTGAGTCACTGAGATACGAAGGGGTACGGTCTGAGTCACTGAGAGATGAGGGGGTACGGTCTGAGTCACTGACAGATGAGGGGGTACGGTCTGAGTCACTGACAGATGAGGGGATACAGTCTCTGAGTCAGTGAGAATGAGTGGGTACGGTCTGAGTCACTGAGAGATGAGGGGGTATGGTCTGAGTCACTGAGAGACGAAGGGGTACGGTCTGAGTCACTGAGAGATGAGGGGGTACAGTCTCTGAGTCACTGACACATGAGGGGGTACGGTCTGAGTCACTGACAGATGAGGGTGTACGGTCAGAGACACTGACAGATGAGGGGGTACGGTCTGAGTCACTGAGAGATGAGGTAGGAACGGTCTGAGTCACTGACAGATGACGGGGCACGGTCTGAGTCACTGACAGATGAGGGTGTACGGTCAGAGACACTGACAGATGAGGGGGTACGGTCTGAGTCACTGAGAGATGAGGGGGTATGGTCTGAGTCACTGAGAGACGAAGGGGTACGGTCTGAGTCACTGAGATATGAGGGGGTACAGTCTCTGAGTCACTGACAGATGACGGGGTACGGTCTGAGTTACTGACAGATGAGGGGGTACAGTCTGAGTCACTGACACATGATGGGGTACTGTCTGAGTCACTGAGAGATGAGGCGGTACAGTCTCTGAGTCACTGACAAATGAGGGGGTACAGTCTGAGTCACTGAGAGTTGAGGGGGTACGGTCTGAGACACTGACAGATGAGGGGGTACAGTCTGAGTCACTGACAGATGAGGGGGTACGGTCTGAGCTACTGACAGATGAGGGGGTACAGTCTGAGTCACTGACACATGATGGGGTACTGTCTGAGTCACTGAGAGATGAGGTGGTACAGTCTCTGAGTCACTGACACATGAGCGGGTTCGGTCTCTGAGTCACTGAGAGATGACTGGGTAAGGTCTGAGTCACTGACAGATGAGGGGGTGCGGTCTGAGTCACTGAGAGATGAGGGGGTACTGTCTGAGTGACTGAGAGATGCGGGGATACAGTCTCTGAGTTACTGAGAATGAGTGGCTACGGTCTGAGTCACTGAGAGACGAAGGGGTACGGTCAGAATAACTGATAGATGAGGGGGTACGGTCTGAGTACCTGACAGATGAGGGGGTACAGTCTGAGTCACTGAGAGATGAGAGGGTACAGTCTCTGAGTCACTGACAAATGAGGAGTACAGTCTGAGTCACTGAGAGGTGAGGGGGTACGGTCTGAGTCACTGACAGATGAGGGGGTACGGTCTGAGTCACTGACAGATGAGGGGGTACGGTCTGAGCTACTGACAGATGAGGGGGTACAGTCTGAGTCACTGACACATGATGGGGTACTGTCTGAGTCACTGAGAGATGAGGGGGTACAGTCTCTGAGTCACTGACACATGAGGGGGTACGGTCTGAGTCACTGACACATGAGGGTGTACGGTCAGAGACACTGACAGATGAGGGGGTACGGTCTGAGTCACTGAGACATGAGGGGGTACGGTCTGAGTCACTGACAGATGAGGGGGTATGGTCTGAGTCACTGACAGATGAGGGGATACAGTCTCTGAGTCAGTGAGAATGAGTGGGTACGGTCTGAGTCACTGAGAGATGAGGGGGTATGTTCTGAGTCACTGAGAGACGAAGGGGTACGGTCTGAGTCACTGAGAGATGCGGGGGTACAGTCTCTGAGTCACTGACAGATGAGGGGGTACGGTCTGAGTTACTGACAGATGAGGGGGTACAGTCTGAGTCACTGACACATGATGGAGTACTGTCTGAGTCACTGAGAGATGAGGTGGTACAGTCTCTGAGTCACTGACACATGAGAGGGTTCGGTCTCTGAGTCACTGAGAGATGACTGGGTACGGTCTGAGTCACTGACAGATGAGGGGGTACGGTCTGAGTCACTGACAGATGAGGGTGTACGGTCAGAGACACTGACAGATGAGGGGGTACGGTCTGAGTCACTGAGACATGAGGGGGTATGGTCTCTGAGTTACTGAGAGATGAGGGGTTACGGTCTGAGTTACTGACAGATGAGGGGTTACGGTCTGAGTCACTGAGAGATGAGCAAGTACGGCCTGAGTCACTGACAGATGAGGGTGTACGGTCAGAGACACTGACAGATGAGGGGGTGCGGTCTGAGTCACTGAGAGATGAGGGGGTACGGTCTGAGTCACTGACAGATGAGGGGGTACGGTCTGAGTCACTGACAGATGAGGGGATACAGTCTCTGAGTCAGTGAGAATGAGTGGGTACGGTCTGAGTCACTGAGAGATGAGGGGGTATGGTCTGAGTCACTGAGAGACGAAGGGGGTACAGTCTCTGAGTCACTGACAGATGACGGGGTACGGTCTGAGTTACTGACAGATGAGGGGGTACAGTCTGAGTCACTGACACATGATGGGGTACTGTCTGAGTCACTGAGAGATGAGGCGGTACAGTCTCTGAGTCACTGACACATGAGGGGGTACGGTCTGAGTCACTGACAGATGAGGGTGTACGGTCAGAGACACTGACAGATGAGGGGGTACGGTCTGAGTCACTGAGAGATGAGGGGGTACGGTCTGAGTCACTGACAGATGAGGGGATACAGTCTCTGAGTCAGTGAGAATGAGTGGGTACGGTCTGAGTCACTGAGAGATGAGGGGGTATGGTCTGAGTCACTGAGAGACGAAGGGGTACGGTCTGAGTCACTGAGAGATGAGGGGGTACAGTCTCTAAGTCACTGACAGATGACGGGGTACGGTCTGAGTTACTGACAGATGAGGGGGTACAGTCTGAGTCACTGACACATGATGGGGTACTGTCTGAGTCACTGAGAGATGAGGCGGTACTGTCTCTGAGTCACTGACAAATGAGGGGGTACAGTCTGAGTCACTGAGAGTTGAGGGGATACGGTCTGAGTCACTGACAGATGAGGGGGTACAGTCTGAGTCACTGATAGATGAGGGGGTACGGTCTGAGCTACAGACAGATGAGGGGGTACAGTCTGAGTCACTGACACATGATGGGGTACTGTCTGAGTCACTGAGAGATGAGGTGGTACAGTCTCTGAGTCACTGACACATGAGCGGGTTCGGTCTCTGAGTCACTTAGAGATGACTGGTTAAGGTCTGAGTCACTGACAGATGAGGGGGTGCGGTCTGAGTCACTGAGAGATGAGGGGGTACTGTCTGAGTGACTGAGAGATGAGGGGATACAGTCTCTGAGTTACTGAGAATGAGTGGCTACGGTCTGAGTCACTGAGAGACGAAGGGGTACGGTCTGAATAACTGACAGATGAGGGGGTACGGTCTGAGTACCTGACAGATGAGGGGGTACGGTCTGAGTCACTGACAGATGAGGGGGTACAGTCTGAGTCACTGACAGATGAGAGGGTACGGTCTGAGTTACTGACAGATGAGGGGGTACAGTCTGAGTCACTGACAGATGAGGGTGTACGGTCAGAGACACTGACAGATGAGGGGGTACAGTCTGAGTCACTGAGAGATGAGAGTGTACAGTCTCTGAGTCACTGACAAATGAGGGGTACAGTCTGAGTCACTGAGAGGTGAGGGGATACGGTCTGAGTCACTGACAGATGAGGGGGTATGTTCTGAGTCACTGAGAGACGAAGGGGTACGGTCTGAGTCACTGAGAGATGCGGGGGTACAGTCTCTGAGTCACTGACAGATGAGGGGGTACGGTCTGAGTTACTGACAGATGAGGGGGTACAGTCTGAGTCACTGGCACATGATGGGGTACTGTCTGAGTCACTGAGAGATGAGGTGGTACAGTCTCTGAGTCACTGACACATGAAAGGGTTCGGTCTCTGAGTCACTGAGAGATGACTGGGTACGGTCTGAGTCACTGACAGATGAGGGGGTACGGTCTGAGTCACTAACAGATGAGGGTGTACGGTCAGAGACACTGACAGATGAGGGGGTACGGTCTGAGTCACTGAGACATGAGGGGGTAAGGTCTGAGTCAATGACAGATGAGGGGGTGCGGTCTGAGTTACTGACAGATGAGGAGGTACGGTCTGAGACACTGACAGATGAGGGGGTACGGTCTGAGTCACTGAGAAATGAGGGGGTACAGCCTGAGTCACTGACAGATGAGGGGGTTCAGTCTCTGAGTTACTGAGAGATGAGAGGTTACGGTCTGAGTTACTGACAGATGAGGGGTTACGGTCTGAGTCACTGAGAGATGAGGAAGCACGGCCTGAGTCACTGACAGATGAGGGGGTACAGTCTCTGAATCACTGAGAGATGAGTGGGTATGGTCTGAGTCACAGAGAGATGAGGGGGTACGGTCTGAGTTACTGAGAGATGAGGGGGTACGGTCTGAGTGACTGAGAAATGAGGGGGTACGGTCTGAGTCACTGAGAGATGAGGGGATACAGTCTCTGAGTCGCTGAGAATGAGTGGCTACGGTCTGAGTCACTGAGAGATGAGGGGGTACGGTTTGAGTCACTGAGAGACGAAGGGGTACGGTCTGAGTCACTGACAGATGAGGGGGTACAGTCTCTGAGTCACTGAGAGATGAGGGGGTACGGTCTGAGTTACTGAGAGATGAGGGGGTACAGTCTGAGTCACTGACAGATGAGGGGGTACAGTCTGATTCACTGAGAGATGAGGGGGTACGGTCTGAGTCACTGAGAGATGAGGGGGTACGGTCTGAGTCACTGAGAGAGATGAGGGTGTACGGTCTGAGTCACTGAGAGATGAGGGGCTACGGTGTGAGTCACTGAGAGATGAGGGGGTTCGGTCTGAATCACTGACAGAAGAGGGGGTACGGTCTGAGTCCCTGACAGATGAGGGGGTACGGTCTGAGTCACTGACAGATGAGGGGGTACAGTCTGAGTCACTGACAGATGAGAGGGTACGGTCTGAGTTACTGACAGATGAGGGGGTACAGTCTGAGTCACTGACAGATGAGGGTGTACGGTCAGAGACACTGACAGATGAGGGGGTACGGTCTGAGTCACTGAGAGATGAGAGGGTACAGTCTCTGAGTCACTGACAAATGAGGGGTACAGTCTGAGTCACTGAGAGGTGAGGGGGTACGGTCTGAGTCACTGAGAGATGAGGGGGTACGGTCTGAGTCCCTGACAGATGAGGGGGTACGGTCTGAGTCACTGACAGATGAGGGGGTACAGTCGGAGTCACTGACAGATGAGAGGGTACGGTCTGAGTTACTGACAGATGAGGGGGTACAGTCTGAGTCACTGACAGATGAGGGTGTACGGTCAGAGACACTGACAGATGAGGGGGTACGGTCTGAGTCACTGAGAGATGAGAGGGTACAGTCTCTGAGTCACTGACAAATGAGGGGTATAGTCTGAGTCACTGAGAGGTGAGGGGGTACGGTCTGAGTCGCTGACAGATGAGGGGGTACGGTCTGAGTCACTGACAGATGAGGGGGTACGGTCTGAGCTACTGACAGATGAGGGGGTACAGTCTGAGTCAGTGACACATGATTGGGTACTGTCTGAGTCACTGAGAGATGAGGGGGTACAGTCTCTGAGTCACTGACACATGAGGGGATATGGTCTGAGTCACTGACACATGAGGGTGTACGGTCAGAGACACTGACAGATGAGGGGGTACGGTCTGAGTCACTGAGAGATTAGGGGGTACGGTCTGAGTCACTGACAGATGAGGGGGTACGGTCTGAGTCACTGACAGATGAGGGGATACAGTCTCTGAGTCAGTGAGAATGAGTGGGTACGGTCTGAGTCACTGAGAGATGAGGGGGTAAGTTCTGAGTCACTGAGAGACGAAGGGGTACGGTCTGAGTCACTGAGAGATGCGGGGGTACAGTATCTGAGTCACTGACAGATGAGGGGGTACGGTCTGAGTTACTGACAGATGAGGGGGTACAGTCTGAGTCACTGACACATGATGGGGTACTGTCTGAGACACTGAGAGATGAGGCGGTACAGTCTCTGAGTCACTGACAAATGAGGGGGTACAGTCTAAGTCACTGAGAGGTGGGGGGGTACGGTCTGAGTCACTGCCAGATGAGGGGGTACAGTCTGAGTCACTGACAGATGAGGGGGTACGGTCTGAGCTACTGACAGATGAGGGGGTACAGTCTGAGTCACTGACACATGATGGGGTACTGTCTGAGTCACTGAGAGATGAGGTGGTACAGTCTCTGAGTCACTGACACATGAGCGGGTTCGGTCTCTGAGTCACTGAGAGATGACTAGGTACGGTCAGAGTCACTGACAGATGAGGGGGTACGGTCTGAGTCACTGACAGATGTGGGTGTACTGTCAGAGAAACTGACAGATGAGGGGGTACGGTCTGAGTCACTGAGACATGAGGGGGTACGGTCTGAGTCAATGACAGATGAGGGGGTGCGGTCTGAGTTACTGAGAGATGAGGAGGTACAGTCTGAGTCACTGACAGATGAGGGGGTACTGTCTGAGTCACTGAGAGATGAGGTGGTACAGTCTCTGAGTCACTGACACATGAGCGGGTTCGGTCTCGGAGTAACGGAGAGATGACTGGGTACGGTCTGAGTCACTGACAGATGAGGGTGTACGGTCTGAGTCACTGAGAGATGAGGGGGTACTGTCTGAGTGACTGAGAGATGAGGGGATACAGTCTCTGAGTTACTGAGAATGAGTGGCTACGGTCTGAGTCACTGAGAGACGAAGGGGTACGGTCTGAATCACTGACAGATGAGGGGGTACGGTCTGAGTCCCTGACAGATGAGGGGGTACGGTCTGAGTCACTGACAGATGAGGGGGTACAGTCTGAGTCACTGACAGATGAGAGGGTACGGTCTGAGTTACTGACAGATGAGGGGGTACAGTCTGAGTCACTGACAGATAAGGGTGTACGGTCAGAGACACTGACAGATGAGGGGGTACGGTCTGAGTCACTGAGAGATGAGAGGGTACAGTCTCTGAGTCACTGACAAATGAGGGGTACAGTCTGAGTCACTGAGAGGTGAGGGGGTACGGTCTGAGTCACTGACAGATCAGGGGGTACGGTCTGAGTCACTGACAGATGAGGGGGTACGGTCTGAGCTACTGAGAGATGAGGGGGTACAGTCTGAGTCACTGACACATGATGGGGTACGGTCTGAGTCACTGACAGATGAGGGGGTACAGTCTGGGTCACTGAGATGAGGGGGTACCGTCAGAGACACTGACAGATGAGGGGGTACGGTCTGAGTCACTGAGACATGAGGGGGTACGGTCTGAGTCAATGACAGATGAGGGGGTGTGGTCTGAGTTACTGACAGATGAGGAGGTACGGTCTGAGACACTGAGAGATGATGGGGTATGGTCTGAGTCACTGACAGATGCGGGGGTACGGTCTGAGTCACTGAGAGATGAGGGGGTATGTTCTGAGTCACTGAGAGACGAAGGGGTACGGTCTGAGTCACTGAGAGATGCGGGGGTACAGTCTCTGAGTCACTGACAAATCAGGGGGTACAGTCTGAGTCACTGAGAGGTGAGGGGGTACGGTCTGAGTCACTGAGAGATGAGGGGGTACAGTCTGAGTCACTGACAGATGAGGGGGTACGGTCTGAGCTACTGACAGATGAGGGGATACAGTCTGAGACACTGACACATGATGGGGTACTGTCTGAGTCACTGAGAGATGAGGTGGTACAGTCTCTGAGTCACTGACACATGAGCGGGTTCGGTCTCTGAGTCACTGAGAGATGACTAGGTACGGTCTGAGTCACTGACAGATGAGGGGGTACGGTCTGAGTCACTGACAGATGAGGGTGTACGGTCAGAGACACTGACAGATGAGGGGGTACGGTCTGAGTCACTGAGACATGAGGGGGTACGGTCGGAGTCAATGACAGATGAGGGGGTGCGGTCTGAGTTACTGACAGATGAGGAGGTACGGTCTGAGTCACTGACAGATGAGGGGGTACGGTCTGAGTCACTGAGATATGAGGGGGTACAGCCTGAGTCACTGACAGATGAGGGGGTTCAGTCTCTGAGTTACTGAGAGATGAGGGGTTACGGTCTGAGTTACTGACAGATGAGGGGTTACGGTCTGAGTCACTGAGAGATGAGGAAGTACGGCCTGAGTCACTGACAGATGAGGGGGTACAGTCTCTGAATCACTGAGAGATGAGTGGGTATGGTCTGAGTCACAGAGAGATGAGGGGGTACGGTCTGAGTTATTGAGAGATGAGGGGGTACGGTCTGAGTGACTGAGAAATGAGGGGGTACGGTCTGAGTCACTGAGAAATGAGGGGATACAGTCTCTGAGTCGCAGAGAATGAGTGGCTACGGTCTGAGTCACTGAGAGATGAGGGGGTACGGTTTGAGTCACTGAGAGACGAAGGGGTACGGTCTGAGTCACTGACAGATGAGGGGGTACAGTCTCTGAGTCACTGACAGATGAGGGGGTACGGTCTGAGTTACTGAGAGATGAGGGGGTACAGTCTGAGTCACTGACAGATGAGGGGGTACAGTCTGATTCATTGACAGATGAGGGGGTACGGTCCGAGTCACTGAGAGATGAGGGGGTACGGTCTGATTCACTGAGAAAAATGAGGGTGTACGGTCTGAGTCACTGAGAGAGATGAGGGTGTACGGTCTGAGTCACTGAGAGATGAGGGGCTACGGTGTGAGTCACTGAGAGATGAGGGAGTTCGGTCTGGGATACTGACAGATGATGGATACGGACTGAGTCACTGACAAATGAGGGGGTACGGTCTGAGTCACTGAGAGATGAGGGGGTACGGTCTGAGTCACTGACAGATGAGGGGATACGGTTTGAGTCACTGACAGATGAGGTGGTACGGTCTGAGTCAGTGACAGATGAGGGGGTACGGTCTGAGTTACTGACAGATGAGGGGGTAAGTCTGAGTCACTGACACATGATGGGGTACTGTCTGAGTCACTGAGAGATGAGGGGGTACAGTCTCTGAGTCACTGACACATGAGCAGGTTTGGTCTCTGAGTCACTGAGAGATGACTGGGTACGGTCTGAGTCACTGACAGATGAGGGGGTACGGTCTGAGTCACTGACTGATGAGGGGGTATTGTCTGAATCACTTAATGATGAGGGTGTACGGTCAGAGTCACTGACAGATGAGGGGGTACGGTTTGAGTCACTGAGAGATGAGGGGGTACGGTCTGACTCACTGACAGATGAGGGAGTACAATCTCTGAATCACTGAGAGATGAGTGGGTACAGTCTGAGTCACTGAGAGATGAGGGGGTACGGTCTGAGTCACTGAGAGATGAGGGGGTACGGTCTGAGTCACTGAGAGATGAGGGGTAAGTTCTGAGTCACTTAGAGATGAGGGGGTACGGTCTCTAAGTCACTGAGAGATGAGGGGGTACGGTCAGAGTCACTGAGAGATGAGGGGGTACAGTCTCTGTGTCACTGAGAGATGAATGGGTATGGTCTGAGTCACTGAGAGATGAGGGGGTACGGTCTGAGTCACTGAGAGATGAGGGAGTACGGTCTGAGTCACTGAGAGATGAGGGGGTACAGTCTGATTCACTGACAGATGAGGGGGTACGGTCTGAGTCACTCAGAAAAATGAGGGTGTACGGTCTGAGTCACTGAGAGAGATGAGGGTGTACGGTCTGAGTCACTGAGAGATGAGGGGGTACAGTCTGAGTCACTCACAGATGAGGGGGTACGGTCTGAGTCACTGAGAGATGAGGGGGTACGGTCTGAGTCACTGAGAAATATGAGGGTGTACGGTCTGAGTCACTGAGAGAGATGAGGGTGTACGGTCTGAGTCACTGAGAGATGAGGGGGTACGGTCTGAGTCACTGACAGAAGAGGGGGTACTGTCTGAATCACTGAATGATGAGGGTGTACGGTCAGAGTCACTGACAGATGAGGGGATACGGTCTGAGTCACTGAGAGATGAGGGGGTACGGTCTGACTCACTGACAGATGAGGGGGTACAGTCTCTGAATCACTGAGAGATGAGTGGGTACAGTCTGAGTCACTGAGAGATGAGGGGGTACGGTCTGAGTCACTGAGAGATGAGGGGGTACGGTCTCGGAGTCACTGAGAGATGAGGAGGTACGGTCTGAATCACTGACAGATGAGGGGGTACGGTCTGAGTCACTGAGAGATGAGGGGTAAGGTCTGAGTCACTTAGAGATGAGTGGGTACGGTCTCTGAGTCACTGAGAGATGAATGGGTATGGTCTGAGTCACAGAGAGATGAGGGGGTACGGTCTGAGTCACTGAGAGATGAGGGAGTACGGTCTGAGTCACTGAGAGATGAGGGGGTACTGTCTGAGTCACTGAGAGATGAGGGGATACAGTCTCTGAGTTACAGAGAATGAGTGGCTACGGTCTGAGTCACTGAGAGACGAAGGGGTACGGTCTGAATCACTGACATATGAGGGGGTACAGACTCTCAGTCACTGAGAGATGAGGGGGGACGGTCTGGGTCACTGAGAGATGAGGGGGTACGGTCTGAGTCACTGAAAGATGAGTGGTTACGGTCACTGAGTCACTGAGAGATGAGGGGCTTCGGTCTGAGACACTGACAGATGAGGGGGTACGGTCTGAGTTACTGACAGATGAGGGGGTACGGTTTGAGTCACTGAGAGATGAGGGGGTACGGTCTGAGTCACTGAGAAAAATGAGGGTGTACGGTCTGAGTTACTGAGAGAGATGAGGGTGTACGGTCTGAGTCACTGAGAGATGAGGGGGTACAGTCTGAGTCACTGACAGATGAGGGGGTACAGTCTGATTCACTGACAGATGAGGGGGTACGGTCTGAGTCACTGAGAGATGAGGGGGTACGGTCTGAGTCACTGAGAAAAATGAGGGTGTACGGTCTGAGTCACTGAGAGAGATGAGGGTGTACGGTCTGAGTCACTGAGAGATGAGGGGGTACAGTCTGAGTCACTGACAGATGAGCGGGTACAGTCTGATTCACTGACAGATGAGGGGGTACGGTCTGAGTCACTGAGAAAAATGAGGGTGTACGGTCTGAGTCACTGAGAGAGATGAGGGTGTACGGTCTGAGTCACTGAGAGATGAGGGGCTACGGTCAGCGTCACTGACAGATTAGGGGGTACGGTCAGAGTCACTGACAGATGAGGGGGTACTGTTTGAGTCACTGAGGGATGAGGGGGTACGGTCTGAGTCACTGAGAGATGAGGGGGTATGGTCTGATTCACATAGAGATTAGGGGGTACAGTCTGGGATACTGACAGATGAGGGGTATGGACTGAGTCACTGACAAATGAGGGGGTACGGTCTGAGTCACTGAGAGATGAGGGGGTAAGGTCTGAGTCACTGACAGATGAGGGGGTACGGTCTGAGTCACTGACAGATGAGGGGTACCGTCTGAGTCACTGACAGATGAGGGGGTACGGTCTGAGTTACTGACAGATGAGGGGGTACAGTCTGAGTCACTGACAGATGAGGGTGTACGGTCAGAGATACTGACAGATGAGGGGGTACGGTCTGAGTCACTGAGAGATGAGGGGGTACAGTCTCTGAGTCACTGACAAATGAGGGGGTACAGTCTGAGTCACTGAGAGGTGAGGGGGTACGGTCAGAGATACTGACAGATGAGGGGGTACGGTTTGAGTCACTGACAGATGAGGGGGTACGGTCTGAGTCACTGACAGATGAGGGTGTACGGTCAGAGACACTGACAGATGAGGGGGTACGGTCTGAGTCACTGAGAGATGAGGGGGTACGGTCTGTGTCACAGAGAGATGAGGGGGTACGGTCTGAGTCACTGAGAGATGAGGAGGTACGGTCTGAGTCACTGAGAGATGAGGGGGTACAGCCTGAGTCACTGACTGATGAGTGGGTTCGGTCTCTGAGTTACTGAGAGATGAGGGGTTACGGTCTGAGTTACTGACAGATGAGGGGTTACGGTCTGAGTCACTGAGTGATGAGGAAGTACGGCCTGAGTCACTGACAGATGAGGGGGTACAGTCTCTGAATCACTGAGAGATGAGTGGGTATGGTCTGAGTCACAGAGAGATGAGGGGGTACGGTTTGAGTCACTGAGAGACGAAGGGGTACGGTCTGAGTCACTGACAGATGAGGGGGTACAGTCTCTGAGTCACTGACAGATGAGGGGGTACGGTCTGAGTTACTGAGAGATGAGGGGGTACAGTCGGAGTCACTGACAGATGAGGGGGTACAGTCTGATTCACTGACAGATGAGGAGGTACGGTCTGAGTCACTGAGAGATGAGAGGGTACGGTCTGAGACACTGAGAGAAATGAGGGTGTACGGTCTGAGTCACTGAGAGAGATGAGGGGGTAAGGTCTGAGTAACTGAGGGATGAGGGGCTATGGTCAGCGTCACTGACTGATTAGGGCGTACGGTCTGAGTCACTGAGAGATGAGGGGGTATGGTCTGAGTCACTGACAGATGAGGGGCTAAGGTCTGAGTCACTTAGGGATGAGGGGGTACGGTCTGGGACACTGACAGATGGGGGGTACGGACTGAGTCACTGACAAATGAGGGGGTACGGTCTGAGTCACTGAGAGATGATGGGGTACAGTCTGAGTCACGGACAGATGAGGGGCTAAGGTCTGAGTCACTGACAGATGAAGGTGTACGGTCTGAGTCACTGACCGATGAGGGGATACGGTCAGAGTTACTAACAGATGAGGGGGTACAGTCTGAGTCACTGACACATGATGGGGTACTGTCTGAGTCACTGTGAGATGAGGGGGTACAGTCTCTGATTCCCTGACAGATGAGGGAGTACAGTCTGAGTCAATGAGAGATGAGAGGGTACGGTCTGAGTCACTGAGAGAAGAGGGGCTATGGTCTGAGTCAGTGACAGATGAGGGGGTACAGTCTCTGAATCATTGAGAGATGAGGGAGTACGGTCTGAATCACTGAGAGATGAGGGGGTACAGTCTCCGAGTCACTGAGAGATGAGGGGGTACGGTAAGAGTTACTGACAGATGAGGGGGTACGGTCTGAGTTACTGAGAGATGAGGGGGTACGGTCTGAGTCACTGACAGATGAGCGGGTTCGGTCTCTGAATCACTGAGAGATCAGGGGCTACGGTCTGAGTCTCTGAGAGATGAGGGGGTACGGTCTGAATCTCTGAGAGATGAGGGGGAACGGTCTGAGTCACTGACAGATGAAGGGGTTCAGTCTCTGAGTCACTAAGAGATGAGGGGGTACGGTCTGAGTCTCTGAGAGATGAGGGGGTACAGTCTGAGTCTCTGAGAGATGAGGGTGTACGGTCTGAGTCACTGACAGATGAGGGGGTTCAGTCTCTGAGTCACTAAGAGATGAGGGGGTACGGTCTGAGTCACTGACAGATGAGGGGGTAGGGTATGAATCACTGAGAGATGAGGGGCTACGGTGTGAGTCACTGAGAGATGAGGGGGTTCGGTCTCTGAATCACTGAGAGATGAGGGGGTTCAGTCTCTGAGTCACTGAGAGATGAGGGGGTACGGTCTGAGTCTCTGAGAGATGAGGGGGTACGGTCTGAGTCACTGAAAGATGAGGGGGTTCAGTCTCTGAGTCACTGACAGATGAGGGGGTACGGTCTGAGTCACTGACTGATGAGGGGGTATTGTCTGAATCACTCAATGATGAGGGTGTACGGTCAGAGTCACTGACAGATGAGGGGGTACGGTTTGAGTCACTGAGAGATGAGGGGGTACGGTCTGACTCACTGACAGATGAGGGGGTACAGTCTATGAATCACTGAGAGATGAGTGGGTACAGTCTGAGTCACTGAGAGATGAGGGGGTACGGTCTGAGTCACTGAGAGAAGAGGGGGTACGGTCTCAGAGTCACTGAGAGATGAGGAGGTACGGTCTGAGTCACTGACAGATGAAGGGGTACGGTCTGAGTCACTGAGAGATGAGGGGTAAGTTCTGAGTCACTTAGAGATGAGGGGGTACGGTCTCTAAGTCACTGAGAGATGAGGGGGTACGGTCAGAGTCACTGAGAGATGAGGGGGTACAGTCTCTGTGTCACTGAGAGATGAATGGGTATGGTCTGAGTCACAGAGAGATGAGGGGGTACGGTCTGAGTCACTGAGAGATGAGGGAGTACGGTCTGAGTCACTGAGAGATGAGGGGGTACTGTCTGAGTCACTGAGAGATGAGGGGATACAGTCTCTGAGTTACAGAGAATGAGTGGCTACGGTCTGAGTCACTGAGAGACGAAGGAGTACGGTCTGAGTCACTGAGAGATGAGGGGGTACAGTCTGATTCACTGACAGATGAGGGGGTACGGTCTGAGTCACTGAGAAAAATGAGGGTGTACGGTCTGAGTCACTGAGAGAGATGAGGGTGTACGGTCTGAGTCACTGAGAGATGAGGGGGTACAGTCTGAGTCACTGACAGATGAGGGGGTACGGTCTGAGTCACTGAGAGATGAGGGGGTACGGTCTGAGTCACTGAGAAATATGAGGGTGTACGGTCTGAGTCACTGAGAGAGATGAAGGTGTACGGTCTGAGTCACTGAGAGATGAGGGGGTACGGTCTGAGTCACTGACAGAAGAGGGGGTACTGTCTGAATCACTGAATGATGAGGGTGTACGGTCAGAGTCACTGACAGATGAGGGGATACGGTCTGAGTCACTGAGAGATGAGGGGGTACGGTCTGAATCACTGACAGATGAGGGGGTACAGTCTCTGAATCACTGAGAGATGAGTGGGTACAGTCTGAGTCACTGAGAGATGAGGGGGTACGGTCTGAGTCACTGAGAGATGAGGGGGTACGGTCTCGGAGTCACTGAGAGATGAGGAGGTACGGTCTGAATCACTGACAGATGAGGGGGTACGGTCTGAGTCACTGAGAGATGAGGGGTAAGGTCTGAGTCACTTAGAGATGAGTGGGTACGGTCTCTGAGTCACTGAGAGATGAATGGGTATGGTCTGAGTCACAGAGAGATGAGGGGGTACGGTCTGAGTCACTGAGAGATGAGGGAGTACGGTCTGAGTCACTGAGAGATGAGGGGGTACTGTCTGAGTCACTGAGAGATGAGGGGGTACAGTCTGAGTCACTGAGAGTTGAGGGGGTACAGACTCTCAGTCACTGAGAGATGAGGGGGGACGGTCTGGGTCACTGAGAGATGAGGGTGTACGGTCTGAGTCACTGAAAGATGAGGGGTTACGGTCACTGAGTCACTGAGAGATGAGGGGCTTCGGTCTGAGACACTGACAGATGAGGGGGTACGGTTTGAGTCACTGAGAGATGAGGGGGTACGGTCTGAGTTACTGAGAGATGAGGGGGTATGGTCTGAGTCACTGACAGATGAGGGGGTACGGTCTGAGTCACTGAGAGATGAGGGGGTACAGTCTGAGTCACTGACAGATGAGGGGGTACAGTCTGATTCACTGACAGATGAGGGGGTACGGTCTGAGTCACTGAGAGATGAGGGGGTACGGTCTGAGTCACTGAGAAAAATGAGGGTGTACGGTCTGAGTTACTGAGAGAGATGAGGGTGTACGGTCTGAGTCACTGAGAGATGAGGGGGTACAGTCTGAGTCACTGACAGATGAGGGGGTACAGTCTGATTCACTGACAGATGAGGGGGTACGGTCTGAGTCACTGAGAGATGAGGGGGTACGGTCTGAGTCACTGAGAAAAATGAGGGTGTACGGTCTGAGTCACTGAGAGAGATGAGGGTGTACGGTCTGAGTCACTGAGAGATGGGGGGTACAGTCTGAGTCACTGACAGATGAGCGGGTACAGTCTGATTCACTGACAGATGAGGGGGTACGGTCTGAGTCACTGAGAAAAATGAGGGTGTACGGTCTGAGTCACTGAGAGAGATGAGGGTGTACGGTCTGAGTCACTGAGAGATGAGGGGCTACGGTCAGCGTCACTGACAGATTAGGGGGTACGGTCAGAGTCACTGACAGATGAGGGGGTACTGTTTGAGTCACTGAGGGATGAGGGGGTACGGTCTGAGTCACTGAGAGATGAGGGGGTATGGTCTGATTCACATAGAGATGAGGGGGCACGGTCTGGGATACTGACAGATGAGGGGTATGGACTGAGTCACTGACAAATGAGGGGGTACGGTCTGAGTCACTGACAGATGAGGGGGTACGGTCTGAGTCACTGACAGATGAGGGGGTACGGTCTGAGTCACTGACAGATGAGGGGGTACAGTCTGAGTCACTGACAGATGAGGGGGTACGGTCTGAGTTACTGACAGATGAAGGGGTACAGTCTGAGTCACTGACAGATGAGGGTGTACGGTCAGAGATACTGACAGATGAGGGGGTACGGTCTGAGTCACTGAGAGATGAGGGGGTACAGTCTCTGAGTCACTGACAAATGAGGGGGTACAGTCTGAGTCACTGAGAGGTGAGGGGGTACGGTCAGAGATACTGACAGATGAGGGGGTACGGTTTGAGTCACTGACAGATGAGGGGGTACGGTCTGAGTCACTGACAGATGAGGGTGTACGGTCAGAGACACTGACAGATGAGGGGGTACGGTCTGAGTCACTGAGAGATGAGGGGGTACGGTCTGTGTCACAGAGAGATGAGGGGGTACGGTCTGAGTCACTGAGAGATGAGGAGGTACGGTCTGAGTCACTGAGAGATGAGGGGGTACAGCCTGAGTCACTGACTGATGAGTGGGTTCGGTCTCTGAGTTACTGAGAGATGAGGGGTTACGGTCTGAGTTACTGACAGATGAGGGGTTACGGTCTGAGTCACTGAGAGATGAGGAAGTACGGCCTGAGTCACTGACAGATGAGGGGGTACAGTCTCTGAATCACTGAGAGATGAGTGGGTATGGTCTGAGTCACAGAGAGATGAGGGGGTACGGTTTGAGTCACTGAGAGACGAAGGGGTACGGTCTGAGTCACTGACAGATGAGGGGGTACAGTCTCTGAGTCACTGACAGATGAGGGGGTACGGTCTGATTACTGAGAGATGAGGGGGTACAGTCGGAGTCACTGACAGATGAGGGGGTACAGTCTGATTCACTGACAGATGAGGAGGTACGGTCTGAGTCACTGAGAGATGAGAGGGTACGGTCTGAGTCACTGAGAGAAATGAGGGTGTACGGTCTGAGTCACTGAGAGAGATGAGGGGGTAAGGTCTGAGTAACTGAGGGATGAGGGGCTATGGTCAGCGTCACTGACTGATTAGGGCGTACGGTCTGAGTCACTGAGAGATGAGGGGGTATGGTCTGAGTCACTGACAGATGAGGGGCTAAGGTCTGAGTCACTTAGGGATGAGGGGGTACGGTCTGGGACACTGACAGATGGGGGGTACGGACTGAGTCACTGACAAATGAGGGGGTACGGTCTGAGTCACTGAGAGATGAAGGGGTACAGTCTGAGTCACGGACAGATGAGGGGCTAAGGTCTGAGTCACTGACAGATGAAGGTGTACGGTCTGAGTCACTGACCGATGAGGGGATACGGTCAGAGTTACTAACAGATGAGGGGGTACAGTCTGAGTCACTGACACATGAAGGGGTACTGTCTGAGTCACTGTGAGATGAGGGGGTACAGTCTCTGATTCCCTGACAGATGAGGGAGTACAGTCTGAGTCAATGAGAGATGAGAGGGTACGGTCTGAGTCACTGAGAGAAGAGGGGCTATGGTCTGAGTCAGTGACAGATGAGGGGGTACAGTCTCTGAATCATTGAGAGATGAGGGAGAACGGTCTGAATCACTGAGAGATGAGGGGGTACAGTCTCCGAGTCACTGAGAGATGAGGGGGTACGGTAAGAGTTACTGACAGATGAGGGGGTACGGTCTGAGTTACTGAGAGATGAGGGGGTACGGTCTGAGTCACTGACAGATGAGCGGGTTCGGTCTCTGAATCACTGAGAGATCAGGGGCTACGGTCTGAGTCTCTGAGAGATGAGGGGGTACGGTCTGAGTCTCTGAGAGATGAGGGGGAACGGTCTGAGTCACTGACAGATGAAGGGGTTCAGTCTCTGAGTCACTAAGAGATGAGGGGGTACGGTCTGAGTCTCTGAGAGATGAGGGGGTACAGTCTGAGTCTCTGAGAGATGAGGGTGTACGGTCTGAGTCACTGACAGATGAGGGGGTTCAGTCTCTGAGTCACTAAGAGATGAGGGGGTACGGTCTGAGTCACTGACAGATGAGGGGGTAGGGTATGAATCACTGAGAGATGAGGGGCTACGGTGTGAGTCACTGAGAGATGAGGGGGTTCGGTCTCTGAATCACTGAGAGATGAGGGGGTTCAGTCTCTGAGTCACTGAGAGATGAGGGGGTACGGTCTGAGTCTCTGAGAGATGAGGGGGTACGGTCTGAGTCACTGACAGATGAGGGGGTTCAGTCTCTGAGTCACTAAGAGATGAGGAGGTACGGTCTGAGTCTCTGAGAGATGAGGGGGTACGGTCTGAGTCACTGACAGATGAGGGGGTTCAGTCTCTGAGTCACTAAGAGATGAGGGGGTACGGTCTGAGTCACTGACAGATGAGGGGGTACGGTATGAATCACTGAGAGATGAGGGACTACGGTGTGAGTCACTGAGAGATGAGGGGGTTCAGTCTCTGAGTCACTGAGAGATGAGGGGGTACGGTCTGAGTCACTGACAAATGAGGGGGTACGGTCTGAGTCACTGACAGATGAGGGGGTACAGTCTGAGTCACTGACAGATGAGGGGGTACGGTCTGAGTCACTGAGAGATGAGGGGGTACAGTCTGAGTCACTGACAGATGAGGGGGTACAGTCTGATTCACTGACAGATGAGGGGGTACGGTCTGATTCACTGACAGATGAGGGTGTACGGTCTGAGTCACTGAGAGAGATGAGGGTGTACGGTCTGACTCACTGAGAGATGGGGGGTACAGTCTGAGTCACTGACAGATGAGCGGGTACAGTCTGATTCACTGACAGATGAGGGGGTACGGTCTGAGTCACTGAGAAAAATGAGGGTGTACGGTCTGAGTCACTGAGAGAGATGAGGGTGTACGGTCTGAGTCACTGAGAGATGAGGGGCTACGGTCAGCGTCACTGACAGATTAGGGGGTACGGTCAGAGTCACTGACAGATGAGGGGGTACTGTTTGAGTCACTGAGGGATGAGGGGGTACGGTCTGAGTCACTGAGAGATGAGGGGGTATGGTCTGATTCACATAGAGATGAGGGGGTACGGTCTGGGATACTGACAGATGAGGGGTATGGACTGAGTCACTGACAAATGAGGGGGTACGGTCTGAGTCACTGAGAGATGAGGGGGTACGGTCTGAGTCACTGACAGATGAGGGGGTACGGTCTGAGTCACTGACAGATGAGGGGGTACAGTCTGAGTCACTGACAGATGAGGGGGTACGGTCTGAGTTACTGACAGATGAGGGGGTACAGTCTGAGTCACTGACAGATGAGGGTGTACGGTCAGAGATACTGACAGATGAGGGGGTACGGTCTGAGTCACTGAGAGATGAGGGGGTACAGTCTCTGAGTCACTGACAAATGAGGGGGTACAGTCTGAGTCACTGAGAGGTGAGGGGGTACGGTCAGAGATACTGACAGATGAGGGGGTACGGTTTGAGTCACTGACAGATGAGGGGGTACGGTCTGAGTCACTGACAGATGAGGGTGTACGGTCAGAGACACTGACAGATGAGGGGGTACGGTCTGAGTCACTGAGAGATGAGGGGGTACGGTCTGTGTCACAGAGAGATGAGGGGGTACGGTCTGAGTCACTGAGAGATGAGGAGGTACGGTCTGAGTCACTGAGAGATGAGGGGGTACAGCCTGAGTCACTGACTGATGAGTGGGTTCGGTCTCTGAGTTACTGAGAGATGAGGGGTTACGGTCTGAGTTACTGACAGATGAGGGGTTACGGTCTGAGTCACTGAGAGATGAGGAAGTACGGCCTGAGTCACTGACAGATGAGGGGGTACAGTCTCTGAATCACTGAGAGATGAGTGGGTATGGTCTGAGTCACAGAGAGATGAGGGGGTACGGTTTGAGTCACTGAGAGACGAAGGGGTACGGTCTGAGTCACTGACAGATGAGGGGGTACAGTCTCTGAGTCACTGACAGATGAGGGGGTACGGTCTGAGTTACTGAGAGATGAGGGGGTACAGTCGGAGTCACTGACAGATGAGGGGGTACAGTCTGATTCACTGACAGATGAGGAGGTACGGTCTGAGTCACTGAGAGATGAGAGGGTACGGTCTGAGTCACTGAGAGAAATGAGGGTGTACGGTCTGAGTCACTGAGAGAGATGAGGGGGTAAGGTCTGAGTAACTGAGGGATGAGGGGCTATGGTCAGCGTCACTGACTGATTAGGGCGTACGGTCTGAGTCACTGAGAGATGAGGGGGTATGGTCTGAGTCACTGACAGATGAGGGGCTAAGGTCTGAGTCACTTAGGGATGAGGGGGTACGGTCTGGGACACTGACAGATGGGGGGTACGGACTGAGTCACTGACAAATGAGGGGGTACGGTCTGAGTCACAGAGATGAAGGGGTACAGTCTGAGTCACGGACAGATGAGGGGCTAAGGTCTGAGTCACTGACAGATGAAGTTGTACGGTCTGAGTCACTGACCGATGAGGGGATACGGTCAGAGTTACTAACAGATGAGGGGGTACAGTCTGAGTCACTGACACATGAAGGGGTACTGTCTGAGTCACTGTGAGATGAGGGGGTACAGTCTCTGATTCCCTGACAGATGAGGGAGTACAGTCTGAGTCAATGAGAGATGAGAGGGTACGGTCTGAGTCACTGAGAGAAGAGGGGCTATGGTCTGAGTCAGTGACAGATGAGGGGGTACAGTCTCTGAATCATTGAGAGATGAGGGAGAACGGTCTGAATCACTGAGAGATGAGGGGGTACAGTCTCCGAGTCACTGAGAGATGAGGGGGTACGGTAAGAGTTACTGACAGATGAGGGGGTACGGTCTGAGTTACTGAGAGATGAGGGGGTACGGTCTGAGTCACTGACAGATGAGCGGGTTCGGTCTCTGAATCACTGAGAGATCAGGGGCTACGGTCTGAGTCTCTGAGAGATGAGGGGGTACGGTCTGAGTCTCTGAGAGATGAGGGGGAACGGTCTGAGTCACTGACAGATGAAGGGGTTCAGTCTCTGAGTCACTAAGAGATGAGGGGGTACGGTCTGAGTCTCTGAGAGATGAGGGGGTACAGTCTGAGTCTCTGAGAGATGAGGGTGTACGGTCTGAGTCACTGACAGATGAGGGGGTTCAGTCTCTGAGTCACTAAGAGATGAGGGGGTACGGTCTGAGTCACTGACAGATGAGGGGGTAGGGTATGAATCACTGAGAGATGAGGGGCTACGGTGTGAGTCACTGAGAGATGAGGGGGTTCGGTCTCTGAATCACTGAGAGATGAGGGGGTTCAGTCTCTGAGTCACTGAGAGATGAGGGGGTACGGTCTGAGTCTCTGAGAGATGAGGGGGTACGGTCTGAGTCACTGACAGATGAGGGGGTTCAGTCTCTGAGTCACTAAGAGATGAGGAGGTACGGTCTGAGTCTCTGAGAGATGAGGGGGTACGGTCTGAGTCACTGACAGATGAGGGGGTTCAGTCTCTGAGTCACTAAGAGATGAGGGGGTACGGTCTGAGTCACTGACAGATGAGGGGGTACGGTATGAATCACTGAGAGATGAGGGACTACGGTGTGAGTCACTGAGAGATGAGGGGGTTCAGTCTCTGAGTCACTGAGAGATGAGGGGGTACGGTCTGAGTCACTGACAAATGAGGGGGTACGGTCTGAGTCACTGACAGATGAGGGGGTACGGTCTCTGAGTCACTGAGAGATGAGGGGCTACCGTCTGAGTCACTGAGAGATGACGGGGTACGGTCTGAGACACTGAGAGATGAGGGGGTATGGTCTGAGTCACTGACAGATGAGAGGGTACGATCTGAGTCACTGAGATATGAGGGGGTACGGTCTGAGTTACTGAGAGATGAGGGTGTATGGTCTGAGTTACTGAGAGATGAGGGGGTACAGTCTGAGTCACTGAGAGATGAGGGGGTACAGTCTGAGTCACTGAGAGATGAGGGGGTACGGTCTGAGTCAGTGAGAGAGATGAGGGGGTACGGTCTCTGACTCAGTGACAGATGAGGGGGTATGGTCTCTGACTCACTGAGAGATGAGGGGGTACGGTCTGAGTCACTGACAGATGAGGGGGTACGGTCTGAGTCACTGAGAGATGAGGGGGTATGATCGGAGTCACTGAGGGATGAGCGGGTACGGTCTGAGTCACTGACAGATGAGGGGGTACTGTCTGAGTCACTGAGAGATGAGGAGGTACGATCTGAGTCACTGAGAGATGAGGGGCTACGGTCTGAATCACTGAGAGATGAGGGGGTACGGTCTGAGTCACTGAGAGATGAGGGTGTACGGTCTGAGTCACTGAGAGATGAGGGGGTACAGTCTCTGAGTCACTGAGAGATGAGGGGGTACGGTCTGAGTCTCTGAGAGATTAGGGGGTACGGTCTGAGTCACTGACAGATGAGGGGGTACAGTCTCTGAATCACTGAGAGATGAGTGGATATGGTCTGAGTTACTGAGAGATGAGGGGGTACGATCTGAGTTAATTAGAGATGAGGGGGTACGGTCTGAGTCACTGACAAATGAGGGGGTACGGTCTGAGTTACTGACAGATGAGGGGGTACGGTCTCTGAGGCACTGAGAGATGAGGGGCTACCGTCTGAGTCACTGGGAGATGACGGGGTACGGTCTGAGACACTGAGAGATGAGGGGGTATGGTCTGAGTCACTGACAGATGAGAGGGTACGATCTGAGTCACTGAGATATGAGGGGGTACGGTCTGAGTTACTGAGAGATGAGGGTGTATGGTCTGAGTTACTGAGAGATGAGGGGGTACAGTCTGAGTCACTGAGAGATGAGGGGGTACAGTCTCTGAGTCACTGACAGATGAGGGGGAACGGTCTGTGTCACTGAGAGATGAGGGGGTACGATCTGAGTCACTGAGAGATGAGGGGCTACGGTCTGAATCACTGAGAGATGAGGGGGTACGGTCTGAGTCACTGAGAGATGAGGGTGTACGGTCTGAGTCACTGAGAGATGAGGGGGTACAGTCTCTGAGTCACTGAGAGATGAGGGGGTACGGTCTGAGTCTCTGAGAGATGAGGGGGTACGGTCTGAGTCAGTGACAGATGAGGGGGTACAGTCTCTGAATCACTGAGAGATGAGTGGATACGGTCTGAGTTACTGAGAGATGAGGGGGTACGATCTGAGTTAATTAGAAATGAGGGGGTACGGTCTGAGTCACAGAGAGATGAGGGGGTACGGTCTGAGTTACTGAGAGATGAGGGGGTACGGTCTGAGTCACTGAGAGATGAGGGGGTATGGTCAGAGTCACTGAGAGATGAGGGGGTACAGTCTCTGAGTCACAGACAGATGAGGGGGTACGGTCTGAGTCACTGAGAGAGATGATGGGGTACAGTCTGAGTCACTGAGAGATGAGGGGGTACGGTCTGAGTCACCGAGGGAGATGAGGGTGTACATTCTGAGTCACTCAGAGATGAGGGGGTACGATCTGGGTCACTGAGAGATGAGGGGGTACGGTATGAGTCACAGAGAGCTGAGGGGGTACGGTCTGAATCACTGAGAGATGAGGGGGTACGGTCTGAGTCACTGAGAGATGAGGGTGTACGGTCTGAGTCACTGAGAGATGAGGGGGTACAGTCTCTGAGTCACTGAGAGATGAGGGGGTACGGTCTGAGTCTCTGAGAGATTAGGGGGTACGGTCTGAGTCACTGACAGATGAGGGGGTACAGTCTCTGAATCACTGAGAGATGAGTGGATATGGTCTGAGTTACTGAGAGATGAGGGGGTACGATCTGAGTTAATTAGAGATGAGGGGGTACGGTCTGAGTCACTGACAAATGAGGGGGTACGGTCTGAGTTACTGACAGATGAGGGGGTACGGTCTCTGAGGCACTGAGAGATGAGGGGCTACCGTCTGAGTCACTGGGAGATGACGGGGTACGGTCTGAGACACTGAGAGATGAGGGGGTATGGTCTGAGTCACTGACAGATGAGAGGGTACGATCTGAGTCACTGAGATATGAGGGGGTACGGTCTGAGTTACTGAGAGATGAGGGTGTATGGTCTGAGTTACTGAGAGATGAGGGGGTACAGTCTGAGTCACTGAGAGATGAGGGGGTACAGTCTCTGAGTCACTGACAGATGAGGGGGAACGGTCTGTGTCACTGAGAGATGAGGGGGTACGATCTGAGTCACTGAGAGATGAGGGGCTACGGTCTGAATCACTGAGAGATGAGGGGGTACGGTCTGAGTCACTGAGAGATGAGGGTGTACGGTCTGAGTCACTGAGAGATGAGGGGGTACAGTCTCTGAGTCACTGAGAGATGAGGGGGTACGGTCTGAGTCTCTGAGAGATGAGGGGGTACGGTCTGAGTCAGTGACAGATGAGGGGGTACAGTCTCTGAATCACTGAGAGATGAGTGGATACGGTCTGAGTTACTGAGAGATGAGGGGGTACGATCTGAGTTAATTAGAAATGAGGGGGTACGGTCTGAGTCACAGAGAGATGAGGGGGTACGGTCTGAGTTACTGAGAGATGAGGGGGTACGGTCTGAGTCACTGAGAGATGAGGGGGTATGGTCAGAGTCACTGAGAGATGAGGGGGTACAGTCTCTGAGTCACAGA
Source organism: Isurus oxyrinchus (assembly GCA_026770705.1). Classification (NCBI taxonomy): domain Eukaryota; kingdom Metazoa; phylum Chordata; class Chondrichthyes; order Lamniformes; family Lamnidae; genus Isurus; species Isurus oxyrinchus. The sequence continues at coordinate 23,321,187 of JANJGN010000031.1, read as the reverse complement.
CAGATGAGGGGGTACGGTCTGAGTCACTGAGAGAGATGATGGGGTACAGTCTGAGTCACTGAGAGATGAGGGGGTACGGTCTGAGTCACCGAGGGAGATGAGGGTGTACATTCTGAGTCACTCAGAGATGAGGGGGTACGATCTGGGTCACTGAGAGATGAGGGGGTACGGTATGAGTCACAGAGAGCTGAGGGGGTACGGTCTCTGACTCAGTGAGAGATGAGGGGGTACGGGGTGTGTCACTGACAGATGATGGGGTACTGTTTGAGTCACTGAGGGATGAGGCGTTACGGTCTGAGTCACTGAAAGATGAGGGGCTATGGTCTGAGTCACTGACAGATGAGGGGGTACGGTCTGAGTCACTGAGAGATGAGGGGGAACGGTCTGAGTCACTGAGAGATGAAGGGGTACGGTCAGAGTCACTGACAGATGAGGGGGTACAGTCTCTGAGTCACAGACAGATGAGGGGGTACATTCTCTGAGTCACTGACAGATGAGGGGATACAGTCTCTGAATCACAGACAGATGAGGGGGTACGGTTTGAGCCACTGAGAGATGAGGGGGTACGGTCTGAGTTACTGAGAGATGAGGGGGTACGGTCTGAGTCACTGCCAGATGAGGGGTTACGGTCTGAGTCACTGAGAGATGAGGGGGTACAGTCTGAGTCACTGAGAGATGAGGGGGTACGGTCTGAGTCACTGAGAGATGAGGGGGTTCAGTCTGATTCACTGACAGATGAGGGGGTACGGTATGAGTCACTGAGAGATGAGGGGGTAGGGTCTGAGTCACTGAGAGAAATGAGGGTGTACGGTCTGAGTCACTGGGAGAGAGGAGGGGGTACGGTCTGAGTAACTGAGGGATGAGGGGCTACGGTCAGCGTCACTGACAGATTAGGGGGTACGGTCAGAGTTACTGACAGATGAGGGGGTACAGTTTGAGTCACTGAGGGATGAGGGGGTACGGTCTGAGTCATTGAGCGATTAGGGGGTATGGTCTGAGTCACTGACAAATGAGGGGGTACGGTCTGGGACACTGACAGATGAGGGGGTACGGTCTGAGTCACTGAGAGATGAGGGGGTACAGTCTGAGTCACTGAGAGATGAGGGGTTACGGTCTGAGTCACTGATAGATGAGGGGGTACGGTCTGAGTCACTGACAGATGAGGGGGTATGGTCTCGGAGTCACTGAGACATGAGGGGGTATGGTCTGAGTCACTGAGAGATGAGGGGGTAGAGTCTCTGAATCAATGAGAGATGAGGGGATACGGTTTGAGTCACAGAGAGATGAGGGGGTACGCTCTGAGTCACTGAGCGATGAGTGGGTACGGTCTGAGTACCTGAGAGATGAGGGGGTACGGTCTGAGTCACTGAGAGATGAGGGGTTATGGTCTGAGTCACTGACAGATGAGGGGGTACGGTCTGAGTCACTGACAGATGAGGGGGTACGGTCTCTGTGTCACTGACAGATGAGGGTGTAAGCTCGGAGTCACTGAGAGATGAGGGGGTACGGTCTTAGTCACTGAGAGATGAGGGGGTTCGGAATCTGAGTCACTGACAGATGAGGGGGTACGGTTTGAGTCACTGACAGATGAGGGGGTACGGTCTGAGTCACTGAGAGATGAGGGGGTACGGTTTGAGTCACTGACAGATGAGGGGGTACGGTCGGAGCCACTGACAGATGAGGGGGTACAGTTTGAGTCACTGACAGATGAGGGGGTACGGTTTCAGTCACTGACAGATGAGGGAGTACAGTCTGAGTCACTGAGAGATGAGGGGGTATGGTCAGAGTCACTGAGAGATGAGGGGGTACAGTCTCTGAGTCACAGACAGATGAGGGGGTACGGTCTGAGTCACTGAGAGAGATGATGGGGTACAGTCTGAGTCACTGAGAGATGAGGGGGTACGGTCTGAGTCACCGAGGGAGATGAGGGTGTACATTCTGAGTCACTCAGAGATGAGGGGGTACGATCTGGGTCACTGAGAGATGAGGGGGTACGGTATGAGTCACAGAGAGCTGAGGGGGTACGGTCTGTGTCAGTGAAAGATGAGGGGTTACGGTCTGAGTGAGTGACATATGAGAGGGTTCAGACTCTGAGTCACTGGGAGATGAGGGGGTACCGTCTGTGTCATTGACATATGAGGGGGTTAGGTCTCTGAGTCTCTGGGAGATGAGGGGGTACAGTCTGAGCCACTGAGAGATGAGAGGGTACGGTCTGAGTCACTGAGAGATGAGGGGGTTCGGTCTCTGAGTCACTGAGAGAAGAGGGGTTACGGTCAGAGTTACTGACAGAAGAGGGGGTACGGTCTGAGTCACTGAGAGATGAGGGGGTACGGTCTGAGTCACTGACAGATGAGGGGGTTCGGTCTCTGAGTCACTGAGAGATGAGGGGTAGGGTCAGAGTCACTGAGAGATGAGGGGGTACGGTCTGAGTTTCTGAGAGATGAGTGAGTAGGGTCTGTGTCACTGACAGATGAGGGGGTTCAGTCTCTGAGTCACTAAGAGATGAGGTGGTACGGTCTGAGTCACGGACAGATGAGGGGGTACGGTCTGAGTCACTGACAGATGAGGGGTTTCGGTCTCTGAGTCACTGAGAGATGAGGGGGTACGGTCTGAGTCTCTGAGAGATGAGGGGGTAGGGTCTGAGTCACTGACAGATGAGGGGTTTCAGTCTCTGAGTCACTAAGAGATGAGGTGGTACGGTCTGAGTCACGGACAGATGAGGGGGTACGGTCTGAATAACTGAGAGATGAGGGGGTACGGTCTGAGTCACGGACAGATGAGGGGGTACGGTCTGAATAACTGAGAGATGAGGGGGTACGGTCTGAGTCACTGAGAGATGAGGGGGTTCGGTCTCTGAGTCACTGAGTGATGAGGGGGTTTGGTCTCTGAGTCACTAAGAGATGAGGGGGTTCAGTCTCTGAGTCACTGAGAGATGAGGGGGTACGGTCTGAGTCACTGAGGGATGAGGGGGTACGGTCTGAGTCACTGAAGGATGAGGTGGTACATTCTAAGTCAATGACAGATGAGGGGGTACGGTCTGAGCTACTGAGAGATGAGGGGTTACGGTCTAAGTCACTGACAGATGAGGGGGTACGGTCAAAGTCACTGACAGATGAGGGTCTACGGTCTGGGTCACTGAGATGAGGGGGTATGGTCTGAGTCACTGACAGATGAGGGGGTACGGTCTGAGTCACTGAGAGATGAGGGGGTACGGTCTGAGTCACTGAGAGGTGAGGGGATACGGTCTGAGTCACTGACAGATGAGGGTGTACAGTCTGAGTCACTGACAGATGAGGGTGTTCGGTCTGAGTCACTGACAGATGAGGGGATAAAGTCTCTGAGTCACTGACAGATGAGGGCGTACGGTCTGAGTCACTGATAGAGGAGGGGGTAAAGTCTCTGAGTCACTGACAGATGAGGGGGTACGGTCGGGGTCACTGAGAGATGAGGGGGTACGGTCTGAGTCACTGACAGATGAGGGGGTACGGACTCTAAGTCACTGAGAGATGAGGGGGTACAGTCTGAGTTACTGAGATATGAGGGTGCACGGTCTGACTTACTGAGAGATGAGGGGGTACGGTATGAGTCACTGAGGGATAAGGGGGTACGGTCTGAGTCAGTGAAAGAAATGAGGGTGTACGGTCTGAGTCAGTGAATGAAATGAGGGTGTACGGTCTCTGACTCAGTGACAGATAAGGGGGTACGGTCTGAGTCACTGACAGATGATGGGGTACTGTTTGAGTCACGGAGGGATGAGGCGGTACGGTCTGAGTCACTGAGAGATGAGGGGGTACGTTCTGAGTTACTGGATTTGAGGGGCTATGGTCTGAGTCACTAAGGGATGAGGGGGTACGGTCTGAGACACTGACAGATGAGGAGTACGGACTGAGGCACTGACAAATGAGGGGGTACAGTCTGAGTCACTGAGAGATGAGGGGGTATGTTCTGAGTCACTGAGAGATGAGTGGGTACAGTCTGACTCACTGACAGATGAGGGGGTACGGTCTGAGACACTGACAAATGAGGGGGTACGGTCTGAGTCACTGACAGATGAGGGGGTATGGTGTGACTTACTGACAGATGAGGGGGTACAATCTGAGTCACTGACACAAGAGGGGGTACTGTCTGAGTCACTGAGAGATGAGGGGGTACGGTCTGAGTCACGAAGAGATGAGGGGGTATGGTCTGTGTCACTCAGAGATGAGGGGGTAGGGTCAGAGTCACTGAGAGATGAGGGGGTACGGTCTGAGTCACTGACAGATGAGGGGGTTCGGTCTCCGAGTCACTGAGAGAGGAGGGGGTACGGTCTGAGTCTCTGAGAGATGAGGTGGTACGGTCTGAGTCACGGACAGATGAGGGGGTACGGTCTGAATAACTGAGAGATGAGGGGGTTCGGTCTCTGAGTCACTGAGTGATGAGGGGGTTTGTTCTCTGAGTCACTAAGAGATGAGGGGGTTCAGTCTCTGAGTCACTGAGAGATGAGGGGGTACGGTCTGAGTCACTGAAGGATGAGGGGGTACATTCTAAGTCAATGACAGTTGAGGGGGTACGGTCTAAGTCACTGACAGTTGAGGGGGTACGGTCTAAGTCACTGACAGATGAGGGGGTACGGTCTGGGTCACTGAGATGAGGGGGTACGGTCTGAGTGACTGACAGATGAGGGGGTATGGTCTGAGTCACTGAGAGATGAGAGGGTACGGTCTGAGTCACTGAGAGATGAGGGGGTACGGTCTGAGTCACTGACAGATGAGGGGGTTCGGTCTCTGAGTCACTGAGAGATGAGGGGGTACGGTCTGAGTCTCTGAGAGATGAGGGGGTAGGGTCTGAGTCATTGACAGATGAGGGGTTTCAGTCTCTGAGTCACTAAGAGATGAGGGGGTACGGTCTGAGTCACGGACAGATGAGGGGGTACGGTCTGAATAACTGAGAGATGAGGGGGTACGGTCTGAGTCACTGAGAGATGAGGGGGTTCGGTCTCTGAGTCACTGAGTGATGAGGGGGTTTGGTCTCTGAGTCACTAAGAGATGAGGGGGTTCAGTCTCTGAGTCACTGAGAGATGAGGGGGTACGGTCTGAGTCACTGAGGGATGAGGGGGAAAGGTCTGAGTCACTGAAGGATGAGGTGGTACATTCTAAGTCAATGACAGGTGAGGGGGTACGGTCTGAGCTACTGAGAGATGAGGGGTTACGGTCTAAGTCACTGACAGATGAGGGGGTCCGGTCAAAGTCACTGACAGATGAGGGTCTACGGTCTGGGTCACTGAGATGAGGGGGTATGGTCTGAGTCACTGACAGATGAGGGGGTACAGTCTGAGTCACTGAGAGATGAGGGGGTACGGTCTAAGTCACTGAAGGTGAGGGGATACGGTCTGAGTCACTGACAGATGAGGGTGTACGGTCTGAGTCACTGACAGATGAGGGTGTTCGGTCTGAGTCACTGACAGATGAGGGGATAAAGTGTCTGAGTCACTGACAGATGAGGGCGTACGGTCTGAGTCACTGACAGAGGAGGGGGTAAAGTCTCTGAGTCACTGACAGATGAGGGGGTACGGTCGGGGTCACTGAGAGATGAGGGGGTACGGTCTGAGTCACTGACAGGTGAGGGGGTACGGTCTCTAAGTCACTGAGAGATGAGGGGGTACAGTCTGAGTTACTGAGATATGAGGGTGCACGGTCTGACTTACTGAGAGATGAGGGGGTACGGTATGAGTCACTGAGGGATAAGGAGGTACGGTCTGAGTCAGTGAAAGAAATGAAGGTGTACGGTCTGAGTCAGTGAAAGAAATGAGGGTGTATGGTCTCTGACTCAGTGACAGATGAGGGGGTACGGTCTGAGTCACTGACAGATGATGGGGTACTGTTTGAGTCACGGAGGGATGAGGCGGTACGGTCTGAGTCACTGAGAGATGAGGGGGTACGTTCTGAGTTACTGGATTTGAGGGGCTATGGTCTGAGTCACTAAGGGATGAGGGGGTACGGTCTGAGACACTGACAGATGAGGGGTACGGACTGAGTCACAGACAAATGAGGGGGTACAGTCTGAGTCACTGAGAGATGAGGGGGTATGTTCTGAGTCACTGGGAGATGAGGGGGTATGGTCTGAGTCACTGAGAGATGAGGGGGTACGGTCTGAGTCACTGAGAGATGAGGGGGTACGGACTGAGTCACTGAGAGAAGAGGGGGTACGGTCAGAGTTACTGACAGATGAGGGGGTACGGTCTGAGTCACTGAGAGATGAGGGGGTACGGTCTGAGTCACTGACAGATGAGGGGGTTCGGTCTCTGAGTCACTGAGAGATGAGGGGGTACGGTATGAGACTCTGAGAGATGAGGGGGTAGGGTCAGAGTCACTGAGAGATGAGGGGGTACAGTCTGAGTCACTGACAGATGAGGGGGTTCGGTCTCCGAGTCACTGAGAGATGAGGGGGTACGGTCTGAGTCTCTGAGAGATGAGGGGGGTAGGGTCTGAGTCACTGACAGATGAGGGGTTTCAGTCTCTGAGTCACTAAGAGATGAGGTGGTACGGTCTGAGTCACGGACAGATGAGGGGGTACGGTCTGAATAACTGAGAGATGAGGGGGTTCGGTCTCTGAGTCACTGAGTGATGAGGGGGTTTGTTCTCTGAGTCACTAAGAGATGAGGGGGTTCAGTCTCTGAGTCACTGAGAGATGAGGGGGTACAGTCTGAGTCACTGAGGGATGAGGGGGTACGGTCTGAGTCACTGAAGGATGAGGGGGTACATTCTAAGTCAATGACAGATGAGGGGGTACGGTCTGAGCTACTGAGAGATGAGGGGTTACGGCCTAAGTCACTGACAGATGAGGGGGTACGGTCTGGGTCACTGAGATGAGGGGGTATGGTCTGAGTCACTGACAGCTGAGGGGGTACGGTCTGAGTCACTGAGAGATGAGAAGGTATGGTCTGAGTCACTGAGAGATGAGGGGGTACGGTCTGAGTCACTGACAGATGAGGGGTTTCGGTCTCTGAGTCACTGAGAGATCAGGGGGTACGGTCTGAGTCTCTGAGAGATGAGGGGGTAGGGTCTGAGTCACTGACAGATGAGGGGGTTCAGTCTCTGAGTCACTAAGAGATGAGGGGGTACGGTCTGAGTCACGGACAGATGAGGGGGTACGGTCTGAATAACTGAGAGATGAGGGGGTACGGTCTGAGTCACTGACAGATGAGGGGGTTCGGTCTCTGAGTCACTGAGTGATGAGGGGGTTTGGTCTCTGAGTCACTAAGAGATGAGGGGGTTCAGTCTCTGAGTCACTGAGAGATGAGGGGGTACCGTCTGAGTCACTGAGGGATGAGGGGGTACGGTCTGAGTCACTGAAGGATGAGGTGGTACATTCTAAGTCAATGACAGATGAGGGGGTACGGTCTGAGCTACTGAGAGATGAGGGGTTACGGTCTAAGTCACTGACAGATGAGGGGGTACGGTCAAAGTCACTGACAGATGAGGGTCTACGGTCTGGGTCACTGAGATGAGGGGGTACGGTCTGAGTCACTGACAGATGAGGGGGTACGGTCTGAGTCACTGAGAGATGAGGGGGTACGGTCTGAGTCACTGAGAGGTGAGGGGATACGGTCTGAGTCACTGAGAGATGAGGGTGTACGGTCTGAGTCACTGACAGATGAGGGTGTTCAGTCTGAGTCACTGACAGATGAGGGGATAAAGTCTCTGAGTCACTGACAGATGAGGGCATACGGTCTGAGTCACTGACAGAGGAGGGGGTAAAGTCTCTGAGTCACTGACAGATGAGGGGGTACGGTCGGGGTCACTGAGAGATGAGGGGGTACGGACTCTAAGTCACTGAGAGATGAGGGGGTACAGTCTGAGTTACTGAGAGATGAGGGGGTACAGTCTGAGTTACTGAGAGATGAGGGGGTACGGTATGAGTCACTGAGGGATAAGGGGGTACGGTCTGAGTCAGTGAAAGAAATGAGGGTGTACGGTCTGAGTCAGTGAATGAAATGAGGGTGTACGGTCTCTGACTCAGTGACAGATAAGGGGGTACGGTCTGAGTCACTGACAGATGATGGGGTACTGTTTGAGTCACGGAGGGATGAGGCGGTACGGTCTGAGTCACTGAGAGATGAGGGGGTACGTTCTGAGTTACTGGATTTGAGGGGCTATGGTCTGAGTCACTAAGGGATGAGGGGGCACGGTCTGAGACACTGACAGATGAGGGGTACGGACTGAGTCACTGACAAATTAGGGGGTACAGTCTGAGTCACTGAGAGATGAGGGGGTATGTTCTGAGTCACTGAGAGATGAGTGGGTACAGTCTGACTCACTGACAGATGAGGGGGTATGGTGTGACTTACTGACAGATGAGGGGGTACAATCTGAGTCACTGACACAAGAGGGGGTACTGTCTGAGTCACTGAGAGATGAGGGGGTACGGTCTGAGTCACGAAGAGATGAGGGGGTATGGTCTGTGTCACTGAGAGATGAGAGAGTACGGTCTGAGTCACTGAGAGATGAGGGGGTACGGTCTGAGTCACTAAGAGATGAGGGGGTATGGTCTGTGTCACTGAGAGATGAGGGGGTACGGTCTGAGTCACTGAGAGATGAGGGGGTACGGAATGAGTCACTGACAGACGAGGTGGTACAGTCTCCGAGTCACTGAGAGATGAGTGGGTACGGTCTGAGTAACAGAGAGATGAGGGGGTACGGACTGAGTCACTGCGAGATGAGGGGGTATGGTCTGACTCACTGACAGATGAGGGGGTATGGTCTGAGTCACTGACAGATGAGGGGGTACGGTCTCTGAGTCACTGAGACATGAGGGCGTACGGTCGGAGTCACTGACAGATGAGGGGGTACGGACTCGGAGTCACTGAGAGATGAGTGGGTACGGTCTGACTAACAGAGAGATGAGGGGGTACGGACTGAGTCACTGAGAGATGAGGGGGTACGGTCTGAGTCACTAACAGATGAGGGGGTTCGGTCTCTGAGTCACTGAGAGATGAGTGGGTACGGTCTGAGACTCTGAGAGATGAGGGGGTAGGGTCAGAGTCACTGAGAGATGAGGGGGTACGGTCTGAGTCACTGACAGATGAGGGGGTTCGGTCTCCGAGTCACTGAGAGATGAGGGGGTACGGTCTGAGTCACTAAGAGATGAGGTGGTACGGACTGAGTCACGGACAGATGAGGGGGTACGGTCTGAATAACTGAGAGATGAGGGGGTTCGGTCTGAGACACTGACAGATGAGGGGTACGGACTGAGTCACTGACAAATTAGGGGGTACAGTCTGAGTCACTGAGAGATGAGGGGGTATGTTCTGAGTCACTGAGAGATGAGTGGGTACAGTCTGACTCACTGACAGATGAGGGGGTACGGTCTGAGACACTGACAAATGAGGGGGTACGGTCAGAGTCACTGACAGATGAGGGGGTATGGTGTGACTTACTGACAGATGAGGGGGTACAATCTGAGTCACTGACACAAGAGGGGGTACTGTCTGAGTCACTGAGAGATGAGGGGGTACGGTCTGAGTCACGAAGAGATGAGGGGGTATGGTCTGTGTCACTGAGAGATGAGGGAGTACGGTCTGAGTAACAGAGAGATGAGGGGGTACGGACTGAGTCACTGCGAGATGAGGGGGTACGGTCTGAGTCACTGACAGATGAGGGGATACGGTCTGAGTCACTGACAGATGAGTGGGTTCGGTCTCTGAGTCACTGAGACATGAGGGCGTACGGTCGGAGTCACTGACAGATGAGGGGGTACGGACTCGGAGTCACTGAGAGATGAGTGGGTACGGTCTGACTAACAGAGAGATGAGGGGGTACGGACTGAGTCACTGAGAGATGAGGGGGTATGGTCAGAGTCACTGAGAGATGAGGGGTTACGGTCTGAGTCACTGACAGATGAGGGGGTTCGGTCTCTGAGTCACTGAGAGATGAGGGGGTACGGTCTGAGACTCTGAGAGATGAGGGGGTAGGGTCAGAGTCACTGAGAGATGAGGGGGTACGGTCTGAGTCACTGACAGATGAGGGGGTTCGGTCTCCGAGTCACTGAGAGATGAGGGGGTACGGTCTGAGTCTCTGAGAGATGAGGGGGTAGGGTCTGAGTCACTGACAGATGAGGGGTTTCAGTCTCTGAGTCACTAAGAGATGAGGTGGTACGGTCTGAGTCACGGACAGATGAGGGGGAACGGTCTGAATAACTGAGAGATGAGGGGGTTCGGTCTCTGAGTCACTGAGAGATGAGGGGGTACGGTCTGAATAACTGAGAGATGAGGGGGTTCGGTCTCTGAGTCACTGAGTGATGAGGGGGTTTGTTCTCTGAGTCACTAAGAGATGAGGGGGTTCAGTCTCTGAGTCACTGAGAGATGAGGGGGTACGGTCTGAGTCACTGAAGGATGAGGGGGTACATTCTAAGTCAATGACAGTTGAGGGGGTACGGTCTAAGTCACTGACAGTTGAGGGGGTACGGTCTAAGTCACTGACAGATGAGGGGGTACGGTCTGGGTCACTGAGATGAGGGGGTACGGTCTGAGTGACTGACAGATGAGGGGGTATGGTCTGAGTCACTGAGAGATGAGAGGGTACGGTCTGAGTCACTGAGAGATGAGTGGGTACAGTCTGACTCACTGACAGATGAGGGGGTACGGTCTGAGACACTGACAAATGAGGGGGTACGGTCAGAGTCACTGACAGATGAGGGGGTATGGTGTGACTTACTGACAGATGAGGGGGTACAATCTGAGTCACTGACACAAGAGGGGGTACTGTCTGAGTCACTGAGAGATGAGGGGGTACGGTCTGAGTCATGAAGAGATGAGGGGGTATGGTCTGTGTCACTGAGAGATGAGGGAGTACGGTCTGAGTCACTGAGAGATGAGGGGGTACGGTCTGAGTCACTAAGAGATGAGGGGGTATGGTCTGTGTCACTGAGAGATGAGGGGGTACGGTCTGAGTCACTGAGAGATGAGGGGGTACGGAATGAGTCACTGACAGATGAGGGGGTACAGTCTCCGAGTCACTGAGAGATGAGTGGGTACGGTCTGAGTAACAGAGAGATGAGGGGGTACGGACTGAGTCACTGCGAGATGAGGGGGTACGGTCTGAGTCACTGACAGATGAGGGGGTACGGTCTGAGTCACTGACAGATGAGGGGGTACGGTCTCTGAGTCACTGAGACATGAGGGCGTACGGTCGGAGTCACTGACAGATGAGGGGGTACGGACTCGGAGTCACTGAGAGATGAGGGGGTACGTTCTGAGTTACTGGATTTGAGGGGCTATGGTCTGAGTCAATAAGGGATGAGGGGGTACGGTCTGAGACACTGACAGATGAGGGGTACGGACTGAGTCACAGACAAATGAGGGGGTACAGTCTGAGTCACTGAGAGATGAGGGGGTATGTTCTGAGTCACTGGGAGATGAGGGGGTATGGTCTGAGTCACTGAGAGATGAGGGGGTACGGTCTGAGTCACTGAGAGATGAGGGGGTACGGTCTCTGAGTCACTGAGAGAAGAGGGGGTACGGTCAGAGTTACTGACAGATGAGGGGGTACGGTCTGAGTCACTGAGAGATGAGGGGGTACGGTCTGAGTCACTGACAGATGAGGGGGTTCGGTCTCTGAGTCACTGAGAGATGAGGGGGTACGATATGAGACTCTGAGAGATGAGGGGGTAGGGTCTGAGTCACTGACAGATGAGGGGTTTCAGTCTCTGAGTCACTAAGAGATGAGGTGGTACGGTCTGAGTCACGGACAGATGAGGGGGTACGGTCTGAATAACTGAGAGATGAGGGGGTTCGGTCTCTGAGTCACTGAGTGATGAGGGGGTTTGTTCTCTGAGTCACTAAGAGATGAGGGGGTTCAGTCTCTGAGTCACTGAGAGATGAGGGGGTACAGTCTGAGTCACTGAGGGATGAGGGGGTACGGTCTGAGTCACTGAAGGATGAGGGGGTACATTCTAAGTCAATGACAGATGAGGGGGTACGGTCTGAGCTACTGAGAGATGAGGGGTTACGGTCTAAGTCACTGACAGCTGAGGGGGTACGGTCTGGGTCACTGAGATGAGGGGGTATGGTCTGAGTCACTGACAGATGAGGGGGTACGGTCTGAGTCACTGAGAGATGAGAAGGTACGGTCTGAGTCACTGAGAGATGAGGGGGTATGGTCTGAGTCACTGACAGATGAGGGGTTTCGGTCTCTGAGTCACTGAGAGATGAGGGGGTACGGTCTGAGTCTCTGAGAGATGAGGGGGTAGGGTCTGAGTCACTGACAGATGAGGGGGTACGGTCTGAATAACTGAGAGATGAGGGGGTACGGCCTGAGTCACTGAGAGATGAGGGGTTTCGGTCTCTGAGTCACTGAGTGATGAGGGGGTTTGGTCTCTGAGTCACTAAGAGATGAGGGGGTTCAGTCTCTGAGTCACTGAGAGATGAGGGGGTACGGTCTGAGTCACTGAGGGATGAGGGGGTACGGTCTGAGTCACTGAAGGATGAGGTGGTACATTCTAAGTCAATGACAGATGAGGGGGTACGGTCTGAGCTACTGAGAGATGAGGGGTTACGGTCTAAGTCACTGACAGATGAGGGGGTACGGTCAAAGTCACTGACAGATGAGGGTCTACGGTCTGGGTCACTGAGATGAGGGGGTATGGTCTGAGTCACTGACAGATGAGGGGGTACGGTCTGAGTCACTGAGAGATGAGGGGGTACGGTCTGAGTCACTGAGAGGTGAGGGGATACGGTCTGAGTCACTGACAGATGAGGGTGTACGGTCTGAGTCACTGACAGATGAGGGTGTTCAGTCTGAGTCACTGACAGATGAAGGGATAAAGTCTCTGAGTCACTGACAGATGAGGGCGTACGGTCTGAGTCACTGACAGAGGAGGGGGTAAAGTCTCTGAGTCACTGACAGATGAGGGGGTACGGTCGGGGTCACTGAGAGATGAGGGGGTACGGTCGGAGTCACTGACAGATGAGGGGGTACGGACTCTTAGTCACTGAGAGATGAGGGGGTACAGTCTGAGTTACTGAGATATGAGGGTGCACGGTCTGACTTACTGAGAGATGAGGGGGTACGGTATGAGTCACTGAGGGATAAGGGGGTACGGTCTGAGTCAGTGAAAGAAATGAGGGTGTACGGTCTGAGTCAGTGAATGAAATGAGGGTGTACGGTCTCTGACTCAGTGACAGATAAGGGGGTACGGTCTGAGTCACTGACAGATGATGGGGTACTGTTTGAGTCACGGAGGGATGAGGCGGTACGGTCTGAGTCACTGAGAGATGAGGGGGTACGTTCTGAGTTACTGGATTTGAGGGGCTATGGTCTGAGTCACTAAGGGATGAGGGGGCACGGTCTGAGACACTGACAGATGAGGGGTACGGACTGAGTCACTGACAAATTAGGGGGTACAGTCTGAGTCACTGAGAGATGAGGGGGTATGTTCTGAGTCACTGAGAGATGAGTGGGTACAGTCTGACTCACTGACAGATGAGGGGGTACGGTCTGAGACACTGACAAATGAGGGGGTACGGTCTGAGTCACTGACAGATGAGGGGGTATGGTGTGACTTACTGACAGATGAGGGGGTACAATCTGAGTCACTGACACAAGAGGGGGTACTGTCTGAGTCACTGAGAGATGAGGGGGTACGGTCTGAGTCACGAAGAGATGAGGGGGTATGGTCTGTGTCACTGAGAGATGAGGGAATACGGTCTGAGTCACTGAGAGATGAGGGGGTACGGTCTGAGTCACTAAGAGATGAGGGGGTATGGTCTGTGTCACTGAGAAATGAGGGGGTACGGTCTGAGTCACTGAGAGATGAGGGGGTACGGAATGAGTCACTGACAGACGAGGTGGTACAGTCTCCGAGTCACTGAGAGATGAGTGGGTACGGTCTGAGTAACAGAGAGATGAGGGGGTACGGACTGAGTCACTGCGAGATGAGGGGGTACGGTCTGAGTCACTGACAGATGAGGGGGTACGGTCTGAGTCACTGACAGATGAGGGGGTACGGTCTCTGAGTCACTGAGACATGAGGGCGTACGGTCGGAGTCACTGACAGATGAGGGGGTACGGACTCGGAGTCACTGAGAGATGAGTGGGTACGGTCTGACTAACAGAGAGATGAGGGGGTACGGACTGAGTCACTGAGAGATGAGGGGTTACGGTCTGAGTCACTGACAGATGAGGGGGTTCGGTCTCTGAGTCACTGAGAGATGAGGGGGTACGGTCTGAGACTCTGAGAGATGAGGGGGTAGGGTCAGTGTCACTGAGAGATGAGGGGGTACGGTCTGAGTCACTGACAGATGAGGGGGTTCGGTCTCCGAGTCACTGAGAGAATAGGGGGTACGGTCTGAGTCACTAAGAGATGAGGTGGTACGGTCTGAGTCACGGACAGATGAGGGGGTACGGTCTGAATAACTGAGAGATGAGGGGGTTCGGTCTGAGACACTGACAGATGAGGGGTACGGACTGAGTCACTGACAAATTAGGGGGTACAGTCTGAGTCACTGAGAGATGAGGGGGTATGTTCTGAGTCACTGAGAGATGAGTGGGTACAGTCTGACTCACTGACAGATGAGGGGGTACGGTCTGAGACACTGACAAATGAGGGGGTACGGTCAGAGTCACTGACAGATGAGGGGGTATGGTGTGACTTACTGACAGATGAGGGGGTACAATCTGAGTCACTGACACAAGAGGGGATACTGTCTGAGTCACTGAGAGATGAGGGGGTACGGTCTGAGTCACGAAGAGATGAGGGGGTATGGTCTGTGTCACTGAGAGATGAGGGAGTACGGTCTGAGTCACTGAGAGATGAGGGAGTACGGTCTGAGTCACTGAGAGATGAGGGGGTACGGTCTGAGTCACTGAGAGATGAGGGGTAAGGTCTGAGTCACTGAGAGATGAGGGGGTACGGTCTGAGTCACGAAGAGATGAGGGGGTATGGTCTGTGTCACTGAAAGATGAGGGAGTACGGTCTGAGTCACAGAGAGATGAGGGGGTACGGTCTGAGTCACTAAGAGATGAGGGGGTATGGTCTGTGTCACTGAGAGATGAGGGGGTACGGTCTGAGTCACTGAGAGATGAGGGGGTACGGAATGAGTCACTGACAGATGAGGGGGTACAGTCTCCGAGTCACTGAGAGATGAGTGGGTACGGTCTGAGTAACAGAGAGATGAGGGGGTACGGACTGAGTCACTGCGAGATGAGGGGGTACGGTCTGAGTCACTGACAGATGAGGGGGTACGGTCTGAGTCACTGACAGATGAGGGGGTACGGTCTCTGAGTCACTGAGACATGAGGGCGTACGGTCGGAGTCACTGACAGATGAGGGGGTACGGACTCGGAGTCACTGAGAGATGAGTGGGTACGGTCTGACTAACAGAGAGATGAGGGGGTACGGACTGAGTCACTGAGAGATGAGGGGGTACGGTCAGAGTCACTGAGAGATGAGGGGGTACGGTCTGAGTCACTGACAGATGAGGGGGTTCGGTCTCTGAGTCACTGAGAGATGAGGGGGTACGGTCTGAGACTCTGAGAGGTTAGGGGGTAGGGTCAGAGTCACTGAGAGATGAGGGGGTACGGTCTGAGTCACTGACAGATGAAGGGGTTCGGTCTCCGAGTCAGTGAGAGATGAGGGGGTACGGTCTGAGTCACTGACAGATGAGGGGGTACGGTCTCTGAGTCACTGAGACATGAGGGGGTACGGTCGGAGTCACTGACAGATGAGGGGGTACGGACTCGGAGTCACTGAGAGATGAGTGGGTACGGTCTGAGTAACAGAGAGATGAGGGGGTACGGACTGAGTCACTGAGAGATGAGGGGGTACGGTCAGAGTCACTGAGAGATGAGGGGGTACGGTCTGAATCACTGACAGATGAGGGGGTTCGGTCTCTGAGTCACTGAGAGATGAGGGGGTACGGTCTGAGTCACTGACAGATGATGGGGTACTGTTTGAGTCACGGAGGGATGAGGCGGTACGGTCTGAGTCACTGAGAGATGAGGGGGTAAGTTCTGAGTTACTGGATTTGAGGGGCTATGGTCTGAGTCAATAAGGGATGAGGGGGTACGGTCTGAGACACTGACAGATGAGGGGTACGGACTGAGTCACAGACAAATGAGGGGGTACAGTCTGAGTCACTGAGAGATGAGGGGGCATGTTCTGAGGCACTGGGAGATGAGGGGGTATGGTCTGAGTCACTGAGAGATGAGGGGGTACGGTCTGAGTCACTGAGAGATGAGGGGGTACGGTCTCTGAGTCACTGAGAGAAGAGGGGGTACGGTCAGAGTTACTGACAGATGAGGGGGTACGGTCTGAGTCACTGAGAGATGAGGGGGTACGGTCTGAGTCACTGACAGATGAGGGGGTTCGGTCTCTGAGTCACTGAGAGATGAGGGGGTACGATATGAGACTCTGAGAGATGAAGGGGTAGGGTCTGAGTCACTGACAGATGAGGGGTTTCAGTCTCTGAGTCACTAAGAGATGAGGTGGTACGGTCTGAGTCACGGACAGATGAGGGGGTACGGTCTGAATAACTGAGAGATGAGGGGGTTCGGTCTCTGAGTCACTGAGTGATGAGGGGGTTTGTTCTCTGAGTCACTAAGAGATGAGGGGGTTCAGTCTCTGAGTCACTGAGAGATGAGGGGGTACAGTCTGAGTCACTGAGGGATGAGGGGGTACGGTCTGAGTCACTGAAGGATGAGGGGGTACATTCTAAGTCAATGACAGATGAGGGGGTACGGTCTGAGCTACTGAGAGATGAGGGGTTACGGTCTAAGTCACTGACAGCTGAGGGGGTACGGTCTGGGTCACTGAGATGAGGGGGTATGGTCTGAGTCACTGACAGATGAGGGGGTACGGTCTGAGTCACTGAGAGATGAGAAGGTACGGTCTGAGTCACTGAGAGATGAGGGGGTATGGTCTGAGTCACTGACAGATGAGGGGTTTCGGTCTCTGAGTCACTGAGAGATGAGGGGGTACGGTCTGAGTCTCTGAGAGATGAGGGGGTAGGGTCTGAGTCACTGACAGATGAGGGGGTTCAGTCTCTGAGTCACTAAGAGATGAGGGGGTACGGTCTGAGTCACGGACAGATGAGGGGGTACGGTCTGAATAACTGAAAGATGAGGGGGTACGGTCTGAGTCACTGAGAGATGAGGGGTTTCGGTCTCTGAGTCACTGAGTGATGAGGGGGTTTGGTCTCTGAGTCACTAAGAGATGAGGGGGTTCAGTCTCTGAGTCACTGAGAGATGAGGGGGTACGGTCTGAGTCACTGAGGGATGAGGGGGTACGGTCTGAGTCACTGAAGGATGAGGTGGTACATTCTAAGTCACTGACAGATGAGGGGGTACGGTCAAAGTCACTGACAGATGAGGGTCTACGGTCTGGGTCACTGAGATGAGGGGGTATGGTCTGAGTCACTGACAGATGAGGGGGTACGGTCTGAGTCACGGAGAGATGAGGGGGTACGGTCTGAGTCACTGAGAGATGAGGGGGTTCGGTCTCTGAGTCACTGAGTGATGAGGGGGTTTGGTCTCTGAGTCACTAAGAGATGAGGGGGTTCAGTCTCTGAGTCACTGAGAGATGAGGGGGTACGGTCTGAGTCACTGAGGGATGAGTGGGTAAGGTCTGAGTCACTGAAGGATGAGGTGGTACATTCTAAGTCAATGACAGGTGAGGGGGTACGGTCTGAGCTACTGAGAGATGAGGGGTTACGGTCAAAGTCACTGACAGATGAGGGGGTCCGGTCAAAGTCACTGACAGATGAGGGTCTACGGTCTGGGTCACTGAGATGAGGGGGTATGGTCTGAGTCACTGAGAGATGAGGGGGTACGGTCTGAGTCACTGACAGATGAGGGGGTTCGGTCTCTGAGTCACTGAGAGATGAGGGGGTACGGTCTGAGACTCTGAGAGGTGAGGGGGTAGGGTCAGAGTCACTGAGAGATGAGGGGGTACGGTCTGAGTCACTGACAGATGAGGGGGTTCGGTCTCCGAGTCAGTGAGAGATGAGGGGGTACGGTCTGAGTCACTGACAGATGAGGGGGTACGGTCTCTGAGTCACTGAGACATGAGGGGGTACGGTCGGAGTCACTGACAGATGAGGGGGTACGGACTCGGAGTCACTGAGAGATGAGTGGGTACGGTCTGAGTAACAGAGAGATGAGGGGGTACGGACTGAGTCACTGAGAGATGAGGGGGTACGGTCAGAGTCACTGAGAGATGAGGGGGTACGGTCTGAGTCACTGACAGATGAGGGGGTTCGGTCTCTGAGTCACTGAGAAATGAGGGGGTACGGTCTGAGTCACTGACAGATGATGGGGTACTGTTTGAGTCACGGAGGGATGAGGCGGTACGGTCTGAGTCACTGAGAGATGAGGGGGTATGTTCTGAGTTACTGGATTTGAGGGGCTATGGTCTGAGTCAATAAGGGATGAGGGGGTACGGTCTGAGACACTGACAGATGAGGGGTACGGACTGAGTCACAGACAAATGAGGGGGTACAGTCTGAGTCACTGAGAGATGAGGGGGTATGTTCTGAGTCACTGGGAGATGAGGGGGTATGGTCTGAGTCACTGAGAGATGAGGGGGTACGGTCTGAGTCACTGAGAGATGAGGGGGTACGGTCTCTGAGTCACTGAGAGAAGAGGGGGTATGGTCAGAGTTACTGACAGATGAGGGGGTACGGTCTGAGTCACTGAGAGATGAGGGGGTACGGTCTGAGTCACTGACAGATGAGGGGGTTCGGTCTCTGAGTCACTGAGAGATGAGGGGGTACGATATGAGACTCTGAGAGATGAGGGGGTAGGGTCTGAGTCACTTACAGATGAGGGGTTTCAGTCTCTGAGTCACTAAGAGATGAGGTGGTACGGTCTGAGTCACGGACAGATGAGGGGGTACGGTCTGAATAACTGAGAGATGAGGGGGTTCGGTCTCTGAGTCACTGAGTGATGAGGGGGTTTGTTCTCTGAGTCACTAAGAGATGAGGGGGTTCAGTCTCTGAGTCACTGAGAGATGAGGGGGTACAGTCTGAGTCACTGAGGGATGAGGGGGTACGGTCTGAGTCACTGAAGGATGAGGGGGTACATTCTAAGTCAATGACAGATGAGGGGGTACGGTCTGAGCTACTGAGAGATGAGGGGTTACGGTCTAAGTCACTGACAGCTGAGGGGGTATGGTCTGGGTCACTGAGATGAGGGGGTATGGTCTGAGTCACTGACAGATGAGGGGGTACGGTCTGAGTCACTGAGAGATGAGAAGGTACGGTCTGAGTCACTGAGAGATGAGGGGGTATGGTCTGAGTCACTGACAGATGAGGGGTTTCGGTCTCTGAGTCACTGAGAGATGAGGGGGTACGGTCTGAGTCTCTGAGAGATGAGGGGGTAGGGTCTGAGTCACTGACAGATGAGGGGGTACGGTCTGAATAACTGAGAGATGAGGGGGTACGGCCTGAGTCACTGAGAGATGAGGGGTTTCGGTCTCTGAGTCACTGAGTGATGAGGGGGTTTGGTCTCTGAGTCACTAAGAGATGAGGGGGTTCAGTCTCTGAGTCACTGAGAGATGAGGGGGTACGGTCTGAGTCACTGAGGGATGAGGGGGTACGGTCTGAGTCACTGAAGGATGAGGTGGTACATTCTAAGTCAATGACAGATGAGGGGGTACGGTCTGAGCTACTGAGAGATGAGGGGTTACGGTCTAAGTCACTGACAGATGAGGGGGTACGGTCAAAGTCACTGACAGATGAGGGTCTACGGTCTGGGTCACTGAGATGAGGGGGTATGGTCTGAGTCACTGACAGATGAGGGGGTACGGTCTGAGTCACTGAGAGATGAGGGGGTACGGTCTGAGTCACTGAGAGGTGAGGGGATACGGTCTGAGTCACTGACAGATGAGGGTGTACGGTCTGAGTCACTGACAGATGAGGGTGTTCAGTCTGAGTCACTGACAGATGAAGGGATAAAGTCTCTGAGTCACTGACAGATGAGGGCGTACGGTCTGAGTCACTGACAGAGGAGGGGGTAAAGTCTCTGAGTCACTGACAGATGAGGGGGTACGGTCGGGGTCACTGAGAGATGAGGGGGTACGGTCGGAGTCACTGACAGATGAGGGGGTACGGACTCTTAGTCACTGAGAGATGAGGGGGTACAGTCTGAGTTACTGAGATATGAGGGTGCACGGTCTGACTTACTGAGAGATGAGGGGGTACGGTATGAGTCACTGAGGGATAAGGGGGTACGGTCTGAGTCAGTGAAAGAAATGAGGGTGTACGGTCTGAGTCAGTGAATGAAATGAGGGTGTACGGTCTCTGACTCAGTGACAGATAAGGGGGTACGGTCTGAGTCACTGACAGATGATGGGGTACTGTTTGAGTCACGGAGGGATGAGGCGGTACGGTCTGAGTCACTGAGAGATGAGGGGGTACGTTCTGAGTTACTGGATTTGAGGGGCTATGGTCTGAGTCACTAAGGGATGAGGGGGCACGGTCTGAGACACTGACAGATGAGGGGTACGGACTGAGTCACTGACAAATTAGGGGGTACAGTCTGAGTCACTGAGAGATGAGGGGGTATGTTCTGAGTCACTGAGAGATGAGTGGGTACAGTCTGACTCACTGACAGATGAGGGGGTACGGTCTGAGACACTGACAAATGAGGGGGTACGGTCTGAGTCACTGACAGATGAGGGGGTATGGTGTGACTTACTGACAGATGAGGGGGTACAATCTGAGTCACTGACACAAGAGGGGGTACTGTCTGAGTCACTGAGAGATGAGGGGGTACGGTCTGAGTCACGAAGAGATGAGGGGGTATGGTCTGTGTCACTGAGAGATGAGGGAATACGGTCTGAGTCACTGAGAGATGAGGGGGTACGGTCTGAGTCACTAAGAGATGAGGGGGTATGGTCTGTGTCACTGAGAAATGAGGGGGTACGGTCTGAGTCACTGAGAGATGAGGGGGTACGGAATGAGTCACTGACAGACGAGGTGGTACAGTCTCCGAGTCACTGAGAGATGAGTGGGTACGGTCTGAGTAACAGAGAGATGAGGGGGTACGGACTGAGTCACTGCGAGATGAGGGGGTACGGTCTGAGTCACTGACAGATGAGGGGGTACGGTCTGAGTCACTGACAGATGAGGGGGTACGGTCTCTGAGTCACTGAGACATGAGGGCGTACGGTCGGAGTCACTGACAGATGAGGGGGTACGGACTCGGAGTCACTGAGAGATGAGTGGGTACGGTCTGACTAACAGAGAGATGAGGGGGTACGGACTGAGTCACTGAGAGATGAGGGGGTACGGTCTGAGTCACTGACAGATGAGGGGGTTCGGTCTCTGAGTCACTGAGAGATGAGGGGGTAAGGTCTGAGACTCTGAGAGATGAGGGGGTAGGGTCAGTGTCACTGAGAGATGAGGGGGTACGGTCTGAGTCACTGACAGATGAGGGGGTTCGGTCTCCGAGTCACTGAGAGAATAGGGGGTACGGTCTGAGTCACTAAGAGATGAGGTGGTACGGTCTGAGTCACGGACAGATGAGGGGGTACGGTCTGAATAACTGAGAGATGAGGGGGTTCGGTCTGAGACACTGACAGATGAGGGGTACGGACTGAGTCACTGACAAATTAGGGGGTACAGTCTGAGTCACTGAGAGATGAGGGGGTATGTTCTGAGTCACTGAGAGATGAGTGGGTACAGTCTGACTCACTGACAGATGAGGGGGTACGGTCTGAGACACTGACAAATGAGGGGGTACGGTCAGAGTCACTGACAGATGAGGGGGTATGGTGTGACTTACTGACAGATGAGGGGGTACAATCTGAGTCACTGACACAAGAGGGGATACTGTCTGAGTCACTGAGAGATGAGGGGGTACGGTCTGAGTCACGAAGAGATGAGGGGGTATGGTCTGTGTCACTGAGAGATGAGGGAGTACGGTCTGAGTCACTGAGAGATGAGGGGGTACGGTCTGAGTCACTAAGAGATGAGGGGGTATGGTCTGTGTCACTGAGAGATGAGGGGGTACGGTCTGAGTCACTGAGAGATGAGGGGGTACGGAATGAGTCACTGACAGATGAGGGGGTACAGTCTCCGAGTCACTGAGAGATGAGTGGGTACGGTCTGAGTAACAGAGAGATGAGGGGGTACGGACTGAGTCACTGCGAGATGAGGGGGTACGGTCTGAGTCACTGACAGATGAGGGGGTACGGTCTGAGTCACTGACAGATGAGGGGGTACGGTCTCTGAGTCACTGAGACATGAGGGCGCACGGTCGGAGTCACTGACAGATGAGGGGGTACGGACTCGGAGTCACTGAGAATGAGTGGGTACGGTCTGACTAACAGAGAGATGAGGGGGTACGGACTGAGTCACTGAGAGATGAGGGGGTACGGTCAGAGTCACTGAGAGATGAGGGGGTACGGTCTGAGTCACTGACAGATGAGGGGGTTCGGTCTCTGAGTCACTGAGAGATGAGGGGGTACGGTCTGAGACTCTGAGAGGTTAGGGGGTAGGGTCAGAGTCACTGAGAGATGAGGGGGTACGGTCTGAGTCACTGACAGATGAAGGGGTTCGGTCTCCGAGTCAGTGAGAGATGAGGGGGTACGGTCTGAGTCACTGACAGATGAGGGGGTACGGTCTCTGAGTCACTGAGACATGAGGGGGTACGGTCGGAGTCACTGACAGATGAGGGGGTACGGACTCGGAGTCACTGAGAGATGAGTGGGTACGGTCTGAGTAACAGAGAGATGAGGGGGTACGGACTGAGTCACTGAGAGATGAGGGGGTACGGTCAGAGTCACTGAGAGATGAGGGGGTACGGTCTGAATCACTGACAGATGAGGGGGTTCGGTCTCTGAGTCACTGAGAGATGAGGGGGTACGGTCTGAGTCACTGACAGATGATGGGGTACTGTTTGAGTCACGGAGGGATGAGGCGGTACGGTCTGAGTCACTGAGAGATGAGGGGGTAAGTTCTGAGTTACTGGATTTGAGGGGCTATGGTCTGAGTCAATAAGGGATGAGGGGGTACGGTCTGAGACACTGACAGATGAGGGGTACGGACTGAGTCACAGACAAATGAGGGGGTACAGTCTGAGTCACTGAGAGATGAGGGGGCATGTTCTGAGGCACTGGGAGATGAGGGGGTATGGTCTGAGTCACTGAGAGATGAGGGGGTAGGGTCTGAGTCACTGACAGATGAGGGGGTTCAGTCTCTGAGTCACTAAGAGATGAGGGGGTACGGTCTGAGTCACGGACAGATGAGGGGGTACGGTCTGAATAACTGAAAGATGAGGGGGTACGGTCTGAGTCACTGAGAGATGAGGGGTTTCGGTCTCTGAGTCACTGAGTGATGAGGGGGTTTGGTCTCTGAGTCACTAAGAGATGAGGGGGTTCAGTCTCTGAGTCACTGAGAGATGAGGGGGTACGGTCTGAGTCACTGAGGGATGAGGGGGTACGGTCTGAGTCACTGAAGGATGAGGTGGTACATTCTAAGTCACTGACAGATGAGGGGGTACGGTCAAAGTCACTGACAGATGAGGGTCTACGGTCTGGGTCACTGAGATGAGGGGGTATGGTCTGAGTCACTGACAGATGAGGGGGTACGGTCTGAGTCACGGAGAGATGAGGGGGTACGGTCTGAGTCACTGAGAGATGAGGGGGTTCGGTCTCTGAGTCACTGAGTGATGAGGGGGTTTGGTCTCTGAGTCACTAAGAGATGAGGGGGTTCAGTCTCTGTGTCACTGAGAGATGAGGGGGTACGGTCTGAGTCACTGAGGGATGAGTGGGTAAGGTCTGAGTCACTGAAGGATGAGGTGGTACATTCTAAGTCAATGACAGGTGAGGGGGTACGGTCTGAGCTACTGAGAGATGAGGGGTTACGGTCAAAGTCACTGACAGATGAGGGGGTCCGGTCAAAGTCACTGACAGATGAGGGTCTACGGTCTGGGTCACTGAGATGAGGGGGTATGGTCTGAGTCACTGAGAGATGAGGGGGTACGGTCTGAGTCACTGACAGATGAGGGGGTTCGGTCTCTGAGTCACTGAGAGATGAGGGGGTACGGTCTGAGACTCTGAGAGGTGAGGGGGTAGGGTCAGAGTCACTGAGAGATGAGGGGGTACGGTCTGAGTCACTGACAGATGAGGGGGTTCGGTCTCCGAGTCAGTGAGAGATGAGGGGGTACGGTCTGAGTCACTGACAGATGAGGGGGTACGGTCTCTGAGTCACTGAGACATGAGGGGGTACGGTCGGAGTCACTGACAGATGAGGGGGTACGGACTCGGAGTCACTGAGAGATGAGTGGGTACGGTCTGAGTAACAGAGAGATGAGGGGGTACGGACTGAGTCACTGAGAGATGAGGGGGCACGGTCAGAGTCACTGAGAGATGAGGGGGTACGGTCTGAGTCACTGACAGATGAGGGGGTTCGGTCTCTGAGTCACTGAGAAATGAGGGGGTACGGTCTGAGTCACTGACAGATGATGGGGTACTGTTTGAGTCACGGAGGGATGAGGCGGTATGGTCTGAGTCACTGAGAGATGAGGGGGTAAGTTCTGAGTTACTGGATTTGAGGGGCTATGGTCTGAGTCAATAAGGGATGAGGGGGTACGGTCTGAGACACTGACAGATGAGGGGTACGGACTGAGTCACAGACAAATGAGGGGGTACAGTCTGAGTCACTGAGAGATGAGGGGGCATGTTCTGAGGCACTGGGAGATGAGGGGGTATGGTCTGAGTCACTGAGAGATGAGGGGGTACGGTCTGAGTCACTGAGAGATGAGGGGGTACGGTCTCTGAGTCACTGAGAGAAGAGGGGGTACGGTCAGAGTTACTGACAGATGAGGGGGTACGGTCTGAGTCACTGAGAGATGAGGGGGTACGGTCTGAGTCACTGACAGATGAGGGGGTTCGGTCTCTGAGTCACTGAGAGATGAGGGGGTACGATATGAGACTCTGAGAGATGAAGGGGTAGGGTCTGAGTCACTGACAGATGAGGGGTTTCAGTCTCTGAGTCACTAAGAGATGAGGTGGTACGGTCTGAGTCACGGACAGATGAGGGGGTACGGTCTGAATAACTGAGAGATGAGGGGGTTCGGTCTCTGAGTCACTGAGTGATGAGGGGGTTTGTTCTCTGAGTCACTAAGAGATGAGGGGGTTCAGTCTCTGAGTCACTGAGAGATGAGGGGGTACAGTCTGAGTCACTGAGGGATGAGGGGGTACGGTCTGAGTCACTGAAGGATGAGGGGGTACATTCTAAGTCAATGACAGATGAGGGGGTACGGTCTGAGCTACTGAGAGATGAGGGGTTACGGTCTAAGTCACTGACAGCTGAGGGGGTACGGTCTGGGTCACTGAGATGAGGGGGTATGGTCTGAGTCACTGACAGATGAGGGGGTACGGTCTGAGTCACTGAGAGATGAGAAGGTACGGTCTGAGTCACTGAGAGATGAGGGGGTATGGTCTGAGTCACTGACAGATGAGGGGTTTCGGTCTCTGAGTCACTGAGAAATGAGGGGGTACGGTCTGAGTCTCTGAGAGATGAGGGGGTAGGGTCTGAGTCACTGACAGATGAGGGGGTTCAGTCTCTGAGTCACTAAGAGATGAGGGGGTACGGTCTGAGTCACGGACAGATGAGGGGGTACGGTCTGAATAACTGAAAGATGAGGGGGTACGGTCTGAGTCACTGAGAGATGAGGGGTTTCGGTCTCTGAGTCACTGAGTGATGAGGGGGTTTGGTCTCTGAGTCACTAAGAGATGAGGGGGTTCAGTCTCTGAGTCACTGAGAGATGAGGGGGTACGGTCTGAGTCACAGAGGGATGAGGGGGTACGGTCTGAGTCACTGAAGGATGAGGTGGTACATTCTAAGTCACTGACAGATGAGGGGGTACGGTCAAAGTCACTGACAGATGAGGGTCTACGGTCTGGGTCACTGAGATGAGGGGGTATGGTCTGAGTCACTGACAGATGAGGGGGTACGGTCTGAGTCACTGAGAGATGAGGGGGTACGGTCTGAGTCACTGAGAGATGAGGGGGTTCAGTCTCTGAGTCACTGAGTGATGAGGGGGTTTGGTCTCTGAGTCACTAAGAGATGAGGGGGTTCAGTCTCTGAGTCACTGAGAGATGAGGGGGTACGGTCTGAGTCACTGAGGGATGAGTGGGTAAGGTCTGAGTCACTGAAGGATGAGGTGGTACATTCTAAGTCAATGACAGGTGAGGGGGTACGGTCTGAGCTACTGAGAGATGAGGGGTTACGGTCTAAGTCACTGACAGATGAGGGGGTCCGGTCAAAGTCACTGACAGATGAGGGTCTACGGTCTGGGTCACTGAGATGAGGGGGTATGGTCTGAGTCACTGACAGATGAGGGGGTACAGTCTGAGTCACTGAGAGATGAGGGGGTACGGTCTGAGTCACTGAGAGGTGAGGGGATACGGTCTGAGTCACTGACAGATGAGGGTGTACGGTCTGAGTCACTGACAGATGAGGGGATAAAGTGTCTGAGTCACTGACAGATGAGGGCGTACGGTCTGAGTCACTGACAGAGGAGGGGGTAAAGTCTCTGAGTCACTGACAGATGAGGGGGTACGGTCGGGGTCACTGAGAGATGAGGGGGTACGGTCTGAGTCACTGACAGGTGAGGGGGTACGGTCTCTAAGTCACTGAGAGATGAGGGGGTACAGTCTGAGTTACTGAGATATGAGGGTGCACGGTCTGACTTACTGAGAGATGAGGGGGTACGGTATGAGTCACTGAGGGATAAGGAGGTACGGTCTGAGTCAGTGAAAGAAATGAGGGTGTACGGTCTGAGTCAGTGAAAGAAATGAGGGTGTATGGTCTCTGACTCAGTGACAGATGAGGGGGTACGGTCTGAGTCACTGACAGATGATGGGGTACTGTTTGAGTCACGGAGGGATGAGGCGGTACGGTCTGAGTCACTGAGAGATGAGGGGGTACGTTCTGAGTTACTGGATTTGAGGGGCTATGGTCTGAGTCAATAAGGGATGAGGGGGTACGGTCTGAGACACTGACAGATGAGGGGTACGGACTGAGTCACAGACAAATGAGGGGGTACAGTCTGAGTCACTGAGAGATGAGGGGGTATGTTCTGAGTCACTGGGAGATGAGGGGGTATGGTCTGAGTCACTGAGAGATGAGCGGGTACGGTCTGAGTCACTGAGAGATGAGGGGGTACGGTCTCTGAGTCACTGAGAGAAGAGGGGGTACGGTCAGAGTTACTGACAGATGAGGGGGTACGGTCTGAGTCACTGAGAGATGAGGGGGTACGGTCTGAGTCACTGACAGATGAGGGGGTTCGGTCTCTGAGTCACTGAGAGATGAGGGGGTACGATATGAGACTCTGAGAGATGAGGGGGTAGGGTCTGAGTCACTGACAGATGAGGGGTTTCAGTCTCTGAGTCACTAAGAGATGAGGTGGTACGGTCTGAGTCACGGACAGATGAGGGGGTACGGTCTGAATAACTGAGAGATGAGGGGGTTCGGTCTCTGAGTCACTGAGTGATGAGGGGGTTTGGTCTCTGAGTCACTAAGAGATGAGGGGGTTCAGTCTCTGAGTCACTGAGAGATGAGGGGGTACGGTCTGAGTCACTGAGGGATGAGGGGGTACGGTCTGAGTCACTGAAGGATGAGGTGGTACATTCTAAGTCACTGACAGATGAGGGGGTACGGTCAAAGTCACTAACAGATGAGGGTCTACGGTCTGGGTCACTGAGATGAGGGGGTATGGTCTGAGTCACTGACAGATGAGGGGGTACGGTCTGAGTCACGGAGAGATGAGGGGGTACGGTCTGAGTCACTGAGAGATGAGGGGGTTCGGTCTCTGAGTCACTGAGTGATGAGGGGGTTTGGTCTCTGAGTCACTAAGAGATGAGGGGGTTCAGTCTCTGAGTCACTGAGAGATGAGGGGGTACGGTCTGAGTCACTGAGGGATGAGTGGGTAAGGTCTGAGTCACTGAAGGATGAGGTGGTACATTCTAAGTCAATGACAGGTGAGGGGGTACGGTCTGAGCTACTGAGAGATGAGGGGTTACGGTCAAAGTCACTGACAGATGAGGGGGTCCGGTCAAAGTCACTGACAGATGAGGGTCTACGGTCTGGGTCACTGAGATGAGGGGGTATGGTCTGAGTCACTGAGAGATGAGGGGGTACGGTCTGAGTCACTGACAGATGAGGGGGTTCGGTCTCTGAGTCACTGAGAGATGAGGGGGTACGGTCTGAGACTCTGAGAGGTGAGGGGGTAGGGTCAGAGTCACTGAGAGATGAGGGGGTACGGTCTGAGTCACTGACAGATGAGGGGGTTCGGTCTCCGAGTCAGTGAGAGATGAGGGGGTACGGTCTGAGTCACTGACAGATGAGGGGGTACGGTCTCTGAGTCACTGAGACATGAGGGGGTACGGTCGGAGTCACTGACAGATGAGGGGGTACGGACTCGGAGTCACTGAGAGATGAGTGGGTACGGTCTGAGTAACAGAGAGATGAGGGGGGTACGGACTGAGTCACTGAGAGATGAGGGGGTACGGTCAGAGTCACTGAGAGATGAGGGGGTACGGTCTGAGTCACTGACAGATGAGGGGGTTCGGTCTCTGAGTCACTCAGAAATGAGGGGGTACGGTCTGAGTCACTGACAGATGATGGGGTACTGTTTGAGTCACGGAGGGATGAGGCGGTACGGTCTGAGTCACTGAGAGATGAGGGGGTACGTTCTGAGTTACTGGATTTGAGGGGCTATGGTCTGAGTCAATAAGGGATGAGGGGGTACGGTCTGAGACACTGACAGATGAGGGGTACGGACTGAGTCACAGACAAATGAGGGGGTACAGTCTGAGTCACTGAGAGATGAGGGGGTATGTTCTGAGTCACTGGGAGATGAGGGGGTATGGTCTGAGTCACTGAGAGATGAGGGGGTACGGTCTGAGTCACTGAGAGATGAGGGGGTACGGTCTCTGAGTCACTGAGAGAAGAGGGGGTACGGTCAGAGTTACTGACAGATGAGGGGGTACGGTCTGAGTCACTGAGAGATGAGGGGGTACGGTCTGAGTCACTGACAGATGAGGGGGTTCGGTCTCTGAGTCACTGAGAGATGAGGGGGTACGATATGAGACTCTGAGAGATGAGGGGGTAGGGTCTGAGTCACTGACAGATGAGGGGTTTCAGTCTCTGAGTCACTAAGAGATGAGGTGGTACGGTCTGAGTCACGGACAGATGAGGGGGTACGGTCTGAATAACTGAGAGATGAGGGGGTTCGGTCTCTGAGTCACTGAGTGATGAGGGGGTTTGTTCTCTGAGTCACTAAGAGATGAGGGGGTTCAGTCTCTGAGTCACTGAGAGATGAGGGGGTACAGTCTGAGTCACTGAGGGATGAGGGGGTACGGTCTGAGTCACTGAAGGATGAGGGGGTACATTCTAAGTCAATGACAGATGAGGGGGTACGGTCTGAGCTACTGAGAGATGAGGGGTTACGGTCTAAGTCACTGACAGCTGAGGGGGTACGGTCTGGGTCACTGAGATGAGGGGGTATGGTCTGAGTCACTGACAGATGAGGGGGTACGGTCTGAGTCACTGAGAGATGAGAAGGTACGGTCTGAGTCACTGAGAGATGAGGGGGTATGGTCTGAGTCACTGACAGATGAGGGGTTTCGGTCTCTGAGTCACTGAGAGATGAGGGGGTACGGTCTGAGTCTCTGAGAGATGAGGGGGTAGGGTCTGAGTCACTGACAGATGAGGGGGTACGGTCTGAATAACTGAGAGATGAGGGGGTACGGCCTGAGTCACTGAGAGATGAGGGGTTTCGGTCTCTGAGTCACTGAGTGATGAGGGGGTTTGGTCTCTGAGTCACTAAGAGATGAGGGGGTTCAGTCTCTGAGTCACTGAGAGATGAGGGGGTACGGTCTGAGTCACTGAGGGATGAGGGGGTACGGTCTGAGTCACTGAAGGATGAGGTGGTACATTCTAAGTCAATGACAGATGAGGGGGTACGGTCTGAGCTACTGAGAGATGAGGGGTTACGGTCTAAGTCACTGACAGATGAGGGGGTACGGTCAAAGTCACTGACAGATGAGGGTCTACGGTCTGGGTCACTGAGATGAGGGGGTATGGTCTGAGTCACTGACAGATGAGGGGGTACGGTCTGAGTCACTGAGAGATGAGGGGGTACGGTCTGAGTCACTGAGAGGTGAGGGGATACGGTCTGAGTCACTGACAGATGAGGGTGTACGGTCTGAGTCACTGACAGATGAGGGTGTTCAGTCTGAGTCACTGACAGATGAAGGGATAAAGTCTCTGAGTCACTGACAGATGAGGGCGTACGGTCTGAGTCACTGACAGAGGAGGGGGTAAAGTCTCTGAGTCACTGACAGATGAGGGGGTACGGTCGGGGTCACTGAGAGATGAGGGGGTACGGTCGGAGTCACTGACAGATGAGGGGGTACGGACTCTTAGTCACTGAGAGATGAGGGGGTACAGTCTGAGTTACTGAGATATGAGGGTGCACGGTCTGACTTACTGAGAGATGAGGGGGTACGGTATGAGTCACTGAGGGATAAGGGGGTACGGTCTGAGTCAGTGAAAGAAATGAGGGTGTACGGTCTGAGTCAGTGAATGAAATGAGGGTGTACGGTCTCTGACTCAGTGACAGATAAGGGGGTACGGTCTGAGTCACTGACAGATGATGGGGTACTGTTTGAGTCACGGAGGGATGAGGCGGTACGGTCTGAGTCACTGAGAGATGAGGGGGTACGTTCTGAGTTACTGGATTTGAGGGGCTATGGTCTGAGTCACTAAGGGATGAGGGGGCACGGTCTGAGACACTGACAGATGAGGGGTACGGACTGAGTCACTGACAAATTAGGGGGTACAGTCTGAGTCACTGAGAGATGAGGGGGTATGTTCTGAGTCACTGAGAGATGAGTGGGTACAGTCTGACTCACTGACAGATGAGGGGGTACGGTCTGAGACACTGACAAATGAGGGGGTACGGTCTGAGTCACTGACAGATGAGGGGGTATGGTGTGACTTACTGACAGATGAGGGGGTACAATCTGAGTCACTGACACAAGAGGGGGTACTGTCTGAGTCACTGAGAGATGAGGGGGTACGGTCTGAGTCACGAAGAGATGAGGGGGTATGGTCTGTGTCACTGAGAGATGAGGGAATACGGTCTGAGTCACTGAGAGATGAGGGGGTACGGTCTGAGTCACTAAGAGATGAGGGGGTATGGTCTGTGTCACTGAGAAATGAGGGGGTACGGTCTGAGTCACTGAGAGATGAGGGGGTACGGAATGAGTCACTGACAGACGAGGTGGTACAGTCTCCGAGTCACTGAGAGATGAGTGGGTACGGTCTGAGTAACAGAGAGATGAGGGGGTACGGACTGAGTCACTGCGAGATGAGGGGGTACGGTCTGAGTCACTGACAGATGAGGG
Source organism: Isurus oxyrinchus (assembly GCA_026770705.1). Taxonomy (NCBI): domain Eukaryota; kingdom Metazoa; phylum Chordata; class Chondrichthyes; order Lamniformes; family Lamnidae; genus Isurus; species Isurus oxyrinchus. The sequence continues at coordinate 23,289,792 of JANJGN010000031.1, read as the reverse complement.
GGTACGGTCTGAGTCACTGACAGATGAGGGGGTACGGTCTCTGAGTCACTGAGACATGAGGGCGTACGGTCGGAGTCACTGACAGATGAGGGGGTACGGACTCGGAGTCACTGAGAGATGAGTGGGTACGGTCTGACTAACAGAGAGATGAGGGGGTACGGACTGAGTCACTGAGAGATGAGGGGGTACGGTCTGAGTCACTGACAGATGAGGGGGTTCGGTCTCTGAGTCACTGAGAGATGAGGGGGTACGGTCTGAGACTCTGAGAGATGAGGGGGTAGGGTCAGTGTCACTGAGAGATGAGGGGGTACGGTCTGAGTCACTGACAGATGAGGGGGTTCGGTCTCCGAGTCACTGAGAGAATAGGGGGTACGGTCTGAGTCACTAAGAGATGAGGTGGTACGGTCTGAGTCACGGACAGATGAGGGGGTACGGTCTGAATAACTGAGAGATGAGGGGGTTCGGTCTGAGACACTGACAGATGAGGGGTACGGACTGAGTCACTGACAAATGAGGGGGTACAGTCTGAGTCACTGAGAGATGAGGGGGTATGTTCTGAGTCACTGAGAGATGAGTGGGTACAGTCTGACTCACTGACAGATGAGGGGGTACGGTCTGAGACACTGACAAATGAGGGGGTACGGTCAGAGTCACTGACAGATGAGGGGGTATGGTGTGACTTACTGACAGATGAGGGGGTACAATCTGAGTCACTGACACAAGAGGGGATACTGTCTGAGTCACTGAGAGATGAGGGGGTACGGTCTGAGTCACGAAGAGATGAGGGGGTATGGTCTGTGTCACTGAGAGATGAGGGAGTACGGTCTGAGTCACTGAGAGATGAGGGGGTACGGTCTGAGTCACTAAGAGATGAGGGGGTATGGTCTGTGTCACTGAGAGATGAGGGGGTACGGTCTGAGTCACTGAGAGATGAGGGGGTACGGAATGAGTCACTGACAGATGAGGGGGTACAGTCTCCGAGTCACTGAGAGATGAGTGGGTACGGTCTGAGTAACAGAGAGATGAGGGGGTACGGACTGAGTCACTGACAGATGAGGGGGTACGGTCTGAGTCACTGACAGATGAGGGGGTACGGTCTGAGTCACTGACAGATGAGGGGGTACGGTCTCTGAGTCACTGAGACATGAGGGCGTACGGTCGGAGTCACTGACAGATGAGGGGGTACGGACTCGGAGTCACTGAGAGATGAGTGGGTACGGTCTGACTAACAGAGAGATGAGGGGGTACGGACTGAGTCACTGAGAGATGAGGGGGTACGGTCAGAGTCACTGAGAGATGAGGGGGTACGGTCTGAGTCACTGACAGATGAGGGGGTTCGGTCTCTGAGTCACTGAGAGATGAGGGGGTACGGTCTGAGACTCTGAGAGGTTAGGGGGTAGGGTCAGAGTCACTGAGAGATGAGGGGGTACGGTCTGAGTCACTGACAGATGAAGGGGTTCGGTCTCCGAGTCAGTGAGAGATGAGGGGGTACGGTCTGAGTCACTGACAGATGAGGGGGTACGGTCTCTGAGTCACTGAGACATGAGGGGGTACGGTCGGAGTCACTGACAGATGAGGGGGTACGGACTCGGAGTCACTGAGAGATGAGTGGGTACGGTCTGAGTAACAGAGAGATGAGGGGGTACGGACTGAGTCACTGAGAGATGAGGGGGTACGGTCAGAGTCACTGAGAGATGAGGGGGTACGGTCTGAATCACTGACAGATGAGGGGGTTCGGTCTCTGAGTCACTGAGAGATGAGGGGGTACGGTCTGAGTCACTGACAGATGATGGGGTACTGTTTGAGTCACGGAGGGATGAGGCGGTACGGTCTGAGTCACTGAGAGATGAGGGGGTAAGTTCTGAGTTACTGGATTTGAGGGGCTATGGTCTGAGTCAATAAGGGATGAGGGGGTACGGTCTGAGACACTGACAGATGAGGGGTACGGACTGAGTCACAGACAAATGAGGGGGTACAGTCTGAGTCACTGAGAGATGAGGGGGCATGTTCTGAGGCACTGGGAGATGAGGGGGTATGGTCTGAGTCACTGAGAGATGAGGGGGTACGGTCTGAGTCACTGAGAGATGAGGGGGTACGGTCTCTGAGTCACTGAGAGAAGAGGGGGTACGGTCAGAGTTACTGACAGATGAGGGGGTACGGTCTGAGTCACTGAGAGATGAGGGGGTACGGTCTGAGTCACTGACAGATGAGGGGGTTCGGTCTCTGAGTCACTGAGAGATGAGGGGGTACGATATGAGACTCTGAGAGATGAAGGGGTAGGGTCTGAGTCACTGACAGATGAGGGGTTTCAGTCTCTGAGTCACTAAGAGATGAGGTGGTACGGTCTGAGTCACGGACAGATGAGGGGGTACGGTCTGAATAACTGAGAGATGAGGGGGTTCGGTCTCTGAGTCACTGAGTGATGAGGGGGTTTGTTCTCTGAGTCACTAAGAGATGAGGGGGTTCAGTCTCTGAGTCACTGAGAGATGAGGGGGTACAGTCTGAGTCACTGAGGGATGAGGGGGTACGGTCTGAGTCACTGAAGGATGAGGGGGTACATTCTAAGTCAATGACAGATGAGGGGGTACGGTCTGAGCTACTGAGAGATGAGGGGTTACGGTCTAAGTCACTGACAGCTGAGGGGGTACGGTCTGGGTCACTGAGATGAGGGGGTATGGTCTGAGTCACTGACAGATGAGGGGGTACGGTCTGAGTCACTGAGAGATGAGAAGGTACGGTCTGAGTCACTGAGAGATGAGGGGGTATGGTCTGAGTCACTGACAGATGAGGGGTTTCGGTCTCTGAGTCACTGAGAGATGAGGGGGTACGGTCTGAGTCTCTGAGAGATGAGGGGGTAGGGTCTGAGTCACTGACAGATGAGGGGGTTCAGTCTCTGAGTCACTAAGAGATGAGGGGGTACGGTCTGAGTCACGGACAGATGAGGGGGTACAGTCTGAATAACTGAAAGATGAGGGGGTACGGTCTGAGTCACTGAGAGATGAGGGGTTTCGGTCTCTGAGTCACTGAGTGATGAGGGGGTTTGGTCTCTGAGTCACTAAGAGATGAGGGGGTTCAGTCTCTGAGTCACTGAGAGATGAGGGGGTACGGTCTGAGTCACTGAGGGATGAGGGGGTACGGTCTGAGTCACTGAAGGATGAGGTGGTACATTCTAAGTCACTGACAGATGAGGGGGTACGGTCAAAGTCACTGACAGATGAGGGTCTACGGTCTGGGTCACTGAGATGAGGGGGTATGGTCTGAGTCACTGACAGATGAGGGGGTACGGTCTGAGTCACGGAGAGATGAGGGGGTACGGTCTGAGTCACTGAGAGATGAGGGGGTTCGGTCTCTGAGTCACTGAGTGATGAGGGGGTTTGGTCTCTGAGTCACTAAGAGATGAGGGGGTTCAGTCTCTGAGTCACTGAGAGATGAGGGGGTACGGTCTGAGTCACTGAGGGATGAGTGGGTAAGGTCTGAGTCACTGAAGGATGAGGTGGTACATTCTAAGTCAATGACAGGTGAGGGGGTACGGTCTGAGCTACTGAGAGATGAGGGGTTACGGTCAAAGTCACTGACAGATGAGGGGGTCCGGTCAAAGTCACTGACAGATGAGGGTCTACGGTCTGGGTCACTGAGATGAGGGGGTATGGTCTGAGTCACTGAGAGATGAGGGGGTACGGTCTGAGTCACTGACAGATGAGGGGGTTCGGTCTCTGAGTCACTGAGAGATGAGGGGGTACGGTCTGAGACTCTGAGAGGTGAGGGGGTAGGGTCAGAGTCACTGAGAGATGAGGGGGTACGGTCTGAGTCACTGACAGATGAGGGGGTTCGGTCTCCGAGTCAGTGAGAGATGAGGGGGTACGGTCTGAGTCACTGACAGATGAGGGGGTACGGTCTCTGAGTCACTGAGACATGAGGGGGTACGGTCGGAGTCACTGACAGATGAGGGGGTACGGACTCGGAGTCACTGAGAGATGAGTGGGTACGGTCTGAGTAACAGAGAGATGAGGGGGTACGGACTGAGTCACTGAGAGATGAGGGGGTACGGTCAGAGTCACTGAGAGATGAGGGGGTACGGTCTGAGTCACTGACAGATGAGGGGGTTCGGTCTCTGAGTCACTGAGAAATGAGGGGGTACGGTCTGAGTCACTGACAGATGATGGGGTACTGTTTGAGTCACGGAGGGATGAGGCGGTACGGTCTGAGTCACTGAGAGATGAGGGGGTACGTTCTGAGTTACTGGATTTGAGGGGCTATGGTCTGAGTCAATAAGGGATGAGGGGGTACGGTCTGAGACACTGACAGATGAGGGGTACGGACTGAGTCACAGACAAATGAGGGGGTACAGTCTGAGTCACTGAGAGATGAGGGGGTATGTTCTGAGTCACTGGGAGATGAGGGGGTATGGTCTGAGTCACTGAGAGATGAGGGGGTACGGTCTGAGTCACTGAGAGATGAGGGGGTACGGTCTCTGAGTCACTGAGAGAAGAGGGGGTACGGTCAGAGTTACTGACAGATGAGGGGGTACGGTCTGAGTCACTGAGAGATGAGGGGGTACGGTCTGAGTCACTGACAGATGAGGGGGTTCGGTCTCTGAGTCACTGAGAGATGAGGGGGTACGATATGAGACTCTGAGAGATGAGGGGGTAGGGTCTGAGTCACTGACAGATGAGGGGTTTCAGTCTCTGAGTCACTAAGAGATGAGGTGGTACGGTCTGAGTCACGGACAGATGAGGGGGTACGGTCTGAATAACTGAGAGATGAGGGGGTTCGGTCTCTGAGTCACTGAGTGATGAGGGGGTTTGTTCTCTGAGTCACTAAGAGATGAGGGGGTTCAGGTTCTGAGTCACTGAGAGATGAGGGGGTACAGTCTGAGTCACTGAGGGATGAGGGGGTACGGTCTGAGTCACTGAAGGATGAGGGGGTACATTCTAAGTCAATGACAGATGAGGGGGTACGGTCTGAGCTACTGAGAGATGAGGGGTTACGGTCTAAGTCACTGACAGCTGAGGGGGTACGGTCTGGGTCACTGAGATGAGGGGGTATGGTCTGAGTCACTGACAGATGAGGGGGTACGGTCTGAGTCACTGAGAGATGAGAAGGTACGGTCTGAGTCACTGAGAGATGAGGGGGTATGGTCTGAGTCACTGACAGATGAGGGGTTTCGGTCTCTGAGTCACTGAGAAATGAGGGGGTACGGTCTGAGTCTCTGAGAGATGAGGGGGTAGGGTCTGAGTCACTGACAGATGAGGGGGTTCAGTCTCTGAGTCACTAAGAGATGAGGGGGTACGGTCTGAGTCACGGACAGATGAGGGGGTACGGTCTGAATAACTGAAAGATGAGGGGGTACGGTCTGAGTCACTGAGAGATGAGGGGTTTCGGTCTCTGAGTCACTGAGTGATGAGGGGGTTTGGTCTCTGAGTCACTAAGAGATGAGGGGGTTCAGTCTCTGAGTCACTGAGAGATGAGGGGGTACGGTCTGAGTCACAGAGGGATGAGGGGGTACGGTCTGAGTCACTGAAGGATGAGGTGGTACATTCTAAGTCACTGACAGATGAGGGGGTACGGTCAAAGTCACTGACAGATGAGGGTCTACGGTCTGGGTCACTGAGATGAGGGGGTATGGTCTGAGTCACTGACAGATGAGGGGGTACGGTCTGAGTCACTGAGAGATGAGGGGGTACGGTCTGAGTCACTGAGAGATGAGGGGGTTCAGTCTCTGAGTCACTGAGTGATGAGGGGGTTTGGTCTCTGAGTCACTAAGAGATGAGGGGGTTCAGTCTCTGAGTCACTGAGAGATGAGGGGGTACGGTCTGAGTCACTGAGGGATGAGTGGGTAAGGTCTGAGTCACTGAAGGATGAGGTGGTACATTCTAAGTCAATGACAGGTGAGGGGGTACGGTCTGAGCTACTGAGAGATGAGGGGTTACGGTGTAAGTCACTGACAGATGAGGGGGTCCGGTCAAAGTCACTGACAGATGAGGGTCTACGGTCTGGGTCACTGAGATGAGGGGGTATGGTCTGAGTCACTGACAGATGAGGGGGTACAGTCTGAGTCACTGAGAGATGAGGGGGTACGGTCTGAGTCACTGAGAGGTGAGGGGATACGGTCTGAGTCACTGACAGATGAGGGTGTACGGTCTGAGTCACTGACAGATGAGGGGATAAAGTGTCTGAGTCACTGACAGATGAGGGCGTACGGTCTGAGTCACTGACAGAGGAGGGGGTAAAGTCTCTGAGTCACTGACAGATGAGGGGGTACGGTCGGGGTCACTGAGAGATGAGGGGGTACGGTCTGAGTCACTGACAGGTGAGGGGGTACGGTCTCTAAGTCACTGAGAGATGAGGGGGTACAGTCTGAGTTACTGAGATATGAGGGTGCACGGTCTGACTTACTGAGAGATGAGGGGGTACGGTATGAGTCACTGAGGGATAAGGAGGTACGGTCTGAGTCAGTGAAAGAAATGAGGGTGTACGGTCTGAGTCAGTGAAAGAAATGAGGGTGTATGGTCTCTGACTCAGTGACAGATGAGGGGGTACGGTCTGAGTCACTGACAGATGATGGGGTACTGTTTGAGTCACGGAGGGATGAGGCGGTACGGTCTGAGTCACTGAGAGATGAGGGGGTACGTTCTGAGTTACTGGATTTGAGGGGCTATGGTCTGAGTCAATAAGGGATGAGGGGGTACGGTCTGAGACACTGACAGATGAGGGGTACGGACTGAGTCACAGACAAATGAGGGGGTACAGTCTGAGTCACTGAGAGATGAGGGGGTATGTTCTGAGTCACTGGGAGATGAGGGGGTATGGTCTGAGTCACTGAGAGATGAGCGGGTACGGTCTGAGTCACTGAGAGATGAGGGGGTACGGTCTCTGAGTCACTGAGAGAAGAGGGGGTACGGTCAGAGTTACTGACAGATGAGGGGGTACGGTCTGAGTCACTGAGAGATGAGGGGGTACGGTCTGAGTCACTGACAGATGAGGGGGTTCGGTCTCTGAGTCACTGAGAGATGAGGGGGTACGATATGAGACTCTGAGAGATGAGGGGGTAGGGTCTGAGTCACTGACAGATGAGGGGTTTCAGTCTCTGAGTCACTAAGAGATGAGGTGGTACGGTCTGAGTCACGGACAGATGAGGGGGTACGGTCTGAATAACTGAGAGATGAGGGGGTTCGGTCTCTGAGTCACTGAGTGATGAGGGGGTTTGTTCTCTGAGTCACTAAGAGATGAGGGGGTTCAGTCTCTGAGTCACTGAGAGATGAGGGGGTACAGTCTGAGTCACTGAGGGATGAGGGGGTACGGTCTGAGTCACTGAAGGATGAGGGGGTACATTCTAAGTCAATGACAGATGAGGGGGTACGGTCTGAGCTACTGAGAGATGAGGGGTTACGGTCTAAGTCACTGACAGCTGAGGGGGTACGGTCTGGGTCACTGAGATGAGGGGGTATGGTCTGAGTCACTGACAGATGAGGGGGTACGGTCTGAGTCACTGAGAGATGAGAAGGTACGGTCTGAGTCACTGAGAGATGAGGGGGTATGGTCTGAGTCACTGACAGATGAGGGGTTTCGGTCTCTGAGTCACTGAGAGATGAGGGGGTACGGTCTGAGTCACGGACAGATGAGGGGGTACGGTCTGAATAACTGAGAGATGAGGGGGTACGGTCTGAGTCACTGAGAGATGAGTGGTTTCAGTCTCTGAGTCACTGAGTGATGAGGGGGTTTGGTCTCTGAGTCACTAAGAGATGAGGGGGTTCAGTCTCTGAGTCACTGAGAGATGAGGGGGTACGGTCTGAGTCACTGAGGGATGAGGGGGTACGGTCTGAGTCACTGAAGGATGAGGTGGTACATTCTAAGTCAATGACAGATGAGGGGGTACGGTCTGAGCTACTGAGAGATGAGGGGTTACGGTCTAAGTCACTGACAGATGAGGGGGTACGGTCAAAGTCACTGACAGATGAGGGTCTACGGTCTGGGTCACTGAGATGAGGGGGTATGGTCTGAGTCACTGACAGATGAGGGGGTACGGTCTGAGTAACTGAGAGATGAGGGGGTAAGGTCTGTGTTACTGAGAGAGGAGGGGGTACGATCTGAGTTAAGTAGAGATGAGGGGGTACGGTCTGAGTCACTGAGAGATGAGGGGTTACGGTCTGAGTCACTGAGAGATGAGGGGGTACGGTCTGAGTCACTGAGAGATGAGGGGGTATGGTCTGAGTCACTGACAGATGATGGGGTATGGTCTGAGTCACTGAGAGATGAGGGGGTACGGTCTGAGTCACTGAGAGATGAGTGTGTACGGTCTGAGTCACTGAGGGATGAGGGGGTACAGTCTGAGTCACTGACACATGATGGGGTACGGTCTGAGTCACTTAGTGATGAGGGGGTACGGTCTCTGAGTCACTGACAGATGAGGGGTTACGGTCTAAGTCACTGACAGATGAGGGGGTACAGTCTGAGTCACTAACACATGAGGGGGTAAGGTCTGAGTCACTGAGAGATGAGGGGGTACGGTCTGAATCACTGACAGATGAGGGGGTTCGGTCTCTGAGTCACTGAGAGATGAGGGGGTACGGTCTGAGTCACTGACAGATGATGGGGTACTGTTTGAGTCACGGAGGGATGAGGCGGTACGGTCTGAGTCACTGAGAGATGAGGGGGTAAGTTCTGAGTTACTGGATTTGAGGGGCTATGGTCTGAGTCAATAAGGGATGAGGGGGTACGGTCTGAGACACTGACAGATGAGGGGTACGGACTGAGTCACAGACAAATGAGGGGGTACAGTCTGAGTCACTGAGAGATGAGGGGGCATGTTCTGAGGCACTGGGAGATGAGGGGGTATGGTCTGAGTCACTGAGAGATGAGGGGGTACGGTCTGAGTCACTGAGAGATGAGGGGGTACGGTCTCTGAGTCACTGAGAGAAGAGGGGGTACGGTCAGAGTTACTGACAGATGAGGGGGTACGGTCTGAGTCACTGAGAGATGAGGGGGTACGGTCTGAGTCACTGACAGATGAGGGGGTTCGGTCTCTGAGTCACTGAGAGATGAGGGGGTACGATATGAGACTCTGAGAGATGAAGGGGTAGGGTCTGAGTCACTGACAGATGAGGGGTTTCAGTCTCTGAGTCACTAAGAGATGAGGTGGTACGGTCTGAGTCACGGACAGATGAGGGGGTACGGTCTGAATAACTGAGAGATGAGGGGGTTCGGTCTCTGAGTCACTGAGTGATGAGGGGGTTTGTTCTCTGAGTCACTAAGAGATGAGGGGGTTCAGTCTCTGAGTCACTGAGAGATGAGGGGGTACAGTCTGAGTCACTGAGGGATGAGGGGGTACGGTCTGAGTCACTGAAGGATGAGGGGGTACATTCTAAGTCAATGACAGATGAGGGGGTACGGTCTGAGCTACTGAGAGATGAGGGGTTACGGTCTAAGTCACTGACAGCTGAGGGGGTACGGTCTGGGTCACTGAGATGAGGGGGTATGGTCTGAGTCACTGACAGATGAGGGGGTACGGTCTGAGTCACTGAGAGATGAGAAGGTACGGTCTGAGTCACTGAGAGATGAGGGGGTATGGTCTGAGTCACTGACAGATGAGGGGTTTCGGTCTCTGAGTCACTGAGAGATGAGGGGGTACGGTCTGAGTCTCTGAGAGATGAGGGGGTAGGGTCTGAGTCACTGACAGATGAGGGGGTTCAGTCTCTGAGTCACTAAGAGATGAGGGGGTACGGTCTGAGTCACGGACAGATGAGGGGGTACGGTCTGAATAACTGAAAGATGAGGGGGTACGGTCTGAGTCACTGAGAGATGAGGGGTTTCGGTCTCTGAGTCACTGAGTGATGAGGGGGTTTGGTCTCTGAGTCACTAAGAGATGAGGGGGTTCAGTCTCTGAGTCACTGAGAGATGAGGGGGTACGGTCTGAGTCACTGAGGGATGAGGGGGTACGGTCTGAGTCACTGAAGGATGAGGTGGTACATTCTAAGTCACTGACAGATGAGGGGGTACGGTCAAAGTCACTGACAGATGAGGGTCTACGGTCTGGGTCACTGAGATGAGGGGGTATGGTCTGAGTCACTGACAGATGAGGGGGTACGGTCTGAGTCACGGAGAGATGAGGGGGTACGGTCTGAGTCACTGAGAGATGAGGGGGTTCGGTCTCTGAGTCACTGAGTGATGAGGGGGTTTGGTCTCTGAGTCACTAAGAGATGAGGGGGTTCAGTCTCTGAGTCACTGAGAGATGAGGGGGTACGGTCTGAGTCACTGAGGGATGAGTGGGTAAGGTCTGAGTCACTGAAGGATGAGGTGGTACATTCTAAGTCAATGACAGGTGAGGGGGTATGGTCTGAGCTACTGAGAGATGAGGGGTTACGGTCTAAGTCACTGACAGATGAGGGGGTCCGGTCAAAGTCACTGACAGATGAGGGTCTACGGTCTGGGTCACTGAGATGAGGGGGTATGGTCTGAGTCACTGAGAGATGAGGGGGTACGGTCTGAGTCACTGACAGATGAGGGGGTTCGGTCTCTGAGTCACTGAGAGATGAGGGGGTACGGTCTGAGACTCTGAGAGGTGAGGGGGTAGGGTCAGAGTCACTGAGAGATGAGGGGGTACGGTCTGAGTCACTGACAGATGAGGGGGTTCGGTCTCCGAGTCAGTGAGAGATGAGGGGGTACGGTCTGAGTCACTGACAGATGAGGGGGTACGGTCTCTGAGTCACTGAGACATGAGGGGGTACGGTCGGAGTCACTGACAGATGAGGGGGTACGGACTCGGAGTCACTGAGAGATGAGTGGGTACGGTCTGAGTAACAGAGAGATGAGGGGGTACGGACTGAGTCACTGAGAGATGAGGGGGTACGGTCAGAGTCACTGAGAGATGAGGGGGTACGGTCTGAGTCACTGACAGATGAGGGGGTTCGGTCTCTGAGTCACTGAGAAATGAGGGGGTACGGTCTGAGTCACTGACAGATGATGGGGTACTGTTTGAGTCACGGAGGGATGAGGCGGTACGGTCTGAGTCACTGAGAGATGAGGGGGTACGTTCTGAGTTACTGGATTTGAGGGGCTATGGTCTGAGTCAATAAGGGATGAGGGGGTACGGTCTGAGACACTGACAGATGAGGGGTACGGACTGAGTCACAGACAAATGAGGGGGTACAGTCTGAGTCACTGAGAGATGAGGGGGTATGTTCTGAGTCACTGGGAGATGAGGGGGTATGGTCTGAGTCACTGAGAGATGAGGGGGTACGGTCTGAGTCACTGAGAGATGAGGGGGTACGGTCTCTGAGTCACTGAGAGAAGAGGGGGTACGGTCAGAGTTACTGACAGATGAGGGGGTACGGTCTGAGTCACTGAGAGATGAGGGGGTACGGTCTGAGTCACTGACAGATGAGGGGGTTCGGTCTCTGAGTCACTGAGAGATGAGGGGGTACGATATGAGACTCTGAGAGATGAGGGGGTAGGGTCTGAGTCACTGACAGATGAGGGGTTTCAGTCTCTGAGTCACTAAGAGATGAGGTGGTACGGTCTGAGTCACGGACAGATGAGGGGGTACGGTCTGAATAACTGAGAGATGAGGGGGTTCGGTCTCTGAGTCACTGAGTGATGAGGGGGTTTGTTCTCTGAGTCACTAAGAGATGAGGGGGTTCAGTCTCTGAGTCACTGAGAGATGAGGGGGTACAGTCTGAGTCACTGAGGGATGAGGGGGTACGGTCTGAGTCACTGAAGGATGAGGGGGTACATTCTAAGTCACTGACAGCTGAGGGGGTACGGTCTGGGTCACTGAGATGAGGGGGTATGGTCTGAGTCACTGACAGATGAGGGGGTACGGTCTGAGTCACTGAGAGATGAGAAGGTACGGTCTGAGTCACTGAGAGATGAGGGGGTATGGTCTGAGTCACTGACAGATGAGGGGTTTCGGTCTCTGAGTCACTGAGAAATGAGGGGGTACGGTCTGAGTCTCTGAGAGATGAGGGGGTAGGGTCTGAGTCACTGACAGATGAGGGGGTTCAGTCTCTGAGTCACTAAGAGATGAGGGGGTACGGTCTGAGTCACGGACAGATGAGGGGGTACGGTCTGAATAACTGAAAGATGAGGGGGTACGGTCTGAGTCACTGAGAGATGAGGGGTTTCGGTCTCTGAGTCACTGAGTGATGAGGGGGTTTGGTCTCTGAGTCACTAAGAGATGAGGGGGTTCAGTCTCTGAGTCACTGAGAGATGAGGGGGTACGGTCTGAGTCACAGAGGGATGAGGGGGTACGGTCTGAGTCACTGAAGGATGAGGTGGTACATTCTAAGTCACTGACAGATGAGGGGGTACGGTCAAAGTCACTGACAGATGAGGGTCTACGGTCTGGGTCACTGAGATGAGGGGGTATGGTCTGAGTCACTGACAGATGAGGGGGTACGGTCTGAGTCACTGAGAGATGAGGGGGTACGGTCTGAGTCACTGAGAGATGAGGGGGTTCAGTCTCTGAGTCACTGAGTGATGAGGGGGTTTGGTCTCTGAGTCACTAAGAGATGAGGGGGTTCAGTCTCTGAGTCACTGAGAGATGAGGGGGTACGGTCTGAGTCACTGAGGGATGAGTGGGTAAGGTCTGAGTCACTGAAGGATGAGGTGGTACATTCTAAGTCAATGACAGGTGAGGGGGTACGGTCTGAGCTACTGAGAGATGAGGGGTTACGGTCTAAGTCACTGACAGATGAGGGGGTCCGGTCAAAGTCACTGACAGATGAGGGTCTACGGTCTGGGTCACTGAGATGAGGGGGTATGGTCTGAGTCACTGACAGATGAGGGGGTACAGTCTGAGTCACTGAGAGATGAGGGGGTACGGTCTGAGTCACTGAGAGGTGAGGGGATACGGTCTGAGTCACTGACAGATGAGGGTGCACGGTCTGAGTCACTGACAGATGAGGGGATAAAGTGTCTGAGTCACTGACAGATGAGGGCGTACGGTCTGAGTCACTGACAGAGGAGGGGGTAAAGTCTCTGAGTCACTGACAGATGAGGGGGTACGGTCGGGGTCACTGAGAGATGAGGGGGTACGGTCTGAGTCACTGACAGGTGAGGGGGTACGGTCTCTAAGTCACTGAGAGATGAGGGGGTACAGTCTGAGTTACTGAGATATGAGGGTGCACGGTCTGACTTACTGAGAGATGAGGGGGTACGGTATGAGTCACTGAGGGATAAGGAGGTACGGTCTGAGTCAGTGAAAGAAATGAGGGTGTACGGTCTGAGTCAGTGAAAGAAATGAGGGTGTATGGTCTCTGACTCAGTGACAGATGAGGGGGTACGGTCTGAGTCACTGACAGATGATGGGGTACTGTTTGAGTCACGGAGGGATGAGGCGGTACGGTCTGAGTCACTGAGAGATGAGGGGGTACGTTCTGAGTTACTGGATTTGAGGGGCTATGGTCTGAGTCAATAAGGGATGAGGGGGTACGGTCTGAGACACTGACAGATGAGGGGTACGGACTGAGTCACAGACAAATGAGGGGGTACAGTCTGAGTCACTGAGAGATGAGGGGGTATGTTCTGAGTCACTGGGAGATGAGGGGGTATGGTCTGAGTCACTGAGAGATGAGCGGGTACGGTCTGAGTCACTGAGAGATGAGGGGGTACGGTCTCTGAGTCACTGAGAGAAGAGGGGGTACGGTCAGAGTTACTGACAGATGAGGGGGTACGGTCTGAGTCACTGAGAGATGAGGGGGTACGGTCTGAGTCACTGACAGATGAGGGGGTTCGGTCTCTGAGTCACTGAGAGATGAGGGGGTACGATATGAGACTCTGAGAGATGAGGGGGTAGGGTCTGAGTCACTGACAGATGAGGGGTTTCAGTCTCTGAGTCACTAAGAGATGAGGTGGTACGGTCTGAGTCACGGACAGATGAGGGGGTACGGTCTGAATAACTGAGAGATGAGGGGGTTCGGTCTCTGAGTCACTGAGTGATGAGGGGGTTTGTTCTCTGAGTCACTAAGAGATGAGGGGGTTCAGTCTCTGAGTCACTGAGAGATGAGGGGGTACAGTCTGAGTCACTGAGGGATGAGGGGGTACGGTCTGAGTCACTGAAGGATGAGGGGGTACATTCTAAGTCAATGACAGATGAGGGGGTACGGTCTGAGCTACTGAGAGATGAGGGGTTACGGTCTAAGTCACTGACAGCTGAGGGGGTACGGTCTGGGTCACTGAGATGAGGGGGTATGGTCTGAGTCACTGACAGATGAGGGGGTACGGTCTGAGTCACTGAGAGATGAGAAGGTACGGTCTGAGTCACTGAGAGATGAGGGGGTATGGTCTGAGTCACTGACAGATGAGGGGTTTCGGTCTCTGAGTCACTGAGAGATGAGGGGGTACGGTCTGAGTCACGGACAGATGAGGGGGTACGGTCTGAATAACTGAGAGATGAGGGGGTACGGTCTGAGTCACTGAGAGATGAGGGGTTTCGGTCTCTGAGTCACTGAGTGATGAGGGGGTTTGGTCTCTGAGTCACTAAGAGATGAGGGGGTTCAGTCTCTGAGTCACTGAGAGATGAGGGGGTACGGTCTGAGTCACTGAGGGATGAGGGGGTACGGTCTGAGTCACTGAAGGATGAGGTGGTACATTCTAAGTCAATGACAGATGAGGGGGTACGGTCTGAGCTACTGAGAGATGAGGGGTTACGGTCTAAGTCACTGACAGATGAGGGGGTACGGTCAAAGTCACTGACAGATGAGGGTCTACGGTCTGGGTCACTGAGATGAGGGGGTATGGTCTGAGTCACTGACAGATGAGGGGGTACGGTCTGAGTAACTGAGAGATGAGGGGGTAAGGTCTGTGTTACTGAGAGAGGAGGGGGTACGATCTGAGTTAAGTAGAGATGAGGGGGTACGGTCTGAGTCACTGAGAGATGAGGGGTTACGGTCTGAGTCACTGAGAGATGAGGGGGTACGGTCTGAGTCACTGAGAGATGAGGGGGTATGGTCTGAGTCACTGACAGATGATGGGGTATGGTCTGAGTCACTGAGAGATGAGGGGGTACGGTCTGAGTCACTGAGAGATGAGTGTGTACGGTCTGAGTCACTGAGGGATGAGGGGGTACAGTCTGAGTCACTGACACATGATGGGGTACGGTCTGAGTCACTTAGTGATGAGGGGGTACGGTCTCTGAGTCACTGACAGATGAGGGGTTACGGTCTAAGTCACTGACAGATGAGGGGGTACAGTCTGAGTCACTAACACATGAGGGGGTAAGGTCTGAGTCACTGAGAGATGAGGGGGTACGGTCTCTGTGTCACTGACAGATGAGGGGGTACGGTCTCTGGGTCACTGACAGATGAGGGGGTACGGTCTGAGTCACTGAGGGATGAGGGGGTACGGTCTGAGTCACTGAGGGATGAGGGGGTACAGTCTGAGTCACTGACACATGAGGGGGTACAGTCTGAGTCACTGACAGATGAGGGGGTATGGTCTGAGTCACTGACAGATGAGAGGGTAAGGTCTGAGTCACTGACAGATGAGGGTGTACGGTCTGAATTACTGACAGATGAGGGGGTACGGTCTGAGTCACTGACAGATGAGGGGGTACGGTCTGAGTCACTGACAGATGAGGGGGTACGGTCTGAGTCACTGACTGATGAGGGGGTACGGTCTGAGTCACTGACAGATGAGGGTCTACGGTCTGAGTCACTGACTGATGAAGGGGTACGGTCTGAGTCACTGACAGATGAGGGGGTACGGTCTGAGTCACTGAGAGATGAGGGGGTACGGTCTGAGTCACTGAGAGATGAGGGGGGTACAGTCTGAGTCACTGAGAAATGAGGGGGTACGATCTGAGTCACTGAGGGATGAGGGGGTACAGTCTGAGTCACTGACAGTTGAGGCGGTACGGTCTGAGTCACTGACAGATGAGGGGGTACGGTCTGAGTCACTGAGAGATGAGAGGTTACGCTCTGAGTCACTGAGAGATGAGGGGCTACGGTCTCTGAGTCACTGACAGATGATGGGGTATGGTCTCTGAGTCACTGACAGATGAGGGTGTACGGTCTGAGTCACTGAGGGATGAGTGGGCATGGTCTGAGTCACTGAGGGATGAGGGGGTACAGTCTGAGTCACTGACACATGAGGAGGTACGGTCTGAGTCATTGAGAGATGAGGGGGTACGGTCTGAGTCACTGAGGGATGAGGGGGTACAGTCTGAGTCACTGACACATGAGGGGGCATGGTCTGAGTCACTGACAGATGAGGGGGTACGGTCTGAGTCACTGAGAGATGAGGGGGTACGGTGTGAGTCACTGAGAGAGATGAGGGGGGTACTGTCTGAGTTACTGAAAGATGAGGGGGTACAGTCTGAGTCACTGACAGATGAGGGGGTATGCTCTGAGTCACTGACAGAATAGGGGGTACGGTCTGAGTCACTGAGAGGTCAGAGGATACGGCCTGAGTCATTGAGAGATGAGGGGGTACGGTCTGAGTTACTGAGAGAGATGAGGGGGTACGGTCTGAGTCACTGACAGATGAGGGGGTAAGGTCTGAGTCACTGACAGATGAGGGTGTACGGTCTGAGTCACTGAGAGATGAGGGGGTACAGTCTGAGTCACTGAGAGATGAGGGGGTACAATCGGAGTCACTGAGGGATGAGGGGGTACGGTCTGAGTCACTGACAGATGAGGTGGTACAGTCTGAATCACTGACAGATGAGGGGGTACAGTCTGAGTCACTGACAGATGAGGGGGTATGGTCTGAGTCACTGACAGATGTGGGGGTACGGTATGAGTCACTGACAGATGAGGGGGTACGGTCTGAGTCACTGAGAGATGAGGGGGTACGGTCTGAGTCACTGAGAGAGATGAGGGGTTACGGTCTGAGTCAGTGAGAGATAAGGGGGTACGGTCTGAGTTACTGAGAGATGAGGGGGTACGGTCTGAGTCACTGAGAGATGAGGGGGTACAGACTGACTCACTGAGAGATGAGGGGGTACGGTCTGAGTCACTGACAGATGAGGGGGTACGGTCTGAGTCACTGACAGATGAGGCAGTACGGTCTGAGTCACTGACAGATGAGGGGGTACGGTCTGAGTCACTGAGAGATTGGGGGGTACGGTCTGAGTCACTGAGAGATGAGGGGGTACGGTCTGAGTCACTGAGAGATGAGGGGGTACGGTCTGAGTCACTGAGAGGTGAGGGGATACGGTCTGAGTCACTGACAGATGAGGGTGTACGGTCTGAGTCACTGACAGATGAGGGGATAAAGTGTCTGAGTCACTGACAGATGAGGGCGTACGGTCTGAGTCACTGACAGAGGAGGGGGTAAAGTCTCTGAGTCACTGACAGATGAGGGGGTACGGTCGGGGTCACTGAGAGATGAGGGGGTACGGTCTGAGTCACTGACAGGTGAGGGGGTACGGTCTCTAAGTCACTGAGAGATGAGGGGGTACAGTCTGAGTTACTGAGATATGAGGGTGCACGGTCTGACTTACTGAGAGATGAGGGGGTACGGTATGAGTCACTGAGGGATAAGGAGGTACGGTCTGAGTCAGTGAAAGAAATGAGGGTGTACGGTCTGAGTCAGTGAAAGAAATGAGGGTGTATGGTCTCTGACTCAGTGACAGATGAGGGGGTACGGTCTGAGTCACTGACAGATGATGGGGTACTGTTTGAGTCACGGAGGGATGAGGCGGTACGGTCTGAGTCACTGAGAGATGAGGGGGTACGTTCTGAGTTACTGGATTTGAGGGGCTATGGTCTGAGTCAATAAGGGATGAGGGGGTACGGTCTGAGACACTGACAGATGAGGGGTACGGACTGAGTCACAGACAAATGAGGGGGTACAGTCTGAGTCACTGAGAGATGAGGGGGTATGTTCTGAGTCACTGGGAGATGAGGGGGTATGGTCTGAGTCACTGAGAGATGAGCGGGTACGGTCTGAGTCACTGAGAGATGAGGGGGTACGGTCTCTGAGTCACTGAGAGAAGAGGGGGTACGGTCAGAGTTACTGACAGATGAGGGGGTACGGTCTGAGTCACTGAGAGATGAGGGGGTACGGTCTGAGTCACTGACAGATGAGGGGGTTCGGTCTCTGAGTCACTGAGAGATGAGGGGGTACGATATGAGACTCTGAGAGATGAGGGGGTAGGGTCTGAGTCACTGACAGATGAGGGGTTTCAGTCTCTGAGTCACTAAGAGATGAGGTGGTACGGTCTGAGTCACGGACAGATGAGGGGGTACGGTCTGAATAACTGAGAGATGAGGGGGTTCGGTCTCTGAGTCACTGAGTGATGAGGGGGTTTGTTCTCTGAGTCACTAAGAGATGAGGGGGTTCAGTCTCTGAGTCACTGAGAGATGAGGGGGTACAGTCTGAGTCACTGAGGGATGAGGGGGTACGGTCTGAGTCACTGAAGGATGAGGGGGTACATTCTAAGTCAATGACAGATGAGGGGGTACGGTCTGAGCTACTGAGAGATGAGGGGTTACGGTCTAAGTCACTGACAGCTGAGGGGGTACGGTCTGGGTCACTGAGATGAGGGGGTATGGTCTGAGTCACTGACAGATGAGGGGGTACGGTCTGAGTCACTGAGAGATGAGAAGGTACGGTCTGAGTCACTGAGAGATGAGGGGGTATGGTCTGAGTCACTGACAGATGAGGGGTTTCGGTCTCTGAGTCACTGAGAGATGAGGGGGTACGGTCTGAGTCACGGACAGATGAGGGGGTACGGTCTGAATAACTGAGAGATGAGGGGGTACGGTCTGAGTCACTGAGAGATGAGGGGTTTCGGTCTCTGAGTCACTGAGTGATGAGGGGGTTTGGTCTCTGAGTCACTAAGAGATGAGGGGGTTCAGTCTCTGAGTCACTGAGAGATGAGGGGGTACGGTCTGAGTCACTGAGGGATGAGGGGGTACGGTCTGAGTCACTGAAGGATGAGGTGGTACATTCTAAGTCAATGACAGATGAGGGGGTACGGTCTGAGCTACTGAGAGATGAGGGGTTACGGTCTAAGTCACTGACAGATGAGGGGGTACGGTCAAAGTCACTGACAGATGAGGGTCTACGGTCTGGGTCACTGAGATGAGGGGGTATGGTCTGAGTCACTGACAGATGAGGGGGTACGGTCTGAGTAACTGAGAGATGAGGGGGTAAGGTCTGTGTTACTGAGAGAGGAGGGGGTACGATCTGAGTTAAGTAGAGATGAGGGGGTACGGTCTGAGTCACTGAGAGATGAGGGGTTACGGTCTGAGTCACTGAGAGATGAGGGGGTACGGTCTGAGTCACTGAGAGATGAGGGGGTATGGTCTGAGTCACTGACAGATGATGGGGTATGGTCTGAGTCACTGAGAGATGAGGGGGTACGGTCTGAGTCACTGAGAGATGAGTGTGTACGGTCTGAGTCACTGAGGGATGAGGGGGTACAGTCTGAGTCACTGACACATGATGGGGTACGGTCTGAGTCACTTAGTGATGAGGGGGTACGGTCTCTGAGTCACTGACAGATGAGGGGTTACGGTCTAAGTCACTGACAGATGAGGGGGTACAGTCTGAGTCACTAACACATGAGGGGGTAAGGTCTGAGTCACTGAGAGATGAGGGGGTACGGTCTCTGTGTCACTGACAGATGAGGGGGTACGGTCTCTGGGTCACTGACAGATGAGGGGGTACGGTCTGAGTCACTGAGGGATGAGGGGGTACGGTCTGAGTCACTGAGGGATGAGGGGGTACAGTCTGAGTCACTGACACATGAGGGGGTACAGTCTGAGTCACTGACAGATGAGGGGGTATGGTCTGAGTCACTGACAGATGAGAGGGTAAGGTCTGAGTCACTGACAGATGAGGGTGTACGGTCTGAATTACTGACAGATGAGGGGGTACGGTCTGAGTCACTGACAGATGAGGGGGTACGGTCTGAGTCACTGACAGATGAGGGGGTACGGTCTGAGTCACTGACTGATGAGGGGGTACGGTCTGAGTCACTGACAGATGAGGGTCTACGGTCTGAGTCACTGACTGATGAAGGGGTACGGTCTGAGTCACTGACAGATGAGGGGGTACGGTCTGAGTCACTGAGAGATGAGGGGGTACGGTCTGAGTCACTGAGAGATGAGGGGGGTACAGTCTGAGTCACTGAGAAATGAGGGGGTACGATCTGAGTCACTGAGGGATGAGGGGGTACAGTCTGAGTCACTGACAGTTGAGGCGGTACGGTCTGAGTCACTGACAGATGAGGGGGTACGGTCTGAGTCACTGAGAGATGAGAGGTTACGCTCTGAGTCACTGAGAGATGAGGGGCTACGGTCTCTGAGTCACTGACAGATGATGGGGTATGGTCTCTGAGTCACTGACAGATGAGGGTGTACGGTCTGAGTCACTGAGGGATGAGTGGGCATGGTCTGAGTCACTGAGGGATGAGGGGGTACAGTCTGAGTCACTGACACATGAGGAGGTACGGTCTGAGTCATTGAGAGATGAGGGGGTACGGTCTGAGTCACTGAGGGATGAGGGGGTACAGTCTGAGTCACTGACACATGAGGGGGCATGGTCTGAGTCACTGACAGATGAGGGGGTACGGTCTGAGTCACTGAGAGATGAGGGGGTACGGTGTGAGTCACTGAGAGAGATGAGGGGGTACTGTCTGAGTTACTGAAAGATGAGGGGGTACAGTCTGAGTCACTGACAGATGAGGGGGTATGCTCTGAGTCACTGACAGAATAGGGGGTACGGTCTGAGTCACTGAGAGGTCAGAGGATACGGCCTGAGTCATTGAGAGATGAGGGGGTACGGTCTGAGTTACTGAGAGAGATGAGGGGGTACGGTCTGAGTCACTGACAGATGAGGGGGTAAGGTCTGAGTCACTGACAGATGAGGGTGTACGGTCTGAGTCACTGAGAGATGAGGGGGTACAGTCTGAGTCACTGAGAGATGAGGGGGTACAATCGGAGTCACTGAGGGATGAGGGGGTACGGTCTGAGTCACTGACAGATGAGGTGGTACAGTCTGAATCACTGACAGATGAGGGGGTACAGTCTGAGTCACTGACAGATGAGGGGGTATGGTCTGAGTCACTGACAGATGTGGGGGTACGGTATGAGTCACTGACAGATGAGGGGGTACGGTCTGAGTCACTGAGAGATGAGGAGGTACGGTCTGAGTCACTGAGAGAGATGAGGGGTTACGGTCTGAGTCAGTGAGAGATAAGGGGGTACGGTCTGAGTTACTGAGAGATGAGGGGGTACGGTCTGAGTCACTGAGAGATGAGGGGGTACAGACTGACTCACTGAGAGATGAGGGGGTACGGTCTGAGTCACTGACAGATGAGGGGGTACGGTCTGAGTCACTGACAGATGAGGCAGTACGGTCTGAGTCACTGACAGATGAGGGGGTACGGTCTGAGTCACTGAGAGATTGGGGGGTACGGTCTGAGTCACTGAGAGATGAGGGGGTACGGTCTGAGTCACTGAGAGATGAGGGGGTACGGTCTGAGTCACTGAGAAATGAGGGTGTACGGTCTGAGTCACTGAGGGATGAGGGGGTACAGTCTGAGTCACTGACACATGATGGGGTACGGTCTGAGTCATTTAGAGATGAGGGGGTACGGTCTCTGAGTCACTGACAGATGATGGGTTACGGTCTAAGTCACTGACAGATGAGGGGGTACAGTCTGAGTCACTGACACATGAGGAGGTACGGTCTGAGTCATTGAGAGATGAGGGGGTACGGTCTGAGTCACTGAGGGATGAGGGGGTACAGTCTGAGTCACTGACACATGAGGGGGCATGGTCTGAGTCACTGACAGATGAGGGGGTACGGTCTGAGTCACTGACTGATGAGGGGTACGGTCTGAGTCACTGAGAGATGAGGGGGTACGGTGTGAGTCACTGAGAGAGATGAGGGGGTACTGTCTGAGTTACTGAAAGATGAGGGGGTACAGTCTGAGTCACTGACAGATGAGGGGGTATGCTCTGAGTCACTGACAGAATAGGGGGTACGGTCTGAGTCACTGAGAGGTCAGAGGATACGGCCTGAGTCATTGAGAGATGAGGGGGTACGGTCTGAGTTACTGAGAGAGATGAGGGGGTACGGTCTGAGTCACTGACAGATGAGGGGGTAAGGTCTGAGTCACTGACAGATGAGGGTGTACGGTCTGAGTCACTGAGAGATGAGGGGGTACAGTCTGAGTCACTGAGAGATGAGGGGGTACAATCGGAGTCACTGAGGGATGAGGGGGTACGGTCTGAGTCACTGACAGATGAGTGGGTACAGTCTGAATCACTGACAGATGAGGGGGTACAGTCTGAGTCACTGACAGATGAGGGGGTATGGTCTGAGTCACTGACAGATGTGGGGGTACGGTATGAGTCACTGACAGATGAGGGGGTACGGTCTGAGTCACTGAGAGATGAGGGGGTACGGTCTGAGTCACTGAGAGAGATGAGGGGTTACGGTCTGAGTCAGTGAGAGATAAGGGGGTACGGTCTGAGTTACTGAGAGATGAGGGGGTACGGTCTGAGTCACTGAGAGATGAGGGGGTACAGACTGACTCACTGAGAGATGAGGGGGTACGGTCTGAGTCACTGACAGATGAGGGGGTACGGTCTGAGTCACTGACAGATGAGGCAGTACGGTCTGAGTCACTGACAGATGAGGGGGTACGGTCTGAGTCACTGAGAGATTGGGGGGTACGGTCTGAGTCACTGAGAGATGAGGGGGTACGGTCTGAGTCACTGAGAGATGAGGGGGTACGGTCTGAGTCACTGAGAAATGAGGGTGTACGGTCTGAGTCACTGAGGGATGAGGGGGTACAGTCTGAGTCACTGACACATGATGGGGTACGGTCTGAGTCATTTAGAGATGAGGGGGTACGGTCTCTGAGTCACTGACAGATGATGGGTTACGGTCTAAGTCACTGACAGATGAGGGGGTACAGTCTGAGTCACTGACACATGAGGGGGTACGGTCTGAGTCACTGACTGTTGAAGGGGTACGGTCTGAGTCACTGAGAGATGAGGGTGTACGGTCTAATTCACGGACAGATGAAGGGGTACGGTCTGAGTCACTGAGAGATGAGGGGTACGGTCTGAGTCACTGACAGTTGAGACGGTACGGTCTGAGTCACTGACAGATGAGGGGGTACAGTCTGAGTCACTGACAGATGAGGGGGTACAGTCTGAGTCACTGACAGATGAGGGGGTACGGTCTGAGTCACTGAGAGATGAGGGGGTACGATCTGAGTCACTGAGAGAGATGAGGTGTTACGGTCTGAGTCAGTGAGAGATAAGGGGGTATGGTCTGAGTTACTGAGAGATGAGGGGGTACGGTCTGAGTCACTGAGAGATGAGGGGGTACGGTCTGAGTCACTGAAAGATGAGGGGGTACGGTCTGAGTCACTGAGAGATGAGGGGGTACGGTCTGAGTCACTGACAGATGATGGGGTATGGTCTCTGAGTCACTGACAGATGAGGGTGTACGGTCTGAGTCACTGAGGGATGAGTGGGCATGGTCTGAGTCACTGAGGGATGAGGGGGTACAGCCTGAGTCACTGACACATGAGGAGGTACGGTCTGAGTCATTGAGAGATGAGGGGGTACGGTCTGAGTCACTGAGGGATGAGGGGGTACAGTCTGAGTCACTGACACATGAGGGGGCATGGTCTGAGTCACTGACAGATGAGGGGGTACGGTCTGAGTCACTGACTGATGAGGGGTACGGTCTGAGTCACTGAGAGATGAGGGGGTACGGTGTGAGTCACTGAGAGAGATGAGGGGGTACTGTCTGAGTTACTGAAAGATGAGGGGGTACAGTCTGAGTCACTGACAGATGAGGGGGTATGCTCTGAGTCACTGACAGAATAGGGGGTACGGTCTGAGTCACTGAGAGGTCAGAGGATACGGCCTGAGTCATTGAGAGATGAGGGGGTACGGTCTGAGTTACTGAGAGAGATGAGGGGGTACGGTCTGAGTCACTGACAGATGAGGGGGTAAGGTCTGAGTCACTGACAGATGAGGGTGTACGGTCTGAGTCACTGAGAGATGAGGGGGTACAGTCTGAGTCACTGAGAGATGAGGGGGTACAATCGGAGTCACTGAGGGATGAGGGGGTACGGTCTGAGTCACTGACAGATGAGTGGGTACAGTCTGAATCACTGACAGATGAGGGGGTACAGTCTGAGTCACTGACAGATGAGGGGGTATGGTCTGAGTCACTGACAGATGTGGGGGTACGGTATGAGTCACTGACAGATGAGGGGGTACGGTCTGAGTCACTGAGAGATGAGGAGGTACGGTCTGAGTCACTGAGAGAGATGAGGGGTTACGGTCTGAGTCAGTGAGAGATAAGGGGGTACGGTCTGAGTTACTGAGAGATGAGGGGGTACGGTCTGAGTCACTGAGAGATGAGGGGGTACAGACTGACTCACTGAGAGATGAGGGGGTACGGTCTGAGTCACTGACAGATGAGGGGGTACGGTCTGAGTCACTGACAGATGAGGCAGTACGGTCTGAGTCACTGACAGATGAGGGGGTACGGTCTGAGTCACTGAGAGATTGGGGGGTACGGTCTGAGTCACTGAGAGATGAGGGGGTACGGTCTGAGTCACTGAGAGATGAGGGGGTACGGTCTGAGTCACTGAGAAATGAGGGTGTACGGTCTGAGTCACTGAGGGATGAGGGGGTACAGTCTGAGTCACTGACACATGATGGGGTACGGTCTGAGTCATTTAGAGATGAGGGGGTACGGTCTCTGAGTCACTGACAGATGATGGGTTACGGTCTAAGTCACTGACAGATGAGGGGGTACAGTCTGAGTCACTGACACATGAGGGGGTACGGTCTGAGTCACTGACTGTTGAAGGGGTACGGTCTGAGTCACTGAGAGATGAGGGTGTACGGTCTAATTCACGGACAGATGAAGGGGTACGGTCTGAGTCACTGAGAGATGAGGGGTACGGTCTGAGTCACTGACAGTTGAGACGGTACGGTCTGAGTCACTGACAGATGAGGGGGTACAGTCTGAGTCACTGACAGATGAGGGGGTACAGTCTGAGTCACTGACAGATGAGGGGGTACGGTCTGAGTCACTGAGAGATGAGGGGGTACGATCTGAGTCACTGAGAGAGATGAGGTGTTACGGTCTGAGTCAGTGAGAGATAAGGGGGTATGGTCTGAGTTACTGAGAGATGAGGGGGTACGGTCTGAGTCACTGAGAGATGAGGGGGTACGGTCTGAGTCACTGAAAGATGAGGGGGTACGGTCTGAGTCACTGAGAGATGAGGGGGTACGGTCTGAGTCACTGACAGATGATGGGGTATGGTCTCTGAGTCACTGACAGATGAGGGTGTACGGTCTGAGTCACTGAGGGATGAGTGGGCATGGTCTGAGTCACTGAGGGATGAGGGGGTACAGCCTGAGTCACTGACACATGAGGAGGTACGGTCTGAGTCATTGAGAGATGAGGGGGTACGGTCTGAGTCACTGAGGGATGAGGGGGTACAGTCTGAGTCACTGACACATGAGGGGGCATGGTCTGAGTCACTGACAGATGAGGGGGTACGGTCTGAGTCACTGACTGATGAGGGGTACGGTCTGAGTCACTGAGAGATGAGGGGGTACGGTGTGAGTCACTGAGAGAGATGAGGGGGTACTGTCTGAGTTACTGAAAGATGAGGGGGTACAGTCTGAGTCACTGACAGATGAGGGGGTATGCTCTGAGTCACTGACAGAATAGGGGGTACGGTCTGAGTCACTGAGAGGTCAGAGGATACGGCCTGAGTCATTGAGAGATGAGGGGGTACGGTCTGAGTTACTGAGAGAGATGAGGGGGTACGGTCTGAGTCACTGACAGATGAGGGGGTAAGGTCTGAGTCACTGACAGATGAGGGTGTACGGTCTGAGTCACTGAGAGATGAGGGGGTACAGTCTGAGTCACTGAGAGATGAGGGGGTACAATCGGAGTCACTGAGGGATGAGGGGGTACGGTCTGAGTCACTGACAGATGAGTGGGTACAGTCTGAATCACTGACAGATGAGGGGGTACAGTCTGAGTCACTGACAGATGAGGGGGTATGGTCTGAGTCACTGACAGATGTGGGGGTACGGTATGAGTCACTGACAGATGAGGGGGTACGGTCTGAGTCACTGAGAGATGAGGAGGTACGGTCTGAGTCACTGAGAGAGATGAGGGGTTACGGTCTGAGTCAGTGAGAGATAAGGGGGTACGGTCTGAGTTACTGAGAGATGAGGGGGTACGGTCTGAGTCACTGAGAGATGAGGGGGTACAGACTGACTCACTGAGAGATGAGGGGGTACGGTCTGAGTCACTGACAGATGAGGGGGTACGGTCTGAGTCACTGACAGATGAGGCAGTACGGTCTGAGTCACTGACAGATGAGGGGGTACGGTCTGAGTCACTGAGAGATTGGGGGGTACGGTCTGAGTCACTGAGAGATGAGGGGGTACGGTCTGAGTCACTGAGAGATGAGGGGGTACGGTCTGAGTCACTGAGAAATGAGGGTGTACGGTCTGAGTCACTGAGGGATGAGGGGGTACAGTCTGAGTCACTGACACATGATGGGGTACGGTCTGAGTCATTTAGAGATGAGGGGGTACGGTCTCTGAGTCACTGACAGATGATGGGTTACGGTCTAAGTCACTGACAGATGAGGGGGTACAGTCTGAGTCACTGACACATGAGGGGGTACGGTCTGAGTCACTGACTGTTGAAGGGGTACGGTCTGAGTCACTGAGAGATGAGGGTGTACGGTCTAATTCACGGACAGATGAAGGGGTACGGTCTGAGTCACTGAGAGATGAGGGGTACGGTCTGAGTCACTGACAGTTGAGACGGTACGGTCTGAGTCACTGACAGATGAGGGGGTACAGTCTGAGTCACTGACAGATGAGGGGGTACAGTCTGAGTCACTGACAGATGAGGGGGTACGGTCTGAGTCACTGAGAGATGAGGGGGTACGATCTGAGTCACTGAGAGAGATGAGGTGTTACGGTCTGAGTCAGTGAGAGATAAGGGGGTATGGTCTGAGTTACTGAGAGATGAGGGGGTACGGTCTGAGTCACTGAGAGATGAGGGGGTACGGTCTGAGTCACTGAAAGATGAGGGGGTACGGTCTGAGTCACTGAGAGATGAGGGGGTACGGTCTGAGTCACTGACAGATGAGGGGGTACGGTCTGAGTCACTGAGAGATGAGGGGTTACAGTCTGACTCTCTGTGAGATGAGGGGGTACAGTCTCTGTGAGATGAGGGGGTACAGTCTCTGAGAGATGAGGGGGTACAATCTCTGAGAGATGAGGGGGTACGGTCTCTGAGAGATGAGGGGGTACGGTCTCTGAGAGATGAGGGGGTATGTTCTCTGAGAGATGAGGGGGTATGGTCTCTGTGAGATGAGGGGGTACGGTCTCTGAGAGATGAGGGTGTACGGTCTCTGAGAGATGAGGAGGTACGGTCTCTGAGAGATGAGGGGGTACGGTCTCTGTGAGATGAGGAGGTACGGTCTCTGAGAGATGAGGGGGTATGGTCTCTGAGAGATGAGGGGGTATGGTCTCTGAGAGATGAGGGGGTACGGTCTCTGTGAGATGAGGGGTATGGTCTCTGAGAGATGAGGGGGTACTGTCTCTGTGAGATGAGGGGGTACAGTCTCTGAGAGATGAGGGGGTACTGTCTCTGTGAGATGAGGGGGTACTGTCTCTGTGAGATGAGGGGTACGGTCTCTGTGAGATGAGGGGGTACGGTCTCTGTGAGATGAGGGGGTACGGTCTCTGAGAGATGAGGGGGTACGGTCTCTGAGAGATGAGGGGGTACGGTCTCTGAGAGATGAGGGGGTACAATCTCTGAGAGATGAGGGGTATGGTCTCTGAGAGATGAGGGGTATGGTCTCTGAGAGATGAGGGGTACGGTCTCTGAGAGATGAGGGGTATGGTCTCTGAGAGATGAGGGGTACGGTCTCTGAGAGATGAGACTGTATGGTCTCTGTGAGATGAGGGGTACAGTCTCTGAGAGATGAGACGGTATGGTCTCTGAGAGATGAGGGGTACAGTCTCTGAGAGATGAGGGGGTACAGTCTCTGAGAGATGAGGGGGTACAGTCTCTGAGAGATGAGGGGGTACAATCTCTGAGAGATGAGGGGTACGGTCTCTGAGAGATGAGGGGGTATGGTCTCTGAGAGATGAGGGGTACAGTCTCTGAGAGATGAGGGGGTACGGTCTCTGAAACAATCGGATTATGTTCCATTGCTTCCAACCTGACCCAGAACTCCCCCCAATTGGCCATTTTCAGGCAATGAGACCTGTGTCCAGTAAAACATTTGTAAAATTCTGGACTAGGTGGAGGGCACTTGGCCAATCATGCCTACCCCATCAAACATGCAGAGTGGACCATGTATTTATACAGCACCTTTGTTATAGGAAACATCCCAAGTGGCAGAGAGGAGCAGTAGCTGGAGAATTGGGAGAGGTTATCGAAGGTTTCGTGGATGAGTTGGGTTTTGAGTATATTTTAGTGATGCATGGACGGAGTTGATTGTCAATGGAGTTGCAGGAAATTGAGTCAAGATGCATGGTGTATCCTACCAATTATTGAATGAGGGGGATGGATATACAGGAGGATAAAGGTTACGCGAGGTACTGAAAGACTAGAGAAGGTTCTGGAGGCCTGGTCTGATCGGTTGAGGCCTTAGAGAGAGAAATAATTTTGGATTATCCTGTCACAGAGTTCATTTCTTGCACCAACATCTATTGACCCCCCTTAAAGGTTGCTGTGCTGAAGTTCCTGAAACACTAGTTTGAATTGGCCTTGCTTGATATTCACGTGTGTGTGTGCTTCCCAGGCAATGTCACTGGTTAGTGGCAATGACCAGGGACTCAGTCAGAATACTGATATCTAGATGAAATCAACGGGAACTCAGGGAGTCACAGGGAGAGGTTTCATTAACTTCAGTTCCAAAATCTTCTTCCAAATCAGATTTTTGAATAGGGGTTTTTATGCCTTCATAACATCAAACATACTCATAAAATGGACAGAGTTTATGACCACCTTCTACATGTCAATAACTAGCGAACAGCTTATGAAATCCATACTTACTGTGAATGATTTATAACACTCATTGCATGCTAAAGAGAGGAATGTTCAGATCAGACAGCTTGGATCCCAGTTCCTGCTGAATTAGGGCAGCTGCTGCAAGGCAATATTTAGACTCAGTGCCCTGGGCTAGAAGGGCCAATGTTTGTGAAAATAAATATAATTTGAAAGCTTGTCCAGTGGATGAGCCAGAACTTGCTCTAGTTGAACACTGGACCAAAGCCCATGACCATTAGCACCCTCACCTTGTCTCTATCAGTCTCCTTGTCTGTTTTCAGGCTGAAGCAGGTGGAATGTAGCCTTGAGTCTGAAACTGAGCTCCACTCTCTGTTTCAATCCGTCACTAATCTTACTTATATTCACCTGCATACTTGCCTCCCGCTCCCCTGAGCTCACACCCTACCAACTATGAAACCCTAACCCTGCTTCTACCATCCCATGACTCAATTTCTCTGGAAACCTCCTCATTCCTCCCTACATAAACCGCAATTTGTCCAAATCTCCACTGCTTACATCCAGTCTTGCACTGAGTCCCTCTCTTTCATCGTACCTGTCCCAGTCATAGCTGTCTCAGTCATACCTGTCCCAATCAATCTCCACTAGTTTTCTCCCAATGCACCAAATTCCAATGTCCCTTAACTACAAATCACATGATCTTGACTCGCTCGCCCTGCAATCTTCTGCCATTTACTATGGCCCATGAAACACGTTACAGCAGGTGGTGAGTAACCTGCAGCCTACAGGCCGCATGTGGCCCATCAGGGTTCTGAGTGCAGCCCATGAGACATCTTGTCGACTGTAACCCACACACAGGAAAAGGAATCCAGCTGCAGTCATCATTGATGCATTTAGCTCAGTGACTGTCGGCTTGCAACACCACTTGACAGGAGACAAGACAATACTGTTGAAAGTTTTCACTCTGGTTCTTGCTAGCATTTGCACTGTGCTGTGTGTTATTCAGAATAAGTGAAAGCAAGTTAAATTGAATTGAAAAACATTATATGGCAAAAGCATCGGCTTCTCACTCAATGAATTAGGTGTCACTTACAAGTAGCTGAGCTATGCCGCACATTGGTAATGTTCGGTATTTTTGTTTCATTCAGACGTGTATTCAAGTAATTAGCAATAAATTATTACCTTGTTTTACAGCATTTGTAAAGCACAAGGAAACAAATGATTTCAGTGTCGCCAGAGTACTGCCAGTTATGAAATTTATTGTAGTCTTAGCTGAAGCAGGTAGACTTTGAGGAAACAAAAATTATGACCTTGTGAAACCATAATATCTGTTTGTGAAGAGAAGTTTTAATTCGTGCAGTGCGATGTTGATTCTGTGAGTACAATAACTTTAAGGTAGTCTAGTCTGATTTGTTCCACTAGTGGTTGAGGGAGGTAGACTGCTGGAGACAACATTAACAGTCAGCAGGCCTCGCAACTCTTCAGGACAGATCCAACCAGAAGTCACAGAGTATAATGTCGATAAGACAAGCATAAATATTTCTTTTGTTTTTACCATCTGAAGTTGATAACAATTCTATTAATATGTGAATAATTAAACATTTTCTGTAACTCATTATGAAATATTCGGCATGTATTAAATGTATGTTATCTTATTTTTGGGGGTCGTGGTTAGTGCGCATGCCTGGTTTCAAACTTACAGCCCACTCACTAGCCTAGGTTGCTCATCATTGCATTAGGTTGTCCTTTGGTCTGATATGAACCCGGTCTGGGTGATGTAAACATGGTCTGGGTGATGTAAACATGGTCCGGGTGATGTAAACCCAGTCTGGGTGATGTAAACTCGGTCTGGGTGATGTAAACATGGTCTGGGTGATGTAAACCCGGTCTGGGTAACGTAAACCCGATCTGGGTGATGTAAACATGGTCTGGGTGACGTAAACCCGGTCTGGGTGATGTAAACATGGTCTGGGTGATGTAAACATGGTCTGGGTGACGTAAACCCGGTCTGGGTGATGTAAACATGGTCTGGGTGATGTAAACCCGGTCTGGGTGATGTAAACCCGATCTGGGTGATGTAAACATGGTCTGGGTGACGTAAACCCGGTCTGGGTGATGTAAACATGGTCTGGGTGATGTAAACCTGGTCTGGGTGACGTAAACCTGGTCTGGGTGATGTAAACATGGTCTGGGTGATGTAAACCCGGTCTGGGTGATGTAAACCCGGTCTGGGTGATGTAAACCTGGTCTGGGTGACGTAAACCCGGTCTGGGTGATGTAAACCCGGTCTGGGTGATGTAAACTCGGTCTGGGTGACGTAAACCTGGTCTGGGTGACGTAAACTCGGTCTGGGTGATGTAAACCTGGTCTGGGTGATGTAAACTCGGTCTGGGTGATGTAAACATGGTCTGGGTGACGTAAACTCAGTCTGGGTGACGTAAACATGGTCTGGGTGATGTAAACCCGGTCTGGGTGACGTAAACCCGGTCTGGGTAATGTAAACCCGGTCTGGGTGACGTAAACCCGGTCTGGGTGATGTAAACCCGATCTGGGTGATGTAAACATGGTCTGGGTGATGTAAACCCGGTCTGGGTGATGTAAACCAGGTCTGGGTGACGTAAACCCGGTCTGGGTGACGTAAACCAGGTCTGGGTGATGTAATCATGGTCTGGGTGACGTAAACCCAGTCTGGGTGACGTAAACCAGGTCTGGGTGATGTAAACTCAGTCTGGGTGACGTAAACATGGTCTGGGTGACGTAAACCCGGTCTGGGTGACATAAACCAGGTCTGGGTGATGTAAACTCAGTCTGGGTGACGTAAACATGGTCTGGGTGACGTAAACCCGGTCTGGGTGATGTAAACATGGTCTGGGTGACGTAAACCCGGTCTGGGTGACGTAAACCCGGTCTGGGTGATGTAAACATGGTCTGGGTGACGTAAACCCGGTCTGGGTGACGTAAACCCGGTCTGGGTGATGTAAACCCGGTCTGGGTGATGTAAACATGGTCTGGGTGATGTAAACATGGTCTGGGTGATGTAAACCCGGTCTGGGTGATGTAAACCCGGTCTGGGTGCTCTGCATGTGTAGTGGAGCTCAGCTCCAACTCAGATCTATCCTTTGGAACTCCTTCCCTAAAGATCCCCTTTGCTACTTTCCTCAAAACATTTTGAACCATGCTTTTGCTCAACTCAGTTACTTCTTAAAATACGCCTTAGTCCAATCAGACATGAATAACCTCAGGATGCTGTATTCAGATATGAATAACCTCAGGATGCTGTATAATGCTAAGGACTTTGTGAAGTCTACTTTGGGGGGTTAACAGGAACAGGTTTGGCTGAGATGTTGAAAAACTTTCTGATGTTCAATATCTGGCACCATGTGGACAGAATGTCCTCTTGGACACGGTGCCAAAGCTGTCCAATGCCAGTGAGGTCCAAGCAAGGAGTCAGTGGCTCAAAGTAGAGGCGAGAGAACATTAAAGCAAGACAAAGGCTCTCGTACCAACTGAAACATCAATGCTCTATTCCAGATCCTCCCAGAACCGCAAAATCTTAAGAACATTTTTACAGTGTCAGCAAGTCAGAGAAATTTACACCGGCACAGTGACAGTTTAATATAATATAGTGAATATAATATAATATAGTGAATTTGGAATAAAACTGAGACAGCCCTGGGGATTGAGCAATGCAGAGAAAATATATTTTGGTCCACACACAGCAGAATATAAATGTTATAAACAAGAGAAGAATTATAACATTTTATTCTCTGGTATCTATTCCTGTCCAACCAGATCATTGTGTAAGTAATAACACTGCACTTGTACCATTATTAAGGGGCAGATTTGAAGGTGGTTACTGCATATGGATTTCAAACTGAGCTTCCTGGATGCTAAGAGAGTGTGTGAGAGATCAGAGTCCCGTGTGCGCATTCATTGATTTACTCACATGTTACCTTTGTTGGCAGAGCTGCTCTGATTACTATGAGACAATGATTGCAGTGTTTCATATTGGGTAGCTTACGCTGTCTGTCGATAGTGAACAATGATGG
Organism: Isurus oxyrinchus; assembly: GCA_026770705.1. NCBI lineage: Eukaryota > Metazoa > Chordata > Chondrichthyes > Lamniformes > Lamnidae > Isurus > Isurus oxyrinchus. Next base: position 23,256,754 of record JANJGN010000031.1, on the reverse strand, counting down.
TGAGAGTGGGGGGGGGGTCACATTGGTTCTGCATCTGGGGCGAGACATTTGAAAAATCATCTATTTCATGTTTCCAGCAGTCTCATTTCTCAATTTGCTTCTGCACACGTGAGTGAAGTGAGAATGATCATTTTGAATTGGTTCAGGTTCATTGGGGCAAAATGTCCCCATAATAATTCCTCACAGGAGAGGTGGGATATTGGAAATAGTAACTCCTTCAGTTGTTCCGTGGTTGGATTTGGCACTATGGGGAGGGGTTTACCTTGCATCTAACCTGAATTGTTTTTGACTCAAGGTGGTTTGCAATAATAGTGCAGGCTAAACATTATAAGCTCTTACTGCTGATGTGGAGGTGGGCTGGATTGAAGTGAGGCCACAGGTAGGAATACAGCATTGCAGTGCTAGAGCTGAGCTGTTGTGCCTGTGTTTAATGAGGCTCTGCACCAACAGTGAAAGATTTGCCATTACTGCCTGAGGGTGTCTAAAATTGGAAAGTGTTACATTTGAAACACCCTCACATTCTGTTTTTCCCAAACATTCAATCTTTTTCTCCCCGCATTCCCTGTTCTGTCTACAAATTTTTACTTTCTTCTTATTTTCTGACCCCACTAAATCCTCTTTTACCTCCTTTTAAATCACTGACCCTCCCGTGCAATCGAGAACAAATAAAGAAAGACTTGAATTTATATAGCACCTTTCGTGATCACCAAACATCCCAAAATGTTTCACCGCCAATGAAGTACTTTGGAAGTGTGTTCACTGTTATAATGTACAAAATACAGCAGCCAATTTGTGCACAATACACTCTCACAAACATCAATGAGATGATGACAAGATCATCAGTATTTTGTGATTGAGGGATAAGTATTGGCCAGGAGACCTGGGTTAACTCCATTGCTCTTCTTTGAAATAATCCTCTGGCATCAATGATGTCCATCTGAGAAGGAACAGAGCATCTCAGTTTAACATCACATTCAAAAGTTGGCACATCTGGCAGTGCAGTAATCCCTCAATACTGCCCCTCCAACAATGTGCAGCACTCCCTCAGTACTTACTGATTCTCCAACAATGCAGCTCTCAGTCAGTACTACCCCTCGACAGAGCTATAGTCCCTCAGTACTGACCTCTGAACAATGTCGGAGAGGCAGTGCTGAGGGACTACTGCACTGTCAGAGAGGCAGTGCTGAGGGACTACTGCACTGTCAGAGAGGCAGTATTGAGGGACTACTGCACTGTCAGAGAGGCAGTGCTGAGGGAGTGCTGCACTGTTAGAGAGGCAGTATTGAGGGACTACTGCACTGTCAGAGAGGCAGTGCTGAGGGAGTGCTGCACTGTTAGAGGGGCAGTACTGAGGGAGTGCTGCACTGTTAGAGGGGCAGTACTGAGGGAGTGCTGCACTGTTAGAGGGGCAGTACTGAGGGAGTGCTGCACTGTCGGAGGGTCAGTACTGAGGGAATGTTGCACTGCCAGAGCAACAGTATTAGGAAGTCCTCTACTGTTAGATGATCAGTGCTGAGGGAGCATTGCACTGGCAGAGGGACTATCCTAAAGGAGTGCAGCACTGTTAAGCAGCATGAATGATGAAATGCGGAAGTGTTGGGGTGTCAGTACCGAGGGATGCAGTACTTTCCGATGCAGCACTAATGGGGACTGCATTGTCAGAGAGGCAGTACTGAGGGCATGCTGCACTGTTGGAAGGTCGATACTTAAGGAATTCTGTACTGTGGGAGGATTCAGTGCCGAGGGAGCACTGGACTATTGGATGGGCCTGCGTTGAGGAAGTGCTGCACAGTTGCAGGTTCAGAACTAAAGGATTGCTGCATTGTTGGAGAGCCAGTCCTAAAAGAGCTGAGCAATGTCAGAGGGACAGTATTGAGTGAAGACTGCACCTTTGAGGGGCCATGCTGAGGGAGGGCTGCACTGTTGGAGGGGCTATGCTGAGGGAGGGCTGCACTGTTGGAGGGGCCATGCTGAGGGAGGGCTGCACTGTTGGAGGGGCTATGCTGAGGGAGGGCTGCACTGTTGGAGGGGCCATGCTGAGGGAGGGCTGCACTGTTGGAGGGGCCGTGCTGAGGGAGGGCTGCACTGTTGGAGGGGCTATGCTGAGGGAGGGCTGTACTGTTGGAGGGGCCATGCTGATGGAAGGCTGCACTGTTGGAGGGGCCGTGCTGAGGGAGAGCTGCACTGTTGGAGGGGCTATGCTGAGGGAGGGCTGCACTGTTGGAGGGGTCATGCTGAGGGAGGGCTGCACTGTTGGAGCAGCCATGCTGAGGGAGGGCTGCACTGTTGGAGGGGCCGTGCTGAGGGAGGGCTGCACTGTTGGAGGGGCAGTGCTGGGGGAGGGCTGCACTGTTGGAGGGGCCATGCTGAGGGAGGGCTGCACTGTTGGAGGGGCCGTGCTGGGGGAGGGCTGCACTGTTGGAGGGGTCATGCTGAGGGAGGGCTGCACTGTTGGAGGGGCTGTGCTGAGGGAGGGCTGCACTGTTGGAGGGGTCATGCTGAGGGAGGGCTGCACTGTTGGAGCAGCCATGCTGAGGGAGGGCTGCACTGTTGGAGGGGCCGTGCTGAGGGAGGGCTGCACTGTTGGAGGGGCCGTGCTGAGGGAGGGCTGCACTGTTGGAGGGGCCGTGCTGAGGGAGGGCTGCACTGTTGGAGGGGCCGTGCTGAGGTTGGGCTGCCTTGTCGGGTGTACTACTGTCAGATATGATGTAAAATCAAGGTCCTTTCTCCCTCTCAGCTGGATGAAAAAGAGGCCATGACAGAGTCGGAAAGTTCTAGCAACTTCATCAACACTCCTCCCTCAATCACCATCAAAAAAAAGAGCAGATCAGTTCATCATTCTTTTGTCCCCATGAGTCCTGTAACAAAAGAGCAGAACAGTTTTGGGCCACGAAAAATCTGGCTCCACCACACACAACCGGATTGTCAGCGTCCCTCACCTAGTGCCACATTCCAGCCAATTGATGTACGTGTCAGGGGCCAGGATTTTACTGTGGGTGTGCGTGGGTGGGCCCGACACACCGGAATGTAAAATGACAGGTGATGATGTTAAGCCTGTTTCCCAACATCATCGCGCTGCCTCGCAATATTCCATTCGGCGGGCACATGTCACAGACTCAGCGCGCACCCACTGATAACTGAAAGGCCCATTAAGGCCGCTAACGTACTAATTAACTCCAAATTTACGCTGCGCGGCCAATCCTACGGATGGCGGGCAGGCAAAAGGACCAAGCAGCCTTTACATATTTTAGGAAACCTCATCCACCAGCGGGATGAGGTTTCCTAAAATTTTTACAAATTGAATAAAAACTTTTATTGCAAAGTGAAAACATGTCCCATCTGATGTAACACAGTCACATGAGGGGACATGTTCAATTAAATTATTCATTCTTTTAATAATTTCTTTAAAAAGCATTTCAGTCTTTCTGAGGCAGCTCTGTGCCTCAGGGAGACTGAAGCGTTCTTTCACGTGCATGCGCAAAGAGCGCTGGGCCTGGCTCTCCCTCCTCCTCCTGCCCACTCAGCGCTAACCCTCGCAATCCACGCTGGGCGGGCCTTAATTGGCACGCCTGTGTGAAATCGCGGTGCCAAGCTGATCGCGGGCAGCGCTTCACTCAGCGACTGCTGCTGCCCGCTCCTATCGAGCCTGCCTGACGTGGGAAATATTCAGGCCATGATGCACGGAACAGGGCTGGGTGTGTTTCTAGATGAGATTGCTGAGTGACTTATTATTCAGTCTGAAATGAGCTTTTGCAAAGCTCTGTGAGAGATGCAGCTTTTAAAGGACCCAAGGTGGATGCAGCCTTTATTTTTCAGCACACTTTTCTATTATTCATTTCTGTTGGCATTTTTCTGGAAAGACTCCCTCCATTATTTAAAACAGACTGGGAGGCTTTTCACTTTCTGCTATTGTTTCCATGCAACTCAAACCAACCCAATATTTTAATTGTCAAACATTTACAAGCATTCAACAAAACTGGAAGAACTGACAGAAAGAGACGGCATGAAAAGGAATCCTTACAAAAATATCTTTAACAAAAGCTCAAAGAGAGACAAGGCGTCAAATTAAAGGCCCTGCTGTTCAGCAACTCAGGTTACAAGAACTTTCTACCACGTCTTTTATGTCCTCAGAACATTCCAAAGCACCTCAAGCTCTGAAGTGTTTCTGAAGTCTGGTTGCTGTGGCCATGTAAGGAATTCAGCAGAAAATTTGCACACAACAAGGTCCCAAAAACAGCAGCATGATAACTTATCAGATAATTGTTTTAGTTTTGTTAGTTGAGGAATCAATGGTCATCAGAACACTAGGGAAGGCATGAGTTCCCCTTCAAATAAAGCAATGAGATCTTTCATATCTGCCTGCGACCAGGCAAAGCCATAGTCCAAGGTCTCATCCAAAAGATGTTCAGAACCTTGAGCAATACAGAACTCCCTCAGCAGTGCATTGAATGGTCAGTTTAGACTATATGCTTGGGAGTAGGGATTGAACCCATAACCTTCTGCTCAGAGGCAAGAATGCTCTTTGAAGTACTCCACTCACAGTGTTTCCGTTTTGAAGTGGAATATGTTGAAAGAAGGCTAGAAAGAAATGTAACTGCACCGCAGTAAATCTTAAGATAAAAGCGAAAAACTGCGGATGCTGCAAATCCAAAACAAAAACAAAAATAAAAATACCTGGAAAAACTCAGCAGGTCTGACAGCATCTGCAGAGAGGGACACAATTAACGTTTCAAGTCCGTATGACTCTTCACCAGAACTGTTCAAAATCATGAGGGGGCTGCATAGGGTAGATGGGGACAAACTGTTCCTGCTCATAAAAAAGGTCAAGAACAAGGGGGCACAGGTTTAAAGTGATTTGCAAAAGCAGTAAATGTGATGTGAGAAAAATATTTTCACTCAGCAAGTGGTTTGACTCTGGAATGCACTGCCTGGAAGTGTGGTGAAGGACAGGTTCAATTGAGGCATTAAAGAGGACATTAGATAATTACTTGAATAGAAGCAATGTGCAAGGATACAGGAAAAAGGCAGGAGAATGGCACTAGGTCATAATGTTCATTCGGAGAGCCGGTGCAGACACGATGGGCTGAATGGCCTCCTTCTGTGTTGTAACATTCTGTGATTCTGTGATGTCCCAGAACTGCTGTATTGTGCCCCCCACAATGTGTTTGCTCATGTTCAATGGGAAGTCCTTGAATATAGGAGGGGATAAAAGTGGAGGGATTCCAGGAGGTAGTTGGCCTGATTCCCTAGTCCATCCTTTGACATTCCCACACTATTGGTAGCTGGGCCCTATTGGCGCACCGGCAGGGGATGAAGCGTATTCTTACTGGAAACTCCTGCCTTCAATAAACTGCAAAGGAATTGTTCCAAATTCATCCAGCTTCTGATAGCCTTCTTGAAATATTAAATCTGTTCCTCTCCACAGAGGCTGTCAAATCTGCTCAGTATTTCCAACATTTTCTGTTTTTATTTCATTTAACTTTGGACTGTTGTCATAAGTTTTGTGGGAGACCTTTATCCCACCTGTGGTTATGCTTACCTTGTCAGTATAACTGCCAACTGATGAGCACTAACTACACTTAACAGATTGTGAACTGACGAATTGCTATTTCAAAACCAAACCACTCCTAATTAAGATGAATTAGATCTCTGAGAGTGTATCACAAATACTGGTTAATTAAAGGATCTACAACAAAAATTCGCTGTGGTTTTCACAATTAAACAACACTGATTCTTGGAGAAGGAATATTTTCCCCTCACCTAAATACTCTTTCCATTTTCTTTATGTGGTGGTGGGGATGCTTAATTTAGTGTAAATCAAGTTGAAGGATATCAGTAAGATAAATGCAAAATACTGCAGATTCTGGAAATCTGAAACAAAAACAGAAAATGCTGGAAAAACTCAGCCGGTCTGGCAGCATCCGTGGAGAGAGAAACAGAGTTAATGTTTTCAAGTCCGTATGACCCTTCTTCAGACAGATTCAAAACGTTAACTCTGTTTCTCTCTTCACAGATGCTGCCAGACCTGCTGAGTTCTTCCAGCGTTTTCTATTTTTGTTTGTGAAGGATATCAGTGCCGGTGGAGTGTTTCCCCACTTTGAGAAAGTCATGTGAACATTTAACATCCCCTTCATCAGCTCTCCAAACAGACACAGTCTTTCCCTTTTCACCCTGACATGTCCTTCATTGTTTTGAAAAGCTGTATTAACTTTCATCTGCTCCAGTGGGAACTGTTACAATATTTCCTCTTCTCAGAACTCTAGTTCCCCCATTCCTGTCCTCATGGTGAACCTACACTGTCCATTTCTTCCAGATTTATTTCTTTCCCAGTGCTTGGTACTGTCACTGTGGCCTCGCCATTGCCTTGCACAAAGTGATCATCAGCTCTTTGCTCTTGAACTCTTTAGTCCATTGATAAAACCCAAAATGTTGTTGGAACTTTATAACTTGAGTTGCAGCATTTGCACATCTGGAGTGATGTATTTTACCCCGTGCCTCCCTGCGCTTTCACCACCTTTCAGTTGAGCTGATATTCCTATTTTTTCACTTTACCTCCCACCACTGTGTTGCTTACTTCATTATTTAGTAATATGCAATTAATGGATCATTGCTTGTTCTACTAACTTGTCTGGTTTCTCCTGAGGTATTTTGCAGTTCTCACTGTTTAAATCTCCTAACTTTTGTGCCTCAACTAAATTCAGTATTGTGCACAAGCCCAATTCAGCCTCGCGTTGAGAGGGAGGCTGGAATTTTCCAGCCGGCCCTGCAGTGAGCTCCCCCACGGCGGGGCCAGCGAGCCAGTGAAACCTCCAGAGGGTCCCGCTGGCGTGAGGGGCTGGAAAATTCCAGCCCAAGGCTGACCCCAGTGCTGCTACCTGGGGGGGTACATCATTTCCAACACTTCTCCAATTTGAGCAACACACACCCTGGGCTGAATTTCCTGTCTGTCGGGCGGGCAGAGCTGACCCAATCGGGGGCCGCGGCGACATTTTACGTGGACGGGCCAATTAAGGCCCACCCAACGTGCCATCTGCAGGGAAGCTCCCTGTGTGGGCAGGGAGGAAACCCTTAAGATTGAGAGTGCGCTCTTTCACACATGTGCATGAAAAGGTGCACTCATCTCCCTGAGGCTAAGTGCAGCCTCAGGGAGATCGGCTCTACTTTTAAAAATATTAAAAATAGAGAAAATAAATTCCCCTTACATGTCACATAAGTTGGGACATGTTCATAATTTCCATAACAACTTTATTAAAATTTTTAAAGCCCTACATAAAAGCTCATCCCGCCAGTGGATGGGGCTCCTGGTCTGCTCACCAACCTTAAGGTTGGACGGGCAGGTCCACTAATTACTTTAATTGATCCTATCGATGGCCTCAAATGGCCTTTGACAGGTCGGCAGGCAGCCAGCTGATTTCGCTGAACCCCCACCTTCCTGAAAATTTAAACGGGGCGCGGTGACATCGGGAATTCCGCCCAACGTCACCATGCGTCATTTTACGGGTCGGCAAGCAGGCCCTGCCCCCTCTCGCTGATGGCAAAATCCTGCCCTATCCATCAAGCCACGTCTGAAAATCCACAGCCGCAACATCTACTACACTCACTTCATCTAATCACTTCAAAAAAATTCTATCAAATTAGTCAAACATAGCGTATCTCTAACAAGTCCATGCTGGCTCACCTTAATTGTCCATTTCTAAAAGGTCACCAAATTGATCTTGACCTGTGGATTCTAAAAATTGCTCACAATAGATAGTTAAGCCCTTGCTCCAACAGATAGGGTGGTCATTACTGGACAAACAGGGTAAACGTCAGCAGTAACCTTTCGCCCACTAAGGGTCTGTAAGCCTTACCTCCGTTGGAGCTCTCTGGGCTAATTAAGTGTTATATGCTTCTCCCCCACCCACCCTTAGGCAGTGAGTCACTTCCAGCCCCCATTTGTGCTCCTCCTTCTTGATCATTTTAGCTAAGCTGGGCTATGGTTCTATCATGTTTGAGGCCAGGCAGTCAATTGGTTTTTCCAAGTGGGTCCATCAGAGACAGACACAATCCTGTCTTCTCCTGGGGTAGGAGTCATTGCCATCAGAACAGGAACACCACTTTTTTATTTTTGTGCTTCCCCTTAGCCCAAGGATACCAATTACAATGCTGTAACCGCCAACACAGCTAAAATCAGCTAAGCCGATGTCTGGTTTAACTCTGCACTGAGAACAATTATAAATTAAGACAAATTGGGATATCTCAGTCTCATCTTACCTACAATCACTAGCCCATAAATCACATCCCTTACCAAGTTAAGTAAGGTCAACCTCAAACAGTTGGTACAACAAGAATTGCAACACAAATCATGCAGTCCTGAGGCAGCAATTAGCATAAAATCCTTCACATGAATGATGATTGAAAATCTCTGTCCTTTCATAAATAATATCTTGAGCACAAAATGGGACCAATAAAGATTTAAAATGGTTAAAGGCAATTCAAAATAAAGCAACATTTTCCCTTGTTTATTTTTTAAAAAAGCTTCCCATTTACCCTGGAGCACACAAGGCAGTCATACCAAGAAACTGATCGCATGATAAAACCCCTAGATATAATTCATTATCTTACAAAGCAGTTTAGGACTCATTTTACCTGCCATTTCTTCAAATCACAAAAAAATGATCTATTCAATATTAAAAATATTTGATGATCTGCAAACCTTTCTTCCCTCGTTCTCTTTCTCCATCTGTCTTCCCTTCTCTCCAAATGACTTCAGGGGCTCCCATTCATCTCATAGTGAATTCCAGTGCAAATCTAGTCTCTGTTCTATTTCAGAATTTATCTCACTCATAGTTCAACATTACTCAGGTAAAAAGTGGCTGTCGACAATTTGATTTGCCTTCTGAGAATCAAGAAACTATTACATTTAAGCTTTGAGAGATTGTGGAATGAGAGAAAGGCCATTTGGACAATAGAGCCTCACCTTTCAATGGAATAACTGTGATTGAGTGAGTGACTGAGCTTGAGTTTGTTTATGAACATCCTTGGATCAAACTGTGTTGCAAAACCTCCATAGGTTCCTTGAAGAATGCCTGGACTCAGGGATGAAGAGTTGCCAATTGTGCCAAGGTACCAGAGGGCTGTAACCTTGTGCGAATCTTTAGGAGAGGAGAAGGCCGAGGGTAGAGGGTGTGGAGCAGTGAATGGAAGGGCGGTAGCTGACTTCCTCACAAGTCAGGGGAGCTGAAGCTACAACATCTGCATTATTGGGAACTAGCAGTTTATTAGAAGAGTATCAGGAAAGTGCACCAGAGCTGAGGGCTTGATTGGATAAGTTTATTGTTTATCAGTGGATGAAGCAGAATTGAAGCTGAGGTCAACTCTCAAGGAAACAGAGTGATTGATTGAGCCTGATGGGCTTTTCTATTTTTTCAAAATTTCTTGCCTAACCTTTCAGATTTTAGGGCAATCTGCCACAGCCCAATTGATTGATCTTCCCTCCATTCAAATAGAATGAATGGAAGTGTGTCAGAAACATAAAAAAATCACATGATTATAACAAAAAGTGAAAACATTTCTCAGTGAGTTGATGAGGCAACAGCGTAACTTTCAAGGGGCAGTGATTTCAATTGATCTGCTACAGTGAAATGGTGACATGGAGAAATCAGACAACAGCTATCTCATCAAATAATGTCAAAATCTCAGTATGAAATTCTATTTGTTCCATAATAAATCCCATTCTATTTTCTAGCAAAGCAAATAGCCCAGTGAGAAGGAATTGCCTTTCAATCTAAACTACTTTTCATTCCAAACAAATTGGATAACCACCACACGCTCTTAAAATAGACGAAATCATAGATATTTGTGAAGAAATAGAGACACACAAGAGTTTGTATTATTCAAAGAATCTGCTCTACTCATTGATTGACAATCTGACAACATTGTCAACTTTAGATAAAGCTGTTAAAGTGACCCAGTGGGATTTGTGCAAATTCTTAGTGAGGATATGGTTCCTGGTGGGGAGGCAATTGTGGGGGGTAACCAGCAGTGGCCTCCAGGTTTAATGTGAAACCAGAGAGAGCATTCCTGCTCTTCCCAGCTTCGTCATAAAGCAATTAAAAAGACTAAACATGTGCCTCCTTGGAGGGAGCCACCAGTGGTCTCTTCAAGATTGGCTGGTTTTGTTGCCAGGCATTTGAGGATACTGTATGGTGCATTCTGCAATCAATCACTCATAAATAATTTGGTGAACAGATGTGGTCTATGGACATCTATACAGCAGCCATTACCAAAATGGTGGATAGTGCACTTGCATCTTCCAACTTAATGTACGCAGAACCAGCTCTATTGGTTGCTTAGGCACCTGTTCTATGTCTGTAAAAAGACAACATAATCCTAAACTGCTGACTCTTGCTAGGGTAAGTCCTACATGTAACTGTGGTCATCATCTGAGTTTGAGGAACGATGGAGGAAACTTTGGACTTTAAAGAGTATATCTGAGAAATGATCATAGTAAAGTACTTGAGACAAAAAGTCAAACAAACAAAATTCAAATTTTGGACTGGTTTCAGAAGTTTTTCACACAAAGGAACAAAACTCAAATGGGTTCCAAGAACACTAACACAGCTAAACCCTGGAAGTATTTAAATCACAACTGACTTTCTCAGTGGGGAACTTTCGATCTTTTTGGCTGGATGAACCGATGAGAAACAGAACAGCCGTGATATAATTTGACAGTGGACCAGAGTTGAGGGGTTGAATGGCCTCTTCATGTTCCAATGTTCCTAACTCAGATGGACCAAATGGCATTGTTACTTTATGACATAAGCTGAAGGGTCCACTTTATCCAAACCACGCACCACCCAATAATCACCACCTCCCCAGCCAACACCACCCCTCACCTCAAACTCAAATAGTGGGGAGGGAGGGGAATGAAAGAATAGTTAATACAAAATTGGTTCATTGCATGTTGATTCATATTTTCAAAGGAATTAATCCCATTTTATGGCGATGCAGTTGAGCAGAATATTTCCAACGGCAAGATCAGACAATAACCACTTCACTTTAAGAGGCAAATGTTTACGTGACCTCCACATTGATGATGTTCAAGGTGAAAGGGACATATTGCCTGAAAGTTCCTGAGCCTGAACAGTATAGCAAAAGAAAATCTGCGTTTGCTTAAATAAATTTTTTGCCTCTTATAGTTGTGATCCTATTCAGGCTGGCCCAATGCAGGAAATGAATCTCTCTACATGAATCAACCTTGCTTAGCCTCAATCCAGACCCCCAGGAGTGAAGCAACCAACTAAGCCACAAACTGGTGCGGAGAGTTTGGGCTCGATTTTAACATAGGCTCAGGACCCCAACATTGGGACCAAATGGGGGTCTCGAGCCCATATTTGCCGGCAGTGGGACCGCCTTGGCTAATTTATCAGTTTGTCTTTGGGCTCGACATCTAGTTAGAGACAAGGAGAGGGCTCTTGATTCTGCTGGCCCAATCAGAGGGCCAGCAATTCTGAAACCTCAAGAGCCCCAGTTGGAGACCTCAGGGGCATCTTGTAATACAGGCACCCCAGGGAGCTAATGAAAGATTAAAATTTAGGGAGCTGAGAGTGGTGGCCCTGTGAGACGGAGGGTAAACCATTCTAAATGGCCCATTGGGAGCATGGGGTCTGCCTTCACCGCCTGTGGTTCCTTCTTTGAGCCAAGGAATTTCAGGCTTCAATAGCCCTGTGGACTGCTGTAGACAGGCTGCCTCCATGAGCTGGTGTTGTCCTGTTGTGTTGGGAGGTGGGAGATGGGGGTAAGCTGCTCCATGATTAGCAAAATGCTGGTGGCCATGTAATATGGCCATTCATGGGGCCTTTAGTTCTGCAAGCTGGCTGCTAGCCTTCTGTGGGGAAGCAGCCGTTGGGAAAGCTCCCGGGTGGCAGAATTGCATCAGAGAGATGCCCTGAAACAGTTTCTCACTGATGTACTGCCCCCTACCCGCATCCAAACCTGCCACCCCAGGGGCCAGTAAAGCTCTGCCCAGAATGTATCTCATGTTTCGTATTAAACAGCATAGCCCTTCCACTGTTCATAGCTGGCAAAGGTACAGACCGTACCCAACCAGCCTGTGCTTGTAAAATTCAAAACACAATCTCCAACATTAAATGTGATTCCACGATTGGACAACATTTGCTAAATAATCCTTGGTGTGCTAAGAATTACGCTGACAACCAATTCAAGATTGTCAGTCAGGCTCAGTGTGGCACATTTGCGTGTACTGGAAGCTGCATATATTAATACACGGGGCCCTATTCTTTACAGACAGAAAGAACATGTACACACATTGCACCTGTTTCAGCTAAAAAAAATAAGTGGCATCCATTCACTGGTTCATTCCTCAGGGCAATGCATTGTCCAATCAGAGTCAAGCTGCCTAGTTGCAAAATTTTTTTTAGAAATGCTTGGCAGTTAACTGTCAGTCACCACCAACTGATGTATGCTTAGTATCGCAGTATCTTTACAGTGCAGAAAGAGGCCATTTGGCCCATTGTGTCTGCACTGATTCTCTGAAAAAGCACTCCACCTAGTCCAACTCCTCTGCCTTATCTTAGTAACCTTGCACATTTTCTCTTTTCAGAGAGCAATCCAATTCCCTTTTGAATCCCTCAATTGAATCTTCCTCCATCACTCTTTCAGGAAGTTTGTTCCAGACTCCAACTGCCCTCTGGGTGAAATTTTTTTTCCTCAAATCCCACTTACTCCTTTTGCTAATTATTTTGAATCTGCACCTTCTAGCTCTTAATATTCTCATGAGTGGGAACAGTTTCTCACTATTTACCCTGTCCATACCCCTCAGTATCTTGAATTCCTCTACCAAATCTCCTTTTAACCTTCTTTTCTCCAAGGAAAACAGTCCCAACCTCTCCAATCTATTCTCATAGCTACAGTTCTTCATCCCAGAAATCATTCTTGTGAATCTCCTTGGTACTCTCTCCAATGCCTTCACATCCTTCCACAAGTATGGTGCCCAGAACTGGATGCAGTACTCAAGATGAGGCCTAACTGCTGTCTTATACAAGTTCAACATGACCTCCTTACTCTTGTACTCAATGCTCCTATTAATAAAGCCTAAGATACTATATGCTTTATTAACTGCTCTCTCAACATGTCCTGCCATCTTCAATGACCAATGTACGTATACACCGAGGTCCCTTTGTTCCTGCACCTCCTTTAGAGGCTCTCCCTTTATTTTATACTGTCTCACCATATTTTTCCAGCCAAAACGGATCACTTCACACTTCTCTGCATTGAACTTCATCTGCCACTTGTCTGCCCAATCCACCAACATGTCTATGTCCTTTTGAAGTTCAAGACTATCCCCATCACAGTTGACAACATTGGCAATGCCTCTACCAATCAGAGTCCACTTATCAACCAATCAGCACTCTCTTCTCATACAGTATAAATTGTTGGTCCCTTTACATTTGGGGGATAATTTTCTCCCCGTTGAGAGGTGGGGGGGTTAGGCGGGAGCGGGCATGGGTGGGCGCGCAGCTGATCGTTGCCCGCGATTGGCTGCGCGCTGCCATCTTAAATGGGCTGGCCAATTAAGGTTGGCCCAGCATGACGCGCACCCAGTAGCACTGAGCATTCCCTATGCGGGCGGGGGGGGGTAGGCTGAGTCAGGGCCTGTGCTCTTTCACGTATGCATGCGAAAGAGCGCAGAAATCTCCCTGAGACACAGAGCTGCCTCAGGGAGATTAGTGCGATTTTCTAAAATTTGAATAAAGACAGTATCACATGAGCTGGGACATGTCTATGAATTTTATTAAAAATTTTTATTAAACTTTAAAAACCTTCATGAAACCTCATCCTGCCCAACGTCACCGTGCGTGATTTTACATGTCAGCGGGTGGGGCCCATCCCCACTCGCCAACCCAAAGATCCTGCCCCTGATATTCTTGCGAATTGTCCCGATGGGGGCAAGATGAAAAGCTTCAACATAAAAATCTCTTTTTTCAGCGATGATCCAGAATTAATCGATACAGTGCCTGAAATGGGAAAATGTTCCATTCCCAGCAATATATCCTTCACCTTTATGAGCACAAGAAACTAAGGGAGGCCCCTGTGCCATTGCCCTACAGCCTGTACAGTGCTGAGTGGCAGCCACGCCCTTTTAAGAATTTTCTACCTCTCTAACCTAAATTCTTGATGATGGTGCAGCTTTAAGCTGCCGTTGATATAGAAGCTGTTTTTAAGTTGCAGAAGCCTATTTTTCATTATACTGACAGTGAGAGTAGAATTCTCCAATGAATTTTGTCATATTCCAAAGCTATATCCTTGACCTATTTAGAAGCTTTGAAGTGATGTGCTCTGCAAATGCTTAGAAGAATTTTAACTGGGCGAGAATTGAAAGTGATTTTTTTGTGCTTTTTGCAAAACAAGAGACCTCTCATGCAGCCAAAGCAAAATGCATTTTAAATGGTTAATGAATAGAGCAAATGTTGTGTACATCAAGCAGTACAGTTAGACTCAACACAAAAATCTTTGCTCCACTCCCTTAAAGGTGAAGTGTATTCTTCTGATCAACAATAAAGAAACTAGTACCAACAGCTATTTTTCCGTATAATTGGATATAAACATTGCATCCAATACAAAATGCCTTATGGAAATTAATCTCTGCGTAACTGCAATCTCCATTTCTCTCTCTCCCTGCCTCACACTCTGCTTCACTCTCTCTTCCTCTTTCTGTTTAATACGCTTAGTCTAACCCTCTATGTTTTTTTCTCTCCTCCCCCAAATTTGCATCACACAACCTCCGGTCTCCTACACAAATTAATTTAGAACAATCTTAATCTCAGAGGCTCTGGGATCTGCCCCTTCCCATGTCTGACTGTGGAAAGCATCCTTTCACAGGGAGGGGGAACAAAGAGTCAATTTGTGCTGAGAGAGGCTATTTGGTTCATCATGCTTGTGCTGGTTATTTGAAAGAGTGATCCAATAAAGCCATTCCCTTGCTTTTTCCCCATCGGTAATTTTGGTAGTTAGCCATAGTCTACAAGGGACTGTAGACATCTCACTCCATTAGAGAGAGAGACACACACAATTGGTTATATATAACTTGAGGGGTACCACTCAGCAAGCATAGGGCAATGTGAGGAAGTAGGCCTCCATGAACTACCACAGACAGTACAGGGATTGAACCTGCACCATTAGTGTCATTCTGTATCACAGTCTGGCCATCTAGCTAACCAGCTTTCCCCATCACTCTGCAAATTAATTGCAGTTTATGCCAAGGGATATAAAATCAAGGGATTTGTAAATTTCCCTTAGGAAGTTATTACTGAATCTGCTTTTACTTTCATCACAACTCACTACATCAAAAAAATCTTCTCATCTCCCCCCAGATTTTTTTTTGCCAATTATCTTACAACTGCGTACTCTGGTTACCAACTCTCCTGCCACTGGAAACAGGCCTATCCAATGTATCAAAACTTTATCATTTTGACCCTCTGTAATAATTCTCTGCTTAGAGAAGAACAATCCCAACTCATCCAGTCTCTCCACGTAATGAATTCCCTCATTGCTGATACCATCTTGGTAAATCTCCCCTGACCCCTCTCCCAGACCTTAACATCCCTCATAAACTGTGGTGCCTAGAATCAGATGCAATGCTTCAGCTGAGGTGTGGGCAGTTTTGTGCTGTGGCTTTGAACCTGCTGAGAAGCAAACCGAGAAAACCCTCCAAATATATTTCACTTCTGAGCCTCAGGGCTGAGAGCAGACCAGACGGTTGCTTCTCACTTCTGGCTGCATTTAGCCTCACTCCCCAGATAGCCATAATGTTAATGTGTTATCAAGATCAGCAAGAGTCAAGTGGCCATTGAAGTACACAGCCCAGGAGTTAACCATAACTGGAACCCAAGGTAAAGCTATGAATAAATGAAGGAATAAAGCGAGGCAAAAGCCAGAAACAAATGCTGAGCAAACAGAAAACAGCTCTGAAGGTCAAGCTATTCTAAACGAGTTAATATTACTTATTTATATGAAGGCAAAATGCATGTTGGATAGCTGTGTGTCTATTAGTGAATTCAGAATAATTTCAACCTTTCTTGGAAAACACCAGGAGAGAGAAAATGCCACTTCAAAATGGCAGTGCTCCTCTATTAAAGGAACAATGTTTATTGAAAAGGGACAATTTTGCTACCGTCAGTTCACAGCAAGGTCCAACCTGCTCTAAAAATTCCAATCTCACACCATCATGTAGCATCAACATCCCTTTGCATTGTTCTCCACAGTCAGTGCTAGACTGGCATGTGATGGTGTGGGGGGGTCTGTAATTATTCATAGCATCCTGGTCACATTTGGTGTCTACATTGTTGGATGTAAACCAGGGTCAGACTTGAGTGAAGTGTCCCCTACATGGTCAAATGACCTGCTGGCAATCTGCAGTCTATGAAATCACATGTGAATGATGACTATTTGACAGCTATTTGTCACTGGAGACAGTTCTGCTTTGATTAAAAGCTCTATTCGTTCTATATTGGAAGATTGTAAATTGTTCCAAAAATATTGAATCTGGAATCTTTTGAAGTATGATTCCTTGTTGGAGGACATTGTGATATTAGGGCTCAAGACTGCAAGGTTCCTTTGCACTGTCAGCACTTAAATATAACAATTCAGGGTTATCCCCACATCTAGCCAGTGAGGAGGATTATTCCAGATTCAGGTGACTCCAGGCTGGCTCTCAGTCTACTTTCATTCAATCAATAATTGTTTCAGACTCTGCCTCATTGATATCATCAGACCGGACCACCAGTCAGGAAGATCAACCTGGCAGTCCAATCCACGAGGTACAAACTTGACAAAAGACTTAGAAATGGTTTCTAGTTTATTTTTATTAGGTGAAAACCAATCCCTGGATCCATTTTGTGAGAATATTTGGTATTTAGAAAGCAGTTTAATGACACAATTAATTAAGTTGGTAGTTCAGGTTAGTTCAAGTTAAACTTTAGGGTTCAGGGTGATTTGGTTGCTATGTCAGCTGAGTCACGGAGATTTCAGACATCTTGCCTATTTCAGAGAACTGACAGATTGCAAATTGGCCCCAGTGTGAGTCTTTCCCAATCCAGTCCAACAAGGGGGAATGCTTGTTAGCTTCTGATCAGATCTCAAATTGATGTATTTAAATTTTCCTATATCTGGGCAAGTGGGTAGACCCAACATTTCTGAAAGAATCCCTGTCAATAAATATTTTTGCAACATAAAGAAAGGGAAGGACTTTGAATAGCTTTTATTTTAGGGGTAGAGAGTTTGAGCCACACACCAAACTGAGCAGGTGCTGCACTGTCAAAGATGCTGTGTTGAAAAGTCCTGCCTACAGTTCCAGTAGCTCAGGCGAACATTAAGGGTCTTTAAAAATGAACAAAGAAGTTCCCCAGTGTCACAACCAGCATTCCCCTGTCAACCATCAACAACACAAGCAAAACACTTCATCACTCATTTCAATATTTGTGGGTTCCTTCTGTGTCCAAAGTCATTTCTGTACTGGCCTACAGTCATTCCAAAGAGCAAATCACTATGCAAAACATTCTGAGGTTCTATTTGAAAGTGGTTATGAGTTACTTTTTGAATTAGCTCTTCCTTCAATCAGTGAGCTAAACTGTGTCTACTGGGGACTCTATCTTGCCTTTATGTATAACATTCTACTCTTCCATCTGAAATTCTATTATTATAACAAAGACATTAACCCACATATTTTAAAAGCCCTAGCTAAAAGAGCAGCAAATTTTCTGATAAAAGCATTAATGTCTGACAGGGACCAGGAACCAGGCTGGAATTTAGTGCCGGTGGTTAATGGCACCATCAGAGGGAGATGGCAGATGGGCCCAGAAGTGAATGGGGTGACTTTGCATCAGTGGTTAATGGGACCTGGGGCTGCCCCCCTTGGATGGTGGCCACTGGGGCTGCCGTCCCCATTGGATGCGCCCCCTAGACCTGCAGGCCAATCAGAATGCTGGATAACCTCACTGGGAGCAGTGGCCACTGAGGGAGCTGCACATAGAGGAGGAGGGTGTAATGATGGCCCATATGCCCTTATAACCAGATAGGTGGGTCTGGGGGGCGCTGGAGCCGGTTAGAGAGGCCTGGCGAGGGGGGAGGTCGGGTAATGGATTGGTGAGGGCAGGCAGTGTCGAAGCCACTGGGACTCCTCTATTGGCCAAAGATTGCCCACACCAAACCCACTGGGAGTCCAGCAGGGTCTAACAAGCCTTTTCACCATGTCGCCCCACACCCACCACTGGTAAAATTTCAGCAGGAGGTGGGAAGAAGCCCTTAATTGGTCACTTAGGTGTTTCAGTTGAGCTGTGGGAGG
The DNA here is from genome assembly GCA_026770705.1 of Isurus oxyrinchus. Lineage (NCBI taxonomy): Eukaryota > Metazoa > Chordata > Chondrichthyes > Lamniformes > Lamnidae > Isurus > Isurus oxyrinchus. The sequence goes on along the minus strand of JANJGN010000031.1, from coordinate 23,238,411 downwards.
GAGGGCTGTGTGCCACCTTCACCACCTCTGGCAAGATGGCACAGTGGCAGGGAGTCAGCATACACACTGCCCCCACCTTCCTTTTCCTTTTTACAGGCCGCCCTGACTCCCAGCCATCCCTAGGGGGCTAGTGGAATCCAGCCTCTGATCTCAACAGAAATGCTCACAAAACAAGACTGGAAAATTATAGAGGATAGTAAAAATGTAGGTTATATATTTTGATTCAACATCAGAACACAGAAATTATTTCAAATAAAAATTATGCAAAACAATTTAAAAATTAATGAGAGCAGTGAGATGATACTTTCTCATTATATCAATAGTGAAAATATTTTTAAAAAATTAATATCTGACCTACAAATCCTTCCTTAGCATGTACATAAGTGGAATGTTCCAAGATAATCTCCTACAATGACTTTATTCTCAATATATTAAACTCCATGCAAATTTTAATATCCTAGATTAAAAATTATTAAGGAATAATCTCACTGAGTTTCCAAAGACTCTGTGGGTTTATCCTGTCAGTGTCTGGATCAGAAAGACCTGAAGGATCCCAAATTTGATCCACTGTCTTGAGTGAGGTGACCAAATCAACTTAGGAAGTGGGGGTTGCTCAAATTGGCCTCAGTGCTTTGGTTAATGAGGAAAAGAATGCCCAGGTCCCACACTCCTGATAGTTAATCAGTGAATCAAGATGGAAAGTGCATGAATGTTAGAGAGAAGGAAAGCAGAGAGTGCTGGTAGCTCAATCGGTATCTGAACATAATCGGTGAAAACCATTGAACCTCATCTGCCAACCATTAACAAGCCAGTCTCAGGTTCTGACTGACCTACTGTGCAATGTTCCTGTTGTATCTTGGAGAAGGATCCTGAGAGGGAAAAATAAAAACCCATGAATGTTAAATTTAGAAACAAAAACAGGAAATGTTGAGAATTCACAGCAGTACTGAGAATCAGAAGGTGAAGCAATGGATGATTACAGTAGAAATATTAACCTTTTTGCTCCTTCAAGTGTTAGTATCCAAACTCCTGTAGTTTGCAACACTCCCCTGTTGCACCACAGAAAGGTTCATATTCATGCAATAACAACTTGCATTTTTTTATTTGTCTTGGGATATGACCATCAATATCACAGCAGCATTTATTGCCCATCCATAATTGCCCTTGAGAAGGTGGTGGTGAGCTGCCTTCTTGAACCGCTGCAGTTCCTGTGGCGTAGATACACTCACAGTGCTGTTAGGGAGGGAGCTCCAGGATTTTAACCCATCAAAGAAATGGCAATATGATCCCAAGTCAGGATGGTGTGTAACTTGAAGCGGAACTTGCAGGTGGTGGTGTTTCCCTGCGTCTGCTGCCTTTGTCCTCCTAGATGATAGAGGTTTCAAGTTTGGAAAGTGCTTTCTAAGGAGCCTTGGTGAGCTGCTGCAGTGCATCTTGTAGACGGTGCACACAGCTGCCACTGTGCATTGGTGGTGGAGGGAGTGAACATTTATCGTGGTGAATGTTGTGCCAGTTAGGCTGCTTTGTCCTGGATGGTGTCAAGCTTCTTGAGCATTGTTGGAGCTGGACTCATCCAGGCAAATAAAGAGTATTCCATCACACTCCTGGCTTGTGCCTTATAGATGGTGGGCAGGCTTTGGGGAGTCGGGAGGTGACTTAATGAGAGATACAGCGCACTCCAGACTCTTCTCACTCCACTGTGCAATCGTATAGTGCCTTTAATATCAAAACATGTTTCAAGGCATTTCACAAAGCTGAAGCTCAAAAAATGGATCTTCCTAAAGAGGAGATATAATTCCTTTCACATCCTCCTGCTGTCCAAGAGCACTTTACAGTTAATGTATTACTCATAACATGCAGTCACTGTTGTTAAGTGGGGAAGCATTGCAGCCAGTTTGCACACAGTGAGCTTCGACAAACAGTGTTGATTTACAGATTAGCATTGGCCTGGGCACTAGGAAAATTTCCTTGGTTGTCTGATAGGATAAGAATAACTGCGCATAAAAGATCATGAGGACATGGAATCCATTAGCACAATGAGTTGTTGAAGCTGAGCCAGTCATAATGATTCAGAGGGTGTAATATGAAAACTTGAACAAAAATATTGAGGGGTACAGAAGAAGAGTAGAAGAGTGAATCAGATGTAGCAATACCAGAAACATAAGCATGATGGGCTGAATGGTCTCTTTCTGTTCCATGATTCCATATTTTTCTAAATGGGGAAACAAATTACAGTTTGGCAAGTAAAATGCTTCCAATATTTGTTTTTTTTTATATGTTCACAGAATTATTTAATGTCCAATTACATTTCTCAAAAAGGAAAACTGAATTAAGAAAAAATATTGAACAGGTAATACATTTAAACTTCAATGTGAACAGTATGTAACCTACATTGTCCTGTGGATAGATTTCCCCCTATATGTTCAGTCATTTAGTTTTTCCTCTGAATTTATCTTTCCCATTTTCCTTCTTTTTAAACCCATTTTCCCCATAAAATTCTCAAATTTCAGATATGAGAGCTGTCTGGTCAAAAATGCTTCTTCTCTTCCTTTACAATAATTTACATCCGTTTCACCTGAATCAAATCTGTCAGCCGACTTGGAGCAGAAAACATTACATTTTGCAGACATGAAATGGATATGAATTACCATCTTTTAATGGAAATGGTGATTGAATATTAAAATTCTACATTAAAGCCTAGTGATTCACTGCCTAACATCAAGGCATAAACTGCACAGGGGCAAAGATATCTAACCGTTCTTCCTGCTAGATGTAATTGAATGTTGCTTCGTGACATCTCCTAGTTTTAGGTGGAGTTTCTTGTCTAATTTAGGTAGAATATGAGCACGAGAATCTGCTACAGAATTACTTTATGTGTTGTTAGGAAGTTATCTTATGACTTAGTTTGAAAAGTGTATTGAGCTTCCCGCGATCTGCTGTAGCCTTTTTCATGGTTAATTTCCTCCCCTTCTCTCCATAAATCTCCTTTAGATGGAACACCAGCTCCGTTCTGCCACCTCACCCAAGTGACCATCCTTCCTGTGTGATCCTGGACTATAAATGCCATCAGGTCACTAAACCTCATTTACATGATGTGGGCTTCGCTGGCTAGGTCAGCTGCTGTCCATGTGGTGTAGGTACACCCACAGTGCTGTTAAGAAGGGAGTTCCAGGATTTTGACCCAGTGACAGTGAAGGAACGACAGCATATTTCCAAGTCAGGATGGTGAGAGACTTGGAGGGGAACATCCAGGTGGTGGTATTTCCATCAATCTGCTGCCCTTGTCCTTCTAGATGGTAGTGGTTGTGAGTTTGGAAGGTGCTGTCTAAGGAGCCTTGGTGAGTTCCTGCAGTGCATCTTATAGAAGATACACACTGCTACTACTGTGCGTCGGTGGTGGTGGGAGTGAATGTTTGTGGATGGGGTGCCCTTTGTCCTGGATGGTGTCAAGCTCCTTTAGTGTTGTGGGAGCTGCACTCATCCAGGCAAATGGAGAGTATTCCATCACACTCCTGATTTGTGCCTTATAGCTGGTGGACAGACTTTGAGGAGTCAGGAGGTGAGTTACTCACCGCAGGATTCCTAGCCTCTGACCTGCTCTTGTAGCCACAGTATTTATATGCCTAGTCCAGTTCAGTTTCTGGTCAGTGGAAACCACCCCCCATGATGTTGATAGTGGGGAATTTAGTGATGGTGATGCCAATGAATATCAAGGGGTGATGGTTAGATTCTCCATTGTTGGAGATGGTCATTGCCTGGCACTTGTGTGGTGCGAATGTTACTTGTCAGCTCAAGCCTGGATATTGTCCAGGTCTTGCTGCATTTGGACATGGACTGCTTCAGTATCTGAGGAGTCGTGAATGGTGCTGAACATTGTGCAATCATCAGTAAACATCCCCACTTCTGACCTTATGACGGAAGGTAGGTCATTGATGAAGCAGCTGAAGATGATTGGGCCTAGGACACTACCTGAGGAACTCCTGCAGTGATGTCCTGGAGCTGAGATGACTGACCTCCAACAACCACAACCATCTTCCTTTGTGCCAGGTATGACTCCAACCAGTGGAGAGTTTTCCCCCTGATTCCCATTGACTCCAGTTTTGCTAGGGCTCATTGATGTCACACTCAGTCAAAAGCGGCCTTGATGTCAAGGGCAGTCACTCTCACCTCACCTCTGGAGTTCAGGTGTTTTGTCCATGTTTAAACCAAGACTGTAATGAGGTCAGGGGCTGAGTGGTCCTGGCGGAACCCAAGTGGGTGTCAGTGAGCTGGTTATTGCTAATCAAGTGCCGCTTGATAGCACTGTTGATGACCCTTTGCATCACTTTACTGATGATCAAGAGTAGGCTGATGAGGTTGTAATTGGCCGGGTTGGATTTGTCCTGCTTTTTATGTACAGGACATACCTGGGCAATTTTCCACATAGCCGGGTAGATGCCAGTGTTGTAGCTGTACTGGAACAGCTTGGCTAGGGGCACAGCAAGTTCTGGAGCACAGGTCTTCAGTACTATTGCCAGGATGTTATCAAAGCCCATAGCCTTTGCAGTTTCCTGTGCCTTCAGTCGTTTCTTGATATCATGTGGAGTGAATCGAATTGGCCGAAGACTGGCATCTGTGATGCTGGGGACCTCCAGAGGAGGCCGAGATGGATCATCCACTTGGCACTTCTGGCTGAAGATTGTAGCAAATGCTTCAGCCTTATCTTTTGTACTAGTGTATTGGGCTCTTCCATCGTTGAGGATGGGGTTATTTGTGGAGCCTCCTCCTCCAGAGAGTTGTTTAATTGTCCACCACCTTTCCTGACTGGATGTGGCAGGACTGCAGAGCTTAGATCTGATCCATTGGTTGTGAAATTGCTTAGCTCTGTCTATCACTTGCTGCTTATGCTGTTTAGCATAAAGTAATCCTGTGTTGTAGTTTCACCAGGTTGACGCCTCATTTTTAGATATGCCTGGTGCTGCTCCTGGCATGCCCTCCTACACCTTTCATTAAACGAGGGTTGATCCCCTGGCTTGATGGTAATGGTAGAGTGGGGGATATGTTGGGCCATGAGGTTACAGATTGTGCTTGAGTACAATTCTGCTGCTGCTGATGGCCCACAGCGCCTCATGGATGCCCAGTCTTGAGTTGCTAGATCTGTTCGAAAGCTATCCCATTTAGCACAGTGGTAGTGTCACACAACACGATGGAGGGTATCCTCAATGTGAAGGCGGAACTTCGTCTCCACAAGGACTGTGCAGTGGTCACTCCTACCGATACTGTCATGGACAGATGCACCTGAGGATGAGGTCAAGTATGCTTTTCCCTCTTGTTGGTTCCTTCACCACCTGCCACAGACCCAGTCTAGCAGCTATGCCATTTAGGATTTAGTCAGATCAGTCAGTAGTGGTGCTACCAAGCCACTCTTGGTGATGGACATTGAAGTCCCCCACCCAGAATACATTCTGTGCCCTAGCCACCTGCAGTACTTCCTCTAAGTGGTGTTCAACATGGGGAAGTACTAATTCATTAGCTGAGGGGATGGACGGGCACGGTACAAGTTAATCAGTGGGAGGTTTCCTTGCCCATGTTTGACCTGATGCCATGAGACTTTATGGGGTCCAGAGTCGATGTTGAGGACTCCCAGGGCAACTCCCTCCTGATTGTATACAACTGTGCTGTACTGGTGGTGTGGGAAATCGTCTGCAAGGTATGTTACTGTGAGTATGGCTGTCAGGCTGTTGCTTGACTAGTCTGTGAAACAGCTCTCCCAATTTTGGCACTCGCCCCCAGATGTTAGTAAGGAGTGAATGAATTATCCCCTTTTTAACACAAAGGCACTGAACCCACTTGTATGTCTATTACATGGACCATACAACATAGAAAGCGGAAATCCCATGTCCATGTTTATACTCCACACATCTCCTCTCACCCTATCAGTATATCCTTCTATTCATTTCTCCCTCATGTATTTATCTGGTTTGTCCTTAAATATGTGGTAGCAAATTCTCCGTTCTAATCAGACCCAAGGTAAAGAAGTTTCTTGTAAATTCCTTACTAGGTTTATTAGTGACTATCTTATATTTATGGCCTCAGTGTTCCTGTACATGTGGGAAAGGGAAATCATCTAGGGTTTCTGTTTCCAATCTAGCGACTCATGCTGTGAAGTATTCACATGTGGAAAAAAGCAGGCTTGGCTCTTATGCTTTCCACAGTGAAATGCCCTGCAGGCTCTCAGATTCACATCAAGTGGTACACAGTCGGGAGGGAGTTGCCCTGGGAGTCTTCAACATTGACTCCAGACCCCATGAAGTCTCATGGCATCAGGTCAAACATGGGCAAGGAAACCTCCCACTGATTACCATGTACTGTGCCCGTCCATCCCCTCAGCTAATGAATTAGTGCTCCTCCATGTTGAACATCACTTGGAGGAAGGACTGCAGTTGGCTGGGGCACAGAATGGGGTGAGGACATCAATGTCCATCACCAAGAGTGGCTCGGTAGCACCACTGACCGAGCTGGTCGAGTCCTAAAAGACATAGCTGCTAGGCTGGGTCTGCAGCAGGTGCTGAGGGAACCAATAAAAGGGAAAAACATACTTGTCCTCAACCTCACCAATCTGCCTGCCGCAGATGCATTGGTCCATGACAGTGTCGGTGTGAGTCTGGGTGGCAGCAGGACATTTCACTGCGGAAAGCATACACAGTATCAGTTTCACATCAGACTTGAGTGAGGCACTGGAGATCCAATCGAGGTATAACACAGTCTCATTCGGATGACGAGGGAAGAAAATGGGATAAATATTTGAAAGTAATTTTAAAAGGTCTGGGAAAGAGCAGAGGAATTGCATTAAATGGAAAGATCTTTCAGAGAGCCAGCACAGCACAATGGGTTGTGTGCTATCGTGCTGTGCTGTAAATTCTATAAAAGAAGAAACCCAAAATTTGCCAAGGAGATATAAATCTAGACATGGCCATTACCAATACTAGTGGAGGGATATAATGCTGACATTTTTTCTGGTATTTTAAGATAAGAATTGACCTTTATTTGAAACAAATGGATGGGTGCTGAAAAATAGTGCAGATGAAAAAAGTCACATAAATATATTAAATGTTCACCTTGTAATATGTTCAATAGTAATTCCTAGGTTGTAAAACATAGTGTGCTAGTTATCTGCTAACCATACATAGCAGGTTTCATATCTCTACCTCTGAGTCACAATCATCAATAAAATACTTTTACCTTTGCCATGCTCAGCATTCTTGGGAACACAATTTTAAAATTAAATATATCACAGTTTTTAAAATATGTATAATGCTATGTATAATGTATGTGTAGCAATCTATATATTACAATGAGGAACCAACACTTTGCAGTGAGTATAAAGTAGCAATTCTCGGGGTACTCAAACATATTGATTTTATTCACCTTTGGTCTATGATTTTGTTAGAAGAGCAATGATTGTATGTTTCAGAAAGACCATCACATAATGCATAGAATTCTCTTCCCCCAACAATCTACAGCCTTTTAAAACCCAAGTTTTGTCTCTTCTGATCATTGTTTTTATAGTTTACCTGATTTTCTCTTCTGTTCTCTTCAACCCTGGTGGATTCAAATGACTGAGCCTTGGCCTTTCAGATAGTGTACCAGCAAACCATCAGCAGACCAACCCATACACACACATATACATAAACTGGTACAATACTACCCATTGTTTAGCTAAGAAGCTGATGAAGATGATGACCCAAATTTGACTTGGCTCAGTCCATCTCTCTCAATTTTACAATCCATAATGTAATCCAAATCCATTGTAGAAATAAAACTAAGATAGTCTAGATTATTAGAACTAGTAATTTAACTCCAAATAGAAATTGCTAAAATAGGGTGACCCTCCTTATATGTAATCCCAACCTCTCCCTCAAAGCCATTCATACAGCCTGAGAAATATTGGAAACACACACATATAGTAAAAGATGTATCACAAGTCAAAAGTAGATGTTAAATTCACCATAGATTGCAATTTTAAAATAACATATTCCCAAGAAATGGCACTCCAATTCCTTTGTCTCACAATATTTCAATCCAACTACAGTTTGCAAAGGGTTAATCTGTCAGCTTCTCTCAGGTGTACTCTAAATACTAAATAAATATTTCAATACTCAATGACAACTTAGTGGGAGGGAGTCTTAGAAATATTTGACTGCAGCTCTTCATCCAAATTAAGAGACCTGACAGAATTCAAATAAAACAAAACTTGAGCCACAAAAAGTGCTTTGTTATTGATTTTTAATGTTATCTGATATGTCTATTAAGTTGCTATATTTTAAAGGTTTTGTGAAGGTTTGAAGCCTCTAGAAGAAACTGTATACTTGTAATGGAGGGTTAACGTCTGCTACAATCGCAATCCCCGAGTATAAATTATCTTTTATTATTTAATAGACTTAAGCAAACATTGAAATGTGACGGAGAAAGAGGACAATTTGGAGCTTGTGTTACCTTTGCAAAGAAACATTAATTGGGTTCAGTCAGCAGAGCTTTCAGCGAAAGGAGACGGCTGCTCTGCACCAGCTTCGATTAATCTTTAACACCTCTCTCTCCTTCCCCACTCCTTTCTCCTTCTCTCTCTCCCGCCTCTCCGCTTCAACTGATGTTGAAGAGATCACTAGATCCGCAGTCTTCGATCATGGCAGAGAAAAAGAAAATGAAATAAATGAAAATCATTCAGACCTAGGAGGAAAGGGATCCTCCCGTGCACCAATTTTTTGTAAAGAATCCCATCCTGAGTGGACAGAAAGATTCAGTTCCTCGGTCTGACTTGCCAACATTGATGGTTTCAGCACCAAGGACAGCGCCACAGAGCCGCACTCGCCCCAACAGCACCTCCAGTGGGAGGCACAGGCTCCTGTTGAAAGGGCTAAAAATACAAGGAAGCCCAAGGATTCCGATCCTTAACAGTACAAAACTCTAGAAGGAGCAGGGTCCATTAACCGCCAGGAGAAATCTCTCGCTCAGGAAGGATGCAGACAGTTGCAGCCAACAGAGGTACATCCTTATTTCACTCTGCCCCCAGCAACGAGGACCTCAGCACAGCCCGGTAACAATCACTACAGACAGACTCCACAGTCTCTCACTCCTGCCAGTACACAGACCGCTCCTATCAGGGCTACACTTGCAGAGATTGGTGACCATCCAGATGTGCGCGTTTCACAGAGCAGGGTCGCAAACTCTCAGATCCCACAGCTGCAGCAACATCTGCTAGAGCAGGTCTCCTCTCGGTGATCGCCTCCCCTTAAACAAATCCTGGCTACTTCAGCTCCGAGCTGACAAGTGATTTCTCCACATCATGTGCCCAAGTGGGACAGTGAAAAGCACAGACAGATTGGTGAAGATGCTTTATCCCGCTCCCTCTCTCTCTTCCTCACGTTCTGGCAATTACTGTTAGTCAACTGTGAAACCATCCGATAGCTGCACACACACACCCACCCACACCCCCCTCAGCCCCCCACCCCCCACCACACACACAGATATAGAAAAAAAAGCAAGCTTGCCTGGTAGAAACACTGAAGGAAAGGGGTTTTAATCTGCAGCAGCAAATCACACAGGCAACGCACAGTGGGAGTGACTGAGCGTCTCATGCATATGAATCAGGACACGTGCCACAGCCCAACAAAAGTCAAAGGGCAAACTCCCCACTGTCTGTTACAAACATATTCTGATAAGCTTTGTTTTTAAAAAGTGGGAAGCAATGCAGACTTGTGTATCATTTGCTGAGGGTGAGTTTGGCTACTTATCTCACTGAAGTATCTTCACTCCTTTCTTCTCTCAGCCGCTGCACCAAATTACTTTCCTCAGTGATTGCAAACTCCACTTGGACTCAGAATGTTCTGGCTCCTCTGAGTTTACTGAATCCCCCCTTAAGCTCTCCTCCATTTAAATATACTGACTCATATTCATGGCCACCCCTTCATTCTTGCCACCTCGCATGGTTTCCTTACTCTAATGAAATCAATTACAGATAAGGCAATCTCTGATTACTTCCTTGTATTACTCTCCACCCATTTCCTACTTCCTCCCAATCCTACTTCCTTTTTTGCTCACCCTGGAAAAACACACTCTCCCAATTTACTGATAACCGCATTTTCAAAATCCCAACTAGCCTTTGGCCCCCTATTCACCACAATATTTCCATAGCCGCTGCTCAACCACACCCTCACCTCCACCTTTGATGCCCTAGTCATCATTAAAACCATTACTCTCTCTCTCACCCCAACTGTTCATCCTGGTACAACTCTCATCACTCCTTCCTTACAACCAGGTCTGGCTGAGCCACATAAAGCACTATTGGCTCCTGTTCTCACCTAATATATATTTAGAATGGCTCTTGCCAATACTTCCTTAGGTAGCCCAGTCTTTAATCCATGCTCACTGTGGAATCCACCTAGCCAAGGTTTGGTCCCTGACATGTATTATACTGACCAAAACTCTGTTTCTATCTTTGGTCTTCTAGCCAGACTGTTGGGTGAAGATAGCATTGAGAGCAGCTATAATTTCCAATGATTGAAAAGCTTGTCAATCCTCATTGGGTTCAGAGAGCAGCCACAGATTGCCAGTCCTTCAGGAGCAGGAGGAAGAAAATTGAAACTAAAAGAGCTTCCGTTCAGTTCAACTCTCAATAAGCCTGGAGGAGGAGAAGGTTGGCAATAGAGAGGGAGATTGTGTTTTCACCTGATCTATACAGGCCAGCAATGCAGTTTTCCCACTGCATCATGTGGATATTAAAGACATATGCTATTTTTGAAGAGCTCTCCAAGTCAAAATTGCTCCCGAAAACCATTGGATGTCAAGTACTTTGAGAGGTGGTAAAACACTAAATCAATCCATGTCCCTTTCCTTCTACTTTTCAAAGGCTGGCAAGCTTGGTGCAGTGGCAGCAGAGTCATCCCTGGAAAGGAACTTGAATCTACAAACTTCTGATTCAGTGACTTCAGCACACACACTCTAGCCCAGTATTCAGGAGTGCAACACTGTTTGAGGTGTTGTCTTTCAGCTGATGTTAAACCAAGGCCCTGTCTGCTTTCTTGGTCTAAAAGATCCCATGGCATTATTTAAAGATTAGGACAGTTCTGGTATCCTGGTCAACATCATCCCTCAATCACTAAAACCGATTATCCCGCTATGTACAAATTGTAACAGTGATTACATTACAATACAGCCAATAAAGTACATTTGAAAAGTGACTTGGAACTTTTGCAATCCAAATCCTATCTGTCCTTTTTTTATTTTTCAAGAACTTCTTGACTGAAAAGGTGAGCAGTGGGGATTTTCATACTTAAAAATGAGCACTTCTGATGAGAAAAGCTGTGAAAAAACAATAACAGCAGGCAGTTTAAGATGAAAAAAAGACAAACAGATTGTTTAAAAAACAGAAGGAAAACTCACAGCAAGCTAAGAATGTCTTTGGTCTCGGAATGAGTTTAACCGAGGTTCTACTTTCTTAATAGTTAAACATTTTGGTTCATTTTGGGAGGATCTATCCACCAAACCCTGTAAAACAGGGAGACTTTAAGATGGGTTAGTAGATAAAGGTGTTGCAGAGTATAATGCAGAGCCATAGAAGCCATAAGGTGACAGTTAACTGATCTCACCTGGGGCAGTGGAAGGAGCAATATAATTGACTTCAATAGCTGTGGGCTATGGAGTGGGAAGACTGGCCAGAGATTCTGTTCCTGATGGATATCCAGCCACTTTTACTGGAAAGTTTGTCTGCTTGGCTATCAGTTTATTTCAGGATCAGATGTAGGTGGCTGTGATGCCTGCCATGGTTAGATAGTTTGCTGACGATCCCTTTAAGACCATAAGACATAGGAGCAGAAATTAGGCCATTCGGCCCATCGAGTCTGCTCTGCCATTCAATCATGGCTGATAAGTTTCTCAACCCCATTCTCCCACCTTCTCTCCATAACCTTTGATCCCCTTACCAATCAAGAACCTATCTATCTTGGTCTTAAATACACTCAATGACCTGGCCTCCACAGCCTTCTGTGGCAATGAATTCCGTAGATTCACCACTCTCTGGCTAAAGAAGTTTCTCCTCATCTCTGTTCTAAAAGGTCATCCCTTTACTCTGAGGCTGTGCCCTCGGGTCCTAGTCTCTCCTACTAATGGAAACATCTTCCCCACGTCCACTCTATCCAGGCCTTTCAGTATTCTGTAAGTTTCAATCAGATCCCCCCTCATCCTTCTAAACTCCATCGAGTATAGACCCAGAGTCCTCAAACGTTCCTCATACATTAAGCCTATTATTCCTGGGATCATTCTCGTGAACCTCCTCTGAACCGTCTCCAGGGCCAGAACATCCTTCCTGAGATACAGGGCCCAATACTGCTCACAATATTCTAAATGTGATCTGACCAGAGCCTTATAAAGCCTCAGCAGCACATCCCTGCTTTTATATTCTAGACCTCTTGAAATGCCAACATTGCATTTGCCTTCCTAACTACTAACTCAACCTGCAAGTTAACCTTAAGAGAATCCTGGACTAGGACTCCCAAGTCCCTTTGCACTCCAGATTTCTGAATTCTCTCCCCATTTAGAAAATAGTCTATGCCTCTATTCTCCCTACCAAAGTGCATGACCTCACACTTCCCCACGTTGTATTCCATCTGCCACTGCTTTGCCCATTCTCCTAACCTGTCCAAATCCTTCTGCAGCCTCCCTGCCTCCTCAATACTACCTGTCCCACCACCTATCTTTGTATCGTCTGCAAACTTAGCCAGAATGCCCTCAGTTCCTTCATCTAGATCATTAATGTATAAAGTGAAAGTTGTGGTCCCAACACTGACCCCTGCAGAACTCCACTAGTCACCAGCTGCCATCCTGAGAAGGACCCCCTTATCCCCACTCTCTGCCTCCTGCCAGACAGCCAATCTTCTATCCATGCTAGTACCTTGCCTCTAACACCATGGGCTCTTATCTTACTGAGCAGCCTCCTGTGCGGCACCTTGTCAAAGGCCTTCTGGAAGTCCAAGTAGATAACATCCATTGGCTCTCCTTTGTCTAACCTACTCATTACCTCCTCAAAGAATTCTAACAGATTTGTTAGGTATGACCTCCCCTTGATGAAACCATGCTGACTTTGCCCTATTTTACATGCACTTCCAAGTATTCTGAAATCCTTAATAATGGACTCTAAAATCTTACCAACGACCGAGGTCAGGCTAATCGACCTGTAATTTCCCGTCTTTTGCATCATTCCCTTCTTAAACACCATACTCACCTCTGCCCCCCGACTCTATTGACCTTTAGGGATGTTACTCGTGTTTTTCACCATGAAGACTGACACAAAGTCAGTTTCTCTGCCATTTCTTTGTTCCCCACTACTACTTATCCAGCGTCACTTTCCAGCGGCCCAATATCCTCTTTTGCCTCTCTCTTACCCTTTATATATCTAAAAAAAACTCTTGCAATCTTCTTTTATATTACTGGCTAGTTTACTCTCATATTTAATCTTCTCCCTCCTTATTTCTTTTTTAGTTGTCCTCTGTTGGTCTTTGTAGGTTTCCCAATCCCCCGGTTTCCCACTGCTCTTCGCCGCATTTATGCTGTCCTTGACTTCCCTTGTAGGCTGAGATGAGGAAAATGCTAACAAATAGCCCATTCAGGTGGAGGGAGAAAAGAGAAAGAGAGGGAGTTTTTTTTAAAAAGATGTAGGGCAACTGGAAGATACTGGTTCTCAGATATATATCTATCCTTTGTGGAGGACCGAGTAATACTACATGTATTCAACCTCCAATGCATTCATTTTTAAAATTGTATATAAACAGAGTTTATGTAGAGTGAAGGAAGAATGACTATTAACCACACCTTCTGTTTTTCAACAGTTTCATTTGTATAAATTGTTTATATCCAGTGTATTGTAGTTTTCTGTACTGTCCTATTCCTCAGTGCTCCCACAGCCAGATAGCAGCAACCTTCCACTGCTATCCACTGGGTTAATGCAGCTGACAAGCACTGCGGCTCAGACAATGGTAAAACAAAATGTTTCTAGTCTTTATGGCCTGAAAGTGCTGAGTTTTGCTGGGATGCAGGTAGATAGACATAGGCAACTCTCTGCTGCCTTATCCATACGCCCTTCTTGTGAGTGTTGATGATGATTGCTCAAGCTTTTTTAATCATGGAGGGTATCAGAGCTGAACCTAAGGCCATTCTTATCAACATGCACACCCAGTTGTTTCCAGCAGGAGACACTAGAGAGCGCACTGAATTTCAAGTTGATTTAGTTCCCCCTCCTTAACGCCATGACATTCAGATCAATTATAATAGCCCTGTTGTTTCCCCAGCTGAAAAAAAGTAACTCAGAAATAGACCAGGTCTTTGTGGTCTACTGTGGCTTAATGCTGCACGGCATAACGCCTTTATCAAACAGGTCAGTAATAGCTGGCTGTATCAAAGGCTGTTGTTCCAGTGTAAGGTTGGAATCACTGGTCATAAATTCAAAATCCCATCATGGCAAATTGTGAAATTAAAAATAATTTGTGGGTCAGAGAGAATGACTGAAAAAGCTGCTGGATTATTGTCCAAACCCAACTGGTGAACTAATGGAGCCTGTCATCACACGTGATGTTAAACTTTACCCTTATTGTTCTCTGAAGTGGCCTTACTCTATTGTAAAAACCAATTGTTTTGAAAGGTTCCACATACCTTTTTTAAAGGGGTACATTGGGATGAATATTAAATACAGTCTTGCTAGGATCAATCACGACCTAAGAATATTTTTTCAAAAGAATTAAAGCCAAGAAAAATGATAATTGATTGGTAAATGGTTCTGGCAGATGTTAAAGATCATATTCTAATACTCAAAGAATGGCAAGAGATTCTTGATCGGTTCAGTAGGAAGGAAGGTTTTTAACTTTGAGATCACATGTTGGTGGGGCCTCATTTCTGCTCCCCACTTAATTTAAATTCATAGAGATTGATCCCTGGTTTATTTTCATGTGATTCACAGCCACAATGCTCTTGTTTTCTTGAATGGCCATTTTAAGTAAGTGCTGGGGAGGCCTCAAAACAACACATTGAAGATCAGTCCTCTAAGCTGAACCTGTTTGATCTTCCAATGTTGTATTATTGCTGCCTTTCCAGACCAGCCACCCTCCTGTTCTTGTATTATCGATGACACAATGTTTCCTCCCTGTAGCTTGCTGCTTTCTCTGGCATCACTATTGCCTGCTGCAGTATTCCTGCAGTCAACAGTTACCCCATCAATTACAGCTGCACTACTCAATTTGGGCATTGCACTGGAACTGTCCTGAAATTGGAGGACAAAGTGGGGTTGTAACAGATAGGAACAACAGGCTCTCTTGCCTGTCAAGTGTCTGGCATGCACCCACAATTGGCCCAGGAACTACCCTCTCCCACCCAAGCACAACAACATGTCATGTTTGATACACTCCTGGTTGTCATACCTACTGTAGCCTGACCTGCAGAGAGGCCAAGATAACTTTCACTGCGTCATTCCGATCCATCACTGGTGATATTTTCAGAAGATGCTTTGGCAACAAAAGTCACTGAACTTCAAAGTTTATTTTATGTGAATCCGGTTTGAGATTGCCCTTAGGGAGATGATGCAATGCTGTATAAACGTGTGTAACACTTATTCACTCACATTTTTTCATACATAGAAACCTGAAGATATTAGATTATTTATTCAAAAATGCTTCTGAAAAGCACACAATAAGTCTTCCCTGTATTTTATCAGTTGTGTACATTTCTATACCATATGGAAGATTCTCTGCCTTAATCTTTCTAAACAGTTATCTTGTTGATTTCCTGAGCTCCTGGTCTCAGTCCAATGGTTACTAGCTGAATCAATTAAGGAGCCACTCATTAAAGACGGAAAAATGCTTCAGAGCAATTTCACAGAATTTTGTAAAGTGGAAAAATTGTTAACTAATTTTTATCTTTTGCTTTGAACTACACTATTCTTGTGACCTAAAGCTAAAAGAAAGCCTAGATAAATATAATTAGGCTTGGAATCCCAATGGATCAAACCCCTTTCCCAGTCACTCGCATTGTGCAGTGTCCTAATGGTTAAGGTTCTTGGCAGCTCTAACTGGAATGTGGCCACCATTACTTCTTTAGCATTTTGTGCGGTCTCATTAGAAGCTCATCCCTTGCACTTAGTTATTCAGCATTCATAGCAGGCAGCAATCCAAACAAAGCTATTTTAAAATCTTTTTTAAGAGTTTGTTTATAATTGATTATAAATAACAATTAAATGATTCACTCATTTTGACATTGCAACATTAAAAATGACCCAAGCTAAGTTTATCTCAAATTTTATTTCTTGAATGATACAAATTAGTTTTGCTTTAAATGGAATAAATGACAATATTTCTAATCCTACCTTCAATTAAATGTTATTTTGTGTGACTAATTTGCATATAGTTATTTTGTATAACGGGTACCTGTTGAAGTTGTGGCAGAAACTATTTTTGCCATGAAACATATAATTGTGACATAAAAATGATACCTCTTTGTGTCTCTCCCTGGCACTGAACAGAGCCACACAGAACAGAAGGAGCCCAGGTTCTATACCCATTTTGTGGTGACACAATGTTTAGATGAAGCAGCAATCGAACTCCTCAGTGCTCTGTGCTGGACTATCACAAATCAGTCAATGCTTCTTCTGGTGGCAGGCACTCTCTGTCCACTCAAGTGGATTGTTGGCATTATTTTTAAAGCATGAAATTCTCCTGGTATCCTGATTAACATTCCTCCCTCAACCACCACCAATCAGATAATCAGAGATTATCTGTTCATTTGTTCCTGGGACCTTGCTGCACACAAACTGCCTGTCATGTTTGCCTACATAATTGCACTTTAAAAATTATCCATTGGCTGTAAGGCATTGTGCGGACATGATGAAGTGATACATAATGCGGATTATTTCTTATTCAAATGGAAAATCTTCTTAATGGTGGAAAACACTAAAAAAGAAAGCCAGTTTTCTCCAGTTTTTTTTGATCTGACCAAGAATCCAGTTAGCCTCCAACTGACCTTATGATGCCCGTGTTTATAACATTTGAAACCTTGTAGCCTAAAGTGAAATAGATCAAGCATAAAGACAGACTAATGCATGGTGTGTTACTCAGCATAACATTTCTGTCCTTAAAAAAATGCAACCTCTGACTTAATGCAAGTTAAAACATGTGTTCCATTATTATTTATGTATAATATATTTTCAAAAATTCATGCACTTCCTGTTATAAATTCTTGTGTTCGCATTTATAATGGAAATATGCCATGTAAACTTCTCATGCTGTAATTACATCCTCCCACCAATGGAGACACTGCAGCATCACCACTAGGATGAGACTAATTATACACTCCTCAATGTATATTTAGCTTAGGAATATGTAATGAGAAAATAAGGACATAATGTATGACTTGAATATGAGGATAGTTTGCACCCTGGTCCAATAATCCCCACCCTGACCCTCACCTCACCTAAAGCTACATTGGTCTTTGCTTCCTATTGTAATTTCATGAGATTAACTAGTGCCTCTGTAGGTAAATTATTCAAATACATTTATCTGGGAGTGGAACATTTAAATTATTAAAACTCTATTACCTTACATATTCATTTATTTTAATGTAAAATATCTTACATTTGAAGAATCACATTCTTCAAGTTTATTTTAAAGTAATTAATGTTTTTCTAAGTTCTAATGGCTTGCTCTTTGAGCATTTAAGAGTGGATCTTGACATCCAAAGTGAGAAGGATCCCATTCTTAGCATGACATCCCATCTAGCTAAACTGAAAAATGTTCAAGAGTAAACTTCAAGAGATACTTCAACATTAATGAAGCAAATACAGTGCAGCATTATATCACACTCTGTACAAAGTGAAATATGAGCCACAATATTTAAAATACCAAATCCCTGGTTAGAAAGTAGCCCAATTATATGTACAGTTCCAGTCACCAAGAAATAAGGAGATAGATTTCGACATGGCTAAAGGGTTGGTTAATGAAATAGTGGGACCGCTCAGAGATGAAGTTGGAAACCTGTGTGTAGGTGCAGAGACTGTGGGAAGGATTTTGAATGAATATTTTGTCTCCGTGTTTACAAAGGAAAGGGAGGATGTAGATATGGTAGTTCAGGAGGAACACTGCAAGATATTGGATGGGGTAGTCATAAAGAGAGAGGAAGTACTCGAAGTGTTGAAATCCTTGAAAGTTGATAAGTCGCCAGGGCCATATGGATTGTTTCCAAGGCTGCTGAAGGAAGTCAGGGAGGAGATAGCAGATGCTCTGAGGATGATATTCCAATCTTCACTAGATACAGGGGAGGTACTGGAGGACTGGAGAAATGCAAATGTAGTTCCATTGTTTAAAAAGGGATCAAAGGAAATGTCAAACAATCATGGGCCAGTTAGTCTTACATCGGTGGTTAGCAAATTAGTAGAATCAATCCTGAGAGATAGGATTAACTGTCATGTGGAAATGCATGGACTAGTCAGGGATGGTCAGCATGGATTTGTTAAAGGAAGGTCTTGCCTCACAAATTTGATTGAATTCTTTGAGGAAGTGACAAGAAGGGTTGATGAAGGTAGTGCAGTGGATGTTGTGTACATGGATTTTAGCAAGGCATCTGACAAGGTCCCACATGGCAGATTGGTCAGGAAAGTAAAAGCCCATGGGATTCAGGGTAATGTGGCAAACTGGATAAAAGGTTGGCTTTGTAACAGGAAACAAAGGGTAATGGTTGATGGATGCCCTTGCGAATGGAAAGCTGTCTCAAGTGGTGTTCCACAAGGCTCGGTGCTGGGACCCTTGCTGTTTGTGTTATATATTAATGATTTGGACGTGAATGTGGGGGGCACAACTGGGAAATTTGCAGATGACACAAAGATTGGCCAAGTAGTGGATAGTGTAGAGGATAGCCATAATCTCCAAATCGATATAGATGGGTTGGTGGAGTGGGCGGTAAAGTGGCAGATGGATTTTAACATAGAAAAGTGTGAGGTCATACATTTAGGGAGGTCAAACAGTTACAGGGATTACACAATAAATGGGAATATACTAAGAGGGGTAGGTGAAGTGAGAGATCTTGGTGTACAAGTACACAGGTCCCTGAAGGCAGCAGTTCAGGTAGACAAGGTTGTAAAGAAGGCATATGGAATGCTCTCCTTTATTGGCAGAGGTTTAGAATATAAAAGTAAGGATATAATGTTGGAATTGTATAAAACACTGGTGAGGCCACAACTGGAGTATTGTGTACAGTTCTGGTCACCACATTACAGGAAGGACATAATAACTCTGGAGAGAGTGCAGAGGAGGTTTACAAGAATGTTGCCAAGGTTAGAAAAGTGTAGCCACGAGGAGTGGTTGGATAGGTTGGGGTTATTTTCCTTAGAACAAAGAAGGCTGAGAGGTGACTTGATTGAGGTGTACAAATTATGAGGGTAATAGATAGAGTGGACGGGATAAAATTGTTTCCCTTTGTGGAGAATTCTAGAACCAAGGGGACATAGATTCAAGATAAGTGGCAGAAGGGGTAGGGGGGACATGAGGAAGAAGTTTTTTAAGGAGGGGGTAGTGGATGTCTGGAAATTGCTGCCCAAGTTAGTGGTAGAGGCACAAACTCTAAACTCTTTTAAAAAGTACCTGGATCTGCACCTTAAGTGCTGTAAGCTGCAGGGCTATGAGCCGGGTGCAGGAAGCTGGGATTAGAAAGGGCATCTAGGTATCCTTGGGCTGGCATGGACAAGATGGGCCGAATGGCCTCCTTCTGTGCTGTAACTTTTCTATGGTTCTATGGTGTGATAGCACAAGATGGGCAACAGGATTCAAAAGCCTGTTTTACTTCTCACCAGGCTTTCATTTCCATTGACAGAATGTTAGTGGCATTTGTGGGAGCTTTAAGTGTGAAAAATGGCTGTGACATTTTCCTACCTAAGACTAGTCATTGCTCTTCAAAGCAACTGACTGAATCTGAATCTTTTTGTAATACTTCTGGGGATGGGCTTGCTTTCCATTTTACACATACAGTAGTAGGTTAGGCGCTGAGGTTGAACATCCACAGGGGATGACTGAAGAAAATGACAAGGGTTTTCTATGATGATCAAGTCATCATACCAGGACAGCTGGATGACAATGTTGGATGTCGATAACTTAAAATTCTAATGCCGTTTACAAATGTCATGTCTGCCTTCAATATTCTCATTGGTGCTGGTCACTCCTGGAAATGGTCGGGTGTGTTTCTAAACTCCCTAATATCTAATTTTAGAGCAGTTTGATTACCAAGTGTAACAATAGGCTCCTTTACATAATTTGAGAATCTTTTGCATTTCTCAAACCTTTCCAAAGGCAGCTGAAACACTTTTGGTGAATTGTTAATCTGCTTCATTCTATAGGCAGTAAATGAACATCCAGAGTAACAGTGGGTTTGTTTAACTCCCAAATCAGATGGATTAGGGGCAGGTCAGATGTTAAAATTTTAAAAATCTGAATGCCAATCCCAACCCACCCACTTCTGATGTAATGGAGACAGAATGGGAATGTGTGGGGGAGTGGAAGCAGCAAACCCATTCCCAGGAGGTGGGATAGCCATCTAAATATTTTAATGAAGCCAGCTACATCTGACTTAACTCTCTCAATGCCCTCCCATTGAAAGACCACCCCCTACTCCCATACTTGATCATGAATCAGATCTTTCCGCCTCCACCACTCACCCACCAGCAGCTGCAGTCACTTTTCCTGAACTTGAAGCCAGAGCCCAAAGACAGATGCAAAAATAAAAACTGAAAATGCTAGAAATATTCAGCAGGTCTGGCAGCATCAGTGGTGACAGAAACAGAGTTACAGGCCAATGATCGATCTGATGAAGGGTAATTGACCTGAAACATTAACTCTGTTTCTCTAGATGCTGTCTGGCCTGCTGAGAATTTTAGCACATGCAGTATTTTGATTTTGCGTTGTTGTAGCCAGACTTCCAAGTTTGCCTTCTGAAAGTCCTCAGCAACACCTGTCCGTCAATATCGGGGCAACGAATGTCACCAATTGATTCAAATCACTACAGAACTGGCCTCAAGAGCAAGAAATTCCTACTCATAGGCTCAATTAATGTTCCCTGGTCAGCTTTCTGGGGAGTTTCTCTTTACTGACCCAGTTAGTCTCCACACCCTGTGTCTCTTTTTCTCTGTGTTCCCTGGTTAATGGGTCGTCTCTCTGACCACTTCCCCATTCAGGGATTCACCAAAACAAATCCCCACTCTCCTGAGAGCAAATCCTCAGCAGACACCTCCTGCTGCACTCACAGGAACAGAATGGTGGCAACCTGGGTGGCTGGGATTATTCATTGCTTTAAACTAACCTTGATTCTCTAAAACACACTTGTCTGGACTCACTGCCTGAATCCTGAACCCTGTGCTTTCTCCCGATGCCCTGCTCTGATTTTTGCAGACGATGAATGAAACACCAGAGGAACAGTTGTTCTGATCGCTCTATCATTTCTCTGAGACTTCAACTTATTGCCCTGCAAAGATATGGAAGAGATATGAAATCCTGTGGCTGAAATTCATGGTCCAGACTGACATTACCCAATTCTGCTGTTCTACAAATTCCAAACCACTTGAGACCCCTATTTACCTCAATGAAACCTTTACACAATTAAAGGTGGCAGCTGTCCACTGGACCAGAACAGGTGGTAGCTTTGGATTAAACCTCTCTCTGCCACCACCAGTGACCTTGGGTTCAAATGGTTAATGGGATGGATGATGATCTTTGTTATTCATCTGTTTTTTTTCAGATGAAGTTACATTGTTTCATAGTTTACCATTGTGAGATTTGAACTCTTAATCTTAGGGTTACAAACCCAGTACCATAACCACTTGGCTATTTAGGCCAAACATCTTTGTTATTCATGTTGCAGTTTCAGTTAAAATTGATTGAGATGATCTGATTTACGCCCGAATTGCCAATTAGTTCTGGGGTGTGCACCACATGTATTTCCAGAATCCAGGTGAAGTTCAATTAGTTGTATTGACTCTGACAATATGTCAGCACAAAACTATTTTAAATCCAGCCTTGTGTTATGATCCCAGTTGATGTTAATACTGGACAAGTCAGATCCCAGAGTGAAACCTGGCTTGGTAGATCCTAACTTTGTTTTTTTTTTAGAAAACCATGGAGGTCAGTTACTGAACACGTTCACAAGAGTCTGCCAGCATAGTCTCAACTTAAAGAATAAAATGTTTATTCAACAAGAAAAAAAATGAACTATATTACATGAGACAAAAAAGGTTGGAAAGTTTGAAACATTTTCTGGTATCTATATTGAAAACTCACACTAACCCAACAACCCTTACAGACACAAAACCCCAGTGAAGAATTACCACTGTCTCAACACCAAAGTTTCTTGCTTGGGTTAGCTCAATTTCAAACAGTTTTCCTCCAGCAGACTGCTAAACATTCACTAGGTGCTTTTCTTCAGCTGGTATCTCTCCCTGAGACACCCAAAAACCACAATCTAAACTCTCTATTAATTCAACTTCAAAGCAAACAAGAGTTCCCTAAACTCAGTTCCCCAGCAGGATTGCAGGATATCTTAATAGAGAGATTAGACCTTCTGCCTGCACTCCCTGGTATACACACACAAACTGACCGCCCTTCTGTGTTTCCCTGTCCCTCTGTGTCTCCAGACCCCAATTGCTAGATAACAGCACAGTTTTTCTTCTATTTTGTGTTTTTTAACTTCACTAACCCCTTGGTAATCCATCTCTTCACTTCAAGAATTGTAAAACCCCATTAAAAATGCATGTTATACAAACAGGGCCCCAGACTTCCCAACACCCAGCTAACAAAAACCTGTAAGTGAAACTAGGTTTCACCTTTCTCAACACCCAAATGCAAAATATAAATTAAACCTAAGGCTATACATTGTTCCTAACAATTATAACATGTTACTAGAAGGAAATCTGGTCTTTCTAAGTCAATTGGTCTCAACAAGGTAGCACTATTGCTGCAGTTCTTACCTGGCCTGGCCTACTAGTAGTTGACTCTTAGCTGCCCTCTGAGATGGCCTGGCCTTGTTGAATCAAGCTGCTAAAAAATGGGTTTTTAACCACAATCAACAATGGTTTCATAGTCATTATTAGACTTTTAATTCCATATTTTATTTAATTCAAATTCCACCATCTGCCATGATGGGGATTTGAACCCAGGTCCCCAGGGCTGTTACTTTAGGTTTCTGGATTACTAGTCTAGCAACAATACCACTACACAATTGCCTCCCCTGTTGTGTTATCATAAAAACCCAACTAGTTCACTGATATCCTTTAGAGAAGGCCTCTTACCATTTGTACCTGTTCCAAATGTGACTCCAGTCCCAGACCTTTAATTGGCCTCTGAAGTGGCCCAGCAAGACACTCAGTTGTAGCAAGCTGCTATAAAGAATAGGACTGCAGCCGCTCAAGAATGCGGCCCACCACCACTTTCTCAGGATAATTAGGGATGGGAAATAAATGTCAGCCTTGCCAGTGGTGCCTACATCACAAGAATGAACTTTTAAAATCTAGAACTGTACCCCATCTGCATTAGTCCAAAAACAGAAAACATGTCACAAGGGAGACCATTCAGCCCACTGTGTCTGTGCAGCCAAAAGGATTTGCCCAGTCTAATCTCACTGTCCAGTTCTTGGTCTGCAGCCCTGGAGGTTGCAGCATTTCAAGTGTATGTTTTTCAAAATGTGATGAGGGTTTCTGCCCCTACCACCCTTTCAAGCAATAAGTACATCTGGACCTGTACTCTATACTGGATCCACACATCTGGACCTGTACTCTATACTGGATCCACACATCTGGAAGGGAGGAAAGAGGATGATTCCAAGGACAATTTATGTCATTTGAGTGTAACTGGTCAAATTAGCCCAGAACTTGCTGGCACCTTACAGTATGAGGGCAGTGTAGTGATCATTGCCACAGAAGGCTGCGGAGGCCAGGTCATTGAGTGTATTTAAGACCGAGATAGATAGGTTCTTGATTGGTAAGAGGATCAAAGGTTACGGGGAGAAGGCGGGAGAATGGGGATGAAAAATTTATCAGCCATGATTGAATGGCGGAGCAGACTCGATGGGCCGATTGGCCTAATTTCTGCTCCTATGTCTTATGGTCTAAGGAAATTTTCCTAAAAGCAGCCTAAAAGGACAATAACTAACCTGTAGGTAGTGGACTTGCCTTGTTTTTGTTGTTACTGTTGAAGAGTCTTTAATGCTAACACCACGAACCACTGAGTGAGTTCACTATGCCATGAGTTAGGTGTAGGAATGGACTAATTTCTGCAGAAAGGTCCTTGATCTGAAACATTAATTGTTTGTGTCTCCACAGATGCTGCCAGACCTGCTGAGTGTTTCCAACATTTTCCATTTTATTTCAGATTTCCAGCATCTGCAGTATTTTGCTTTTTCACTTTGCTGTTGAAAACAGTCAATATTTTCATTACTGTTCTGAATATTCCCACTGCCCATCCTGTAAGATATGGAGAACCCCAATCCAAATGGTAGGTGGCACACTTGAGAAGAAGAGACAGTAGCTGACAAAGACAGGGTTGGAGCCTGAGAGAGATGTGAGATGAAGGGAGAATCAGATACAGGTGAAGGTTCTAGTCAGCTTTCACTGTTTTTAGTAAATTGTGACTAGGCTGGGTGCTACAATGCCGCCAAGGGCTTTGGCTCAATCCTTGCCCCCTCCCCCACCGCCCCCACCCCCACCCCCACCCCCACCCCCACTCCCACTGAGGTAGCATGCTTCACTGACACGAAGTGCTTAACTTTAGTTTAAAAATATATGTTTATCTTAGTAAAGTGGAAATGCAAATTAAACATCTGTTCCAATGGCTCTTTAACATTGCCATACTTAATGTCCGTGATGAATGTTTCTGAAACACTGTAAATGTTTTACTATTTACATCTCTAAACAGTTGACAACTCATAGACACATCTCACTAGATTCCAGGCAGAGTTCCCTGTGCCATAGAAAATGCTAATCACCCAACATTATGCTGTTCCTCACGAGTCACATTTACATTTCTAAAGTCACCCGATCCTCAGTGTCATAAATGCGGGGGCCCAACCCACAGACATCCCTACCCAGATATGGAGCTAAAGAGGCAGTAAGTATAAAGGTTTTCATATTGTAGAAGTGAAGTTTAAGGGTGAGGTAGGTCCCTCCCTCCATGGGCTGCACTTTATGCTGTAAATGCTCAGGGAACAGATGGCAGATTAAACCCTGGAAAATGTAAAACAAAAACAAAAATACCTGGAAAACTCAGCAGGTCTGGCAGCATCTGCGGAGAGGGACACAGTTAACGTTTCGAGTCCAAATGACCCTTCAACAGAAATAAGTAAAAATAGAAGAGAGGTGAAATATAAGCTGGTTTAAGGGGAAGGTGTAGGTTGGTGATGAGCTGTTTGCTTAAGGGAGTCAGTTTTGGTGAATTAAATGTAATGAGCCAGTCACTATATTGATGGATGAACCTTATTCTCTGTAGAGCCCAGGGACAACCAGTATCCACTAGGCAGGAAAAGGAGCAGAGCAGCACGATGAGATTATTCTCACTGTCCAAGTCCCCAAACATTCCTTCCAAGTGAAACAGCCACTTATTTGTACTTGTTTCTATTTATTATACAGTATTCGCTTTTCACAATGTGGTCTCCACTACATGGGGAGAGGGTGGGGGGAGGGAACCAAACGCAGACTGGGTGACAGCTTTGTGGAACACCTCCACTCAGTCTGTAAGCAGGAACCAGAGCTTCCTGTTGCTTGTCATTTTAACTCTCCACTTGCTCTCACTCTGTCCTTGGCCTGCTACGATGTTCCGATGAAGCTCAACACTAGTTTGAGGACAGCACCTCATCTCTTGGCTTGGCACTCTACAGTCTTCTGGACTTATCATTGTGTCATCAGTTTTAGATCATAATCTCTGCCTCCATTTTGTTTCTTTTTTTTCTGGTTTGGTTTTTTCTTGTTTCTTTCTCTGTTCCTCCACTTTGCATTTGGACAGCTGATATGCAGCCATTCTCACTTCATCTGGACACATCTTTACCAAACCCATTCTCACTCCCTATGGCTTTTCTACCATAAAAGCTTTTGGCATTTGATCGCTCCTGTCCTTCATCCTATCACAGACCTTCCCTTTTGTTCTTCACTCATTCAAAGTCTATGATTTCTATCTATTCTCAATTCTGACAAAGGATCATTAATATGAAACATTGTCTCTGTTTTCTCACAGATGCTGCCTAACCTGCTGAATATTCCCAGCATTTTGTTTTTATTTCTGATTTTCAGCATCTGCACTATTTCACTTTTGTCTAACCTTTGCCTGTTGGCCTTTGACACTACAGTTCAGATGTGTTAATGGTCCCCAGTGTCTCAGTCAATATCTCAGCTTTATAATAACAATTTGCATTTACACACCATGAGATCAACAAGTTAGCTGATCTAAGCCCAGGGTATAACTGGAGCACAACAAACGAGCTCAATGATCCTGGGTGAGAAGGGCAGGTAATCAGCCGGGTTTCCTGTTGATGCCTCCTCTCCAGAAATTCCAGCTGGCAATTATGCTGTTCAGAGGTCATATGATGAGATGATGGTGACCAAAGACCTTTGGGACCCACACCAAGCGAAGATTTACCAGTTCATAAATCAGAAGGAGGTGGGTGGGGGAGAATAAAAAAGGCCTATGAACTTTTATCATTGGCAAGTCCTCTCCAATTGACTACAAACATTGATAAATTTTATTGTTTGAGTTAAGCCAGTAACTAATTGGCCTTAATCCTGGAATCTCCCACTTTCATGGCTCCAGGTTGGATTCGCACCTTCATCTGTTGTTGATCCTGTAATTGCCTTGTTCATTCCAATTAGGAGCTCAGACTGATTCTGATTAGTCCTCATATTTCTGGTGATAAGAAACCATTTGATGTAAATAGGCATTGGACTTAAAAGTGTGTATAAGCAGTGTGGACTTCCTGCCCAGCCTCACAAACCTCTTCAAAACTCATCACTTTGTTAGAGTATGGGTAACTTCTCTCCCATTTCACTGCAGCTGTAAAGCATCCTGGGATAGTCTTGTCTCAAAGCCAAATGGAAATTTGATGGGATTGGACTAGACAGATGATCCAGAAACCAAATAGAAATGGGATTGCCTGGCAGTAGATTTCAGCCAGTTCTGTCTGGGTCCCCAATTCGATAAACTGTTCCATTAACACGCCTGTGGCCAAAAGGTTTTGGGTGAACACGTATGAGTTAGCATATAGGCAGCAGAGTTTTGGATAAGCTCAAGTTTATGGAAGATGTCAGGATAACATTAGAATAATCGAGTCTAGAATTAATCAAATCATGGATGAGTGTTTCAGCAGCACATGGGCTGAGTCAGGTGATGTTCTGGGGGTGGAAATCAGTGGTCTGGGTGTGGAGTCAGAAGCTTATCTAAAATGCAACTTCTTGTCAAGGTTGATTTAGGACATAACATCAAAAGTGAAATATCTCTACATTGCAATTGTGTATGTGGACATTTGCCCCCATTAACACATTCCAGTTGGGGTCACTGGGTAGTGACCAGGAGCAGGAACGCTGGCTGATATTTTCACCCCTGCAACTCAGGAACATGGAGTCCAAATGTAGCCCAAGGACAATTATATCACTTGTAGGAACTGCTTCCCCAGACTGAAATCAACCATCTAAATGCAGAACGCAGGTCAAACCTGGGCTCAATATTATAGTTAACTTGCCCGTGAATCCATGGGTGGCACTGCATCATTTATGTAACACGATTGCTGTGTTAACAATGTCATCAACCCATTCCATTGCCTCAGTAATGACTGGTATGCAATTTATTGGCAATTTCAACCTTTGTCTGAATAGCAAATGCAAATCTCTTTCCTGCTGTACTTTATATGATGATCTACACTTCATTTTGTAATCATGTTCGCAGTTTGTAGTGTTTATACGCATTAACTAACATTTCTCAACATTAAATGATAATTGTCATTCATCTGCCCAGTTGCTAGGTGACTGCAGGTCTCTCTGAATGATGTCCTTCAGCATGGAAAAATGCAAAGGGTTTACTGGGATGCTAATGCAGAAAATAGAAACAGAAATCATTGTACAACAGTGATGTTGGGAACATCCGCAATTCATTCTCAAACATCAGTCTAGCGATTCTCAAATTCTTATTTAACGCTCATAATTCACTTGGGAAATTTAAGACTGGTTTCCTTTCAGTTTTCGTTTCAAAGATGGATCATGAGAATTATATATAAAAAAAATCATGCGCAAGTCACGGAGCCGCAGTGTCTGTAACTCTTCTACTATGCTTCTAGTCCATAAACAGAGAGAGAGAGGAGGTAATTCTGGGGCTGGAGTGGTGAAGGTGCATCAGAGTTGCAATGGGATCTTGCCCTTCAAAATGCTTTCTTGGTGAGGTCATAGGTCACTGTGTTGCAATTAAAAAATCGAACGAGAAAGGAGCCAGGTCCAACTTGTTCTGTTAATTGGTTATAAATAAGGTTGCAGTTTAAGAGCTGTTGTTATGTAATAGTCTTAATATGAATAATTAATGCTGCTGGGAAAACTCTATTATAAATATGTTAATTAGACATATTGTCAGGGTTCCTCCACCATGATTAGACTCTTAGAATGCATTTATATTCACAACTCTGATGCTGACAATAAACTGTGAATATAAACAAAGTGGCTGTCACAGACAATGTTCAATGCCAAATTGATGGTTTCAAAATCTCTTCACGCAACAGGTCTGCTACCAACCTCAGTGTCAACTTGGTTCTCGGTAGAATTCTCCTCCTGCAGCAGAAGATTGAATGCCCAAGATGTAAGCACAGAATCTAAGCTAACATTGCAGTGCTAAGGGAGGGCTGTTTTATTTTCTCAATGTTGAGAGGGTGGGAGAAAGGGGATTTAGGAGTCCAAGCTCACAAGTCACAAAAGGCTGGTGCACAGACACAAAAATTAATCAAGAAGGATGGTGGAATGTTGGCCCTTGTCCCAATGGAGGCTGGAATACAAAAATGAAGAAATGATGCTCCAGCTTTACCAAGCCTCAGTCAGACCCCATCTGGAGTAACTGTTCAGTGTTAGGCACCGTAGACCAGGAAAGCTATATTAGCCTTGGAAGGATATGGTGCAGATTCACCAGAATGACACTGGTGATTAAATGGTTAGGTTATTAGGGCAGGTTGGATAAATATGGTTTCTATTTCATTGAGATGTAAAACTGAGACCATTCCATTTACTCAGGCTTAGGAAGGCAACAAATGTTCCCGGCTTGTAATGTAGCTATTTCCTGACATTAGGTCAGGTGATCAGTGAGCCTAGTAATGATGGCCCCTAAAGTTGAATAGCCTGTCAACATTAACTGCCTGGATTGACACACAAAACCTATTCATGTGAAGTACTGAAGTTGAAAACATCAAGGCTTCGTGGAAAGGAGAGGAGAAATCAGAAAGAAGAATCTTTACGTAGATGTTTTGTCTAATTAACTTCAGGACTCACAATTAAAAGATAGTCTGAAAAAGACAAGCTGCCCTCTCGACTGCCAGAAGGTACAGCTATTACCTTGTGGCCTGAAAGGGAAACCCCATGTTTTACAAACAGAATAATATACTGAGTATTACACTATAACCCTTCTACCTTCATAGAGCAGCACACCTCAGGAAACTGGGAGCAGTGCCATTGAAGATCTGCTTGTAAATTCCCTTTATAACAACAACTTACATTTATACAGCATCTTTAAATTAGTGCAGAATCCCAAAGGGCTTCAGAGGAACGTTGTCAAATAGATTGCTGTCGGTTTGGTTTAATTCTCTGTGAGACTTGTTTTTGGGAATGGCTGTTACCAAAGATAATTCAAGGGTTTTGAAGCCTCCAATTTGAGACACCTTCTGCCAGCCTTCCTGTAAGTGATTCTGTCTTCTCCTTCCTGTCACCTATTCCATTGATCCCATCTATTTTTACTGTAGTTTGTTAGTTTCTCTCTCCCTGTCATCCTTGTGTATATTCAGGCCTCCTTGCACGCTCACACAGCTCTCTCCCTCAGCTTCTTCACAGGCAAAGGGAGGGTGGGGGAGTTCCTGCTTCCCAATCCCACAGTAACCCCCAAACCAGCCATTGTGACTTCATACCTAGTTTCTGGGAGTCATCACTCTTGTCAAAATCTGACAGAGGGAATTAGCCCTGACTCTGAGCAAACGTCCCCAGAGGAGTGAACCAACCGCATGCTTCACTACATGTTTACCTCTGACCTTTGGCAGTAGGAAAGGGGAGAGGGGGGGTGGGTGGGAAGGAGAGGAATGCAATGAATTACTTTTAAACATTAATCGTCAAATGTTTCCAACTATTGACTTTTTAATTTACGAAAGACCTGAATCCTCTTGTAGTCATTTCAACAGGAGCTTGTAATGTTGTGTGTCAGTTAAGTATCTAGCATTGTGATCTTTAAGCACAACATATACTTAACCAGACAGCTAATGACCCAATATTTCACCCTGAACATCTAACCTATGTTCTGCATCCATCTAAATGTGTCAGGAATGCCTCATTATGCCTGTGTCAAGTTACAGAATGAACAAAGTTAAATAATTGTAATAATATGAGTCAAATTCAGGGAAGCAGACTGTCAGATAGCTTAAAAAGCAGTCATATGTTATACTCCAAAACCATATATCAACAAACAGGGGAAAAAGGTTCACTAACAAACGGAACACGTTGAAAGGAAAGGTTTGTTAGATGCTGATATAGACAGGGAAGGAAGTGATGAGTGCAGGGGCCAAATGAGGAAGGCCCAGAGAGTTGGGTCATTTTGGCTGAAATATTGGAAAGGAAGTTGGTGACAAGTAGTAGGGTCAAGAGTCGGGGCTCCTGTTCCTCATTGCTATCCACATTTCAATACTCCTGAGATGTAATTAGCTGCTGATACCTCCATTGAGGATCCCACATAAAGAAGAGATGAGGAAGCAGGAGAAAATCAATATTACACCATAGACCAGCTTGCCCATCCAGTCTGTCCTGTTTGACCAAGTTGAACACAGTAGCACAAACCCCAGTTTTCCCAGTAAGAAACACACCATCAGCTGTAAAAATCTCCTTACGCGAGGAAGGCAAGAAAAACAGATCTTAAAAACCAAAGGTCCGTTCAGAAAGAAATCAATAAAGTTCCTCCCCATTGTTCCGAAGGTGACCAAGTACAAGATACTGTGACTATGAGATACAGAACTCAACATCTCACTGCTCCTGTGGTTATATTAAAGACAATATATAAGTACAAATTGTTGTTGTTCTGTACGCATCAATATTGGCTCCTCCAGGAATATGTCCAGTGCATGAGGGGAAAATATTCCCAAGTTAATGACCTTCTAGGAAAAGACAAACGTCCTGACAATTAGCTTAAATTCGAATATATCGCCTTGTTCTTAACTTCAACAAATAATGTCTATTATTTATCATCATTTTAAGTATTTCAGTCAAATCTCCACAAAGTTGATGCTTTTCCAGAGTAACCAAGTCAGCTTTGGGGCCTATTGTGATAACTAAAGGTCATTAAAGCATTAGTCTAATGGTTCTTCTCTGAACTATTTTCAGGGTGTATCTTTTTACGTCACAGAAGCAAAGCTGGGCACAGTATTTAAGTGGGGCCTAAGCAAGATTGAATGTAAGACACAATGGAACTCCTTGTTTTCTATGGGATCATACTAAAAGCAAGTATGTAACTGGACCAGTAATCCCGTGATCTGAGCCAATGATCCAGAGACACAAATTCAAATTCCACCATGATAACAGTTGGGGGAATTTAAATTCAGCTAATAAATGAATTGGAATATAAAGCTAGTCTCAGTAATGGTGAGCATGAAACTGTTCCCGATTCTCATAAAAGCCCATCTGGTTCACTGAAGAAATCTGCCATCCTTACCGGGTCTGGCCTACATGTAATTCCAGACCCACAGCAATGTGCTGCCTTTTAATTACCCTTTGAAATGGCTCAAGAGAGTGGCTCTCTGCTACTTTCTCAAGGGCAATTAGATGTGGGCAATAAATGAAGGCATTGCCAGTGACGCCCACATCCTGTACATGAATATTAAAAAATTAGCTAAACATCCTAATGCTCAATTTCCTTTTGCCATAGCTTCTCAACACTGAGCACTGATACTTTGAGACTCCTGCACTATAGCACCCAGAAGAACTTTCTCCCTGTCGGGGGGAAGTGCAGGAGTGGGTGCGGGCAGGCGCGCTTCCGATTGGCGCCCCCAATTGGGGGCACGTCACCATTTTACGTGGGCGGGCCGATTAAGGCCGGTCCAGCGTGACATCCACCAGGAAGTGCTATGCGCTCCCTGTGCGGGCTGGGGGAGGGTGGATTCCCTCGGCCGGGAGAGCGCTCTTTCGCACATGCACATGACAGAATTGAAACTTTGAAAGTAAATGTTGAAAAAATTTCCCTGACATGTCTCCTTATGTGACACTGTCCCATGAGTTGGGACATGTCCATCACTTTAACTCTAACGTTTATTACATTTTTAAAAACCCTCATGAAACCTCATCCCGCCCGTGGATGAGGTTTGATGCTTTTTCTAAAGCCCGCCAGGGCTCCCAGCCTGCCTGCCAACCCTAAGTTTAGATGGGCAGGTCCATTAATTAAGTTAATGGCCTCAATAAACCATTGACAGGTCGGCGGGCACCCAGCTGACTCGGTTGCGCCCCCGCCAACCTGAAAATGGAGGTGACGCGGGGTGATGTCAGGAATTCCGTCCAACAACACCCCGAGTCACCCGCTTGCCGACCTAAAGATCCTGCCCCAGGTCTCCATCCATCAGAAAGTCACCGTCTTGGGGAGAGTGCAGAGGAGATTTAGTAAAATGAGAAAATTCAGTTATGTGGAGAGACTGGACAAGCTGGGATTGCCCTCCTTAGAGCAGAGAAGATGAACAGAGATTTAATGGGGGTGTTCAAAATCATGAAGGGTTTTGATAGGGTAAGTAAGAAGAAACTGTTACAAACCAGGAGGGTCAGTAACCAGCGAACACAGATTTAACAGAGAACACAGATTTAAGGTAATTGATAAAAAGGCAACCATTGTCCAGAATGCTGTTTGGGTACAGCCTCAGAGCAAAGGGAAGACGTTTTAGAACAGAGATGAGGAGAAATTTCTTTAGCCAGAGAGTGGTAAATCTATGGAATTCATTGCCACAGAAGGCTGTGGAGGCCAGGTCATTGAGTGTATTTAAGACTGAGATAGATAGGTTCTTGATTGGTAAGGAGATCAAAGGTTACGGGGAGAAGGCGGGAGAATGGGGTTGAGAAACCTATCAGCCATGATTGAATGGCGGAGCAGACTCGATGGGCCGAATGGCCTAATTTCTGCTCCTATGTCTTATGGTCTTAAATAAGATGCTAGGGCTCCATGTCTTTCCATCTTGCAGTGAGGAAGCCGTTCTCCAATTGGACCAAGTATCTGCCTTCCTGTTACCACAGGTTGGCCATTGCCACTTTAACTGTCGTCATCCACCCAGCCAGCGGCTAGGAGAATCTGCTGCTGCCCAAGTTTTCACCCAGCTATTTTCAGAGTTCTTTGTTGAACCGTCCACCTCACACAAAGTCCTAAGTGGCACTTCAGTCAAGACTTTTACCACCAATAGCAAACCCTCAACAAGCAATCCCTACTTTTAGTTGTTCACCCCTCACCATGTTGAGGCGTGGGTTGGATTTTGATAACAGAAACTTGTTTGAGGCAGTGATATCAGAACTCGCATATTTTGGACACATGATGTGAACGGGGGTGGGGGGGGAGAGTTTGAAAAAAGAGGTAATGCAAGTTAAAACACCTGGAAAAATGCGCAAGGAAGACCCAAGATAGCATGGATGAATAACATCAGAACATAGACTGGCCTCTCTATGGGAGAGGCAGTGAGGGCAGCGAAGAATAGAAATCAGCGGAGAAAGATTGTTCACAGTGCGACCAACCCTCGGAATGGGTACGGATGAAAGATAAGTCAAGACAAAAAAATTAGATGGGAGGTGAGGGTTTTTTTATGCACTGAGTTGTGATCTGGAAGGCACTGATTTAATAGTAACTTTCAAAAGGGAATTGGATAAATACTTGAAGGGGATACATTTACAGTGTTAAGGGGAAAGAGTAGTGGAGCGGGACTAATTGACTAGCTCTTTCAAAGAGCCAGCACAGGTATGATAGGCCGAATGGTCTTTGTTTTGTGTAAGTCTATGATTCTTTTATTTCTGTAGCGTCTTTCATGACATCACTATGTCCTGAAGCCAAAGAATGATCTTTGAAGTGCAGTCAGTATTGTAACGTAGGAAATGCAGCAGCTAATTTGTGCACAGCGAGCTCCCACAAACAGCAATACAATAATGATCAGTTGTTTATTTTTTAGTGATTTTGGTTGAGGGATGAAAATTGGCCAGGACACCAGGAACAAATCCCTGCTCTTCTTTGAGATATCTTATTTCCACTTAAAAGGGCAAGTAGGGCCTCGGTTCAACCTCCCACCTGCAAAGTAGTACTTCTGACAGTGCAGCACTCCCCTGGAGTGTCAACCTGGGTAATGTGCTCAAGTATGCTACCTTAGAGGCAATGAGCCGAGGCTAACACAGGTGTCAATTCATGTCTGAAAGAGGGGAGGAGAGAAAAGAAACACAATCTGATCTTAAGCTAGATAAAGATTCTCCTCCTATTTCTGTATCATTTAAAACTTTCATCAAATTGCAAAGGAGCATCAAGAGATTCCAAGGTCAACTGCATTTCAAAAATGTATTTTTAATCTGCAGATGGGTCAAAAGACTCTTGAGTTTAATCATATAATCTTCAGCTAGAATTATTTATGTGATCCCTGCAATAATTATTTATTAATAACTTATATTTGATTTATAAATTTCATCCATCTTTTATGATTTTCAGAATCGTAAGTTATTTTTATGAATTGAATTCAGCATTTTTCATTCTTTATTAAAATTGTAATTTCATTAGAAATCTGCAAGTCTCCCCAAAAGGCTTTGTCTGCTGGAGGGTTAATTGGAGCTTTCAACTCTGAGATTGATAAATGTTTGTTGGGCTAAAGGTATCAAAGGATAAGGAGCAAATGTGGGTAAATACTGTTGAGGTACTAATCAGCCATGATCTCAGGCTCAGGGGGCTGAATGGCCTCATCCTATTCCTAATGTTCATTCAATTTCACGTCATGTTACTCCTTAAGAAGCTGGAATTTCCCTTATATATAGTACTTTGCTGGTCAATAGTTGCAAGTTCCTATATGGATCCCAGCGACCTCAGTCCCAAGAAAGAAAACAATCAGCCATTGGTTGACATTGAGTGACCCATTGTTAAAAATCTTCATGAGATCAGGTAATGCTGTGATGACCATTTGTGTGAGATACTGAAGAGATGATGGGGTGGGGTCACTCCCCCATTTTCTCCCACCATCTCCTGAGGGATCTGACCTTTGCTGAAATACAGTTTTCCAACACTCAACTGGAAGAAGGAGTGGGAAAGGGAAATTCCCAGCCTAACTCAAAGCTGATGTCCAAGTGCATCCACCCCTCCAGCAAGGGGTCACTACTGGAGCTGATCAGCTTTTCTCTCTTCCTAATCCCGGGAACACGGAGGTAGTTGCAGCTTCCCACTAACCATCTTATTTGAAAAAGGCCAACTTAGCAGATCAGGGCTGAAACACTGGCTTTGATGGGATGGCTAAACTGCAGTGAAGGACCACCAAACCTCCATTACTCCCCCACACCCCCCCAACACCCCCCCCCCCCCACCCCTCCCCCCACATCCTGAGGGAACAGCTTTGAACTGGGAATGAAAAGACAAGTAACGCTGGTGAGGTCCAGTTGGTATGATTGTCTGTCTGGCTGGCTACATCCATGGCTCACGTTAAGTGCAGTTACTAATGTCATGTTTTTGAGTGAGATTTAAACTCCATCTCTGTGATCAAGGAATGTTTCTAGATGTTGATGACTTTCTGAACTGTTCAGGCTGATGGGAGTGGGGGTTTCATTAGAATGTTTTCACATAGCCCAGTGTCTGCACTCACACCCTCCAGTGGGATGATCTACCATTCAGATATCATTTGTTGGTCTGTCCTGCCGCATTCAAAAGTGTGCGCATAAAAAATAACCAGGTTCTCTTCTTGCACCTCTTTTAAAATTATTTCTCTCCATTCTTCTTACCACAATGCACACTTTTCTGTTTGGTATTTCCAAACACATTCCACCAGTTTGTTTATGACCTCATTAAATCTATTATCTTTCTCTGTTTAATACATTTCCAGGTTTCATATCACCTGCAGTTTTTGAAGTTATATACTGTACTCCCTAAGTCTAAGTCACAGGTCCGCTGCTCTACAAGATATTTTGTAATGAATGAACTTGACACCCCAGCTTTAAAATGCCCTCCCTATATGGAATCTGGAGTCTCCAGGATTCAAGCATGTTCTAATCTTCATATATTGAGAGAGAATAAATAAAGTAACAGACAGGAAATTGAAGTTATTAAAAAACACACATTACACAAAGTGAAAGAAATGAATGAATATGGAATAATATATCAGTGAACAACAGAGAAGGTGATTAATGGCTGCAGGGACATGAGCTAGAATTATGTAGATCTTAGCTCCAGTGTGGAGCAAATTGTTTTGCTGGTAAATGTGTCAGACATGGGATCACAAATGGAGCAAAAACGAATGGCTAGGTATCTGCTGATGCTGGTAGAGGGAGGATTGACGCTGTCCAAGTTTTTGTTACTTCCAGGGTTAGCTGTGCCAATGCTCTCCTGGCTGGCCCCCCATCTCTCATTTTCCATAAGCTTGAGCTGATCAAAAGCTCCTTTGCATATATCCTAACATGCACCAAGTCCCATCCCATCACCCTTGTGCTCGCTGACTTACATTGGCTCCCAGTCCAGCAAAATTTTGATTTAAAATTCTCATCCTTTTTTTCAAATGCATCAATGAGCTTGACTCCTCTATCTCTGGAATCTTCTCCAGAACCTGTCAGAATCTCTGCACTCCTCCAATTCTGGTTTCTTGCACATCCTCATTGAACGTTTCCACCATTGGCAGCCTTGGCCGTAATTGCTGGAATTCCCTTTCGAAACCTCTCCAGCTCTCTCCTCCTTAAGGCATTCTTTTTTAAAACCTACCTCTTTGACAACTGTTCTAATATCTCCTTTGGCTTGGTGTCATTTGAGTTTTCTAACAGTCCCAAGAAACACACTGGGACATTTTCCTATATTGCAGATGCTACATGAATCTTATTTCTGTGAGAGCTCTCTGCTCTTATTCAAATAATATCATTGGATGGAAGCTTTTCAGGCAAATGGGGCATTAGTTTAATGTTTATTCTCAAGGACAACACCTGTAAGAGAATAACATTATCTCAGTTCTCTGTTGAAGTGGCCTCAATTATATATAATATCATGAGCTTGTACCTTGGAGGGTGCTACCACTGGGCCAAGCCAATATTTTGATGTTCATTCACTGTGATGTTTAGAATCTGTTAGTATTTGCCCTCTTTGCTGAGGCATTGAGCTAAACAGACCAGAGTCATTCCAGCTTTCATCTCCAGTATTCATCTCAACAAGAACCCCAGGAAGGTCTAATGATTGGCTCTTTGCTTGCCCTGCTTTTTGAAGATTTCGATTCTGATTATTACTCATTTAACCCAGTTCCAAAATGTTCAAGGGAAGAATAGACTGGACTGGATTGAATCCCAGGCCAGAAACTAGACCAGACTGGAATTGACTGGACCAGCCGGAATGGGCTTGACTGGACTAGACTGGACTGCTGTGGACTGAATTGGAGTGGGCGCAACTGTGAGACTTGAACTGGGTGCTGATGTTCTCGGTCTAGTCCATGTGTTAAAAATCTCACGGCACTATTTGAGGAAGGATATGACCCTCTTTTGCTGTGCTGGTCAACATTCCTCCCTTGTCCAGACACAGGATAAACTAGCTGTTTGTGGAATCTTCCTGCGCTTAGTTAACTCTTGTACTTGCCTACATGGCACTTTAAAGTTGTACTTCACTTGTGCAATACTTGGAGAAGTTTCTGAGGGATGTAATTGTGTGCTGTGCAAAAGAAAGTTATTCTTTCTCACCCTTGGCTGAGCTAAGAAAATCTGTTTGTGCCGATGGGACTGGGCCCAACTAGAAATCACTTTGCAAATACTGTGACTTTGCAATTATTTGGTGTGATGTAATGATACCACATATTGTGCTGCCTTTTAGACAAAAAGCCTGATTACAGCTATAAACATGAGAAAAGGTGACCCTTGGAAAGAATGTTCATTTACCAAGAAATTTATTGTGAAAGTGATACAGTTAACAGGAGAGATGTTAAATGTTTTGAGGTTTGAGACTAGTTTTGACCGTTCAGCATAGATTTATTCTCATGTGGGGTCAGCAAAACATAGAAAAGAAGGAGAAAGTCGTTAATGAGCTGGTCTGCCTTTTTCTGCATTTCTATTTTCCCAGGGCATGCATCATTTCCAACCAGACTGTGGATGCACAGCCTCCTCTGTTAGCTCGGTCTGCACTGGGCCAAGCTGCACATCGTAAAGAACCATCTTTAAGATTCTCTCCCCTCTCTTTGTGGAGAGGCACATGGTGAATAAACTCTGGAACCTGACAGAATGAAGAGAATCACAATCAAAGGAAGAAGGACAAGCCATAAAAAGCCTTTAAAACCTTGCCCTTCTCGACTAATCGCAACTCCAAACACCTACCTTCATAACATAGATAAAAACAAAAAAACCGCGGATGCTGGAAATCCAAAACAAAAACAGAATTACCTGGAAAAACTCAGCAGGTCTGGCAGCATCGGCGGAGAAGAAAAGAGTTGACGTTTCGAGTCCTCCTGACCCTTCGACAGAGTTGACATTTCGAGTCCTCATGACCCTTCGACAGAACTCTGTCGAAGGGTCAGGAGGACTCGAAACGTCAACTCTTTTCTTCTCCGCTGATGCTGCCAGACCTGCTGAGTTTTTCCAGGTAATTCTGTTTTTGTTTTTGTTTACCTTCATAACATTCCCACTTTGCGGTTTCCCACGCTAGACAGCAAGATGTGTCTCTAACGATACAAGTCCCTGTTACCTATATTTAAATGAGATGAGCCCCTGCTGACCCTAAGTACCTTAATGGTAGAGGTCACGATCCTGCCTTAATTTCTGGGATTGTGGCCCATAGATTTGAAGGTGAGTCCTTTCCTCGGTGAAACCATTCCCTCCTTGATGGGCAACGCCACTTACAAAAGAGGTTTTCACAACCTTGGGGGAAGAAGGGAGGCTCTGCAAGACAAATAACTGAAAAGTATAAAACAGATTTTGATTTCATCTTAACAGGATAGGAATTTAAGAAATTGGGGATTTGAGCAGTGGGTTCAGGGTGGTGCTAATTATAAACATTGTCCATTAGTGTTTCACTATAAAAGCATGAGACAAGGCCTATCATGCTTAGGTTGTATGAACAGCTTCATAACAACCATAACAAAGCATCATTTTGTTTCCCCTTCTCAGCTCCTGCACCGCTGCCTGTGGGGAGTTTCTCTGCAAGCTGATTTACAGGGTTGAGGTTAAACTGATTGGAAATGAAAAATGGCCTTTGGAACAGAGAAAAAAAAACACATCAAAGAGCTGCACATCTTGATAGAGTTGAGATTCTCAGTCCTGAAGGCAAATTTATTAGTGGAAGCAAATCACATTATATAAAAAATCTAATCTCTTGTCCTTTGTTTTTTCCCTCCTTTCCTGAAGGCACTGCTTTCTCACTGGACAGGAGTTCCAGCAGCCCACTGATAATTGTGGCAGCAAATAATATCACACTCACCAAACTGAAGCACTTCCTGATTTGAAGCTTTGAAAAGGTGTGAATGTTTTGAAGGCAAAGGTGCAAACGATTATTTCGCTATCTGTAATTCAAATTAGCAGAAGGTTTTTTTATAAACTGAAGCTGATTAGCATGTCTGACTTAAATAAAATGTGAAGTTTCCTGAAAGTCTGTTTCTTTCTTGACATTTGAAAGCTATGGTTTAATTCCCTCACATTTTCTTCTTTCCTCCTCTGCAGACATTGACTGAATGGGCAGGGCTACCCAATCCTCTGGCCCTGGACTGCCCAAGGCACAGTGCCAATGCCGGGGTGAAGGAATGAAATGTGAACAGAGGTCAGTGTTGGAAGGTTGCAGTTCTTGGAGGGTTTGTCTTTACATTAGCCACATTGCCTGACTAGGATTGTCAGCTCTGGGGAAATTATACTTATGTGACCTCTATATCCCCATGCTCTTGCTGTTGATCATCTGATACATCAATCCCCATGGTTATTGGTCAATAATGGGTCCAATTATCTTTGATCCTCTTTGTTTCAATCAGAAATGAGTATGTAAAATAAAAACAAAAATAAAAATAGCTGGAAAAATTCAGCAGGTCTGACAGCATCTGCGGAGAGGAATACAGTTAACGTTTCGAGTCCGTATGACTCTTCAACAGAACTAAGGAAAAATAGAAGAGAGGTGAAATAAAAGCTGGTTTAAGGTGGGGGGGGGGGGGGGGACAAGTAGAGCTGGAAAGAGGGCCAGTGATAGGTGGAGGCAAAGAAAAGATTGTCAAAGATGTCACAGACAAAAGGACAAAGATGTGTTGATGGTGGTGATATTAGCTAAAATATGTGCTAATAGGTGACATTAAGGGTAGAAAGCAGGATGAGCAAGGTACAGATAACTCTAGTGGGGTACAGATAGCCCACCCACTTTCCGATCCCCCTTTTTTCCAATAATTTATATAGATTTTTCTTTTCCCACCTATTTCCATTATTTTTAAATGTATTTCCATCCATTGTTTTATCTCTACCTTTTAGCCTTTTTTGATTCCTTTCCCCCACACCCCACCCCCACTAGAGTTATCTGTACCTTGCTCATTCTGCTTTCTACCCTTAATGTCACCTATTAGCACATATCTTAGCTAATATCACCACCGTCAACACCTCTTTGTCCTTTTGTCTGTGACCTCTTTGGCAATCTCTTCTTTGCTTCTACCTATCACTGGCTCTCTAACCAGATCTATTTGTTCCAACCCACCACCCCCCCGCCCCACCCCTTAAACCAGCTTATATTTCACCTCTCTTCTATTTTTCCTTAGTTCTGTTGAAGAGTCATTTGGACTCGAAACGTTAACTGTGCTCCTCTCTGCAGATGCTGTCAGACCTGCTGAGTTTTTCCAGCTATTTTTATTTTTGTTTTTTTTTTTGGATTTCCAGCATCCGCAGTTTTTGCTTTTATCTCAGAAATGAGTATGTATCTGGCTCACATTGCTACCGGGGCTCTGCTCTTTGTTGTCTAAGGAAAAATAGAAGAGAGGTGAAATATAAGCTGGTTTAAGGGGTGGGGCGGGGGGGGGGGGTGGGGTTGGAACAAATAGATCTGGTTAGAGAGCCAGTGATAGGTAGAAGCAAGAAGAGATTGCCAAAGAGGTCACAGACAAAAGGACAAAGAGGTGTTGACGGTGGTGACATTAGCTAAGAAATGTGCTACTAGGTGACATTAAGGGCAGAAAGCAGGACGAGCAAGGTACAGATAGCCCTAGTGGGGGTGGGGTGGGGAGAAGGGATCGAAATAGGCTAAAAGGTAGAGATAAAACAGTGGATGGAAATACATTTAAAAATAATGGAAATAGGTGGGAAAAGAAAAATCTATATAAATTATTGGAAAAAAGGGGGATCGGAAAGTGGGTGGGGATGGAGGAGAGAGTTCAGAGAGAGAGAGGAGGAACAGCACCTCATCTTCCGACTAGGCACTTTACAGCCTTCCGGACTGAATATTGAGCTCAACAACTCCAGTTGGAGTGATTCACCTCCAGGGTTTGCTCACCAGTGTCTGGGAGATTCATCTACAATTCCAGGAGACTCCAGGAGGGTTGGCAACTCCCAACAGCAGTAATGTTCTGAATATAAATCAAGGTGCAAATGGCATTGTGCACTCTTCACTCTTTTACTACATTTGTAAAAGTCTGAATGAAAGGTTCCACCTGAAAATGTAACCCATATTTCCTTTACATTTGTTGACTTGTTCTGCACACTAAATATGTCCTGTTTCAGATTGCCAGTGCCTGTGATTTTGCCTGCTAGTTCTAAGTGTTTATTTATCTTCTTGCTTTGCAGGCTGTATCAAGGAAGTTGAGGAAGAATAATAGCCTGCCATGCCTTGGTTGACGTGCTAGACTCATTAACGCTCATCCTGTACCTAGCTCAAGGTGTGGAAGTCTGAAATGAGATGCGAATCGCTGCTTTTTCAGCTAAGACCTGCTGTTGATTTGGGACGTAGTATAATGCTGCTTTCATGTCAGCTCCTGTTTTAGTTAAATCACCTGGTTTATGCCCTGAAGCTGGTTCACAACCGAGATGTTGTGCATTATGCAGGTGGATGTGCATTGTGCTTGTGCACTTTGTTCAAAGTCACATGCACGGCTTCATAAGGACCTCCTCCTCCAGCTCCATAACCCTCTCAGATATCTGAGCTCCTCCAATTCTGGCTTCTTGTATATCCCCAATATTAAATTCTCCATTGGCGGCTGTGCCTTCAGCTGCCTGGGCCCTAAGCTCTGGAATTCTCTCCCGAACC
The DNA here is from genome assembly GCA_026770705.1 of Isurus oxyrinchus. NCBI lineage: Eukaryota > Metazoa > Chordata > Chondrichthyes > Lamniformes > Lamnidae > Isurus > Isurus oxyrinchus. The sequence continues at coordinate 23,195,746 of JANJGN010000031.1, read as the reverse complement.
CTCTCCATCTCTCTCTCCTCCTTTAAGGCACTCTTTAAAAACCTACATTCACCCACTTGTTGTTCGGTGCCAAATTTTGCCTGATCATGAAGCACCTTTGGGCATTAAGACACTAAAGGTGCTATATAAATGCAAGTTGTTGTTACTTAGAAGATGGCCTGAACTGCATTGGTTTACATGATGACTGCTCCCAGTAAGATGATTTTGTTACGCAGCTCGGTTATTCTATCAGGGACATTGAGGAGGGTCACGGAGCTGCTGCTAGTTTCACAGGGAGGCAGCCCACTGATGTTAAATGATGCTACAGCTGCAGAACTCACTGTTGTGTCCTCTGTGTTCAGTCCAAGCCCTTTACTGCACGGTTGCCCTTTTGAAGTAAGCAAGTCTGATTTGCCAGTAGCTGCTGCCAGGACAGAGCCTTGTCTGTTGGCCGCACATAATGACAAATGGCAGAGGGCCCAAGCAGCCAACATTCAGAGAATCTCTCCCTATATTCTTAAGCTGGTCTCAGCTGGTAACATTCATGCCTCTGAGCCAAAGGCTATGGATTCAATCCTACTGCATGGCTTGAGTAACAGCTGCTATATAAATGCAAGTCCTTTGTTTCTTTATCTTATCGCTGTTCATGCAATCTTACTTACATAGGGTTACATAGGAATAATGGAACAGAAACAGGCCATTCAGCCCAACCAGTCCATGCTGGTGTTTATGTTCCACTCGAGCTTCCTCCCAACTTTCGTCATCTGAATCTACCATCATAACCCTCTATTCCCTTCTTCCTCATGTACTTGCCTAACTTCTGTTAAACGTATCTATAGTATTTGCTTCAACCGCTTTCTGTGGTAGTGAGTTCCACAGCCTCCAACAGCTCTGCCTCATTTGCTTACATGGAGCGAACGGGCATCAAAAGCTTTGGGAAAATTCTTTAAAAACACAAGTTCTTTCTTTATTCTGTTTCCTTTTCAAGATTTTATTCCAAACCTCCACAGCATTGATTGTGATTGGCTTGGGAACAATGGGAACGTGGCCAATTGAAAAGTGGCTCTGTTTCCAAAGGGGACTCATTGATTTAGACTTGTTTCTCCCTCAGGGGAATGTTCAAATCCTGGGTAACACATGGTAAAAATGAGGAAGTTAGGAATAAGAGTTAGGGAGGAGAAAGAATCTAGTTACTCAAAGGTACTTATAGACTCATAGACGTTTACAGCACAGAAAGAGGCCATTCAGCCCATTGTGTCTGCTCCGGTCAACAAAGATCTGACGACACTAATCCCATTTTCCAGTGCTTGGCTCATAGCCCTGGAGGCTATGGAAACACAAGTGAATACCTAAATACTTCTTAAATGTTACATGAGTTTCTGACTCAACCAGGCAGTGAGTTCTAGCCTTCCACCACTTATGGGTGAAAAAATTTCTCCTCAACTCCCTTAGCCTTCTACCTCTTACCTTAAATCTATGCCCCCTGGTTATTGACCCCTCCACTAATAGAAAAAGTGCCTTCCTCTTTACCCTATCTATGCCTCTCATAATCTTGTACACCTCTTTCAGGTCACCTCTCAACCTTCGCTGCTCCAAGGAAAACAACTCCAGCCTATCCAATCTTTCCTCTTGGCTCAGACCCTCCAGCCCAGGCAGCATCCTGGTAAATCTGTGGAGAGAAAGACAGAGTTAACGTTTTGACTCTTCTTCAGAGCTAAAGGGAAATAGAAATGTGGTGAAATATATACTGTTTAAGGGAGGTGCAACAGGTGCAGCTGGATAGAGGGCCAGCGATAAGTGGAGGCAAAGGAGAGATTGCAAAAGATGTCATAAACAAAAGGCCATAGTGGTGGTACTGGCTAAAGGAGGTGCTATTGGTGACATTAAGAGTAGAATGCAGAATGTGATAATGGCAGGACCAGGGTAAGCACTTTAAAAGTGACAGATGGCCCGAATGAGGGTGAGGTGAGAGGAAGGGACGGTGGTGGGAAAAAAGATTGGAAAAGGCTAAAAGATGGGGATAAAACAATGAATGAAAATGGAAATAATTTTTTAAAAATAACAATAATAAAAATAAGTGGGGAAAAAATAGATAAATAAATAAATAAAATTTAAAAATAAAAATGAATGTAGAGAAAAGGGGGATCAAAAAGGGGTGGGGATGAAGGAGAGAGTTCATGGTCTGAAGTTGTTAAGTTCGGAAGGCTGTAAAGAGCCTAACTGGAAGATGAGGGGCTGTTTCCTGTTCCTCCAGTTTGCATTGAACTTCACTGGAACAATGCAGCAGGCCAAGGACGGACATGTGGGCATGAGAGCAGGGTGGAGTGTTGAAATGGCAAGCGACAGGGAGGTCTGGGTAATGCTTGCGGACAGACCGAAGGTGTTCTGCAAAGCGGTCACCCAGTCTGCGTTTGGTCTCCCCAGTGTAGAGGAAACCGCATTGGGAGCAACGAATGCGAAAGATCACACCCCTGTCGGGACCATTCCCTCTGGGACACTCCTCCATCACCCCCAACACCTCAACCCCTCTCACGGCACCTTCCCATGCAACCGCAGAAGGTGCAACACCTGCCCCTTTACCTCCTCCCTCCTCACCACCCAAAGGCCCAAACACACCTTTCAGGTGAAGCAGTGCCTCACTTGCACTTCCCTCAATTTGGTCTACTGTATTCGTTGCTCCCAATGCCGTCTCCATCGCCAAAGCATAAAATGACGTAGGTGATGTCAGGCGTGGGCACCCCCCGAACTGTCAAAGGCCTATGAGGGACATTTAAATAGTAATTAATTCAATTAGCTGAGCTGCCCGTCCAACCTTAAGGTTAGCGGGTGGGCAGGCGAAGAGCCCAGGCGGCTTTCACATTTTTCATGAAACCTCATCCACGGGCGGGATGAGGTTTCATGAATGATTTTAAATTTTCACACAAGTTTTTATTAAAATTAATGCACATGTCCCAGCTCATGTGGCAGTTTCACATGAGGGATATGTCATAAAAATTATTTCTCCACTTTATTAACCTTTTAAAACTTCTCTCCCTGAGGCACCAAAAGAGCACACTCCCGACTCAGGCAGCCTCCCCCCTCCCTCTGCCCGCACAGGGAGCGCACGGTGCTTCTAGATGGGCATCACGCTGGGTGGGGCTTAATCGGGGGTGCCGATCAGGTCCGTGCCCAACCCCGCACAATCCCGACGGGGGGAAATTCTACCCTATATATTTCACCACATTTTTACTTCCCTTTAGCTCTGTAGAAGAGTCATACGGATTCGAAACGTTAACTATGTCTTTCTCTCCACAGATGCTGTCAGACCTGCTGAGTCTTTCCAGCATTTTTTGTTTTTGTTTCAGATTTCCAGCATTTGCAGTATTTTGCCTTCATCCTAGTAAATCTCCTCTGCACCCTCTCCAGTGCAATCACATCTTTCCTATAATGTGGTGACCAGAACTGCACACAGTACTCCAGCTGTGGCCTAACCAGTGTTTTATACAGTTCCAGCATAACCTCCCTGCTCTTGTATTCTATGCCTCGGCTAATAAAGGCAAGTGTCCCATATGCCTTCTTCACCACCTTATCTACCTGTCCTGCTACCTTCAGGGATCTATGGATATACACACCATATCCCCCTGGTCCCTCTGATAACCTTATCAAATCTATGCTGACTATCTCCAAGTGCAGGTATATTCTGTCCCTTGTAGAATGAAGCATTTTTTTAATTCATTCATGAAATGTGGGTGTCACTGGCTGGGCCAACATTTATTACCCATCCTAATTGCCCTAGTTCAGGGGGCATTTTAGAGTCAACCACATTGCTGTGGGGCTGGAGTCACATGTAGGCCAGACCAGATAAGGACAGCAGATTTCCTTCCCCCAAGGACATTAGTGAACTAGGTGAGTTTTTATTGACAATCGGCAGTGGTTTCATGGTCATGATTAGACTTTTAATTCTAGATTTTTGTTGGATTCAAATTCCACCATCTGCCGTGGTGGGATTCGAGCCCAGGTCCCCAGACCATTACTCAGGGTCTCTGGATTACCAGTCCAGTGACAATATCATGGCCACCGCCTCTCCCCTTCAGTGGGGAGTTATGAGTGTGGTTCAGGCAAAGGGACATGTTCCTGCAGTAATTTTGAGGGATGTGATGGCTGGGTGGGGTCAAAGGGTTAAGTGAGAAGGTGGGATTGATCAATCTAATCGGACAGGATTGTTGGGTCAAATGGTCTTCTCCTGATCATTAATAATCTGTAGCTGTCTAGAAATTGAAGGGCTCCTTCTGCCAAGACTGGTGATTCTGTTAAATCAAAAGAGTATCAGTTCACAGGGAAGTCTCATGACAGTGATAGCATCCCTACCCTTGGACCAGAAGCACGAGGTTCAAGTCCCACTCTGGACTTGGATAAGGAAGGCGTGTTCATAATGTGGCCAAACAGGTTCATTATCAGCCTGTAATTCCTTCCAATATGCTAACCACACCTCACGGCAGGTAGTAAGGCCATGGTAATAATCATGGACCAATCCAATGGAAGTCTACGGTTGCTAATGCTTTCTTAGGGCCTGGTACCTCAGGAGGAGCAGAATCATTTTGCAGTGGGTCCTATATTTTGAAAGTTATGGGTTTGATGTTCCCAAAGAGATAAGGTCAGATTTGTTCAGCACTAACTCAGGGGCTACAATCACCCTCAGGGCAATGATGGGGAAGAAGTTCCAGACAGGGGTCCCAATGACCAGACTTTCTAGCGCAGGTTCCACAGCCTAACAGGTGCACAGCTTTCTGATTTATTAATTTATTGGAACATTTTGTACAGAATCAACAATGCTGTGATTGCACATGTGGTGGGTGACAGTAGTTTCATGCATGACATTGGTCTGAGACCATCTCTTATCCATTTAAGTGAATTGGTTCCTGTGCTGTCACTGGGCCAGTGAAGATACAAGGAATTTAGGCTTGCCCCTTCAGGATCCTTATCGGAAAACAAAGATCTTGGGCCTGGCTCATAATCACAGCAACTGGAGAAATTATAATAATAGTTAAGGAAGAAGACAGGAGGAGGAAGAAGAGAAATGGAATTGAGGACTTGCATTTGTGAATGATCTTATTGCATTAACAGAACATCACAAACTAAGAAACAGCCAGTAAAGATCTATTGCTGTTATGTACACAAAAGCCTGTTCTTGCTGGTTCAGTGATGAATGTTGACCAGGAGAGAATAGCAAGAGATCTTCTGCTCTTTTTCCAATAGCACTACAGGACATTGTACATTCAACGGGGCAGTCAGGACATGGGTTTCAGATTTCATCTGAGAGACACCACCTCTGATAATGCAGCAATCCCCCAGTGTCAGCCAAGCTTCTGTTCTCGTCTGTAAGTGGGGCTTATCATTTACAGGAGTGTTACCAGCTATGCCAAGCTAACATTACACCCATTTACCCTCGCTGCTTCAATAACATTACTGGTAACGTTCCTTTTTGAAAAACACTCTGCCTGCTTCTCCAGCTTGCATTTAAATTTCTCATGTGAAAATGTGATTTTTGATAACACACTCTCCACCAACTGAGGCACTGAGGGAATTCCTGCCCATGGAAAGTCAACTATGGCTCAGTCTTAGCACTTGTGCCTCTGAAGCAGGAATGTGTTTAAAAAGACTTGAGCACATCACGCAGACTGACACTCCAGTGTGGTACTGAGGGGGTACTTCCAGATATCCTGGGTAATATGCATCACTCAATCAACATGAACATTTCTCTTTGAGAGATATTTCTGCAATGCTTCCCTACATCATAACAATGATTATGCTTCAGAATGTACTTTATTGGTCATAAAGAGCTTTGGGAACGTCTGAGGGTGGGAGAGGTGTTATAGAAATGCAAGTTTTTCTTTCCTTTTGGTGGACATCACATAAATAGGAACAAACTACCAGAAGAAAAGAACTATAGGTTCCTTTTTCCCACTACAACTGGGAAAAAGGAACACCTGCAATGACCATAAAGCTATAAGATGTAGGAGCAGAAGTAGGCCATTCGGCCCATCAAGTCTGCTCCGCCATTCAGTAAGATCATGGCTGATCTGATAATCTTCAACTCCACTTTTCTGCGTTTTCCCCATAACCCTTGATTCCTTCCTGATTAAAAATCTGTCTATCTCAGCCTTGAATATACTTGATGACCCAGTCTCTACAACCCTCTGCAGTAAAGAATTCCACTGATTTAATACTGTCTGAGAGAAGAAACTCCTCCTCATCTCTGTTTTAAATGAGCGACGCCTTACTCTGAGATTATGCCCTCTGGCCCTAGACTCTCCCACAAGGGGAAACAACCTCAGCATCTACCCTGTCAAGCCCCCTAAAGAACCTTAAATATTTCAATAAAGTCGCATCCTATTCTTCTAAACTCCAATGAATACAGACCCAACCTTTCTCAACCTCTCCTCATAAGAAAATCTCTCCATGCCCAGGATAAACCCAGTGAACCTTCTCTGGACTGCCTCCAATGCCAGTGCATCTTTCCTTAGATAAGGAGACCAAAACTGTTCACAGTATTCTAGGTGTGGTCTAACTAGTGCCTTGTATTGTTTTAGCAAGACTTCCCTATTTTTATACTCCGTTCCCTTTGAAATAAAGGCCAACATTCCATTTGCCTTCCCTATTACCTGCTGAACTTGTACGTTAGCTTCTTGTGCTGTAGCCTTCTTCAGTCTTTCTCCTTAGCTCCTCTATTCTTCCTGCCAAAGTGCATAACCTCACATTTTCCCACATTATATTCCATCTGCTACGCTTTTGCCCACTCACTTCACCTGTCTATATCCCTCTACAGACTCTTTGTGTCATCCTCACCACTTGCCTTCCCACCTATTTTTGTGTCATCTGCAAACTTGGCCAATCATTTCCCTCATCCAAGTCATGAATATATATTGTAAATAACTGCGGTCCCAGCACTGATCCCTGTGGCACTCCACTAGTGGTCCGGTGGTTTATTCGTGTGCCCAACTCAGAGAGGTGGTGGGGGGCAGTTGGGGATTTGGGGGGGCAAGGGGTGGTTGGGAAAGGTCAGCAAAGTGGATACTGTTCTCATTTTAATGGACAAAGGAACTAACATGAACTCACGCCAATTAACAAAGGGACTTTCAGCATCTTTTGTCTACTTTACATACTAAAGCCAATTAGAGCTGAAGTGTTTACCTGGGACATGTTGTATCTAATAAAATGCTTGTAACAGCTACATCATGTTCAAACAACCAGCTGACGAGCATACAAAACTGCTGAGTCTAAATAAGAGAAAATTAACCACAACACTATACAGTGTATAATTTCTGTTGCTACATCTTCGATGAGACCAAGTTAGGCAGGGCTCACTGGGGATTCAGTTGAGATGCTCTTGCTTTCATTTTGCATTCTGAGCACACAGGTAGATACATTCCTGTAATAGAAAGGAAATGGAAGCTACAGAACTGAGATCATGCCAGTGAAAATGACACTGGCATCTGGTAAGCACCCTGTGCCACTGCCCTACACCTTCATGCCCCTCAACAACAAGGTACACAACAGAAAGATTGTCTATATTCCATGGTGGATGTGCTGGATTGAATGGAGACTGAGTATGAGGGGAATTCGTTGGCTGGAATTTTCCGTCCCCATTGGCATCCTTGAGTGGACAATATGGCAAGAAGGCCATGAATTGGTTTCACAACATCATGAAACCAGCTTACGATCATCCGCTCCACCTGTCAATGGTGGGTACATCGGGAATGTCATTTTAATAGATCTGCATATCATTATAAGCCCAGCTCGCCAGAATCACCCCACACGCTGGATTATCCAGGCACACGTCGGCATGTAATGTTTCACAACTCTACATAGCGATATACACCTGGTGAGCTGCAGTTTGCTGGGGGCTTTCTTGCCCACCTTTCCTCAGGCAGCACTCGCAGTCATAGAGTCAGGCTTTGCGGGCAGCACAACATCACTTTTTGGGGGTCTCACGGCCAGATCAGCCATTAAGGTGGGAGTGGCTTTTCAACGGCTGCAGGACAAGGTCTTGCTTGAGGAAGCGGGAGCAGGGGCCTCAGGCAAGAGAAGTGGCTGCAGGATGAGGGCTGTACTGGGGAAGGAGGGTATCCCAGGGTGGGAGGTGTACATGTTGATCTGTGCAAGTGGCCTCAAGATGGTGAGGGCTGAGGAGGCAGTCTCCAGAGGAGATGAGGCCAGATGGAGATGTGAGGGTGTGTGTGAGAGAGTGAGTGGTGATGTCCCTGAGCTGGCAGTGAGTGAGATGCCAGTGAATGTGTGATCGGCTTGTGAGTGTGTGAGTTGGGGTGATAAGATGGTGCCTTACCTTGGCGGCATGGATGAGATCATTCATCCGTTTTCTGCACTGAATGGCCGACCTCTTGTGTGTCGCATTGGCACTGACCACCTCTGCCACTGTGTCCCAAGCAGAGTGGTGAAGCTGATGGGCCTCCTGCAGGGGTAGAGGACATCACGGCAGGCCTCTACAGTGTCCAGAAGGTGTCCTGGGGCTGCACTCTTCTTGGCTTTTGGGGCCACGTCTTCACCGGAGCTGTCCTGGGCTGTGAGCATTGAGAAGTGTACGCGCAGCTGCAGTTTAAATACGGTGCCCTGCATGAGGAAGCGACGAGGGCAAATCAGAGGCCACCCGTCAGCGAGACTTCATGTTTGCTGTGGCTGCATAATTAAAGAGGCATTGAATAGGACATTACGGTACAAAAAGCTGCCATTGTAGCCGAGGGGTAAAATGTCCTTTTTCCCGCCCGCTACTGTACTTAGTGCAAATCTGGGATCATTCTGCCCACTGTCATATCTTAGCATGTTAGAAAGCAGAGGGGAAGAGGAACTTAAAGAATATGGGATCAAGAAAGGTAGCCCAAATTAGCTGTTTATCATCTTCAGCCTCAGTTCACGTGTTACTAATTTGTTAATCATCCCACAAAAGTTTGTGCTGCATGACGAGTGAGTTGTTGGGTTGGATTTAGATGCTGTAGACCAGATTTCAGTTTCAATCTGCTTCATCCTCCTCTGGTTTGGGGATCAGACAAGCATATGGTCAAACATGGACAGTGAGTATTTACAGGGTCAGGACGGTAGAGTACAGGTGTCAGACACTGAGCTATAAGTATAGGTTATCATCCTCAAAAGATCAAGGATTAGGAATTTCAGGAGGAAATCTGAGCAAAACATTTACATTTGACTGCTTGGTTTGTGCAGATTATTCGTGCATTCCTTGTCGTTGTGAGGTACCTCAATATAACTGGGGTTTTGAAACATCAGAGGGTTTCTTTGGTCTGCAGACATTTAATCTAAACCTAGAGACAGTGGCCAGAATTTCACGCTCCCCCCACTGGCAGGTTTTTAGGGGTCAGGGGGAGTGTGAAATTGAAGAAACAGGATTCCCTCCGGGTTCCTGCCTGTTCTGACCACACAGCGATTTTAGGCTGGAATGGGCAAGGCCTCGTACAAGAAGCCCACCCTTGCCCCAAATTGGCCACTTAAGAGTCATTTCCCCTCCGGCCTCAATTTTTCGGCTGGCAGGAGGATTGTGCTGGTGTGGAAGGAGCCCGAAAAGGAATGAGCCTAAATGTCAGGTGGGAAGTTTCTGAGTGCAGGCACCACCCCGGCCCCCAGGTCCAGTGGCCTCTGGTCCTCCCTGAATCATGTCCCACGGCCTCTCCCCTGACACCCGATTGCCCCATTTTCGCACCCCCCCTCCCCCAACCTCTCCAGGTATTCCATACCCTCCCTGTCGGGGACCCCTTAAGCTCATCTTGTCCTCCAGTACTGGACTTGGGCTCAGGCATGTTGATGCACTTCCTCTTCAGTCCACTGCAGCTCTTGTTGCTCCAGGGACTGGAGAGCTGCTGGCTAATCAGACTGGGTGGCAGCTTTCTAAGGTGGGATTTCCTCCCGAGTGAAGAGTGGAAGACCCACCTGCAGCCAATTGACGCTCATTCGAGTATAAAATGGCTGCAGGGCACTTGGAGTTGGTGGGGAAGGGAAGAGATACTTTGCTGTCCGAAAAATTCAGGCCAGTGTTTGTTGTTCAGATCTTAAAGAATCCATTTTCGTGCTTACATTTCAATATGAAAAATAAATGACATTTTTAGATCAACATTACTGCTATTTAACAGCTCTGATTTCAAATTCAGATAATGATACAGCAAGGCAATTCAGGGAGGAGTGGGTGGCCTTTGCTGGTGTTCACCCTCTTCCTTCCCAAAGGCACTGACTCATCCTGGGATTCAGTTCCATTTGTGCCATTTGGAAGTGTCTATTCTACATGTGTGTGAATAATCGTTGTGCAGATGCTGCTTACCGATGTTTTCACAAATGTGCACTAGATCAAGAGCAATGCTGAGGCAAAGTCTTACTGCAGAGAATAGCTAACTCATAAGAGTATAAGGGATAGGAGCAAAGTGGACCATCCAGCCCATCATGCCTGCTCCACTATCCAATATAATCATGTCTGATTTTCAGCCTCTACTCCATTTCCCGTCCACTCCCCATATTCCTCGATTCCCAGAGTGAACAAAATCTGTCCTTCAGCCTTAAATGTATTCAACAATGGAGCATCCACAACCTTCTGCGGCTGAGAATTCCAAAGATTCACAACCCTTTGAGTGAAGTAATTTCTCCTCATCTCAGTTCAAAATGACTGACCTCTTATCTTGAGACTCTGCCCCCATGTTCTACATTCCCCAGCCAGGGAAAACAATCTCTCAGCATCCAACCTATCAAGCCCCTTCAGAATATTGTATGTTTCAATGAGATCATTTGCTGGTGTTCAACCTCTTCCTCCCCAAAGGCACTGACTCATCCTGCGATTCAGTTCCATTTGTGTCATTCTCTTCTTAACGCTAGAAAGTATAGGCCCAATTTACTCAGCCTTCATCAGAGGACAATCTTCTAATCCCAGGAACCAAATCTAATGAACTTTCGCTTTACTCAGCACCACACAAAATACACTATTTGTCCAGTTCAGAACAATGTCCTTACTGATCAAGTCAGGATGGACTCCATGGGCAGATTTCAGTAATTGATAAACAACAGAAGAGCAAGGCCCATCTAATTCATCTTCTGGTAGTCACCTGATCTGAATGGGAGATGTTGATGAGCCATTCCTTTTATAGACTGCTTCGTCCTCTCCCTTTACTCCTGTGATATGAATCGAGCCCAGTGCCGATTCCACTGATCTTCCTCATGCGCTGCTCCCCTCTGTAGCCCTCTGTCTGTGACATGGTCCAACCCTAGGCTCCACCAGAGAGAATAATGAGCCTTGAAGAAGAGGAATATTTGGGATTGTGCAGATTAGAGGAAGCCCATCATGCAGCAGATGAAATAAGCAAACACAAAGTGAAAACAAGTTTATATAACAGCTCTCCCGGCAGGCAATGGTAGTTCCTTGATAGCAGTCAACTGTCACTGTGATAGACCATCAAAGGAGAAGCTGGGGGAAGATCAGTGGTGTCATCCAAAATAAAATAATTTTACAAGAGCATTCTTCTCTGTCTTTCTGCTAAAAGAGCCAAACAAAGAAAAGTTGAAAGCAATTCTGCAACATTATCGATTTCTACTTGTGCTTTAAACATTTAATAAATTGACTGTCTGGTGAGAAATCTGCCCTTTCGTAATGGCTGCTGTGTTGTGTGGGGGAAGTTACAGTCTTTGAAGATTTGATTTATTCAGGTGCTCAGCTGGAAAGCTCTTGCTTTTAGTACAACAGCAGATGGCAGCCATTCAAACAGATACAACAACAGACTGCCCAATGGATGGTGCGAGCATTGGCAGACATTGTGCAAAGACCTACAGGCCCCAGGTCCAAACATTTCTTTATATTGAAGTGACAGGCTTCAGTCAAGGCAGCAGTCAGGGCCCTCAAATCCTGTAGGATAAGAAGAGGAGTGCAGTGGAAAAAGAATCAGGCAACGTCTCCGCTCCTGATCATTGATCTGTTGCAAGTGGATGTATCTAAATGTTGGGTCACATCAGGTTTGGGTTCAGCAGCAATGCTACTTTCTTAATGCTCACTGTGGGGCTTGACACGTGAATGAAAAAATAAAGATCTGTGTTTCTCTAGTACTTTTCACAACCTCGGGACATCCCAAAGCACTTTACAGCCAATTAAATACTTTTGAAGTGTAGTCGCTATTTAATAAGGGACACTTGAGCAAGTTAATTGGACTCCAAGCTCCAAGCCTGGAGAGAATTGAAGAACTTTTACCCCTAATAAGACTTGAGTAATTCATGAGAATGGAGTTATGAGGCAAGCCAGGTACATTCTCACACCCACTCTGCACCCAATGGTAGGCGAAGGCCAGTGAACTATTGACATTCAGCTTTGGGATTGGTACAGGACTCTGATCAGCAGCTGCTGGGTCTCTGTCTGAAGTAGATTGTACTGATGTTTGCATGTTAGCATCCGGAATGGTGTGGTGAATCCAAAGTAGCTTCCCAAAGTGAAGTGGAGTGCCAGCAGAAGATGTTCATGGCCTACCAGGTGTTTGTTCCTGATTGGAAGCTGATGAAGATCAGAAAATAAGCACCCTGTACAATTCTTTCAGCTCAAGGGTGTGAGAGAATGAAATGAATGAATACCTGTTGTTAATCTCAGAGAATGGTAAACGGGATTGGAGTTTGATTAATAGCAACTTAAATTAGCAGGAGCCGCCACACAAACATGGAAGATATCCACCTCCAGGAAGCTATCAGGATTATTTCTGGGACATTGTGACCAACACAGCTCAAGTAGCTTCTTGTGCTAGCACATATTGAGGAGATGGTGGCATAGGTAATGACACTGGACTAGTAATCCAGAGGTCCAGGCTAATACTCTGGGGACATGGGTTCATATATTTAAATTCACTTTATAAATTCTGGAATTGAAAGCAAGTCTCAAAGATGGTGACCTTGAAACTATCATTGATTGTTGTAAAAGCCAATCTGGTTCATGAGTGTCCTTTAGAGAAGGAAATATGACCTACACGTGACTCCAGACACACAGCAACATGTTGACTCTTAACTGCTTTCTGAAATGACCAAGAAAATCACTCAATTCAAGGACAATTTGGAATGGGCAACAAATGCTGGCCTTGCCGGCAACACCAACATCCCATGAAAGAATAAATAAATATTAAATCTTCTGATGTCCGCAGGGAAAACATCCTCCTCAAGGAACACCACCTCTTGATAGTTAACAAAGTACCCCTGTTGACACTGGACCTAATAAGTAACATACAAATACTCCTTTGAAATCCCCTAATCCCTTCCAGAATGCACTGCACGCCCTACAACCTGACAACAGCCAGGCCTCTTGATGGCACATCTCCTGGTTGACTGAAAACATCACCAACCACAACCTGGTGACTGACCCAAGTGATGAAGTCCCAGGTTTCAACCCTCCACAGAAAATTTGGACAGCACTCAACCACTTAAGGATGGACCAGAGGAGATATGGCCATTTGTTCCACAAGTGAAACATGAGGAGCAGCTCAAATTGTGTCTGTGGTGATCCAAGTCAGAGCATTGCTCCTATAATGAACTCCTGCCCTGAGAGATCTATTCTTGGTTGCATTACAGCCATTCACACTGTGTCAGCTGAAACCGCTGAATGAATTGTTAACCTCGACATCAAACTATAATGGCTTCTTCAGCCATCAGTTTGTCAAGATGATAATTTCCATTTATCTGGCACCTTATCACATCTCAGATGGATCTTAAAGAGCTTTTTATACAATGAAATATTTTGAAGTGCAGTCAAAGTGTTGAAGTATTGGATGACTGGTAACCAATGTAGTTACATCAAGTCTACAGTGTAGAACAGGCCAGGTGTTTATGCCCCACACAAGCCTCCTCCCACCCTAATTCATCTCACTCTATCAGCAAACCCTTCTATTCCTTTCTCCCTCGTGTTCATTTAACTTCCTCTTAAATGTAGGACAGGGGTGGGGTGGGGGTGGGAGCAGGGTGTGATAGGTGAGCAGGATTTAAATGAGTTAGCGTATTGGCAGCAGAGTTTTGAATAAACAGAGTTTATGTAGGGTGGAAGGATGGCCAGGAAAGTATTAGAATGATTGAGTCTGGAGGTGGTAAATGTTTGGATGAGAGTTTCAGCAACAGATGAGCTGAGGCAGGATCGATGGTGCAGATGTGGAACAGCTGGCAAGATCACAGAGGTCAGTGAAAGGTCAGTGTTGTAAATAGTCAGTTTCAATGAATTTTATATTCCAAAAACAAGTGCAGAGCTTGTGAATACCAGTTCCTTTGATAGGTTGTGAGATCAAAGGAGCCTTTGAAAATGATAAGCAGCCATTAGAGAAAGCAAAAGCAAGACAGAGAGAGAGGCAGAAAAAGAGAGCGAGCAATCGAAAGAAAGACAGAGGAGAGATACAGAGAGAAAGAGAAGGAGAGATAGAGGTACAGAGAGAGACAGTGGAACAGACAGAGAGGAACAGAAAGGGAGACAGAGAGAGACAGAGTGATAGAGACAGAGAGAAAGAGAGAAGGACAGAGTGATAGAGGCAGAGAGAGACTGATGTACACTAAGCTGGGAGACAGGTTTCACTGACTGTTCGAGGAGTAGTTGTATCCAACTGTGATTAATTGGTTAGTTTTGAGCAGTTGAAGGTGAACAATGCACAGAACCTCATAGAGCATCTCAATAATGTAGGTGTTAGTGTCAACTCAGCCTTAAGATGAATGCCTTGCATTGGAGAGCCAGGGAGGTGATAAAAGGGGAACTGGTATGTGAGAATGAGAAGCATTTTGATAAATGAAGAGCTAATTGCTGAGCAGGAGTTGGTATTTGGAGAGTGAGCATAAGAAATTGACTTAATTCCCACTATGGGCTCAGTGCCCTGCTTAACAAACAATGGGGGAGGGGGTGTTGAGCCATAAATCCTACACCTAAGCCTGATCTGGATGCCCTGGTAAACATGATGTTCATATCTTATGGCATGGGTCAAACTTCATCAGCACTGAGTCAAAATCCTGGAACTCCCAGCCAACACATCATGGGAGCACCTTCACCACAGGGACCGCAACAGTTCAGGAGAAGGCACACCAGCACCTTCTGAGGTGTAGAGCCGGACAATAAAAAAAACAACCTGAAAACGTATTTTGACAAAGGATCACCACATTGACTAACCGATCACTTCTCAGTGTCCCAGTTCACACAGAAAGGGTGAGTTAGTGCAGAGTGTTGTATTATCATCGCTGATCACCATGTTGTGTTATGGTGCCATTGCTGTGGTACCTCAGTTATGAGATCTAGAGATTTGTATTTTTAAACATGACCATTTATTGTTAATCTTTAACTACAGATCCCAGATATTATCTTGTATAGTGCTGCTGCCATGCAGGTAGGCTGCTTCAAGAGTGTTCTCTCTAGATTGTTCTCTCTGTCTATTACCATGTGACTCTATAAGTGGGTGGTGCTATTCTTCAGTGCCGCGTTAACACATGCTCTGCCAAGCACCGTTACATTACAATGGCATGCAGGCACTTACATCATTCAACATCACCCTTCTTTCTCTAAAGAAAACTTTCCTCCCTTCCAACAGAGCATAACTGTTTACAATACAATCTTTACTTGTTATCCTTCTGTCCCACCTCAAGTCTCTGACTTTATAAACTCAGACGTTCTTGAGGCTTGACAGTTCTTCCACATCTCGGTCTGTCACGTTTGGAGGAATGGTGGTAGTACTCTGTGTTTCTGGTACTTGGTTATCTCCATTTGGTTTGTTTTTTGCACTCCTTTGAGTTATGTTTCTCTTTATTCTGAGAGAATATTTTGTCTATGTCCTTTTGAAGTTCTACACTGTCCTACTCGCAGTTTACAATACTCCCAAACTTCGTACAGAACATTGCTGAATCTTCTCTGCCAACTGGCTTTTTAGTTTGTTCAGAGTGACATTAAATTGATTTTGCTTCGCTTCATAATTTCCCAGAGGAATAAAATTTGACTTGAGGGATTCTTGTAGCATGTGAAGGTCTATCAACAGGTTTTCCATTTCTTTGCAAAGTTTTCTTGCTTCATCTTGCATTTGCCTATAATTCAACAGTCTGCTTGAGTTTCTTCTGCTTAGCTTCTGTTCTGCTGTTGAAGACAGTCTTCATTTCTTTATGTTGCTGGACGGTTATGCATTTCTTTTGCATTTGATCTTTGAAGTACAATCAGCTGTTCTTTCAACTGTTTATTTTCATGATGTCCTCAGCATGTTGACCTCTTGCCAGATCACTCTGGGCTTCAGTGCATCGTTTTGTTGCTATTGATAATTCCAATGCTGCTTTCTCTGAAGTAATATTCAACATTCTCTGTAGCTCCTCAGGATTTTCCATGGTTATGTATTGATTCTTCAAGGAGTCTTTTAGAGTCTCAACTTCTTTGCGGCCTTTTCTGTCTGCTGTTTTGCCTGGCTGTATATCTAATTGAATTTTCCCAACTCGGGCTTTGAGTTTCCAACTGTGGAACTGAGGGTTATTATTTCCTCCTGCTACCTTTGTGTCATCTCTGAAACTTGTTTTCTCAGATCTCAAACAGCTTGTTCATTGAAGACTTCAGTTTATTGTGCATTTTCAAAGGTTTATACTCAGCTTGAACTTTGTGCTTCAAATCTTCCAGTTCAGATCTGATGTGAATATTTTCCTGTAGAACAGCCTCTTTTTCAAAAAGCTCTATTTTTAAGCTTCTCAGCCATTCCTTTCTTCTGCACTAAACTCTTCGGCTCGTGCTTTCATTGTATTGACATGGTTGGCAACCATCTTGTGGTTTACTTGAATATTGTCTCCCTTGCCCTGGGGTCTTCTGTCTCTCTCTCACTAGGTTATCTTGTTGTCCTCTCTCTGGGGTCTTTTGTTGCCCTCAGCGCTTTACTGGCAGTTTCCCTCTCTCGCGGGTCTCTTGATGCCCTCAGTGTTTTATTGGGAGTTGCCCTCTCCTTGGGGTGTGTTCTCTCTAGACCATTCTCTCAATCTATTACCATGTAACTCTATACATCATACCTTGGGTGGTACTATTCTTCAGTCCCACATTAACCCTTGTTCTGCCGAGCAACTTTGCATTATAATGGCATACAGGCAGATACAACATCATACAACAGAGGGGCTTTGGTAGCTGTGGACTCAGTATCCAGGGGCAAGTCACTGATGCTGCTCAGCCCCAGCTAGAAGAGCTATGAGAAATGGTTCATTATATAGGAACTTTTCAGCATCAGAGATGCCTCAGAGGGGACCATAGTGTCCTCAATGGAATAAAATAAACCCAGAATTAAACATTTAGGTTCAGAGCAGCAGAAGAAGAGGCTTGGTAAAAGGAAGGTTTAAAACAGATGTCAGGAAGTACTTATCTGTACAGAGATTGTTTAGCGGCTGGGGAAGCTGGAAAAATGTTGAAACTGAGGCACATGTGAAAAAAAAAACAAACACAGAAAATGCTGGAAATACTCAGCATGTCAGACAGCATCTGTGAAGAGAGAAAGAGGATTCATGTTTTAGGTTTTTGACCTTTCATTAGAGTTCTGATGAAACATTATCTCTTTCTCTCCACAGATGCTGCCTGACATTTGAGTATTTCTAGCATTTTCTGTTTTTATTTCAGCTTTCCAGCATTCGCAATATTTTGCCTTTACATTTTAGAGACAGCTGGATGCTGCTGTAAAGAGATGGGCCAGAATGTTCCGGTTAGTGTGCGGGGGCGGGCCCTGTACCTCCGCGCAGTGACGTTGGGCGAGCATCCCGACATCACTGTGCGCCACTGTGATATTCCGCAGGGTAGGCGCACGATGATGTCCAACGCACACCCACCATTAATTATGCTTAAAGCCCTTGACTCACCAATCGACGCCGATTTTTCAGGTCAGTGCATGGGCACAACGGGCAGGTGGGTAGGACACATTTGTATAAACCTCATCCACGGGCAGGATAAGAGAACTCACTGGGGTCACAAGTGTGCACAGTCAAGTATTTATTGTTGAAAGTTTTTGAAACTTGCCTGTGGGATCTGCAGTATTTCAGAACGCATCCCAGCTGCTTTTCTTGGACTCAACCTTCAGGTCAGCACTCTGCAGTGAGGAATCTTTTCTGGGCCTGCAGGTTTCAGGAAGCCATCCCTTAATCTGGGAATGGGAGCTGAACTCTCCACTGGAGGCAGCTCCTCTAAGGAAGAAGGGAGGGCTAGAAGGGGGAGGAAGCCAGGAGTGCACATTCAGCCTCCAGGGGAGACACCTTTGGGAGGACAGGCGCAGCCACAAGGGGCGCAGGGCCAAGTGGTAGTCTAAGGCAGAAGGGGCCACAGAAGATGCCACTATCCTGCTGCCAGGATTTACAGGCGGCAAAGCAGCTACCTCAATATGTCTGAGGTGCAATGCCGAAAGAGGCTCTGTCTCCCAAGGGAGACAGTCAACTATATCTGTCAGATGATTGGCCCTGAGAGCTCCCCTAACTGTGTGGGTGGATACCCCATGCTAGTGACTCTGAAGGTCACAGCTGCCCTCAACGTCTATGCCTTTGGCTCCTTCCAGGGGTCGGTGGGTGATCTTTGCGGTGTCTCCCAATCAGCTGCCCACACTTGTGTCAAGCAGGTTACAGACGCTCTGTTCAGACGGGCATTGACCTTCATCCACTACCGCTGGGACCAGGCCAGCCAAACTCAGCGAGCCAGAGGCTTCGCAGCCATTGCTGGGTTTCCCCACATCCAGGGTGTTAGAGACTGTACACATTTTGTCATCAAGGCGCCAGCGGGTGAGCCTGGTGCCTTCGTCAACAGGAAGAGCTTCCACTCCATGAACATGTAGATAGTGTGTGAGCACAGGATGCTGATTCTACAAGTCTGTGCAAGGTACCCAGGCAGCTCCCATGACACTTACATCCTGAGACACTCCCAGGTGCTGAGGCTCTTCAGTGCTCCAGCCCAGCTGGATGGATGGCTGCTGGGTGACAAGGGCTATCCCCTCAGAAGGTGGCTTATGATGCCTCTTTGCCATCCAAGAACAGAAGCTGAGCAGAGGTACAATAGGAGCCACGCCTCCACAAGAGCTGTGGTGGAGAAAACCATTGGTCTTCTCAAGATGCTCTTCCGATGCCTGGACTGCTCAGGGGGCGCACTCCAGTACACTCCAGGTCGTGTGTCGGTGATAGTGGTTGCATGCTGCGCTCTCCACAATCTTGCACTGGAAAGGAGGGATACTGTGGACAATGAAGACATCGACGCAGTGGCTGCGGCTGCACACAATGACTTCAGCAGTGAGTCCGAGAATGAGCACGCACAGGGAATTGATGAGGGGGTAGACGCTGTCCCGGGCATACTCCAGAGAGGCAGGGACACCCGGGAGGCTTTAATCCAACAAACCTTCAGCTAGCACAGCCTGAGCTGTAGGCTCAATACTCAACACTTAAAATCTGCCAGCTTAGGAACAGTCACTAAGGTTCTTGTTAATAAAGCCGAATGTCCAACAAAGCGTTCATTACAGTTTTGGAAACCATACACATGCAGAAGAAAAGAGGCACCCTCAGTCATGGTGACATATTTGATTTACTATGTCAAGCAAACCAACTTATTCCAAAAGAAAATAGTGCTATAAATCAAAACAAATCATAAGGACCTCATCTCGGGCCAACACAAAAGCACCAGTGTAAAAGGTGTGTCTAAAGTACCCAATGTTTCGTTTCCGGGTGCTACGTCTTGGTGCTGCCCCCTCGCTGGGAGTGGTATCTGAGCTAGCCTGCTGACTTTGCTGTCCTGTTGGTCTCGATGACCTTGGCGGTCGTCCTCTGGCCCGTGGAGCCAGTGCTGGCCCCGTCTGGGAGGGAGCTGCCAGTTCCACAGCTGGCATCTCCCCGGTCGTCGCAGCCTCACTGGATGTAATGATCACTAGGAGAGGGGCGGAGGAGCTGCCGCCCTCATCCAGAGCGCCCTGAGAGGAGCCCACAGAGACACCAGGCAACTGCCGCGCCAATGTGAGGTTGCTTCGGACCTCCCTGCTCACTGTGGATGGATGGGCACCGAGCTGGGAAAGTTGATGCCCAGACCATCTCTCAAACTGGCACTGACCAGCTAAGGTCAACGCTGATGTGAGGGCTTGCTGGTCAGAGTGCATCCCCAGGAAGCCTTGATGGGTCTCCTGGAGGAGCCTCTCCATAAGAGCCATCACTCTCTCCATGGAGGACGCATGGCACTCCGACATGTGGCTCATTGCTTTGGCGATCGTCCGTGTAGACTCCTCCACCATGGAGACCAAGCCAAGCATAGCCTCGTGTCTCTCCCCCAGGTGCTCCTGCACACCTGGCCACACTTCCTGCCCCTGCTGCATCACTGACGGCTCCAGAGGCACATCAACAGGCACGGACTGAGCATGGGCCTGGTCCCTTGCAGTCCACCGACTGCTGGCGCCATGGGCACTCTCTGTCTCTGCCAGCTCCTCCAGTGACTGTGAAGTGCCCTCACCACTGCGCCTCAGGATACCAGCTGATGTTTGCAGTCCCACCGTGTTGCTAGTATCTGCGCTGGTGCCTGCATCGTAGAAATGCTGTGATGCTGGTGAGAATTCAGGTTCCTCAGGTGTGAGAGGGGGCTTCTGCTGCTTCTCCTCCCGGCTCTGCTGAAATGAAGAACAAGGACATTAGATTAATTAACGTAGAGACAATTTCAAAGTGCATCCCTGTTCCCTGATGCGCTCATCCTTCCATAAGCAAGGTCAAGCCATGTTGCAAAATTAAATCAATTAACATTTAGCACTGGGAGAACAATGTTGGCCATGGCACCCCAGCCTCACCAACACCAGTGGACCTGGGCGCATGGCGCCTCTCCAGATCCAGGGGCCACTTGCTCAAACCAGCTAAGAATGGCGATCTGCGCCTGGCTGCTGCCAGTCCTTGAACACTCTGCCACATTAGGAGCATTCTTCTCCTGAAAATGAAAGACAAGCCATTGAACAATAAGAACAAAGAAAAGTACAGCACAGGAACAGGCCCTTCAGTCCTCAAAGCCTGCACCGATCATATTGCCCGTCAACTAAAACCTTTTGCACTTCCGGGGTCCGTATCCCTCTATTCCCATCCTATTCATGTATTTGTCAAGCTGCCTCTTAAACACCACTATCGTACCTGCTTCCACCACCTCCTCTGGCAGCGAATTCCAGACACTCACTACCCTCTGTGTAAAAAACTTGCCCCGCACATCTCCTCTATAGTTTTCTCCTCTCATCTTAAATCTATGTCCCCTAGTAATTGACTCTTTCACCCTGGGAAAAAGCTTCTGACTCTCTACTCTGTCCATGCCACTCATAATTTTGTAAACTTCTATCAAGTCGCCCTCAATCTCCGTCACTCTAGTGAGAACAATCCGAGTTTCTCCAACCTCTCCTCATAGCTAATAACCTCCAGACCAAGCAGCATCCTGGTAAACCTCCTCTGCACCCTCTCCAACGCCTCCATATCCTTCTGGTAATGTGGCAACCAGAATTGCACATAATATTCCAAGTGTGGCCTAACCAAGGTTCTATACAGCTGCAGCATGACTTCCCAGCTTTTATACTTAATATCCCTGCCAATGAAGGCAAGCATGCCATATGCCTTCCTGACTACCTTATCAATATTATCTGC
Source organism: Isurus oxyrinchus (assembly GCA_026770705.1). Classification (NCBI taxonomy): domain Eukaryota; kingdom Metazoa; phylum Chordata; class Chondrichthyes; order Lamniformes; family Lamnidae; genus Isurus; species Isurus oxyrinchus. Next base: position 23,174,170 of record JANJGN010000031.1, on the reverse strand, counting down.
ATTGCCACTTTCAGTGACCTGTGGACCTGTACACCCAGATCCCCCTGCCCGTCGATGCACTTAAGGGTTCTGCCATTTACTGTATAATTCCAGCCTGTATTAGACCTTCCAAAATGCATTACCTCGTATTTGTCCGGATTAAACTCCATCTGCCATTTCTCTGCCCAAGTCTCCAACCGATCTATATCCCGTTTTATCCTTTGACAATTCTCTTCACTATCTGCAACTCCTTCAATCTTAGTGTCATCTGCAAACTTACTAATTAGCCCAGTTACACTTTCCTCTAAATCATTTATGTATACTACAAACAGCAAAGGTCCCAGCACTGATCCCTGCGGAACTCCATTAGTCACAGCTCTCCATTCAGAAAAGCACCCTTCCACTGCTACCCTCTGTCTTCTATGACCAAGCCAATTCTGTATCCATCTTGCCAGCTCACCTCTGATCCCGTGCGACTTTACCTTCTGTACCAGTCTGCAATGAGGGACCTTGACAAAGGCCTTACTGAAATCCATGTAGATAACATCCACTGCCCTTCCATCATCGATCATCTTTGTCATTTCCTCGAAAAACTCGATCAAGTTAGTGAGACACAACCTCCCCTTCACAAAACCATGCTGCCTCTCACTAATACGCCCATTTGCTTCCAAATGGTAGGAAATCCTGTCACAAAGAATCTTCTCCAATAATTTCCCTACCACTGACGTAAGGTTCACCAGCCTGTAATTTCCTGGATTATCCCTGCTCCCCTTCTTAAACAATGGAACAACATTGGCCATTCTCCAGTCCTCTGGGACCTCACCTGTAGTCAGTGAGGATACAAAGATTTCTGTCAAGGTCCCAGCAATCTCCTCCCTTGTCTCCCTCAGTCCTCTGGGGTAGATCCCATCTGGCCCTGGAGACTTATCCACCTTAATATTCTTCAAGACGCCTAACACCTCCTCTTTTTTGACCTCAACATGATCCAGGCTATCTACACACTTTTCCCTAGACAAATCGACCGCTAAGTCTTTCTCTTTGGTGAATACTGATGAGAAGTATTCACTTAGTATCTCTCACATTTCTTCTAGCTCCACACACAGATTCCCACCTATGTCCCTGAGTGGACCCACCCTTTCCCTGGCTACCCTCTTGCTTTTTACATATGTATAAAAGGCCTTGGGATTTTCCTTAATCCTGGTTGCCAGTGACTTTTCATGACCCCTTTTAGCCCTCCTGATCCCTTGCTTAAGTTTCTTGCTACTTTCTTTGTATTGTCCACGGGCTTCATCTGTTCCCAGCCTTCTAGCCCTTACGAATGCTTCCCTTTTCTTTTTGACTAATCTCACAATATCCTTCGTTATCCAAGGTTTCTGAAACTTGCCATGCTTATCCTTCATTCTAGCAGGAACATGCCGGTCCTGAATTCTTATCAACTGATGTTTGAAAGCCCCCACATGTCAGTTGTTGATTTGCCCTCAAACATCCGCCTCCAGTCTAGATTCCTCAGTTCCTGCCTAATATTGTTATAATTAGCCTTCCCCCAATTAAGCACCTTAACCCGAGGATTCCTGTTATCCTTATCCACCAACACCTTGAAACTTACTGAATTATGGTCACTTTTCCCGAAATGCTCTCCTACTGAAACTTCGACCACCCGGCCGGGTTCATTCCCTAATACCAGGTCCAGTATTGCCCCTTCCCTAGTTGGACTATCTACGTATTGTCTCAGGAAGCCCTCCTGGATGCACCTTACAAATTCTGCACCATCCAAACCCCTAGCACTAAGTGATTCCCAGTCAATATAGGGAAAGTTAAAATCACTCACCACAACAACCCTATTGCTTTTACATCTTTCCAAAATCTGCCTACATAACTGTTCCTTAATCTCCCGCTGGCAATTGGGAGGCCTATAGTAAACCTCCAACATTGTGACTGCACCCTTCCTGTTCCGGAGCTCTATCCATATTGCCTCGCTGCATGAGCCCTCCGAGGTGTCCTCCTGTTGGACAGCTGTGATATTCCCCTTAACCAGCAGTGCAACTCCCCCACCTCTTCTACACCACTCTCTATCCTGCCTGAAACATCTAAATCCTGGAACATTTATCTGCCAATCCTGTCCATCCTTCAACCAAGTCTCTGTAATAGCAATAACATCATAGTCCCAAGTACTAATCCAAGCTCTAAGCTCATCTGTCTTGCCTGTTATAAATGCATTTCAGACCCCAGTCCCACTGTGTTCAGTAATTTCCCCCTGCCTGCCCTTCCTCTTAGTCCTACTGGCCATATTCACTGGTCCCCAGTCATTTGTTTCACCTGCTGACCTATTGCTCTGGTTCCCACCCCCCTGCCATACTAGTTTAAACCCTCCCGAGTGGCACTAGCAAACCTCGCAGCCCAGATATTAGTGCTCCTTCAGTTTAGATGTAACCCATCCTTCTTGTACAGGTCCCACCTGCTCTGGAAGAGATCCCACTGATCCAGATATCGGAAACCCTCCCTCCTACACCATCTGTTCAGCCACGTGTTCAGCTGCACCGTCTTCCTATTTCTAGCCTCACTGGCACGTAATCCTGAGATTACGTTACATTCTGCCTAACTCCCTGAACTCCCGCTGCAGGACCTCGTCACTCTTCCTGCCTATGTCGTTAGTATCAATGTGTACCACGGCCTCTGGCTGTTCTCTCTCCCCCTTCAGAATGTCCCGTACCCGATCAAAGATTAGTGCAAATTGCACGTGGCTTCTCTTCGTGCACGACCCACCCCAACCAGAGTGGGACATATCAGGGCTCCAGAGCCTCCTCACCCCGCTACTGCCAAACACTCACACAAAGATGCTAGGCTTGCTCCCCATGCCCCCACCCTTGCCCCCTTGACAACATGCTGCCTACATCACATTACGCACCACATGGTAGGTATATCCTTCCACAGCAATGAAGCGCAAGCACATAGGGCGCAGACGGCAGCAGCTGGCTTGTTGCCACACCACCTTGAAGCTCCCCTCCCAGCATGTCATCACCCTGACTTGGACATGTCCTGCAGTTCAAACACAGTGCCTAGGTGCAGCTCCTCCAGGTTGCTCCCATACCAGTCATGTGGGACTCAGTGTAACACATGCTGCGGGGGCAAAACACATCTCTTCATCACTTTGTCAGGCTGACCTCAGCATGGACAATATCTGCTGGCCCATCCAGCAAAGAACAAATGCCGTCAATGATTCAATGCAGTCACTACATTCAGACTTGGGCAGGGGTGGGGGGTGGGCAGCAGGGGGGAAAGCTGACCTGCTGGGTTAAGTGACCAATGCCAACATTATCCTCATACTTCCTGAGCTTAACAGGTTATTGAAGTGTTTGCAACACTGGATCCAGGTGCCTCGCACCACATCGCAGGAGCTCACCACCCCACCACCTCCTCCCAGGCAAGTTTCATCATGTTGGGGGGGGGGGGCAGTTCTCCTCCCGTCCAATGGCGGCCTAGATGAAGCGCTCACTAGCCTTTGCAAGACTGCTCACAATGGCAAGTGGAAGAGCTCACCAGAAGGCTTCTGGTGAGCAGGCCAGTCCGATATGTGGCCACGTTAGACCTGCTACGCCCGGACTGGCCTGCTCACCAGAAGCCTTCTGGTGAGCTCTTCCACTTGCCATTGTGAGCAGTCTTGCAAAGGCTGTGAGCGCTTCATCTAAACAGGCCGCCATTGGACCCGGCGGACAATACACTGCCCCCCCCCCCCCCCCCCCCCCCCCCCCACCACCACCACCACCCCCCGCCACCGCCCGCCCACTCCTGCTATCCTCGGGAGTCACGCATTACGCTGGGCGGGCCTTAATTGGCTCCCCCCCCCGCCAAGCAGAAAATTCAGCCCATGGTATCGTTTATGCAATCCCAAACACTGCTCAGCTTCATTAGAATTGATCTTGTAACCTGTAGTATGGGGATGTTCAGCAGAGCAAGGGTTAATCTGGGACTGGGGGAAGAGTATCGCCCACATAGTGACGTCGAGAATCACATGTTAGAAGAGTCTAGCAGCATGGACAGTGCATCCATACAGTGCTGCTTGCAGACGTACATAGCTATGAGTTGTTAATAAACTCTTAGGGCGTGCACCTGACACGAATGGGAGAAAAATAGTGCACGATGATGTCGGGCGAGTGTCCTGACATCATCCCGGTCTCTCACCATATTTTGCTCGGCGGGCATGTGTGAGAGGTGGCAGCGCGCCCGCCAACAATTAAGAGGCCTATTAAGGCCCTTAATCAGTTAATTAAATTGAAATTTTCACTGCCCGTCCAACCGGTCGATTGGTGGGTGGGCGAATAGACCAGGCGGCCTTTGCATTTTTAACAAAACCTTATTCACGGGAGGGATAAGGTTTCGGACAGTAAATCAAAAAACAATAAAAATGTTGAAAATGTATTTTTAACATGTCTCTGCTCATGTGACAGAATCATATGAGTGGGGACATGTCTTCCTTATTTTTGAAATCTTTATTTTTAATGTTAAAAATCTTCAGCTCCTTGAGGCAGCTCTATGCCTCCAGGGAGCCTTCACTGAGCGCAGCCACACGCACGCTTCAACTTGAAGGAGCTTGCACTCCTCCCACTCCGTCCCAGGCAGTGCTGAGGTTAGCAGTGCGCGTTTCACGCTGGTTAGCTGTTAATTGGCCAGCCAGCATGAAATCGCCGCCAGGGCCCAATCACAGGCAGCGGACCACTGCGCAGCCCCTCTCAGGCCCGCCCATCGAGGTAAAAATTCTGCCCTCAATGTTCAACTACACAAGCCTCCACGTCTCTCAGTGAGATACCAAACAACCCTTACAATTCAGCAGATATAGCAGCATCTGTGGAGATGCTCCTCCCTTACAACATAATCCCCAGTTACCATCTTACAGGAGAGCAAAGGAGGAAGAAAGGAAAATAGCACCCACATACCAAACAGGAACAATTAAAAACTGCTCTTACACAAATTATGTGATTAAGTCTCTGTTTTACAACAACTAGGGGAAGATATAAATAACTTAAATGAAGCAGAATGTGATGGACTAACATTTACACATAACTGAACATCTCTGACTCATACACGATGTTGCTGGAAGAGTTTAACACTGAGTCACTCCAGAAACTAAGAATGAGCAGGATGTCTCAGCCAGTTACATCATCCAAAAATGGTGCTGAGCAACACTTCCAGTCTAGCCTCGGATCTCTAGTAGCTGCTGAGTTAGCTGTTATCACTTGGGGGAGTGTGGAGTTGGGTGAGGGAGCGTGGGATGGGAAAATTTGGGGTGGGGTATGGGAGTCTGGGGTAGGGTGGGGTTGGCGAATTTTCACAGAATCACACTGTGCAAAAGAAGCCCTTCGGCCCATCAAGTCTGCACCGACACGTGAGAAATGCCTGACCTACCTACCTAATCGTATTTACCAGCACTTGGCCCACAGCCTTGAATGTTATGATGTGCCTCATCCAGAAACGTTTTAAAGGATGTGAGGCAACCCGCCTCCAACACCCTCCCAGGCACTGCGTTCCAGACCGTCACCACCCTCTGGGTAAAAAAGTTTTTCCCCCCTAAAGCTCTTACCCCTCACCTTGAACTTGTGTCCCCTTGTGACTGACCCTTAAACTAAGGGGAGCAGCTGCTCCCTATCCACCCTGTCCATGCCCCTCATAATCTTGTACACCTCGATCAGGTTGCCCCTCAGTCTTCTCTGCTCCAACGAAAACAACCCAAGTCTATCCAACCTCTCTTCATAACTTAAATGTTTCATCCCAGGCAACATCCTGGTGAATCTCCTCTGCACCCCCACCAGTGCAATCACATCCTTCCTATAATGTGGTGACCAGAGCTGCACACAGTACTCCAGCTGTGGCCTCATCAAGGTTCTATACAACTCCAACATGACCTCCCTACTTTTGTAATCTATGCCTTGATTGATAAAGGCAAGTGTCCCATATGCCTTTTTCACCACCCCACTAACATGCCCCTCCGCCTTCAGAGATCTATGGACACACATGCCAAGGTCCCTTTGTTCCTCAGAACTTCCTAGTGTCATGCCATTCATTGAATACTTCCTTGTCAAACTACTCCTTCCAAAGTGTGTCACCTCACACTTTTCCAGGTTAAATTCCAGCTGCCACTTATCTGCCCATTTGACCATCCCGTCTATATCTTCCTGTAGCCCAAGACACTCAACCTCACTGTTAACCACCCGGCCAATCTTTGTGTCATCTGCAAAATTACTAATACTACCCCCCACATAGTCACCTATGTCGTTTATATAAATGACAAATAATAGGGGACCCAGCACAGATCCCTGTGGTACGCCACTGGATACTGACTTCCAGTCACTAAAGCAGCCTTCTGTCATCACCCTCTGCCTCCTATAACTAAGCCAATTTTGAATCCACCTTATCAAATTACCCTGTATCCCATGTGCATTTGCCTTCTTTATAAGTCTCCCATGTGGGACCTTGTCAAAGGCTTTGCTGAAATCCATATAAACTATATCAACTGCACTAGCCTCATCTGCACACCTTATCAAAAAGTTCAATCAAATTTGTTAGGCGTGACCTCCCTCTGACAAAGCCATGCTGACTATCCCCGATCAAATTTTGCCTCTCCAAGTGCAGATAGATACTCTCCTTCAAAACTTTCTCCAATAGTTTCCCAACCACTGACGTGAGATTCACTGGCCTGTAGTTCCCTGGCTTATCTCTACAACCCTTCTTAAATAACGGAACCACATTAGCTGTTCTCCAGTCCTCTGGCACCTTCCCCACAGCCAGAGAGGAATTAAAAATTTGGGTCAGAGTGCCTGCAATCTCCTTCCTTGCATCTCTCAGCAGACACACACACACACATCATCCAGACCTGGAGATTTGTCCACTTTTAAGCCTGCCAACACCTCCAATACCTCGTCACTCCAGATATCAATTTGCTTAAGAACCTCGCAGTCTCTCTCCCTGAGGTTGACACCTTCATCCTCATTCTCTTGGGTGAAGACGGATGTGAAGTATTCATTCAACACTCTACTGATGTCCTCTGGCTCCACCCATAGATTGCCCCCTTGGTCCCTTATGGGCCCTACTCTTTCCCTGGTTATCCTCTTCTCATTGATATACTTATAGAATATCTTGGGATTTTCCCTCCTTTTACCAGCCAGAGCTTTCTCATATCCCCTCTTTGCTCTCCTAATTGCTTTCTTAAGCTCCACACTGTACTTTCTGTACTCTACTAATGCCTCCACTGATTTGCTTCCCTTGCACCTGCTAAAAGCCTCTTTTCCTTCTCATCATAACCTGAATGTCTCTGGTCATCCATGGTTCTCTGGGCCTGTTACTCTTCCCTATCACCCTGGAGGGAACATGTTGAGCCTGTACCCTCCCTATTTCCTTTTTGAACACCCCCCCAACTGTTCCTCTGTAGATTTCCCCACAAGTAACTAGTCTACCTTGGCCAGATCCTGTCTTATTTTACTAAAATCCACTCTCCCCCAATCCAAAACATTTTTTTGCAACTTGTCGATTTCTTTGTCCATAACAAACTTAGTTTTGGGATGGGGTGGTGAGGGATCTTGTTGTGGAATGTAAATTAATAAAAACAGAGTAAAGTTTCCTGTACCTTAACAATGATCTTCACCCAGAGACACAGTCTCCCCTGCTGTCCCAGTCTGAGATATTCATTAACTGTACACACCTTCTGAACAAGGTTGTAAATTTCACCAATAGAGCAGTAATTTTAAGAGCAAGGCTGAAACTTGAAGCAGTAGGATCTAGGAGATTTGTACCATGTTGCCTCGATCTCGATTTAAACCCTTGAATCAGTGATTGACATTTTTACTGATTGGAGAATACCAGCAATTAATCTACAGAAACCTACAGCATCAAAATTATTAAAAACAAATTAACAGATGCTGAACAGTATAAAACATTGTCATAAATTAAAATATATCCAACAAAAAGCTGTTGACACATTCTAATAATTGAGAATTCAACTTACTCTCTAAATATGGCCAATAAGCAATTGCTGAACATTTGGCGATATTATTTAATGTGTTGTTCATCATGTTACGGTCCCAGCTAAGGTTAATACTGGACAAGTCAGATCCCAGAGTGAAACCTGGCTTGATAGATCCTAATTTTTTTTTAGGAACCATGGAGAAAAATTACTGAATGAATTCACACAAGTTTGCTCATGAACTTTTAACACAAAGAATAAAATATTTATCAAACAAGAAAAATGAACTATATTACATCAGACAAAAAGGTTGGAAAGGTCTCAATACAAACACAAGAAGATGATTCAAATTCCCATTTTTCCTTCACCCCAACTATCTCTTTACAGACACATACAAATTTGCAAAAATAAAACCACTTACCATATCTATCCTAAACTCTAATATCTGGCCCTTGACATCAAGGCCACATTTGACCAAGTGTGGCATCAAGGAGCCCTAGCAAAACTGGAGTCAATGGGAATCAGGGAGAAAGCTCTCCACTGGTTGGACTCATGCCCAGCACAAAGGAAGATGGTTGTGGTTGTTGGTGGTCAATCACCTCAGCTCCAGGACATCACTGCAGGAGTTCCTCAGGGTAGTGTCCTAGGCCCAACCATCTTCAGCTGCTTCATCAATGACCTTCCTTCCATCATAAGGTCAGAAGTGGGAATGTTCACTGATGATTGCACAATGTTCAGCACCACTCGTGGCTCCTCAGATACTGAAGCAGCCCATGTCCAAATGCAGCAAGACCTGGACAATATCCAGGCTTGGGCTAACAAGTGGCAAGTAACATTCGCACCACACAAGTGCCAGGCAATGACCATTTCCAACAAGAGAGAATCTAACCATCGCCCCTTGACATTCAATGGCATTACTACCATTGATTCCCCTCACTATCAACACTCCTGGGGATACCATTGACCAGAAACTGAACTGGACTAACCATAGAAATACTTTGGCTATAAGAGCAGGTCAGAGGCTAAGAATCCTGCGATGAGTAATTCACCTCCTGACTCCCCAAAGCCTGTCCACCATCTAAAAGGCACAAGTCAGGAGATGGAATACTCCCCACTTGCCTAGATGAGTGCAGTTCCCACAACACTCAAGAAGCTTGACACCATCCAGGACAAAGCAGCCCATTTGATTGGCACTACATCTACAAACATTCACTCCTCCACCACCGACACACAGTAGCAGCAGTGTGTGCTATCTACAAGATGCACTACAGGAACTCACCAAGGCTCCTTCAACAGCATTTTCCAAACCCACAACCACTACCATCTAGAAGGACAAGGGCAGCAGACATCTGGAAGTTCTCCTCCAAGTCACTCACCATCCTGACTTGAAAATATATCACCGTTCCTTCACTATCACTGGGTCAAAATCCTGGAACTCCCTCCCTAACAGCACTGTGGGTACACCACATGGACTGCAGCAGTTCAAGAAGGCAGCTCATCACCACCTTCTCAAGGGCAATTAGGGATGGGCAATAAATGCTGGCCCAGCCAGCGAAGCCCACATCCCATGAATGAATAATAAAAAAATATTCAGGATAAGTGCACGATACATGTGAACCAACTGGGGAGCTGTGGACAGACACATCACACTCCAAAGTAAATGATAGATGCAACCAAAGCAGATTCTATGAATTTCTTAAGAACCCAACCAGGCCATTGTTACACCATGAGCAAACAGGTCTCACTGATGCTCTCTCTTTCTCACAGGGGTTAACAAATTCCACGTTTGAAGAACTTGCCTTTGCATTCTCTCCTAAAGTTGCTCAGACAGCTTCAACAAGGATCCACCTCCAGTGTTTCAATCTCGTCTTCTGAGATTTCTTTCCCCTGGATCTCCGCTTACACTCAAGCTTCATCTTCAAGCAGACCTTCGGATTTTTGGCCATGCCAAGCAGAACACCAGTGCTCCAAAAGGGTACCGTTGCTCTTACCGCCCACCAACCTTCAGCTGTCCTCTCAGATCTTCAGGTTTCTCTTGAGCTCACTTTGCTTCAAGTCTGCTCCCTGCAGCTCTCTCTTTACTTCAGAATGTATTGCTCTGCTCCTTTTTCTCAACTTTACTTAACAGGATCTGTTTCTGCTCTCTGTCCTTTTCCCTTACCTGAGACTTTCTTCAATGACCTCTTTCTGTTCCACTCCCTTGTTTGGGACCTTCTCCCGGTCCCCCTCCCCGTGTGCTGCTCACAGGAACACATTCTCTGCAAATGGCACTTGTCTCCCGGTCACCTGCCCTGCAGCTTCGCCCTGTTTCACTTTCCTTTTTTCTTTTTCTTCTCCTTTTCTTCTGTGCGTGTGCTCCCTGCCTAAAGAGCTAAAGAAACAAAGTGTGCTTTTGCACAGGGCCGTTTCCTAGCCTGAAGATAAGAAAAACCACTCACTGCACATGTGCAGCTATTCTCCAGCCCGTGCAGAAGGCCCGAAGCTCCTACTGCCAATTCAAAATTAAGTATTGTGTTTCGTCACAATCAGTATTAAGGATCAGCTAATATTTGGTATATGTTCATGTCATGTGAGACTCTCTCCTTCCTGGTACCATTGTGATTAGAGTTGTTATCTGAATAATGATTTATGTTAAACAGCAAGGAGTCATTAACAATTACCAAAATTCTCATGGCATACAATACATGTTCTCTTTACTCAAAAGTGAAATTGATTTCATAAACCCCCTTCTCTTCAATGACCTTGTCCCCACTGACCTCCAGGACCTATTCTCTGACTCTGCTTCACTTGCGCTCTGCTCTCCCCTCACTGTCAGATAGAATCTTCTTCACCATAACCATGTGTTCTGGAATTGTCTCCCCAGCCCCTTCACACACATACATAGAAACATACATAGAATATAGGAGCAGGAGGAGGCCATTCGGCCCGTTGAGCCTGCTCCCGCTTTCTCCCCATTTCCTTTGATCCCTCTCGCCCCAAAAAGTTATATCTAACTCCTTCTTGAAAACATTCAATGTTTTGGCCTCAACTACTTTCTGTGGTAGCGAATTCCACAGGCTCATTTCTCCTCATCTCAGTCCTAAATGGTCTACCCCATATCCTCAGACTGTGACCCCTGGTTCTGGACTCCCCCACCACCGGCAACATCCTTCCTACATCTACCCTGTCTAGTCCTGTTAGAATTTTATAGGTTTCTATGAGATCACCCGTCATTCTTCTGAACTCCAGCGAATATAATTCTAACTGACTCAATCTCTCCTCATATGTCGATCCCGCCATCCCAGGAATCAGTCTGCACTCCCTCTATAGCAAGTACATCCTTCCTCAGATAAGGAGACCAAAACTGCACACAATATTCCAGGTATGGTCTCACCAAGGCCCTGTACAATTGCAGCAAGACATCCCTGTTCCTGTACTCGAATCCTCTGGCTATGAAGGATCATTTGCCTTCTTTACCACCTGCTGCACCTGCATGCTTACCTTCAGCAACTGGTGTACGAGGACACTCAGGTCTCGTTGTATGTTCCCCTCTCTCAATTTATAGCCATTCAGATAATAATCTGCCTTCCTGTTTTTGCTACCAAAGTGGATAACCTCACATTTATCCACATTATACTGCATCTGCCATGTATTTGCCCACTCGGTCAGCTTGTCCAAATCACACTGAAGCATCTCTGCACCCTCCTCACAGCTCACCCTCCCACCCAGCTTTGTGTCATCTAAATCATTAATATATATTGTGAATAGCTGGGGTCCCAGCACCAATCCCTGCAGGACCACACTAGTCACTGCCTGCCATTCGGAAAAAGACCTGTTTATTCCTACTCTTTGTTTCCTGTCTGCCAACCAGTTTTCTATCCATCTCAATACACTATCCCAATCCAATGCGCTTTAATTTTACACGCCAATCTCTTATATGGGACTTTGTCGAAAGCCTTCTGAAAATCCAAATAAACCACATCCAATGGCTCCCCCTCATCAACTCTACTAGTTACATCCTTGAAAAATTGCAGTAGATTTGTCAAGCATGATTTCCCTTTCGTAAATCAATGCTGACTCTGTCCGATTCTGCCACTGTTTTCCAAGTGCTCAGCGATTAAATCTTTTATAATGGACTCGATTCACCTTTCCTCTAATCCTACCTCTCCAGCGAGTGGTTACCTTCCCTAATGCTTCCAATTCACCAGGAAAAAACAAAAGCAGTTTTGTCCATCTATCACCCTATACATCCCCCAATGCTGTATCTGGGTGTCTGTTAAATGGCTCCAGGAATACACATTGTCTGCAATCCATTCCAATGGTCACACTATGTGAAGAATTTCTTGAAGCACTCCCTCAGAGCAGCACACGCTTAGTGTAGTATTCCCTTAATTCAGTCTTCTGTCATTGCAGCATTCCTTCTTCAGAGCTGAAGAGTCATGTGGACTTGAAACATTAATTCTGTTTCTCTCTCTACAGATGCTGCCAGACCTGCTGAGTTTTTCCAGCATTTTCGGGAGTTAAAGTGAATCCCTGGCTCAGAATGGGGAAAAGAAATCAGCATATTTGGGTTGAGGGCAGGTTCATGGTGAGTTATGATGCCCACAGAGTCAAATATCATGCTAACACTGGTTTTATAACAAAAGGTGCGATTGTAGGAATGGAAGGCTGCTGGTGCCCTAGTTCCAGCTTGGTTCAATGAGCAGCATGTTCCCTTAGGGAAATAATGCTTCGAGTTCCCTATAGGGTATTAAGTCCCATCCCCGTTAATAATTTCATGCTCATTGAAAAAAGGAAGAGAACCTGCTATGAATCAGAAAATGCTGGAAATACTCAGGCAGTCAGACCACATCTGTAGAGAGAGTAACAGAGTTAACATTTCAGGTTAATGAACCTCTATCAGAGCTGAAGGGAGTTAGAGATTTTTAGAGTTAATTTTTAAGGAAGTACAGGGGAATAGAGATGATGGTCTGTGATAGGGTGGAAAACAGGGTCAATGCATATGGGGCTGATAACCAAACTAACCTCTCCACACCCTGATAAAAACAAAAAACTGCGGATGCTGGAAATCCAAAACAAAAACAGAGATACCTGGAAAAACTCAGCAGGTCTCCACTCTCCGCACCCTGAGCTGCTGATTGTCTCCATAATTTTCTGTTTTCATTTTGGAATTCCGGTATCCACAATATTTAGCTTTTCTTTAAGCTCTTCCAGTATTTCAGCCAACATTCAACCCTTGACGCCCATTCACAAAGCCCAAATAACAGTTCTCCCAGAAGAATGCTGTATGAGTGCAGAGTGGCTGCCACAGTTAATACACTTACAACATAAATATTAAATGATGCACTTTGAGACTATTTGATGTGAAGATACACTAAAGAAATTCAAAGGTCTTTGTTGTTCCTGGTGGGAGCAGATAGGGTTGGGAAGAGAAAAAAAAATGTTTGCACTTATTAATTTGGATTAATAAAATGTTTAAATTAATAGAACAGTCAGAAAAAAGAGAATGGTTCTGAAGGAGCTGCTGCACTGGCTGAAATTCATTTATTCAGCGTGATGATTACATTCTTTTCAAACAGGAGAATCAGATTGTTATTTGAGACCAATTGCTGAAAAATCTTTGGGGATGATGGGTTGGCAAAAACACAGGTTGATAGGCAGATACAGAGTGGATGTCATCAGGTTCTGTGTTTAAGAACAATCTACAGATGCTTTCGATCTTGTGATGAGCCAGATCAAGTGGTGGATGAGGGAGGGCCTGAGAGCACTCTAATTTAAAACTGGAAATGTGTTTTGTCAATCCTATCAGACAAGCACTTAACGTGTCTGATATTCCTCCATCACCATCTTAGAGGCATTTTAAATAATGCAGTTAACATCTCTGTTATAATAGCTGGCAGGGAAATGTTGTACAGCTGCACTAAATGTTCATCCTGCAGTATTGACTTCAGGCATTTTTTACCTCCCCTCCCCTCAGTCTTTTTTGCCTCCTCCTGAAGGTTTTGACTCGGTTTGGTGTGTGTTCTCCAGAGCTAACAACCCATTGGGACCATCATCCATGTACCCATTCTTCATACGTAAGATCAGACAACAGACAGAATTAGTTATTTGACCATGTTGTGTATCGCAGCAACAATAAGTAACTAGTATCATTGGCTATTAATCAATGGTAATATAGATTAGGTTAGCCCTGATGCAGACAGTTCTTGACAAACACCACAGGTTGCTTTTGCTAATATTAAGTTGGGGACAATGAGGGTTCAGCTGTGGCTCAGTAGAATTCCTTCCTCTATATCAAAAGGTTGGGTTCAAGTCCCACTCCAGGACTAGAGTACAAAGATGAAGGCTAATACTGAGGGAGTACTGTACTGTTGGAAGTGCTGTCCTTTGGATAAGGTATTAAATTGAGACCCTGTCTACTCTCTCAGGTGGAAGTAAGAGATGCCATGATGCTATTTGGAGAAGGGCAGGGGAGTTCTCCCTGGTGTTCTGATCAATATGTATTCCTCAATCAACATCACTAAAAACAGAGAGTCTGATCATTATCACATTGCTGTTTGTGGGAGCTTGCTGTGTGCAAATTGGCTACTGCATTTCTTACATTACAACAGTGACTATGCTTCAGAAATAACTTATTGGCTGTGAAGTGCTTAATGATGATGTCCTGAGGTTGTGAAAGGCGCCATGTTAATGTACATTTTTCTTGTGTTTTAACTAGAGGGCACAGTAAGAAAATTCACTAAAAGGTTACAAATTAGAATTAGAATTCTCCCCACTGGAGAGTGAATACTTGGAACAGTTACACAGTAAAGGAAATTAATTTAGGAACAATTGATATGTTTAGAAAGAGCTGCATTGATTGTCTTTGGGTGTATTGGATTAGAGTAACTTTGCTTGAGTGTTTCAACAGGATAAGGTCTTAATTTTCCAAATCTAAGCTCCCACATAGAGCCGCCTCCTCCTCTGGGAGTGCATATCAACAAATCTTAGACTTGCTTGGCACACCTTGCACTCTACCTCGATGGAACATTGTATATCACACATGTTTCTGATATATGCTCCCAGCAAGTAGGCTCCTTGTGGGAAAAGCATGTTGAGAAATAAGCCATTTAACATTCTAACAGAGAGAGCAGAATATTTTGTGGAGCAGGTGGGTGTGCGCCCAACCCATTCGAGTGTAAAATAGTGTGTGATGATGTCAGGCCAGCGTCCCGATGTCACTGCGCACTCGCACGATATTTCGGTTGGTGGGCGCGCGTAGGTGCCAGAGCCACGCCCACCATTAAGTAAGAGGCCTGTTAAAAGCCAATTGATGCCGATTTTTCATTGCCCGTATGATTTCCTGCTCATCGCACGGACAAAACGGGCAGGAAGCCAGCCGACAATTTCAAAAACCTCATCGACAGGTGGGATAAAAAGGGTCAGCAGCATTGCCTGTGTGAGTAGTGAGGAGTTTGGTAGATAATTTGCTGCTGGTGACTTATTGATATATGGCAGCTTCATCGCTGTTCTGAGCTTCATTCTTAGCATTTCCAGGCTTCACTTCAGGACGCCTTGGCATCTCCAAGGATCCTGGAGAATTCAGACCATGTGGACCATTCCAGGTATCAAACAGCCTCCTGTTACCCTGGTAATGGGGATTGTGGTCCCCGATGGAGGCACCTCCTCTGAGGAGGGGAGAGGGTCAGAAGGGAGGGGAGGCCAAGTGTCCCAGTGCAGCTTCCAGGGGAGGGACCTGTGGGAGGAGAGGCGCAGGCACAGGAGGTGCAGGGCCAGCAGGTAGTCCAAGACAGAAGACGGCATTATCCTGCTGCCAGGGTTTATAGGCAGCGATGCAGCTACCTCAATATGTCCGAAAGGTAATGCTGAAGGAGGCTCCTCCTCTCAAGAGAATCAGGGACCTCCATCTGTCAGATGACTGGGCCTGAGATCAGCTTCGACTGTGTGGGTAGACACCCCATGCCAGTGGCTCTGAAGGTCACATCTTTAAAAGGCAGCCACCAGCAAAGCACTCATCACCACCAGCTCATCACCACCGCTGCGTGAGAGACATGACCAGCAAAGGTAAAAAGACTGCAGCCCCCCCGCTTCAATGACGGGTCCCTCGAGTGACTGCTGGATGCTGTGGAGGCTGCCAGGATGTGCTCTTCCCCCACTCTGGCCGCAGGATGGGCAGCAATGTCACCAACCCAGCTTGGGAGGCCGAGGCAGCGGTGCTCAGTGCCAATGCCCTTCAGAAGAGGACAGCCACTCAGTGCCACAAAAGGATGAATGATCTCCTCCGTTCTGCCACTCCTTTCATCACTCCCAACTCACAAACCCATCACACACCCAAAGGGCCCTCACTCACTGCCAGTTCAAGAGGCATCACCATTTGCTCTTTCACACTCACCGTCATTGTCCTCATCCCATCCATGGGATCACTCACCACCCACACAGCCGGGCATACTTATCACCTGGCCTGGCAGGCGTCCTGATACATTCTCCCCATCTCCATCTATGCAGGACAAACTGGCTCAGAACAGGAGGGAAAGGTCGCAGACAGGTGGAGGGATGCCGAAGTTCTGACAGAATTCAAAAACAGAGCCATTCAGCTGGCCAGCGATGACCAGGACTGGTCCTGTGCTGACGGTGAGGTCAGCGCTGCTCTAGCAAGTGAGGACCCAGCAGTGTAACATCCATCAGACAACCATGCTGTGAGTGATGTGTCCTCTTTCACAGGCCACTGCCATGTACTAGTTATCTCCCCTTGCTTTCACAGGCACATCTGGGAAGCAGCAGACGGAGTCCATGGTCCAAGCATCACAATCAGGCACCTAAACATATAGATGATAAAAATGCTGATCACAGATTTCTATTTTTATTTGATTTAATAATGGAAACCTCATCCCGTCCTTGGATGAAGTTTGATGAAAAATGCCAAGGCCGCCTGACCAATTCGCCTGTCCGCCAACCGTAAGGTTGGATGAGCTATGTAAAATGACAGACAATTGCACTGTTAATGGCTTAATTGCCCATTTAATTGTTGGCGGGTGCGCTTCCAACTTTTGTGTGCGCCTGCCAACTGCACGGGTGCAGGATGCCATCAGGAAGCTCGCCCGATGTCATCTCTCAATCAGGTTGGGCGCATGCCCAACGAATCAGCGTAAAATTCAGCCCTTTATCTTTTTAAATGCCAGCACTGAGCAGAAAGGAAGTAATTACATTGATTGTCACAGTTCAAGCTGCTTCCTGTTAGGAATTTGTCATTATATATCTCATTATTATTGATAAGGTTTCAAAACTCAGAATGATAATAGTTCATGGATTAAGGATTTCAGTGACAATATTATTTAACAATTTTACTGTCTCGCTTATGAAAATGAGTGTCTCTAACTCATCTATATTCAGCTAAATCAGTCAATTTGTTGGTTCTGAAGAGAATGGGCTGACAACGCCACATACTGACTACATTTCTGGGAGTTGCCTGGGCGTTTTCTGTTCAGTTCATTCCTGAAGAGCATTGGGCAGGAACATGGGCTCTGAGACCCTAATACAGGAACATCGACACTAATATAGGAACATGGACGCTAACAGGATAACATAGACTCTAATACAGGAACATAGGCCCAAATATAGGAACATGGATCCTAAAACAGCAACATAGACCCCTATACAACAACATAGACCTTAACACAGCAACATGGACCCCTATACAACAACATGGACCCTAATACAGGAACATGGACCCTAACACAGCAACATTGACCCTAACAGGGGTACATGAGCCATAACACGGGAACATGGACCCTAAAACAGCAACATAGACCTTAACACAACAACATGGACCCTAATACAGGAACATGGACCCTAATAAAGGAACATAGACCCTAACATGGGAACATGGATCCTAACAGGGGGACATGGAGCCTAACCCAGGAACATGCATCTCATTGATGGTACATACTGCTGCCACTGTGCGTTGGTGATGGAGGGAGTTTGTGGATGTGGTGCCAATCAAGAGGGCTGGTGTTGAGCTTCTTGGGTGTTGTGGGAGCTGCACTCATCCAAGCAAGTGGAGAGTATTCCATCACACTCCTGACTTGTGCCTTGTAGATGGTGGACAGGCTTTGGGGAGTCAGGAGGTGAGTTACTCACCACAGAATTCCTAGGCTTTCACCTGCTCTTGTAAGCATAGTATTTATATGGCTGGTCCAGTTCAGTTTCTGGTCATTGGTAACACCCTAGGGTGTTGATATGTAATGCCAGGGCATGGACCCTATACCAGGGGTATATTGACCTCCAAGGGTACAGATGACCCACTGATGGATCCTGAGACATGCTCAAGGCTTTATATAGTGTGGGCACATTCCGCGAGCACCTGTGTTGCAACCATCACACCAGGGTGAGAGCGACTGTATTCCAATCAGTTAGCTAATCCAAAGTCCCTTTCCTAAAGCATTCTGACAGTTCCTTGTTAACAATACTGTTGGCCAGATGTATTTTCATTTTTATTAATTAAATAAATGTTTGGTAATGTTTTTACACAATACGCTAATCAGTTCTGCAGTTCAAAGTTCACCAGAGTTGTTTTACCATATATTAATCACATAATTAATTTAAATGCCTAGTGATTACAAATTATATTAATTAGAAAAATACAAAGTATTACAAGCCTGTATAGGTGACATAAGGCTACTTCATGTTATCAGGTTCATTCCTGACATGTGCTCCGTAGAATATTTTTGCTCAGGTTAAGCCAGTGACTGTTGAGACTGGAATCAACTTAAGGGGCATTCAGGTGAATTTTAACCTGACAGAAACCAGGCCGGGTGACAGGGAGGAGGGGGGGCAGTGGGTTTGTGATTGGGTTTTTAACCATCAGATTCCCTCCTTACCCCCACCCATGATCACTGCCATCCCTTTAGTGCCTGGGATTGTTCCCTTGGGGTTCTGATTTCTCACACCTTTCCCAGACACAGTGAACTTAGAAACTGAAAGGGGAGGGCTGGGTCTGCAAAGGCCCTCAAGCCGTATTCCTCTCCCATTAATTTCACCCCAGTGTCAGTACCAAAATCCCCCAGGACAGCTACATTACACCAGTGTAATTCATTATCAGTCTGTTCAGTGTCTTGCTGAAGACCAGTTGATCACGAAGGTGACAGGCAACAGATAATAGGCTCCCACACCATTACCTCTGGTGACAGAATCCATCCCTGAATCCCTTCTATTTCTCATCTGCATGCTGCCCCTCAGTAATGTCATTCTAAAATATGCCAGTTTTTACATCTATGCTAATGACACCCAGCTCTCCCTCACCGCCACCTCTGATGCTGAGTGGTCACTCTGCCACAGTCTATCCTCTGGAAACTTGAGGTCATCCAAAACTCTGATGCCCGTGCCCTTATCCTCACCAAATCTTATTCATCTATCACCCTTGAGCTCAATGAATGGCTCCTGATTAAGCAACAGTTTAATTTTTAAACTCTCAACATTGTTTTCCAATTCCTCCATAGCTTCGCCCCTCCCTACCTTTGTAACCACCTCCAGCACCTTACAACCAGCTGAGACCTCTCAGGGCTTCCCAATCCGGCCTCTTGAGCATCCCCAATTCTAATTGCTCCACCCATTGGTGAATATACCTTCAGCTGCTTAGGCCTCAATCTCTGGAATTCCTTCCCTGAACATCTCTACCTCTCTCTTCTCCTTTAAGACCCTCCTTAAAACCTACCTCTTTAGCCAAATGTTTGGTCATCTGCCCTAATATCTCCCAGTGGCTTTTATAATGCTCCTGTGAAGCATCTTGGGACGTTTTATTGCATTAAAGGCACTATATAAATACACGTTGATGTTAACATTCTATATAATCAGTGATGGGTAAAAGTTTCACTGGTTTAGGCAGTGAGACACTCTGTGAAGTCTGCTAGTGATTTTAATTGAAGTGTTAATCTCCATCATTTCTTTATCCTGACTGACAATGACAGCAGATAAATCCCCCAGTAACTGAATTGAGAGTACAAATAATCTCCCAAATAAATGCAACAAGACAGCAGGAAAAGACACAAAGGCTTGGATTTTTGGGAGCATAGAGTCAGGTCATTTCCCAGCTCCACAAACCCAACTCAGGAGAAAATGGCCCAGAAGGTCGGATTTCTGTTCCTCAGTGGTGGGATTCCAGGGAAGTTGGGCCAGGTGACTCCGAAAAGAGTGCAAAGGCTGCCAGATGTGGAGGCAGGCTGGGGCTGGGCAGAAGGCCCGCCATGGTGCAGTGGCACTGTATTGAAGTTTTAAAAAAACAGAAAAACATAAAACAGCCCTCACAGCCCCTCACCCTCTCCCCATGCTCTATCCAAACCAACCCATGTCACCTCATGCCCCAACCAACTCCCACGGCCCCTATTACCCCTCATGCCTATCTTTGTCCCCTGCCCACACCCAATGGTCCTTTATAGCCCCATGACAACTCAATGCAATTCATGCTAACCCATGTCCCCACCTACCAGCTTTTGCCTTTACACCTACCATAGCAACTTAACCAGTATCCAGCATGGGTAGACCTAAGGACCCATGCTGAGATTAAATAAAATAAACTTCCAAGTGTCTATTGCAGACTTTATTTAAAAAAAAAACACTAATTCATAAAAAAACAATTTACTAGATTGACATTCCTTCAACTACATTATCCCCTATAAAATAATCCCTTATAAAAATTAGCATTCGAATTCATAGTCCTACTTCAAAGAGTCCATTACCACTTGTAGCTGTCAACTGAACTGTGAAATGGCAGGCACCCTATTGTGATAATGAACTTGTGAAATCAGTCATGCAGCACTAATCCAGTAATGATAGCCCTAAGACTTATGGCAACAGACGGAGTGAAATAATAAGCAATCATTTTTTTTAACACCCCAGACAGTTTTTCCAAAGAATTAAAGGGCAGGAGTTTTAAATTCCCCTTGACAGCGTGACAGCTCCTTTTAACAATTCATCTTGAGATTTTTGACAGTTGTTTTTGACAATTCCAATGAGCTTGACAGTTAAAGTGTTTATGTCATTTTTATGCACATTCATGCCTACATTTAGCAATCCCAAAGGGCACCTTACCTCTCCCAAAGGTGTTACGGGAACATATCCAAAGGAGTACATTACCTTTCCAAAACTGTACCCTGGTTATCCAAATCAATCCACTAAGTTCAGACCTGCTCCTGCCAGTCTAATCTGAACACATTGGATTCCAAACACCACCGAACTCACACGAGTGGAGGCAGCTTCTGATTTCTATGGACAGCTACCTCCACAGAATGCTCATGATAAACCCTGACACGGGCCCAATTCCACTGCCTAAAAATGACAGGCGCCATGTTCGGAGGCAGGACTTCTGGATCTGTGTCTCTTTTGCCATTTTTGTAAGAATGGAGAAACTCCCTATCATTGCAAAAATCCAGGCCAAAGATCACCTAGAATGCTGTGGACCTTTTAAGAGGCATCGTTGTTGAAGCGACGAGACTGATTCTAGTTATGATTCAGAATATGTTACCAAGGTCACTGCTCCTATGATTTATCCTCCCAACTCTAAACTCTATCACCCTGCACCATGGCCCTCCCCGCCCTCTTCCTGTGTCCTCTCTATTGAAGTCCAGGTTCACTGTTGCTGGAACTCCCTTCCTAAAAGCACTGTCGTGTACCTACACCACATGGACTGCAACAGTTTAAGATGGCTCGTCAGCACCTTCTTGAGGGCAATTAGGAATGGGCAACATCCTAATGTTGGCCTAGCCTGTGATGCATACATCCCATGAACGGGATGTAGATCCGCCATGAGAGAGTGAAATAAAAGGTGATTTTATACAGCAGTCTGTTGGACTGTTTTAGTATTGGAAATGAATTTGTAAATGAAGCCCATTGGTGCCGCAATATGTTGCAAAGCTAAATAATCAGTTACCCATGTAGCATTACTCCAAAATGGCACGAGGCTACTTGGCGTGCTGGTACATCCCATCAGTACTGTTTAAATTAGAATGGTGTGAAATTAAATACCGCCTCTAAAAAAAGCACCAGACATGCTATCAAAATCTACTGACTTGCCAGAAACCTGCACTCCAAATGCTGGCTGAGCTCCAACTTCCAACACTTTGCTGACTGAAACAAACCGATGCTAAGCTGTATGTGAGACTCCATACAAGTACTCTGCTCCTGTCACCCACGTAAGACAGGTTCTGATGTGGTATCTCCACAGCCCTCCTGAAGTTGTTAGTCACATCATGAATTACTGCACTCCTTCACAGAACAACACAGTGAAGTAGCTCACAACATTTTATATGAATGTTTTCTGAGCCTAATTTCAAGGCAGAAAGTTAATCAGCTTTGAAAGAATGGAGCTCATAGGGAACCTCACACAATATATTAAACGGTACAGAACAGTAAATCTGGAGCTCCCTGGCCAGGAGGCCAAGATGATATAAATTCTAACTGGGTGCAGGTAAACCTAAAGCTGGAGATCCACACCATGCAGTGAAGAAAACTCTGGAGCTATTGATGTTTTCTTGGCAAAGCAATATGTATTGGAGATTGAACCGACAGCTGGTGTTGTCTCACAATTAAAAGAAATTAAGGCATCAGCTCCTCTGTTTCCTCACTTTTTGAGTGTATTAGCTACGAAGGAGTGTGGTCACCTTCAGTCTCTCAGATATCCTACAGTTACAGCCAGTCTTGGGGATAATCATAGGTTCAATCTGCATTGAGATACTTTTATTATAATCCCATTGTCTTCCCTGACCCGATTCACGTAGGATATACTGTGGCTGCATGGTCTGAACCTGCCTACACTTGAGTTTTGAGGGATGAAAACTATCCCATTACCAATATCTCTCCCCTATCCTTGTCCTCCTACTCCCATCGTCTCCACCTCCCCTCCTCGCTTCCTCCACCCTCTTCTCTCTCCAGCTGATCCTTTCTCCCTCCTCCTGTTCATGGGGCACATGTTCACATGCACAATGGCTGAAAAGCTCCCAGTGTGGCAGCACACTCTTGATGTGAAAAATCCTATATGGACAGCCAGATCCCAGCTCTCCCATGACCAGAATAAAATAGCTGACCTGACAACAAAATTGCCTACCATTTTCCTTTACTAGAACTTTGTCTCTGGTGTTAAAGAACTAACTGCTCCAGGATAGTTATATCTGACTCTAAAGGAACTCAGGACACCTTATTCATAGCAGTTAGCACATTACACCTGAGGATACAATCCAAATACTGTACCATCTCCAAATCTCTAGGACCCACTCACCGCTATTCCACTTTGCTTCTGAAGCTGTGTACACTTTGGTTACATGGTTATCCTGCCTCCAAGAAGACTTGAGACACTTTAATTATTTTGTGATGTTGCCTTTGAAGCCCAAAACTGCCAAATAAATTGGCCATTTGAAACTGAATAGATTAAAATCCTGATTTTCAAAAGATAATCCTTCTCTCCACCCTTCTGTCAGTGTGAATCTCAATGTAAATCAGTCTTCATTGCTTTGAAGAAAATCCTATTTTCAAAATTTACAGCCTTGCTCTTAATGTACCAACTGTTGTCGAGACCTAATGTCTCTAGAGAATGTCACATGACAGCCTGGTGAACCTGCTGGAGACTGATCAATAATAAGACAGGAGCAGATTAAAAAGGAGTCTTTGGAGTCTGACCCCAGTGAGCATCTGATCCCTTGTTTCCTCCCTGAATCCTATTAATAAATGAGAATAAAATACAGTTCAGCAGGCAAGAAGATTTTGTCCTTCTTTTATCTGATTTTATCCTTTTCAAGGGCAAACTGCCAATTGTAGCTCCATGTGGTGTGAGACTACTCACCCTTCTCCACTGTCTCTTCAATATATGCAGCATCTTGTCTTCACCAAACTCCACTCGAGGAATTTTAAGATCCTGGTCATCAGATTCCTCCATTGGCCTCTTCTGCCCTATAAATGGGATCTCCTCCAATCACCTCATTCTTTTCATCAATTCCCATGGAAATCAGCCAATCAGAACAAGTGCTGTTTCTACCTAGCCATGGGGAAATATTAGAGCCTGCGGCGTACTCCTGGACACATCGTCAAAATAAGCCGATCAGCCCCAAGATCCAAGAACTCCACTAAGGCAATAACTCCATGCAGGAGGAGAAATAAGCCATCAGGAGAGACCAATATAAAGCCAGGCATGGGCAGCATGTCGCATTGATAAAGCTGTTAAGAAAATGTACCACTGCCCACCCCATCAGCCCCAGGTGAACCTCAGTGAGCAGTCAAACTGTCCTGGTAGTTAAGCACGCTCACATCTCTGACATCCACATACCATGTGTCGATGGAGCATCACATCCCTGTTGTACAAAGAGTATAGAACAGCTTCAGAAATTTTATACCTTGAAAAGTCTTGAAGGATTAACAAAACTAATGTTTAGAATGTTGAATTTTTATTTCCCCTGCTAACTGAACCATGGAGATAACTGAATAAATGGGACGAGCTTTGGCTCAGTAAAAGTACTCTCACCAATGGATCATTGAGGAATGAAATCCCACTCCAGAGACTTAAATGCATATTCCAGGCTGACTCTCTGCTGCAGTATGAAGGGCATGTCGCACTGTCGGAGGGTCAGTACTGCGGAAATGCTGCAGTATGAGAGGGTCAGTACTGAGGGAGTGCTGCACTGTCAGAGGGTCAGTACTGAGGGAGTGCTGCACTGTGAAAGCATCATTACAGAGAGAGTGCCGCACTGTCGGAGGGTCAGTACTGAGGGAGTGCTGCACTGTCGAACAACCAGTACTGAGGGAGCACTGTACTGTCAGGAGGTTAGTACTGAGGGAGTGCTGCACTGTCAGAAGATCAGTACTGAGAGAGTGCTGCACTGTCACGTCAGTACTGAGGGAGTGCCGTTGGAGAGGCAATACTGAGGAAATGCTGCACTGTCAGAGCGGCAGTACACTTGTGATATGCTTATTGTGGACCTACTCACATGCTCCTATACGTTATGCTCCCATCATAAGTTATGTTCTGCAATGGAATTGTGAATTGTATTTGATAAAACCATAGAGCTTTACAGCTCAGAAGAGGCCATTTGATCCATCATATCTGTGCTGACACTGTTACATTAATACAGAACTCATCCCAATATCCTGCATTTTCTCCATAATCCCTCTACATCACACGTTTCTCCATACACTGGTGGACTGTGCTGCAAAATTAATGTACATTCATATCCTCGCACTGGGCAGGCAATTAGGGAGGGGCAATAAATGCTGGCATAGCCAGTGACACTACATCCCATGAATGAAGAAATAAAAAAAAATAGGAAATCCCTCCCAGGGACGAAGGCAGATTCAGGGGTCAGGGAGGAATTACCCTGACAGAATCCCTCCCTCCATTTTCTCACACTCAGTTTCAAAGTAACGCTGGTGATGTGAGAGGCAGTCAACCTAATCTCCTGATCAGAAAACCCACCTCCAGCAAAACCTTGGCAAAGTTTAACACTCCCCCCCCCTCAGTGCAGAGCAATGTAACAGGGAAATAAATCAAACCAATCAGGCCAAAGCATAGTGCTGCACTTGTACAAAAAATTCAGAATCTAAATCACCTTTCTGTCTCACCTCAGTAATTAACACTTTTATTCAATTCTGCCGTAATGAACACCTGTTAAATACAGGGAGATTTATTTAGCCAATAAATATTAAAACAGTCTACATTCGGTAATTATAGCTCCAAGCAAACTTAATTGTTTTCAAATTTGCCTCAGCAAAATATCTCTTGAAATTCAGCAGCTCAGAGACAGGTGAATGGGGGAGGGTGATGTGGAGGAAGAGGAAGGGCAGGAAAGGGAGCAGAGGAGGGGAGGGACAGTGGTCAAAGGAGGGCTAATGACGGTGAGGGGAAGGGGCCCTGGTTTAGGCCCACGCTGTTCATGATATTGGTCCTCTGAGCTGTGAACACTTACTTAACCCCTTGGCAGCTTGCCGGAGAAAAGGGCTCAAAGATCAGGACTCTACTACACTAAGAAGAATCAACAGCTAAGTCCTTAAAGAGGACAGGAGGTGAGCTGATGGGGATGGAGACTAGTGATTAGATTGGGGGGCAGACAGGGGCAGGGTACAGAGAGGACGGCGATTGAGCAGGTGACATAATGGTGGTAATACCAGTTGTTTGAATGAGGATTCAGCACTCCAGCTTTTCCTGGCCCCACATTGAGGTAAAATATTTTGGTGGTGATGGTGGTGACCTGCAGAGGCCCCTTTAAAGTCCATTGTCAGGCTGCATTTTGACACAGCTGGTGGTCCTGACTGCCTCAGGTCAAACCAATATACCAAAGTCATCTTCAAACAGGCATCAGCCCCTTGACTGGGCGGAGGGTCAAACCGTTATTTCAGGAATGACCCCTGATAGCTCTCCTTTACCTACATCATTTTGGTGGGTTATAGATATTGAGTGTTTCCTACCTGCCATATTGGATGTCAAAAACCAGGTAATTAATCCCATTTTAGCAAATAACCATCTGGCGCAGGGTAAAAGATTTTCTCCAGGTTTCCCTCCTCTCCTGAAGGGCCAATTTCCTGATAGGTTTTCTGGGAATCAAGGCTGAACTTCAGGAATATCGTCCCTCCCATCTAGCTAGCGGAGATATCAAGGGGTGACCACCTTCTCTTTGTCTTGAACACTCTTTTCTCTCTTCACTCAACATCTACACACATTTATCAGGAGCAGATCCTCTCTAACTCAAGGGTCACTGGACAGTGATCAGGGGCAGCAACCCAGGCTGATTTCCCCCACCCAACAGTTCAATGTAATCTTAGTTACCAGACATACACAGCTAAACAGTATCTACCATCCAATGAAAAGTGGGTGTTGTTAATTTAAATCCAGTGTTACTGCCAATTAATTAAGCTGTAAAATATGCATAATTTATTTGTATCAATTTAAATAACGTTGCTACTTTAGGGAGGTGTTAACTCATTTACTTAAACTGGGTTCTCACATGCAGTTCAAATTATACAAGAAGTAATTTCATATAAAGCACATGCATTGTTGAAACTCATTGACTCTGAGATTCTCTGAGTGATATAGAACCTACCTCAGTCCAAAATGGAAACCATAATTACTGGATGTGGTGGAAGATGATTTTCTGAGGCTTTGATTAAAATTAGTCAGGACCCATCTTCTCAACCCAAGGACTCTGTGTAACCACAGTTTCCGGGCCCAGACTCACACCCAAACTAACAAGCCTGAGGATCAATGGTAATTGTTCCCAGGGGTTTAGGCCACACATTCAGACTGAGATACAGAAAACATCCTGCCTCATCTTTGCAGTTCCTTTTGTCTTCATATTCAGTTATGAGACATTTAAAATTAAATTCCACCTTTACGTTTGATGCACAAATAACATCAATTTAATATTTTTGACAATTGCATGCATCTGGAGAGGGGAAGAGAGAATAGAATTCTTTAGTCTTCAGCACATCAATGGATTCAAGTGTTGAAATTTTCGATGTCAATCTATGACTTTGAGCACCACTCATTTAAGAGTAGTGCTTGCTTATCATAAATGAGATACAAACTCTGATATGAATTTATACTCATATGCACACATTGAATTCACTTTCATGCATTGTTTTTGGTAGCAGGTCTTATGAAAAGAATTTTCAGGGTGATGAAGAATCATTGCTTCAGTTTGCTTTCGTTACTCGCTTAGTAATTAATTATTGTCAGATTGCAATCTCAATTTTTAACAAAAATGTGCTTTCATTGAAATCCAATGTGAGGCAGGAATTAAACACTCAAAGAATTTCCACACAGCAGTGCAATAGAAACCAAAGTTCAGTCAAGCCTGCAGGGTATTGAGGGGCTCATGAGAGGGGATTTAATTGTGAAGATTTTGTAAAAATGTTCTCTCACCTAGAAACCTCTTCACCAGTCACTCATTGTGGAATGGTGGCTGTGTGCACTGTATAATTTACCCACCCATACATTTTCATAGTGTCAGCTTGCCTCACATTATTGTGGGTTCAAGCCCACTCCAGGCATTAAGTTTTGACTCGTTTAGCTGGTTTGGTTGGATGCACTGGGGTCCATAGGTAACGTAACCACCAGGCACTGAACAGTGACTGTTGTAATGTTAAATCCAGGTTGAGTGCCAATTAATTGAGCTGTAAAATATGCATAACATACTTGTATCTATTTAAGTAAAGTTGCTACTTCGGTGGGGGGGGGGGGTGTCAACTCATTTTAAAATATTTGTTTTTGAGACGTGAGCGTTGCTGGTAAAACTGATATTTATTGTCCTCACAAGCTGGTGATAAACTGCCCTCTTGAAACCCTGCTGTCTGTGTGGTGATGATGCTCCCTCGTGGTGCTGGTATCTAAGGAATTCCAAGATATTGTCTAAGAGATGATGAAGGAACAGGGATCTATCTCCATGGCACGATGTGACTTGGAGGTGATAGTCATAGAGCTCTATTGCTGCTCATGTCCTTCTTGGTGTTGGAGGACCATAATGCAGTGTTAGCCATGAAACTATGGGATTCTGTGGTCATGATGGTCTCACAATCGGGATTACAGAAACATCAAATAAGAAAAGGCGAGTGGTACAGATTGAGCCAAGATGACATTCAGCATGTTAATGAACTAATCATTTTGTACATTAGCATATGAAAAAGTAGCAATGTGGGAGTATATGAGTGAATGCAATCCAGGCATTCAGAGCATTGCAGATAAGTGTTTAATGTTGCATTGAAATACGGGCTGAAATATTAAAGTGTGCTGGCCATCTCTCACTCCAGGGCTGATGCTGTGGTTACAATAAACTAACAGAGCACAGGTTGGGGATTGGGCCTGTCTAGTCCGGCACCACACTGTGGAACCCGGGGGACTTGCCATTGTGCTCTTGCCACCATTCAGTATCCCCCACTGACCGAATGCCACACTATAGGGAAAGGGAAGCCTGGACTAATGATCCAGAGGCACGAGTTCAAATTCCCTCCAGGCAGCTTTTGAACTTAAATTCATTTAATTAAAATAAAATCTGGAAGAAATAGCTAGATTCAGAAATGATGAATACAAAACTATAGATTGTCATAAAAACTCATCTGGTTTATTAATGTCCTTTAGGAAAGGAAATCTGTTGGCTTATGCAGTGTGGTCTGATGTGACTCCAGACCCACAGCATTGTGGTTGATTCTGTCTTCTGAAATTGCTGAGCAAACCACTCAGCAGCTAGCCACACCTCGAAGGCAATTAGTAATGGACGATAAACCCTGGCCCTGCATTATTCTGGTTTGTTCTAAATAATAGTTTCCTTCCTTGCCTTGCCAGTGAGGCTGACATCTGTCAACGTATAAGCACTCACATTCTGCTCAGTGGAAGACAGTGGCACTGCGGCAATCAGAAGCTGTGGTATTGGGGACCAGTGTTGCTTGTGGGCCAGAAGCAGTGCTTCTCCTCAGCCTCCAAGCTAATGTGCTCCCCCTTACCACCCCCATCCCTGGGATTGGAATCGCCAGAGATCCGAACCCCAGCACCGACTCTCCCACTAATCTAGCTGCAGGCTCCTTCCCTGCTTCTGGGCCCATGATCTCCTCGGAAGGCTTCCTGCCCGAGGGAGAGCCAAACCTGTCAGTCTGACCGGCTTCTGGACAGGGAACCTGCTGGTAAAAAGATTCACACTCTGGGGAAACCATAACTCCTCTCCCAGTCAGAAAGCACAGACCAGTCATGATCGAAGTCATAACCTGCTGTTGAAAAATTCATGTGTAAATTCAGGGCTGGACAAGGTCATTCATAGCTGCGATTCCCTTTGCTAAGTAAGACAATTGGAGCTTTGTATGATTCTCTGCTGGAGGCTGAGAAAGGGACATGAGGTGGCAGCAGCTTCAGAAGCAACTGCAATTAAGTCAATCCTACTGCACTGCCTCTTGTTACACCCAAACAATTCCCCAATTCTCTTACCGTCACATGCTGACTGTCCTCTCCCTGTCTTTCTTTGTTGCAGTTACTACATTATTAAAAGGTGACTCTGTAAATGTGAGATGTTGACAGAGCAGAAGCCAAATTCAAAAATACATCACCTGGCATGAGAAATGACTTATATATGATTTTTAAAGGAATATTTCTGACTGAAAGCAGTTTTCAGGGATGATTAAAGCTGGAGATGTTGTCATTGTTAATTTCACATCCTGTTAGAAATGAGTCTGTAAATGGTAAGTGGGGCATCTGTCTGGGACATAGTCTGTGCTTTACTGCTCTCAAGATTGAGAGATCCTTACTGGCATTCAGGGATCTGCAGTAAGTGAACAAATGAACGATAATTTTGAACAAACCAGAATAATGTGACATTTGTCAAACATGCAGATCTTGTTTGTGGTGCTTTTGTGTATCAGATAGCTGAAAAAGTGCTTCAAAGTTCTCTGCAGCCTTTCCTTTATCACACACAAGGAAATATTAGAACATTTTCTCGATCTCCAGTTTATAGGGACACTATAAAATCCAACGATAAAATAAATAAGTCTGGAGGCTGTACAGCGACAGGGAGTGTTCGAGTTTATTTCATTGACTTTGAGCAGAATTTTTCTCTTGTCTGGCAGGTGTGGGCCTGACCTGAACGAGAGTAAAATGCTGCTCAATGAAATTGGGCGAGTGTTCTGATGTCACCGCGCACTCTCGCGATATTTCGCTCTGCAGGCGCACGCAGGTGCTGGAACAGCACCCGCCATTAATTACCAGGCAATTAAGGCCCTTAATAATGCAACTGTCCGTGATTTTTCATTGCCTGTGTGACTTTCTGCTCATCACACGGGCAAAACAGGCAGGCGGGCAGCCGACATTTCCTCAAACCTCATCCAAGGGCGGGATAAAAAGGGTCAGCAGCATTGTCAGTGTGAGTTTAGGAGATAGTTTGCTGCTGGTTGCTTATTTGAACTTGACAACTTCGTCTCTGTTCTGACCTTCATTCTTAGCATTTCCAGGCCTCATTTCAGGGCTTATTGCTGTCTGCCTGGCCCCTGGAGGATTCAGACTGTGTGGACCCTTCCAGCCTGGGAATGGGGATTGTGTCTCTGCTGGTGGCACCTCCTCTGAGGAGGGACAGAGGGGCAGAAGGGAGAGGAGGTCAGGTGTCCCAATGCAGCTTCAGGGGAGGGACCTGTGGGAGGA
Source organism: Isurus oxyrinchus (assembly GCA_026770705.1). NCBI lineage: Eukaryota > Metazoa > Chordata > Chondrichthyes > Lamniformes > Lamnidae > Isurus > Isurus oxyrinchus. The sequence continues at coordinate 23,143,118 of JANJGN010000031.1, read as the reverse complement.
GAGACGCAGGCACAAGGGGCACAGGGCCAGCAGCTAGTCCAAGGTGGAAGGGGCTGCAGAAGACACCACTATCCTGCTGCCAGGGTTTACAGGCAGCGATGATTCTACCTCAGTATGTCTGAGGCGCAATGCCAAAGGAGGCTCGGTCTCTCCAGGGAGACAGTGACCTCCATTTGTCAGAGGATCGGCCCTGATATCAGCTCTGACTGTGGGGGTGGACACCCCATGCCAGTGTCTCTGAAGGTCATAGTGGCCCTCAACTTCAATGCCATTGGCTCTTTCCAGGGCTCAGTGGGGGATCTGTGTGGAGCCTCCCAATCGGCTGTACATAGCTGCGACAAGCTGGTGACAGACGCCCTGTTCAGGCGGGTACTGACCCTTGCTCTTCACCAAATGGATGAGGCCAGCCAGGCTGAGCGAGCCAGAATTTTTGCAGTGATTGCTGGATTTCCCTGTGTCCAGGATGGCATCAACTGCACACATGTGGCCATCAAGGTGTCAGCCAGTCAGCCGGGTGCCTTCATCAAAAAGAGCAGATTCCACTCCATGAACGTGCAGATAGTGTGTGACCACAGGATGCTGATTCTACAAGTCTGTGCAAGGTACCCTGGCAGCTCCCATGACACTTACATCCTGAGACACTCCCAGGTGCTGAGGCTGTTCAGTGCTCCAGCCCGGCTGGATGGATGGCTGCTGGGTGACAAGGGCTATCCCCTCAGAATGATGCCTCTCCGCCACCCAAGAACAGAGGCAGAGAAGCATTATAATGCAACTCATGGCTCCACAAGGACAGTGGTAGAGAGGACCATAGGTCTCCTCAAGATGCACTCCCGATGCTTAGACCGTTCAGAGGGAGCACTACAATACCCCCGAGAGCGGGTGTCACTGATAGTGGTTGCATGTTACGCTCTTCACAGTCTGGCACTGGCAAGGGGCCACCCACTGGAGGAAGGGGATCTTCATGCAACTGCACAGGCCAGAGATGATGAGTCTAGTAGTGAATCAGAAGAGGAGCTGGTGAGGAGAACACTGAGGGTATTGAGGCAGACTTCAGTAACCTCCAGGGAGGCATGGACACAGGGACGCCTTGATCCAACGCTCCTTCAGCCAGGCTGCCAAAGATCAGCTTCTACCTCATACCAGGGCTGCTGCCTCCATCCCAGATTCTGAAATGACCCTTTCATTTGAACACAAAGAACACTCAGTACCTGTGCTATAAAGTTCAGGGCCACCTACGTCCAGCATTACATACTGACATTCCCTGCCCCAATTACATAAAAAGGTGAAGCATCCTCAGGCCATGGTGACAGAACAGATTTATTTCATTTCCACACATACAGACTAATAAGTGGCAAGTAACACAAGGGCAGGAGGTTGATGGGATCTCCTTCTTCCTCTGGGTACAGGACACATCCTTCTTTCTCTGGACCTTCCATACCACATCCAAGAACCTGCACGCCCTCTTGCTCAAACCCTGAGCCATCCTGAAAACAGCCACAGTGTGTCAGCAATCAAACTCCGCACCTTCAGTGGAAGTAGGTGTGAAGAAGTCCCATATACTGCTTCACAAAAAATATGTCTCATCAGCGTTGAGTGTTAAACCTGCAGGTTTCAAGTTTAGAACCTCCAGTCAAATTCAAATTATGGGAATCCACAATGGGATCAAAACTCTGTGCTAATTTTTTTTCCCAATAAATTATATAGATTTTTCTTTTCCCACCTATTTCCATTATTTTTAAATATTTTAAAATCTTTTATGCTCCCCCCACCCCCACTAGAGCTATACCTTGAGTGCCCTACCATCCATTCTTAATTAGCACATTCGTTTAGATAATATCACCAACTTTACCTTTAACACCTATAGGTACCGTTGTCGCTGACATCTTTTGATGATCTGCTTCTATCACTGCTTGTTTGTCCACACAACCACACCCCCCACCTCTCTCTCTATCTCTCCGCCCCCCACACACACACCTTAAACCAGCTTATATTTCAACTCTTTCTTGGACTCGAAATCAAGTTCTGTCGAAGGGTCATGAGGACTCGAAACGTCAACTCTTTTCTTCTCCGCCGATGCTGCCAGACCTGCTGAGTTTTTCCAGGTAATTCTGTTTTTGTTTTGCACAGGGAGCATGCTGGCTCCCGAGCGTCTCGCTCGAGTCTGGTGAGCAGCAGCAGGTTGGGCGGCCCTCCGCCTGCTCGTGCCTTCTCGGCCTGGTTATGGCTTGTCTTCTCCTGAAAGGACAGAGGAGTATAGGTTAGTCCAGTCTCTAACTGCAGCACCATTACAGCCTGGCCAACCCCACCTGAGGAACACCTCTCAGGGCACATCCAAGTCATGGCCCTCGAGCCGCAAGGCATTCAGTCCAAGTAGCCAGGGCTCACCCCCTTGGCCAAGTGCAGTGTGAATGACAGTTGGCACTCAGACTCTAGCACCCCTGAGGTCCACTGGGGTATGGCCAGACCTTAACACTTCTGTACATTGACTCATGCCAACATGGAACTCACCCTTCCTGAGCGCAGGAGGTCATTGAAGCACTTCTGGCACTGCACCAAGGAGCTCCGCACCACATCACAGCTGCTCACCCAGGCTACCACCTCCTTCCATGTCCTGTTGGTGAGATGCGGTGGCCTCCTCCTCCCATCTCTAGGGACAAGAATGTCCCTCCTGGCTGCCACTTCCTCCAGGAAAATGGCAAGACAGTCATCGGAAAACCTGGGGGCCGAGTGCCCACCCGACCTTTCCTCCCTCCTGCTGTTTGTTGACGCATGCAACTGCATCGTCTGTCTCACCGGCATCCAGAGGCCCTTCCTCGGCAGCCTTTCTGGGGTTGCCTGGGCCCTCTTTATACCAGCCGCCAGTCGTCATTGGACCCGGCGGCTAACAGGCTCCCGCCACCTCTCAGCCCTTCCTGGCCAGTGAGGCGCCACGTTTCACATTGGGCGAACCTTCATTGGCCCACCAGCATGAGATCACAGTCTGGCAGTCATTTTCACAGCTGCTCCCGGGCCCACCCGCGTTGCCCAACCGATGAGGGCTAAATTCAGCCCTTTGTGTTTTGGAGGGACAGCAGTAAGCAGTGTGCATTAAGTCTGTGTGTAACTCATTAACTATTTGCTAATCCCAACTGGCATCTTGTTCAGGAAGGGCTGGACGCAAGGCACCATAAGGCATTCACTAAGTTTCAACCTCTAGATTACAGTTGTGGCAAGCAGTGGCTCAAAATTTCACAACAACAATATCTTGCATTTTTATAGCAACTTTAATGTAGTAAAACATCCCAAGGCACTTCAAGGGACATTATTTTTAATCTTTCGTGGGATGTGGGCATCGCTGGCAAGGCCAGCATTTGTTGCCCATCTGCCCTTGAGAAGGTGGGGGTGAGCTGCCTTCTTGAACCATTACAATCCATGTGGTGTAGGTACACCCACAGCGCTGTTAGGGAGAGAGTTCCAGGATTTTGACCCAGCAACAGTGAAGGAACGGGGATATATTTCCAAGTCAGGATGGTGTGGAGTTGGAGGGGAACTTGCAGGTGGCGGTGTTCCGCATGCATCTGCTGGCCCTAAGTATGAAATGTCATGGGCTTGGAAGGTGCTGTCAAAAGAGCCTTGGTGAGTTGCTGCAGTGCATCCTGTAGATGGTACACACTGCTGCTATTGTGCGTCAGTGGTGGAGGGAGTGAATGTTGAAAATAGCGGATGGGGTGCCAGACAAGCAGGCTGCTTTGTCCTGGAAGGTGTCAAGCTTCTTGACAGTTGCTGGAGCTGCACTGATCCAGGCAAATAGAGAATATTCCATCACACTCCTGACTTATGCTTTGTAGATGATGGACAGGTTTGGGGAGTCAGGAGGTGAGTCATTTGCCACAGAATTCCCAGCCTCTGAGTTGATCTCATGACTACAGTATTTATATGGTTGGTTCAATTCATTTTCTAGTCATAGGTAACCCCCCAGGATGCTGAGAGTGGGGGATTTAGTGATGGTAATACCAATGAATCTCAAGGGAAGATGTTAGATTCTCTCTTGTTGGAGATGGCATTGCCTGGCACTTGTGTTACTTGCCACTTATTAGTCCAAGCCAGAATGTTGTCCAGGTCTTGCTACATTTGCACATGAACCGCTTCAGCTTCTGAGGAGTTGTGAATGGTGCTGAACATTGTGCAATCAACAGTGAACATTTGTCCTTATGATGGAGGGCAGGTCATTTATGAAGCAGCTGAACATGGTTGGGCCTTGGAAATGAGCTTGAGTAACTCCTGCAGCAATGTTTTGGGACTGAGATGATTGACCTCCAACAGCCCCAAACGTCTTCCTATATTATCAACAAGATGTGGCACTGAGCCACAAGGAGATATTAGGTCAGATAATCAAAAGCTTGATTAAAGGGGTAGGTTTTAAGCACTGTCTTAAAGGAAGGATGAGAGATGGAGAAATTTAGGGAGGTAATTGCAGAGATTAGGGCCCAAGGAGCCTGAATATACAGCTGCCAATGTCAGAGAGATTATAATTGGGGATGCTCAAGAGGCCAGAATTGGATGAACACAGCAATCTTGGAATGTGCGGCTTGAGGCTGCAAGATACAGGGAGGTGAAGCCATGATGGGTTTGAAAACAAGGTGTTACTTGATCAGAATCAATATAGGTCAGTGAGCACAGTAGGTGATAGGGGAATGGCATTTTGTGCAAGCTAAGTCACAAGCAGATGGGTAGCAGAGTTTGGGGTGAACTCAAGTTTACCGAGGGTAGAATATTGGAGACCATAGGTGTCAGGAGTACATTGAAATAGACAAGTCTAGAGGTAAGAAAGGCATGGATAGTGTTTTCAACAGCTGATGGGCTGAGGTAGGGATGGAATTGGGTAATCTTACAAAGGTGAAAGTAGGCAGTCATGGTGATGGCACAGATATTTATTTATCTTTCATGGGATGTGGGTGTCACTGACAAGGCCAGCATTTTTGTCCATCCCTAATTGCCCTTGAACTGAGTGTCTTGCTGGGTCATTTCAGAGAGCAGTTAAGAGTCAACTACATTTCTGGGGGTCTGCAGTCACCTGTAGACCAGACCAGGTAAGGGCAGCAGATTTCCTTCGCTAAAAGGCTTTAAAGAACCAAATGGGTTTTTTTAACAACATTTAACAATGGTTTTCATCTGTCACCATTACTGAAATGAGCTTTATATTCCAGATTTTATTAATTGAATTTAAAATCCACCAGCTGTTATGGTGGAATTTGAATCCATGCCCCCAAAGCATTAGTTACTAGTTACTGGTTACTAGTCCAGTAACATTAACACTACATCACCATCTCCCCAACTCTTGAGCCTCTGTCAATGGGGAATTATAAATAATGATTTACCAGGATTGATGTAATCTGCAGTTGGTGGCTTCTCTTTAATTGTTCTAATATTGTCGGTTACACTGAGAGAACAGATCTGACAGATGGAAGCAAATGACAAAGGCTGATCCCCGCAGGGTCTATCACCTACCCTGGGAAGTGATAATGTTGCTGTGGGGAAGGTTTTTTTTAGGAAGGGCATCTTTTAAATGTAATCAAGGTGAACAATGTCATTGTGTGGGAATGCAGACTTGCATTTATCCCCGTGTCTTATCGCTTCTCTCAGAAACATCCCAAACTGCTTCACAGAAAATATACTGCCTCAAACAGGAATAACAAGTGTAGACAGGTGCAGCAAAATGCCATGAGATGAATTCATAAGATTGCATATGATAAATGGTACAAAAACAGGCCATTTGGCCCAACCAGTCCATGCTGGTGTTTATGCATCACTCATGTCTCCTCCCGTCTTTTCCCATTTAAATCTGCCGCTGTAACCCTCTATTCCCTTCTCCCTCATATACTTGTCTAGTTTCCCCCTAAATGCATCTATACGGTTTGCTTCAACCATTCCCTGTCCACATTCTCACTACCCTTTGGGTAAAAACGTTTCTTATGAATTCCCGATTGGATTTCTCGGTGACTGCCTTATATTGACGGCCTCTAGTTCTGCTCTTCCCCACAAGAGGAAACATTCTCTCTGTACCCACTTTATCAAAACCTTTCATCATTTTAAAGACCTCTATTAGGTCACCCCTCAGTCTTTTTTCCAAGAGCAAAGAGACCCAGCTTGTCAATCTTTTCCTGATGTGTAAACTCACACATTTCTGATATTATCCTTGTAAATCTTCTCTGTAGCCTCTCCAGGTTCTCTGCATCCGTTTGAATAATATGATGATCAGGAACAAACACCTTGAGGAGGAGATAATCAAACTGACTGGCGGCAAGTGAGTACGATACTTCGGATTCGTTATGGGAGCTCGTGGCAAGTGGCTCGACCTGAACAACAGCCTCATGCGTTTCCTGAAGATCGATAAATACGAATCCTTCGCCCAGCTTGCTTCGAGACTTACATATCTCTGACATTGGAACTTTTACAGATATTCGGAGACCAGTAGTCAGAGAATTGTCTCACAGAGACCACCCGGAGAGATGTCACAAGACCCAAGACGGAAGAAGTTCTGTCGAAGGGTCATGAGGACTCGAAACGTCAATTCTTTTCTTCTCCGCCGATGCTGCCAGACCTGCTGAGTTTTTCCAGGTAATTCTGTTTTTGTTTAGGAACAAAAAGAGCTTGTTTGAGGCAGTGATATCAGGGAAACTCTCATATTTTGGACAGGTGATGCGAACAGGGGGGAGAGTTTGCAAAAAGACGTAATGCAAAGCAAAACACCTAGAAAACATGCACAAGGAAGACCCAAGATGGCATGGATGGATAACATCAGAACATGGACTGGCCTCTCCATGGGACAGGCAGTGAGGGCAGGGGAGAATAGAAATCAGCAGAGAAAGATTGTTCACAGTGCAGCCAACCCTTGGAACGGGAACAGATGAAAGACAAGGCTGGGAATGTTGGCCAAGAGACCGGATCAACTCTCTGTTCTTCTTCAATCAGTTCCATCGGATCTGTAACATCTCCCCTTAAATGGTCAGAAATCACAGACAGCTGGGCTTCACTTCACCCCTGCAGCTGCAGAATGTCCAGGAGGAGAAGGCTGATCATTGTTTTCTGCTCAGTATTGCAGCACGGGATGTAATTAATGTGATTTTCACTGACTATCTCCGGTGCTGGAAAGATAGGGAAGTGATTAACGTGGGGTCTAAAAGTGAATCGACCTGTGTTTAGCACAGGCACCATCTTGGTTAAGATGTCAAAGCCAGTGCTGGGAGCACATGCCCAGAGTATCATAACGGAGCTGATTGATAGTCAAAACACTGCTAAAGCTCATTAAAGAGGCTGCATGGCACTTTGGTGGCAAGGGCTTCAACTAACCCCCTCTCCTAACAGTGACCAGTCACCATGGGTGATGTCGATTTCAAGCGCTACTTAAAGGGATCCTCAACATTTCCTGACCATTTCTGCTGAAACTGTAAAGAGCACCTCTGAAACCCATTGCAAAACATTCTAGAACACTTTCTTAACACTTCACCAACAGTTGAGCAACAATTATTTTGAAAATTCTCTGTGGTCTTTCCAAGATTGAATGGTAGGCTGGAATTTTCTAGCACCCCCCCCCCCCCCCCCCCCCCACCCCCCTGTGATGGGCTCCCCCGCAGCAGGGCCAGCGCTCCATTGAAATCTCCGTTCACATCAGCGTGACCCGAAGATCCCGCCGATGTGAGGGGCTGGAAAATTCCAGCCATAGAATCATAGAATAGATACAGCTCAGAATTAGGCCATTCGGTCCATTCTGTCTATGCCAGCTCTCTGCAAGAGAGACTCAGCTAGTCGCACTCCCCTACCTATTCCCGTAGCCCTGCAAAGTGCTCTGCTACTTTACCTTGTTGGACACCTTACAGGAATCATCAGGAAAAGGGGTTCTGATGAAAGGTCATTGGCCTGAAACATTAATGCTGTTTCTCTGCCAGACCTGCTGAGTATTTCCAACATTTTCTGTTTTTATTATCAGAGATAGGGAGTGATTGATCATTGGCATCTTGCTGAGGCCTCTGTTGTTCTAAAGGAGGAATGGGAGGAGGAGATGAGGCAGGAGAACAGAATCAGCTGATGCAGGCGAGAAGGGCAGGAGGTTGATGGGATCTCCTTCTTCCTCTGGGTACAGGATACATCCTTCTTTCTCTGGACCTTCCATACCACATCCAAGAACCTGCACGCCCTCTTGCTCAAACCCTGAGCCATCCTGAAAACAGCCACAGTGTGTCAGCAATCAAACTCCGCACCTTCAGTGGAAGTAGGTGTGAAGAAGTCCCATATACTGCTTCACAAAAAATATGTCTCATCAGCGTTGAGTGTTAAACCTGCAGGTTTCAAGTTTAGAACCTCCAGTCAAATTCAAATTATGGGAATCCACAATGGGATCAAAACTCTGTGCTAATTCCAGACATTCAAACAGGCATGAGTTAGCACAGCTCCTGTTTAGTGACTATTTTCACTCCTTTGGCAAAAATAAGCCCCACCACCACTTAACATCAGTTTGAAGTAAAATGGTGTTTTGCCTGTTTGACTGACACTGCACTCCAGAAAGTAAGTCATTGTGAGAGATACATTGACAGGCTTCAATGTGAAAAACCTTATATACATACAAAATCTATCAGCATTTTGTCTTGGGAAACATCAGGAGAGCTTCTGGAGGTTTCCTTTGAAAGGATTTGTCCTGGATTTTGTTACCACTGTGTTTGAAACAGTAAATACCAAAAATACATTTTTTATATCTTGCACTGATGAGCTAAAAAAAAGGGGAGAAGATCAAGAAGGAATAGTGATAGAGAGGTTACCAGCACAACTATCTTGTACCTTAGTGACTGCCATATCACTCCAACCTTTAGACCATGACTCCAGTGAGTGAGCCACATCAGGGCAACCATTCTAATCCTCCTTGCTCAAGGGAATCTATAAATAGATCAATGGATTATGCAGGATCTACTAGCAAGAGACTAAACCAATCACAACAGACCATGAGTTTCACTGTGGAAACGCAGAACTTCTTGGTAAACTTAAGAATGTTGTGAAAGGGTAAAATCCAGCCTTGCCATATGGACAAGTATTCCAGCAGGGAGTCTAAGCACGTCTAAACGATCAAACAAATTAATGAACAACAGCCAAACACAATGGACAGTCTCAAACATTCTCCTTCAGCAGGGATCAATAGGCCATTGAATTTATTCAAGGTGGAATTAGACAGATTTTTAATCTAAAAAGGGTCAAAGGTTATGGGAGACAGGCAGGAAAGTGGTGGCCGCAATCAGATCAGTCATGATCTTATTGAATGGCGGAGCTGGCTTGAGGGGTCCCAATGGTCTATTCCTGCTCCTAATTCTTACGTTCTTATATTAATAATCAGGATAGGGAACTTTGCCCTGGATTCCAGCTCCTGATGCCCAGTTGCCATGTCCAAACCCTGTGACTGAAGCCAGTTAAGTTCCTCCTCAGCACAGAGAAGGGATTGAGTTTTCCAGTTCTATCTGATCCATATTGACCAGGGAGCTCCATCAGCAAATCTGTGCATTATCTAGTAATCAGTGATTCAACATTACTTCACACATTTGGTTTGTTCTGGTCATATACACATAAAGCTACAAATAACATCGGACCCTGAAATCCTATCCTGAGGCTGCTGAAAGGACAGTAACAGGACCTACTGATGACCTAGTCTGTACAGATGCTGGGCTGGTACTAAGCCCTACAGTCGAGTGAGATGATCCTGAATTGGACTCAGCATCCTTGGCCAAGTTAGAGTTAATCATTTGGGATTCATGTTCCCTTTTCCTTGCGGGAAAAAGTTTTTGTTTAAGGATATCAGTTCAGGACAGCATCAGTCTCATCTACGCAATCCACGATGGTTGAATAGCCAGCTACCTGTCATATGCTGAGCTCGCATGCAAAGAATGGCCACATGGCTGCAGAGACTGGCATCATCCATACAATAGCCCCACGCCCAAGAGCTGATTTTTAATGTGGCTTCAGGAGAAAATCAAAACAAAAAGAAGCAGCTCCATTTCTCAGAATAAACACAGAAGACTGGGGACAAATAACAAATTAGAAAGCGATCACTGACCTTTGGTGACCCTGAAGGGATGAGCAAGTTTCAACAGGTAACGTGTGTTTGTTTGAAACTGATTATTCCTCTGCAGTCTGTCTCTTTTTTTATAACCTACTCATCAATAGTTCTTGAAGTCTTGCAGTTCTGGTTTTCCTGATAAATAACATGCAAATTCTATTATACTCAGTGCTCCTCCAATCTTTCCCTAAAGTACTGTAGGCTTTCATATTGCTCATTTCACAAGTCACAGCAACATCATTTGTTTATCCTGACGCAAACAGCTAGCAAATTTTGCAATTTGCAAACACCGAGTGGGGATCATTAAGATGAGTTTTTAAAGAACCTAAATCTTCAGTTCTCTGTGGCCTCCATCGCTGTGGTTATGAATGATTAATATGTGCTTCAGCTCACAGGCAAAACAAATATTCACTCACTGGCTCTTTAATATAATTAGGAGTTGGCTGATATGTAGTTTAGGATCCCATTGAACTACAGTCAGCACCTGGGTACCAAGTATTAGCCAACCTTCAAATGCTGAATCCATTTACACATTGTAAACAAATATGTTTTCTATCATTTATCATCCATGAATATAATTTGTAATTCGCTGCTTATTAAGATGAGGAATGATGGTGTCAGATATGAAAGTAGGGACCTATAGGATTTCAGAACACTGTGTTTGTATTTATAATCAGCATGAAAAGAATCATAACTCACAAGGCCCGAATATTATCCTCTTGAGCTAAGAAAGCTCCTCATCAGTGTTGTGATAAATTGGGCTAATGCGCTTGCAAAATATCCCTATCTTTCCTCACTCTGTCCTCTCCCGTCCCGACTCTCCTCATTGTCTCTCATGAAGAAACCATGTTCCCATTGGAAACTTGCATTGGCATCAGAATCCGGGTCAAGGGGCCATTTTTTTGTAGGTGGAGTATTGGGATATGGGATGAACCAACTCATCCTCACCCAAAGCAGATATTTTCAATGGGGAAGGGGAGGGGACAGTCATGATTACAAATTCTTATGAACTTATGTTTCACTTTCTACTTCGCTGTTGCTCCGAATGACTTTGCTACAATTAGAAATTGAGCCTGAGGATCTTCAGTTGAATGCCATGCAATGCTAGTATCCACCAAACCACTGGGGTACCCCATGGGATTCTGATTGGCTCTGGGAATATCCTTGAGCTACTGAGCCATGCTGGTCCTTACTGGAAATTCAGTCTGTTCAACATTCTCTCAAAACACTGACAGATGTCATAGTGTCAACCGATTAGCATCATGTCGATGGCAGAGGCTTCTCTTTGATTTAATGTTTGAAGAAAGTGACAATTTTTAAACATCTCCAGGGTATGGAGGGGTGGGAGAAGGGGGTACAAAGTGAGGCATGAATCAGAAAAAAAACAAAATTTAGGGCAAATTAGTAGCAACAGACTTTTGTCTGCAGTGTATCAGAGAACAGAGGACAGAAGCCCCATTCTGTAGTGAAATTTGTGCATCTTAAAACTCCTTCATAATTGCTTTAATTCATGTGCACATAATTCATCATCTAATAATAGACACAGGCTGATATCAGCTAGAAATATGCAGCACTTACAGAAGCATTGATTAGATCTTTGCAATGGATGGCATTCTCAGCAATAACATGAAACAACAACAACTTGCATTTATGTAGCGCCTTTTATGTAGTAAAATGTCCTAAGGCATGCTACAGGAGGGTCCCAGAGTAGGAGAAATCCAGGATGTACCGGATAGGGCCCTGCAGTGGAAGATCTGGGTTGGGGTGGGAGAGAGGATTATGGAATTTTGTCTCATATTGTCTTGCTTTCAATTTGTCTTTCTGACTTATTTTCCTATCTTTTTCTGACATTTTCCATTCTCAGAAGTGGTGAAGTGAAGATTATATGAGTGGCATTCTGATTAGCGGTGATATTGGTCTCACTAGACACTACACGCACTGTATCAGAAAAAGCAACAAGGAAAATACATGCGCAAGCGATAAATGATTGAAGCAGGAAGCAGAAATGGACCAAAACTGAATCCAATGATCTTAATCATAGTGTTCTCTCTATATAATCTCAAAGCTATGACCATCAATTTAAAAAGCTCTTGTATTAATAAGAGCCGGTCTACAAACTGTCTACACACATGAAGGCTGACACTTTTATTAATGAACCTGCATTACATATTCTCATTAAAAATTTATTGAAGCCATGTATTAACAGAATACTCTTGATGAATTAACATAAATTGTTCCCAGAATTCAGTATTTATTTCATGTCTTTCCTTTGCTCCTGATCGTCCCCTTTTTTCCTGAAGGTGCCCCTCACCCTGTATGCACTTCCCATGGTCTTCTGTCAGAAACTACCCCCCTTGGCCATACTTCAAGTGTGTCTGGACAGTGAATGTTGACAGGCGAGTATGGTCATTGAAACAATGCATAGAACTTACAACAAGGGCTCTTCCTGACTTGTCCCTGATCGCAATTCCATATGGTGGATGGGGAAGGAGACAGTAAAGGGAAGGAGGCAGGAGTTGGGTTGCGTTGGTAGTGCTGGAGCTCACCACTTCATTTTCCTGCCATTTCAGGCAGGGTGGGGAAGGAAAATTGAGCCCATTATCTCCTCTGACAGAGTAAGGTAATCTTGATTCATCACTTCAAACCTGTCCACTCCTGGTTTTGTTTAGGCCATTTAAGGGGCTTACTTGTGTTCGTTCCATTTCATGGACCATGGGTCGAAATTTAGCAATTCCTGCAGTTGGAAACAGGTATTTCTTTAGGATTCCTGGAATCCTTTCAGTAATACTGTTCCACATTTAGCAGCTGATTGCAATTGAGCACTTAAGATAGGTCTTTCGCTCAAGGGACCACTCAAGTTAGAATCTTTGGGAGTCAGGAGCACTTGAAAACCCAAACGATAAGCCTGCCAGGATGAGCAAGAATTTATGTAGATATTCCCTTCAGGAGATTTAACTAGATTAATTTCATCCACAATCTACAGGTGTTTAAAGTCCATCCATAAAGCTATCTAACAATAAGTTGAGTTATTTTCTCCTCACTGCTTCTCCTACTTGATATCGTCAGCCTCATGAGCCTTCACAATACTTCTAAATAAAGGAAGATTAGTTTGACTGAATGTCCAAACAGAGTAAATTGTAGACAGTCCATGGAGAGCAAATTGACCAAATGGACCTGTTTTCCTCCATTTCTGAGTTGTCGTGCCCTAAATGCAGAACCTGAAGATAAATGATTCAACAACAAATCTCATGAAGCTCAAACTACCACTTCTGGCCTCATAACTATAAACTATCACTATATATCTCTGATCTTTGTGAGCTTCATGAAACAGTGTTACAGGGAGAAACCTGTTCAACAAATGATGTTTCAGTAGATTCCTTATTAAAAAGGAGCCATTAAGATTAGAGATAAATGTCTGAGTGTGGTCCTGGTAGAGTACATTACAGGGAGGGCTTTGTCAGTTCTAAGCACAGAGCCACCATAATAAATAAAGACAAAAACAGAATTACCTGGAAAAACTCAGCAGGTCTGGCAGCATCGGCGGAGAAGAAAAGAGTTGACGTTTCGAGTCCTCATGACACCTTCAGGTGTGTGTGTGTGTGGGGAGGGTGGGGGGGGGGGGGGGGTTGGGTGGGAGGAGAGAAGTGGAGGGGGGTGGTGTGGTTGTAGGGACAAGCAAGCAGTGATAGGACCACTTCTCCCCACCCCCCCCCCCACCCCTTAAACCAGCTTATATTTCACCCCTTCCTTGGATTCATCTAGTTCTGTTGAAGGATCATGAGGACTCGAAAGGTCAACTCTTTTCTTCTCCGCCGATGCTGCCAGACCTGCTGAGTTTTTCCAGGTAATTCTGTTTTTGTTTTGGATTTCCAGCATCCGCAGTTTTTTGTTTTTATAATAAATAAAGAACTGTCTACAGTTATATTATACATATCTCTTAGAAATGCCTCAGGATTTGTCATAACTGCAGTTGAATTGACGTCTTCAGTGTAACAGGGGGTGGGTCTTGCCAATATGGCACATGTCCTATGGACAAAAGCTCAAGAAATGTATCATGAATTTCTAGAGAAAATTTGGTGATGGTATTTCTCCCCTTCAACCCAATGATCGCACCTAGTAAGAATCTGGAGCTCCACTGGGTGATCCTTTGAAGCAAAAAGTAGGGGTAAAGGGGGCATTTTCAAATTGGCAGGTTGCAATGAGTGGGGTGTCACAAGGATAGATGCGAGGGCCTCAGCTATTTACCATCTATATTAATGACCTAGACTAAAAGACAGAGAGCAATGCATCACAGTTTGTTGACTATACCAAGCTAAGTGGGACTGCAAGCAGTGAGGAGGACAGCAAGAGGCTGAAAAGAGATATAGCTATTAAGTGAGTGGGTAACAAGGGGGCAGATGGTGTACAATGTGGGGAAGTGTGAGGTTATTCACTTTGGTCATCAGAATACAAAAGCAGGGCATTTTTAAAAAGGCGTGAAACTTGAAAAAGTTCATATTCAAAGGGGCTTGGATTTACTCATACATGGAATACAAAGTTAGCATGCAGGTAACAACAAGCAAATAGGAAGACAAATGGCATGTTGGTCTTTATTGCAAGGGGATTGGAATACAGGAATAAAGAAATCTTGCTGCAACTGTACGGGACTTTGGTGAGACCATATCTGGAATATTGTGCGCAATTTTGGTCTCCCTATTTAAGGAAGGATGTACTTGCATTTCAGACAGTACACCAATTGTTCACTAGATTGGTTCATGGGATGAGAAGAATGTCCTATGATGAGAAGCTGAGAAAATTGGGTCTATACCCCAGAATTGAAAAGAAAGGGAAGCATATCATTGAAACATACAAGATTCTAAAGGGGTTTGACAGAATGGATACTGAGAGGTTTTTTCCCCCTGGCTAGGGAATCTAGAACCTGGGGGCAGTCTCAGGATAGGGTGTTGATCATTTAGGATTAAGGTGAGAATAAATTTCATTCATAGGGCTGTGAATCTTTAGAATTCTCTGCCCTAGAGGGATGTGGATTTAAGATTGGGATACACAGATTTTTGGAGTCTGAGGGAATCAAGTGATATGGGGAGTGGATGGGAAAGTGAAGTTGAAGCTGAAGGTGAGCCATGATCATATTGAATGGTGGAGCAGGCTCAATGGATCATATGGTCTACTCCTGCTCCTATTTCTGACATTCTAACGTTCACCCCTCTCAGCACAGCACTGGCTGAGTCTGATCACAGAGGGCAAAATAATTCAAAAGACAGATATATTTTGGATGTGGAAGAGTGCAGGGAAGTTGGGTTGTGTGGGATAAAATTATTCACTGACTGTTAACAACAACACTCTTAAATCTAATGTGTTTGGGCATTTCAAATTCATCCCTGGTGGATATCTAATTGACAATAATTCAACAATGATAGGCATAAATTGTCAGCTACATTAAGAAAAGTCACAAGAACAGCTGGTGTAGGATGTAAAGAGGTCACAATGATGATCTTCACTTTTCTGAGATTAGGATTGAGGTGGGGAACAGAATGGAGAATCTTATCCTGTGTTTATCCAATAATTGACCTAAGTGGTTCTTGGTTCTGACACTGGTGTAAAGGTGAGGGGGGCACAATTAGTGCTGAATTGAATCTAATTTTAGCTGTGCTGTGATGATGGTGCTATAGAGACAAGATAACATAATGGCACCTAAAAGGGAACTGGATAAGCATTTGAAAAGGAAGAATAAAAGGGATAATGATAAGCCAGAGAAATGTGATTAGAGTGGATAGCTTCAATTGCAGACCTGGCACTGGGTGGGCAAGATGGGTCAATGTCTGCCTTGCATGCTGTAGTTTTTGTTATGGTAATTAAAGATTTTATTAACTGATTGAAAATCCCTGCAAAGAAATGTGTGCAATGCAAATCCACAGCTGATGTTTATTTTCTACTCAGTATTAAATTACTAAACAATTCTGAACCATAAGATTTGCAGTGCCATGAATTTATTGATCAATTGATTCTTTGTTTTCTCAGTAACTGGTGATGAGATGACCTGGTTTAGACCAACATAATTAATCGTTACTGACAATCTCAAAAATCCATTGGAAGAGGTGAAAAAAAGATAATTCACAGATACTTCATCAAACACAAAAAGATCAAATAAAAGCTCTCATAGTTGAAAGTGAGCTTGCAGTTTAAAGCTGTCTTTAGAAATAAGACAACTCTTTTCTGTTCTAAAATCATGCTTCAATTGGAGGCTGTTAAGTTGCATAGACTAATTGCCAGGATCATGAGTTTCTACAGAGACAGCTGGTCTGGGTTCTTGTAGTTAGAGGAACTGTTAGTGATGTGATAACTAAAGTTACTATTGAAATACTGAGAACTGGTAAAATTAATTCATCACACTGTTAAAAATAGAGCCTGTGAATGAAATAGCTAGAAGGTTGAGACTTAAAATAGAAATGTGCAGCTGTGTGTGTGCACAGAGATTTGAGAACAGAAGCTTTAAGGGAGACAACCAAATCTGCAAAGCTAAATTAAAACATAAACACCTTGGAATAAGAGAATAAAATTGGTCTATTGATTTAACTCCTTCCACAGCCCATGTGTGACTGCCTCATTCAAGAATCTCCTCCTTCTCTTCCATTAATATGTCCTCTTTCAAAACTTCCATGTGGATCCAACAGATGTTAATAGCTGGAACGCTCAGTCACCTTTCTCAAAAGTTACTGACCCAGTTCCTTTCTTGAGGCATTTGTTTACCCAGAAATAAATACTTTTTCAGGTCTCATATTGACTATCCTGTGGGAAATAAATCTTTCAATTTATATTCTTACCAGAGGCTTCAAAGTTTGTCGTTTTGTCCTTGAATTCTGAGCTTACTGCCCTCATGGTGCCTTTATCTACACTGCACCATTCAGTGTTCTAAAGGCTCATATTAGGTCCTCTTTGGTCACCTAGACTGGCTGTGAAAGATGAGTGGTGCCAACTCTAGATTTGGAGGTTGTAGATTGTGACGATTAGCTTGTTTCAGGAACTGGTTTCATGGAATGATGCTGAATGCATTGAGTATAAAAACAATCAGGTTCCATTTAATCACGCTTCCAGCATAATGGTTATGTAATTGTCTACATAGCAACAGTCACTGATCTTCAAAGTAATTCATTGAATGTGAAGCATTTTGAGATTTGTTAAACCAATGTATAAAGAAAAAATCATTCTAAACACTCATTTCAATTAAAATAAAGACTTACATTTATATAATGGCTCTCACAACCACTCCAAAGTTCTTTGCAGTCAATGAAGTACTTTTGAAGTGTAGTCATTATTGTAAAACAGGATAATGAAAGTTCCTGATATGCACAACTCTTCCCGCTCTTCGCCTAACTCTTGAATAACTATTTCAAATAGCATCCTTCCTATAATTAATTAATAAAGCATTTCTTACATGTTTTGGACAAATGTTCTTAATGGAATAGTCATGGTAATTGTGGTTTCAGTGTAGGTCTTAACCTCTCAGAACTGAAGAAATGGAAGGAGCTTTCCACGGTTCTGAATACTGCAAGGATTTAGCTCATTGTAGGACCTGGGTTCAAGCCAAGCTATTCTGTTCTTTCGAAGGGTCATGAGGACTCGAAACGTCAACTCTTTTCTTCTCCGCCGATGCTGCCAGACCTGCTGAGTTTTTCCAGGTAATTCTGTTTTTGTTTTGGATTTCCAGCATCCGCAGTTTTCTTTGTTTTTATTCTGTTCTTTTGCCTGATCAAGCAATCAGTTTTAGTCTGAGAATATTGAAATGTCCCTTTAAACTATAACTATTGTATCAATGGTGAAATTAAGCAACTGTTTAGATGTAGATTGGAATAAGTCAGTCTGTGAGATAATTAGTGAACCATCATTCAACTGTTATGTGTAAGCTTATATTCAACTATAATAAATCTTGGTTTTCCTTCACTGGAGGAGGCTGGATTATTCTGAGCACTAGCAGTAATGTAAGAACAATACTTAGAAGTTTGTCTTTTTGCCTCTGGGACCAGCTTTTCACTGCTGCCCAGACTGATGAGATGGAAATTCCTTTAGCTAATGGTTATTAAGAGTTCTAAGTGAAATTAGTTTATACAGGCTGTGCATGGAAAGTAAACCAAATCTATCATGTAATAATCCTAATGTGTAGAGTCATTCTACATAAATCTGTCTTTATTGTTTAGAAACCTGCCTTAAACAGTTTGGTTTTCTTACGAATCAACAAACCATTTAGAAACCATTTAACCCAATCTTATTAATTATCTGTTGAGCATCATAGGTTTCCCTGATTTTGAATACCAATCACATGATGCCATTTACTTTCTGTCCTTACAAATTAATTTCTTATCAACATTCCATCAGTGCCACACTACCTCTGTCAGGATAAGCAGATCGCTTTAAAGCCAGTTAAAACATAAATAAAGATCATGAAAACTCCTTTAATGATATGATTGGAGAAAGTGCCCTGAACATATGTTGTTGCACCAAACACTCAAAACACTAGGAACATTGAAGGGTGGTTACTGTTCTGTGCTGGGCAGGAGGGTTACAATTGGTCCCAATGCCTCTTTGATAGCAAGGGGAAGAATCAAGCAGGGTTAGGACTGTTGATCGCTCCCTAACCATGAATCCTAATTGCATCCATATGTCTGGATGTGGAGCAGCCCCTCCCCACCAATGTAGATTCAGTTATAAAGGTCACTTTGGTGAGGTTATTGAATGGGTAGCTGCCTCTGCAGATTTGCACACTTCTCTTTCATTCCACAAATCACCATCTTCAGGACAAGAGCAAAGGAACCAGAAGGGAAATATGTTAACCTATCAATTCAATGACAAATATTTTCATTTGTTAAGAGTGTAATTTGATTTTGGATTTTTACTGATGTTCATATGTAAAGGCCCATTGAACTTTCCAATCACTCAGTTAACTTGCTTTGTTTTAAATTGAGGAATCTAGAAAAATAATAAAGATAACAATGCAGGGCAGTAAGGAGAGATGTTGAAGTCATAGTTAACTTATGCCAAGCTTAGGGATTTACAGCCTGTAAATTGTAGAAGGGAGGGTATATTGAGAGAACATATATAAAATAGAGGCAGGAGTAGGCCATTTAGCCCTTTGACACTTCAAATCTGGTCCATCATTCAATACCATCATGGCTGATCTTCAAAGAAGTGAGACGCTCCACAGTTTTGGGTGAAGAAATTAGTTTGAGTAGAAAATGCTGATCATGATTTAAACACTGCGAGAATTCAGGTGCATGGAAATGGGTATTTGGAAATTAGGTAGAACATTGAAGGAGAAGAAATTACCAAAATATAAACAATAAACAGAAAGACAAGAAAGGCTGAGCAAAAGAGAGTAGGATAGGGGGAAAGTGAGATAGAAGAGAAAGAGGTACTCACACTGAGTTTGGAGCCTGGAGGTAGGAAAGATTACCTATTTATGGCATTGATGGGCTGTAATTCTCAGAGTCATGGCTGCGATTATTTTTCTCCTTTAAAGAGCTGGTAGAATATTTGCCTTAGTGCTCATGGTTTAGTCCTGAATTTACCAAAGCCTGGGAAAACTACTGATTCAGTTAACTGATCATTACACCAGTGTGTAATTTACTGCAAGTGATGCATTTTCCAAATGGGAATTCAGAGAATAGATGGCTTTGGACAGGGAACATAGCTCTCAGCTTTGGTGATGCAGTAACATTCAATTACCCAAGTAACCAGGATTTGACCTCTCTGGACTTTACGGGCACGTTTCTCCTTTTAACTCAGCATGTAATCCTCTATCTAGATTCACAGGACTGGGAATTAATGATATGTCAGCAGCACCAAATTCAAGTTCCTTCCTTTGCTATTTTAATAGAGAATATAATTTTCTTAAATATTGTAAAGCCTCTGTTAAAATGGAAGAAAGGAATTTGATATAAATGTGTAAAGTATTATGAAATAAAATTGTTCACCTTCGACTCAAAGCTACATATTCTTCACTGGTCCAGTAGAATAATGAACAAAAAAACATCTGCAGTTGAAGATCAGGCAATATTGATTGTATGTAAACATCTTTGATATTCACCATGCTAAGTTCTACACTGTGGTCACTAAGTTTTACAATCCATCCCATAACCTTTTCAAAAATTGAAAAGATTCACTTCTCAGCAGTGCCTTAATGAAGCAGGAGCAGCAGTTGGATCCTCAGCTAGCTTTTGACAAAGAAGTCATCTTCATCTTGTTCCCCTGATGGAGATCAGTCATCTCAGCACAGATCAGGAATTAAACTCTGAGCTTCCTTGGATCCTCCTGGATGGAATGGTCAGTGTTTCACACTGCAGTGTTCCTGGATTTTTCTCACTGCTTGCTCACAACAGTGACTGGGAAATGAAAGTTTAATTGCAGGATCGTTCAGGGCAACTGGGGAGGTTTGCTAACCTGCACGCTCCTCACATTCTAAAATTCCCTCCCAAAAGTCACTTTGTCTCTCCATCTCCCTCTCACGCCTTAAAACGTCCTCGGTCACTCTATTAACGTATCGTTGGCTCATTTTTTGCCCAAATACGTCTGTATTTTTTATTTGTTATTGGGATGTAGGCATCGTTGGCTAGGCTGGCATTTATTGTCCATCTCTAATTGCCCTTAAGAAGGTTTTGGTGAGCAGCCTTCCTGAACCACTACAGTCCATGTGGTGTAAGTACACCCACAGTGCTGTTAGGCAGGGAGTTCCAGGATTTTGACCCAGCAACAGTGAAGGAATGGCGATATATTTTCAAGTTGGGATGTTGAGTGGCTTGGAGGGGAACTTGCAGTGGTGAGGAACCCTTGTATCTGCTGTCCTTGTCTTTCTGGATGGTAGTGGTCGTGGGTTCAAAGGGTGCTGTTGAAGGAGTCTTGGTGAATTCCTGCAATGTATCTTGTAGATGGTACACACTGCTGCTACTGTGCGTTGGTGGTGGAGGGAGTGAATGTTTGTGGATGGGTTGCCAATCAAGTGGGCTGCTTTGTCCTGGACGGTGTCAAGCTTCTTGAGTGTGGTGGGAGCCACACTCATCGAGGCAAATGGAGAGTATTCCATCACACTCATGACTTGTGTCTTGCAGATGGTAGAGGGGTTTTGGGGAGTCAGGGGGTGAGTTATGCACCACAGAATTACCAGCCTCTGACTTGCTCTTGTAGCCACAGAATTTATTTCTGGTTCAGTTTCTGGTAACCAGCAGGATGTTGGTGTTGTGGGGGATTCAGCAAGTGTAACCTGCACCCCACTGCCTTCCTGCCTCTGTCAGAAATAAGTTCTGGGCAGGACAGCCCATAGTTGACTTTCCCACCCTGCTGCCAATTGAGGCCCTTAAGTATCCAATTAATGACCTCTTAAGGGCCTCATCCCATCGCCACTGATATTAACCCCGCTATAGATAAGCCTATTGCTATGCAGCATATGGCAGCTAAAACTGTACGGCCAGCTTGTCACTTCTTAGGGTTGAGTGGCGAGAGTGGGAGTGGGAATCAAAGGCGTTCAGTGCCTGATCGATAGACTGGGCATTGGGAAGGTGATTGCCTGCTGACAGCCACCTTCCTGCCCTCTCCCTGCAACCCCCACCCTGCGAAAACTCTCCACCCCCAACACCCCCCATTTCTAACCTGTGGCCTGGGTCACTGAGCCTGTCTGGTGCCTGTGCATCCGGCAGCAGCTACAGCCTCCCCGCTGGCATTGCTGAGCACAGCCTCTGATTGGCTAGCAGCTCATGGTCGATGAGACTTCTGCTCCCGGGATCTTGATTCCAGGGGAAGGCCCACCACTTTCCTGCCTGATTGGCATGCGGTTCGGTGGGCCTTCACCAATAGAGGCAGCACAGTTCTCATATCTGCTCTCTAGTTGGCAGGTGGCACCCCTGACGCTTTAACAAGATTCCATCCTTTGTGCCTGCACAAGGGAAGAAGATCTCCGGGGCTCTGATATTCAATTTTATGCCTTGGCGGAAATTGGAAGCTGTTATATCTCAGATTTCAGGATGTGGGGACAGAATATAAACTCCTTATCAGACAAAGAAAAGTTCTACTAATTTGGAATTATCAGTTGTATGTATTAGTAAATAAAATATTCTGAAATGTCTCTTTGTTTGTCAGACACCCAGCATTTGTTCTACCCAGCTGTCTCCAAATACTGAGCTGCTTTGTATGGCCAAATGTTTCAAAGTTCAAACGTTCATTCACAGATATACTTTTCATAATTTTCTCTGTCTGGAAATTTGGATGTTAATTGATCCCAAGAATTAGCGATAAACCATTTTTGTATTGGCCTCAATGTTAATTAAAAGGTATCATCACAAGATGGAAATGTTCTTGTTTCAGGTGTATCATTAATCTTTAGATACAACTGAATACAATTAACACCTTGACATAGGCTGTTACATCTGAGTTTACACATGGTATCTGCTTTCCCTCTTTACAAGCTCACAACACTTCAGTTTTATCACAAGTTATCCCAGTGTTCTCTTTGTCTATTGATGGGTTTGTTCACTGCACATGGTTCTGAAGGCAAAGCCAGCCCTTCAAAGCTTCCATTTAACCAGAAACAAGCCCCAGTTCCAGCCTGACTCTCCTGATGGAATCAGGCAGGCAATGGATTAAATGAATGACAACGAGCTTCCTGCTGCATTACTGCCTCAAACAGGCAGGTGGGGTGCTGGTGAATATTTTAAAATTGGGGGTCCTACTTCGCAACTGAAACCTTGGCACGATTATAATGAATGTACCACATTCCTGCCAACTGTGGAACTGCCAATAAAAGCTGTGGACTGGTGAATATAGAGAGTCCCAAAAATTAAACTGGTTAAATTACTTTTTATTTGTCAATGGGCCAAGAGAGACAGCAGCTCTGGGCCCCAGGCTCTCCCTGCCCTAAGCTTTCCTCCCCTCCATCCTCTCTTGAAACTCCACATCTATTGCCACAACCTCTTACATAACCACTGAGGACCGTTCACCTGGGTTCCCAATGGAGCTTGCCTCCTGACCATGTCCTTTTTCTTCTTTCTTGGTATGTGAGCCTCACTGACAAGGCCAGCATTTTTTGCCCATCCCTAATTACCCTTAAACTAAGTGGCCATTTCAGCGGGCAATTAAATCAACCACATTGCTGTGGGTCTGGAGTCACATAAAGGCCAGACTGGGTAAGGATGGCAGATTTCCTTCCCTAAAGTACATTAGTGAACCAGGGGTTTTTATAACAATTGATGATAATTCTCATGGTCAGCATACTTTAGATGCCAGATTTATTAATTGAGTTTAAATTCCATCAGCTGCCATAGCCAGATTTGAATTTAAGGCCTGGAGCATTAATCTGGGCCTCTGGATTACTAGTCCAGTAACATTACCACTACTCCTGCCTGCTGGCTACCTACTGATGTCCCCAAAAATCCCATGAGATCCAGGATTTAAGACCTCACTATACCTGAAGCACCCCGCCACCCCACAACACACCACCCCTTGCTAAAGCTTCGTGACTTCTCTGAGTTAATCATGTCCCCAACTGGGGAGGAGTCAGAATCCAGAATCACTCCAAATCTCCATTTCTGCTTATTTAATGGATTCCAGGTACTCGATGACTGCCTGCAAAATGAATCTGCCTATGATAGAAGTTCACGGCAGTCCCTTTACTTTGCACAGAGGCAAGAGTAATTACATTTCCTTAAAATAAATTACCTCAACACAAGGTGGAAAAAATGATATTTTCCTGGTGGTTCTCGCTTAAAGGGCTTATATGGCACAGCAGCCAGGAAGAATTATTTCAAATGAAGTTTTGAATAACACATACCACTGTGTTCAAGGTTGTCCATGTAGTAATTGATTTGTGTCTCACCAACATTTGTAAGGTTATCATCTTAGCAAAGGGACCATGGGAGCTTGTGATAAAAGGACAGCAATAATCATGGGTGATTTTAATCGATGTTGTCAAGAAACTATCATATTTTTCATAATGGTATTCTGGGATATTGTAAGCTAGGCTTATGTGTGCGTGTGGTTCTGTGGGTGGCTGATTTAATTGAATTAGAGTCGTAGAGAATGCAAGGTTGAACTTAGCAAAAGATGTGTAAAAAGGGTGTTTGAAGTGCAAATAAGTGAGCTAGGGTAAAAGTCTCAGCAGATAGGGTGTGAATGAAATTTGCATTTTAAAATAAGTGGAGAGGTGTTTGGTTTTCAAAGAAACATGATAAAGTTTTACAACTGACAGGATCAATGGAGCAAGGTTATTACCTTCATTTTTCCAAAAAGGAAAAGACCACAATGATAACATGAAAGATTTTTATATTATGGGAAAAATAAAT
The DNA here is from genome assembly GCA_026770705.1 of Isurus oxyrinchus. NCBI lineage: Eukaryota > Metazoa > Chordata > Chondrichthyes > Lamniformes > Lamnidae > Isurus > Isurus oxyrinchus. The sequence continues at coordinate 23,118,725 of JANJGN010000031.1, read as the reverse complement.
TCCAAGGACATATGGGAACAATGGGATTTAAAGAGAGAGAAATGTATTTAAAGAAGAATGGAAGATTGTATCAGGCGTGGCCATTTAAGATTTAAAGGATCCACCACGTGAAACAGACTTGGGGTAACAGCTTTTAGCCACTTTGAAGAAGTCTGCTGTTCCAGTAACCAAAATTGTGTTAAAAGCCTTTGGAATTCCACTGTTGAATGGGTGCTTGTGGTAACCTTGCTGGATTGCCTCTTTAAATTTAAAATCTATTTTGGGCTGTTGCGTTAAAGGGGGTGTGTAGTTGGCAGTCAGGTTAATTAAGAATTTTGGGATTTGTTATAATATTAAGTAATGGTATAACCATAATCTTGCGTATGTGTTTTAATTCTTTTTTTTTGTTCATGAATGATTTAACTTGATTTTTAAAATCTCTAAAAGGTGTTAGTGGACTCATTACTTTTGAATTCAGTGTACCAACCTTCTCATAATAAATACAAATTGCAAAACCGTTGTGATAGCGTAGCCAAGTTTGCCTTGTGGATTTGGTCCACCTGGCAAAAACCACCTTCCGTATCATAACAATATATAGGCCAGAATTTTATGTCCCGCGGGCAGGCATGTGCCTCACCTGTCCAGCCACAAAATAGCGTGAGATGACATTGGGCAAGCGTCTTGACATTACTCGGCATGCATGGCAGTCGGAAGTGTGCCCGCCGACAATGAAGCTCATTAAGGAGACAACTGAAAGCGATTTCTCATGGCCTGTCCACTTTTACAGTTGGCGGACGGGCCAATTGGCCGGGCGGCCTTTACATTTTTGCTCAAACCTCTATCCAGGGCGGGATGAAATCTCTGTGAGGAAATAAAATAAACAGAGATATCTGGGGCCTGGCTTTTTATAGGGTATTGTTTCAGGTGCTTGATTGTGCTGCATGCGCATATTTTGCAGCATTTTTGTTGTTTTGTTTATTCTGTGGAGGTCTGCAGCTCCCTACGGCCGCTGTCTGCCTTCAGGCAGCTCACTGGAAGCGCTCACCAGCACCCACAGTGAGGTCAGCACCCGCCCTCTTCCCACCCCTTTTTCTCAGGGCGTGTTTCATGCTAGCCGGCTGTTAATTGGACAGCTAGTGTGAAAGCGCAGTCAGGGGCCCATTTCCCATCCGGTCCTGGCCTGTCGATTGCACCCACCCAATGAGCGAAATATTCAGGCCATGAACTGGAAGGGTCAGATTGGCAGTGGTAGCCTGGATGAGGAGTTCACACAATGCTTTTGAAATGGTTCCAGGATGTGCTGCTCTAAGGAACCAACCAGAGAGCAGGTTATATTAGACTTGGTATTGTGTAATATGACAGGATTAATTAATGACCTCAGGACAAAGGCACCTCTAGGTAGCAGCAACTACAATATGATTAAATTTTACATCCAGTGTGAAAGGGAGAAGAGTGGGTATAAGGTTAGTATTTTAAACTTAAATAAGGTCAACTATGTGAGCATGAAAGCTGAGCTAGCTGAAGTGAACTGGGATACTAGGCTAGGGGATAGATCAATAGAGAAGCAGTAGCAGACATTTAAGGGGATAATTCAGAGTACTCAGAATAAGTATATTCTTACTGTAAAGAAAATTCTAAAGGAAGGACCCACCATCTGTGAATAGGAGGGGTACTGATGGCATAGTAGTATTGTTGCTGCTCTAGTAATCTAGAGACCTAGGGTAATGCTCTGAGGACCCGAGTTTGAATCCCACCACAGCAGATGGTGGAATTTGAATTCAATAAAAGTGTGAAATTATGATGGTCATGAAACCATTGTCAATTGTTGTAAAACCCATCTGGTTCAAAACTGCTACAAAGTCTCAAAACAGGAATGAAGCCGGACAGACTGGAAATGACAACTGCAAACTCAGCCCTGTCGACCCTGCAAAGTCCTTCTTACTAATTAGTGCTGAAATTGGGAGAGCTGTCTCACAGTCAAGCAACAGCCTGACATAGCCATCCTTACATCTTACAGGTAATGCCATCACTAGGCCCTGTCACCCCGCAGTGGCACAGACCCAGCAGAGGTGGTATACAGTCAGGAGGGAGTTGCCCTGGGAGCCCTCAACATTGACTCCAGACCCATAGCATCAGGTCAAACATGGGCAAGGAAATATCCTGCTGATTACCATGTACTACCCTCCCTGTTGAACATTGTTGGTATGATGTAGGGCATCAGAGGAATTGCGATGTAGGTGGGAAGAGACTGGATAAGGGGAGAGAAAATGGAGTCAAGATAGGAAGAAATGAGTTAAATGGAGCAGGAACAGGCTGACACAATTGGTCTACTGGGACAGTCCTGTTTGTGGATTTTGGGGAGGAGGTAGAAGCGGGCTGTCCGGGGTTGGGAGACTATGAGGTAGGAAGCTTTCCAGAGGAAATCAGTGACAGTCCTGGAAACAATGGCTTGATGATCCAGGGGGAGGAAGGAGGAAGTGTCTGAGAGTTGGCGCTCAGCCTCTGCAATGTAAAGGTCAGTACGCCAGACAACAACAGCACCACCCTTGTCGGCAGGTTTGATAGCAAATTCAGGGTTGGACTTGAGAGAATGGAGCGTGACAAGTTAGAGTGGGTGAGAGGAGCAGAGATATTGAGATGGCTGATGTTAGCCAACAGGTCTCAATGAAAAGATCAGGAGCAGATAAGAGCTAGAGGGAGGGGTCCAGGTGGAGGGAGAATATTGGAGGTGGGTAAAAGGATCCGTTGAACGGGGAGAGGACTCCTGCCCAAATAAGTGAGCCCGGAGACGATGACAGCGTAAGAAGAGTTCAGCATCGTGCCGAGCCCGAAATTCATTGAGATGAGGGTGTAAGGGTATGAAACTGAGTCCTTTGCTGAGTACTGAACTCTTTTTTATTTGGTACATCAATGACTGTTTCAGTGCCGCTTCATGCTCTTGTCTGGACCTGGAAAAATGTATCAATTTTGCTTCCAATTTCCACCCCTCCATCACCTTCACATGGTCCATCTCTGACACTTCCCTTCTTTGACCTCTCTGTCTCAATTTCTGGTGATAGACTGTCAACCAACCGACTCCCACAGCTACCTCGACTACAATTCCTCACACTTGCTTCCTGTAAGGACTCCATCCCATTCTCAGTTCTTTCGGCTCTGTTGCATCTGTTCTGATGATGCCACTTTCCAAAACGGCACTTCTGACATGTCTTTCTTCTTTCTTAACTGAGGTTTCCCATCCACAGTGGTTGACAGGGCCCTTGTCCCTGTCCGACCCATCTCCTGGGCCTCTGCCCTCACACCTTCCTCGCCCTCCCAGAACCACAATAAGGTCCCCCTTGTCCTCACTTTTCACCCCACCAGCCTCCACATTCAAAGGATCATCCTCTGCCAACTCCAGAAAGATGACACCACATCTTCCCTTCACGCCCCCTGTCAGCATTCCATAGGCACCGTTCCCTCCGGGACACCCTGGTCCACTCCTTCATCACCCCCTACACCTCATACCCATCCCACGGCACTTTCCCAAACAATCGCAGAAGGTACAACACCTTCCTCTTTACCTCCTCCCTCCTCAGCGCCCAAGGGCCCAGGCATTCTTTTCAGGTGAAGTAGTGCTTTACTTGCACCTCCTTCAATTTGGCCCACTGCATTTGCTGCTCCTCTACATTGGAGACCGAACACAGACTGGGTGACCGCTTTGCGGAACACCCTCAGACTGTCCGCCAGACCTTCCTGTCGCTTGCCATTTCAACACCCCATCCTGCTCTCACACCCACATGTCCATCTTTAGCCTGCTGCATTGTTCCAGTGAAGCCCAACGCAAACTGGAGGAACAGCACCTCATCTTCCGATTAAGCACGTCACAGCTTTCTGGACTTAACATTGAGTTCAAGAGCTTCAGATCATGAACCCTTTCCTCCATCCTCACCCCTTTTTTATCCCTTTTTTCAATATTCATTTTTATTTTTCAATTTTTATATTTTTTCAACCACTTTTTAAAATTTATTTTCATTTTTATTTATTGTTTTATCCCCACCTTTTATCCTATTTTCAATCTCTTTTCCCACCACCATTCCTTCCCCACCACCCCACCCCCACACAGGCCATCTGTCACTTATTCATGTTGTTCTTTTCAGAGTGCTTACCTTGTCCTGCCATTACCACATTCTGCTTTCTGACCTTAATGCCACCATCAGCACATCCTTTAGCCAGTATCACTAACATTAACAACCCTTTGTTCATGACATCTTTGTCAATCCCTCCTTAACCCCCACCTATTGCTAGTCTTCTATCCAGCCTCACACCCCTTAAACGGTATAAATTTCATCACATTTTTGCTTCTTTAACTCTGAAGAAGAGTTATACGGACTTGAAAGGTTAGCTACTTTTTTTCTCTCCACAGATGCTGTTAGACCTGAGCTTTTCCAGCATTTTCTGTTTTTGTGTTGAATACAATCCTGGTCTATTCAACCTGTCCTCATAATTTAACCCTTTAAGCATGGGTATCATTCTGGTGAATCTGGTGCTGCACCCCATCCAAACCCAATATATTTTTCCTGAAACTTGATGCCCAGAACTAAATGCGTTTTCAACTCACTATTTGTCAATAGTTGAAATCCCAATGATCACAAGGAGGAAATATTCCAAAGCGTAAATTGATGGGACAATCTGCCAAGCATCTCCACACTGCAAGCTCCTAATCTCAAAGTTCTCCTTCATTGACTGTGTTGATGCAGAGATACTCCTGCCTTCTAAGATTCCCCTAAAGTTCCTTGGTGAGAGGCAACAGAGGGAACAAGGCTGATTTTTTTTTATTTATTCATTCATTTATCACCCATCCCTAATTGCCCTTGTTCAGGGGACATTTTTAAGACTAAACCACATTGTTGTGGGTCTGCAATCATATGTAGGCTAGGCCAGGTAAGGGCAGCAGATTTCCTTCCCTAAAGGACATTAGTGAACTGGATGGGTTTTTACAACAACAACCAGCAATGGTTTCATGGTCATCATCAGACTTTTAATTCCAGATTTTTATTGAATTCAAATTTCATAATCTGCTGTGGTGGGATTCGAACCCCGGTCCCCAGAGCTTTACCCTGGGCTTATAGAATACTAGCGAAGTGACAATTTCACTAGAAACTAGACAAATGGCTGAGGGAGAAATAGTAGTCAGGGAGGGCATTGAGGAAAGGGCACCAGTCAAACCTGCTCGTCTTTGAATAGTTGGAGAATTTTTAACATCCATCTGAACCAGCACAACAGGCAATTGGCTCTTCAGTCTAGGAGGGCACTCAGGAAGTATGACACCTTTGACAATAATATTACTTCCTCAGCGCTGGACTGAAGTGTCGACCTAGATTATAAATCCATGCCCTGGAGCCATATTCCCTAAACTAACAGCCTTCTGACATGGAAGGAAGTTGAGCACTGGATTACTGGCCCAGGAACTTAACCACGATACGATTGTCCCCCTCGTAATCTCAGTGTTGCCCTTCCTGCTGATATTCCAGTGATTCCTACTGGAGAGTCCTTGTGTATAGACTTTGGGACTGAGGACAGGATCCGCCTTGACTATGGTGCTTTCTACAAGTAGCCTGCCAACATTAACTACATTTTGGAATGGTCACTTGAGTGAGACACCAATAGAAACCATAATCTAGTAGAGTTCAACGCTTGCAGGGGAAACGAACATACATGAAGCAGCATGGTTGGTGCAATCTCTCTCTCTCTGTGTTCAGGTACCCTGAGGTGAAATTTATTAAACCATGTAGCTCAGGCCACACAAAGGCATCCAGCTGCAGTGAATAAACATGTTCTTCCAACTGATTTACAAAGTCTGTAATGACGATCACCTGAATTGAAAAAGATAAGCGGTATTCAAAAAAAGTGAGCATCTACACTCCCTCCGACTGTAGTATCAGACTGCTGAGCAGAATAAAGGTTAACTGCAGATTTACTCAGTGGAGAGAGGGAGGCTAGAGAGCCCATGTGAGAGTGGAATATGTCTAGGATAATGCTTTACAATAGAACCTTCTCCAAGCTTCTGCTAAAGGATTTCCTCCCCATACCCTGCAATAAAAATAATTGTTTCACTTTTCCAAGAGTTAATTCATATTGAGACAGGAACCCTGCCATCACCTAGTATTGCACTGTGGGAGGCATCAGAGCAGGATCCAACTCTGTCCTTATCCAATGTCCAGAAATAGATTCTCCAGCAATCAGGAGTCCTGAAATAAAAACAAAGAAAACTGCGGATGCTGGAAATCCAAAACAAAAACAGAATTACCTGGAAAAACTCAGCAGGTCTGGCAGCATCGGCGGAGAAGAAAAGAGTTGACGTTTCGAGTCCTCATGACCCTTCGACCAAAGGAGTCCTGGTTTGTTTGTAGCCTAGAGGTTTCTTTGCCCATTACATCAGATCAATTAACATCTGACTTGAAAGCATAACAGCATTTCAACATTGAGTCAACAAAGTACAGGTGGCTATCAGTCATAGAATGAACCCATTCCAAAATGCAATTCCTTGTTCAAATGTAGTGTGGAGTATCAGGATGAAAGAGACTAAATAAATGAGAAGGCATAGGTTATAAATGAGCAGAACATGTATTAATATACCAGGCAGTGTGCTGGTACTAAATGATAGTAAAGTGGAATTCTAAATTCATCACTGCAGAGGTCCCAGGTCAGATAATGGGGATTAGAGGGGAATGGAGAGGTCCCACAGACATAGTAGCAGCATAACACAAGAGAGATCGATTAATAAATCACATCCACACTTCAGACATCCAATCAGATTCCTTATTGTGATTTTACAGCCAATTGCCTTGTATCAAATTCTCCAATGGGGTTTCACTCCATCTTTAAATCCAGATATCTGTTCCATCACTGCAGCTAACACAGTAAATGAGGTGGCATTGTCTCCAGAGACTGCAGACCTACCAAAAGATTGGTTTTGGTTGGCACTTTGAAGGCACCCATCATTCTGGGGGGTAAGAGAAACAGGGGGATAAGAGAATCTTCTCATCACGCCCGCAGCGGGTTTCGTGGCAGATGGGAGCGGAGAATTTAGTGGGGAGCCAAGAATTAGAAACCTGCTGGCATGAAAATAGTTTGCAATTCTCTTGATGTCAGGTTAATAGTGGGGTCAGGTATCCCGCAGAGCAGTGGCGTGAATGCTATTTGCATTCATTACCATTTCGTAAATATTCATTAAATTAGCTTCTTGCCGGAATCCCAGGCCGCGTTCCAATCTTACCAGCGAGAAATCACATCGGTCTGAATTTCATTTGAAAAAGGGGTTGCGTACACAGATTGGACTTCACTTTACTCATGACTTTGAAGTGAATGCAACACAAGTAGTTTACCTTCAATAGGACTGCGCCGGTCTCATTGTGATGCCAGTGGAACGTCATACGACAGGGGCTGCAGGGGTGGTCTGCTCCCGGTGCTTACCTCCATAGTCACAAGGACACAACTGTGCAGTGGTACACAGGCAAGGCTAAAACATTTCCGACACTGACCAGTATTGCTATGGGGTGGGGGTGGTTTGTAGGGGTGTTCTGCTGCCAGTGGGAGCCACCGTTGCACAGAAGGATACCACTGTGCAGTGGTATTCGTACAAGGCTGACCATTCAGAAACCAGCCTTTTGGCTCAGGAAAGAATTGGGGGGATTTTGGATGGGGAAGGATGAACACGTGGAGGGCACTTGGGAAAGAAGGCTTTGCAAGAGTTTGGGGTGGGGAAGGGTGAACACCATGGCAGATGCTGAAATTTGAATCTAATAAAAAAAATCTGGAATTAAAAGTCTAATGATGACCATGAAACCATTGTTGATTGTTGTCAAAACCCATCTGGTTCACTAATGTCCTTTAAGGAAGGAAATCTGCCATCCTTACCTGGTCTGGCCTACATGTGACTCCAGACCCACAGCAATGTGGTTGACTCTTAAATGCCCTCTAAAATGGCCTAGCAAGCCATTCAGTTCTCAAGGGCAGTTAGGGATGGGCTAGTCAGCTACACCCACATCCCACGAAATAATAAAAAAACAGCGGGGGGGGTGGTGGAATGAGGAAGGAAGACAGGCTTTGCAAGGGGTTGGGGGGGGGGGGGGGGGAGAAGGGGGCATGGCAAAAGGCAGAGGGGCAGGGTGGCATTGCAAGGAAGTGGAGGAGGAGGGGGAACGATGGGAGGCAAAGGGTAGACCGAGGGGTGGGAAGCTGGAGCCCAGCAAGGGTAACTGAAACGCTGACAAACAAGGGAGGCAGGTAAAAGGGATACCACATGTATGAATGGAAGTGGTTGCACGCAGATGCTCGAATAGGAAACAGGGGTTGTTAGTGTGCCACAAGAGGGATGGCTCGCATGTAGACTCATGATGGGAGGGGGGCAGTTGGGCAGGGAGACAGTGTAGTCTTCAGTCATGAGGGCGATGGGCAATTCTGTGAAAGCCAAAGTCCTTGGTCTGGGTTTGCAGTCAGACATTCCTGGGGCTCTGTGGAAAGCAGTTAGAGAGTAGAGACAGTCCTGGGGCTCTCTGGACCTCACAGTCAACAGTCAGAGAGTGGAGAGAGTGATGGAGAGCCATGCAGCAGAAGTAATCATTGGGAGCACAATGTACCCCCGCTCCAGGGAGGGGCAAGGGCTGTGTGCTCAGTAAGAATAATGCACAATTAGGTGTGCAGGGCTGGCTCACTGTCGCTGTCCATGGGCTTGTCTGTCTCTGTACTGGGCTGCAGATAGTATGGTAATGGTAATGGGAGGCATCTGCAACCTATATTTGGGGAACATAATGTTGGAGGGAGTATGTGAAGCTTTCCTGGGGGGGTGGGGTACACCTCAGCAGGTGACCATGCACACAGCCTCCAGGGTAGAGGTCCATATGGGTCATGGGCGCTTTAGAAGTGATGGGCTCAGGGAGGAGGGTAGGAAGGTCCACCACAACAACAATGGGATCCAATATTATTGGGGGAAGCTGCAGAATAATGGGAGGTAGCTCTACCTTCACATCATGAGGCTCCAGGTAGATCTCTGGGACATGGACTGTGAGAAGCGTTGACGCTCGTTTTGAAATAGTAATGCAGAACTACATCTTTATCTACTGGAGTTATGGCGCAATTATAATTTGAAAGTAGAAGCGAATCTTAACGGGATGAGTCTGAGGCTGTGTGGGAGCAGTGCACTGCTGCAGTTATTTTTTATTCATTCATGGGATGTGGGCATTGCAGGCTAGGCCAGCATTTATTGCCCATCCCTAGTTGGCCTTGAGAAGGTGGTGGTGAGCTGCCTTCTTGAACTGCTGCAGTCCATGTGGTGTAGGTACAGGATTTTGACCCAGCAACAGTGAAGGAACAGCGATATATTTCCAAGTCAGGATGGTGAGTGGCTTTGAGGGGAACTTTCAGGTGGTGGTGTTCCCATCTATCTGATGCTCTTGTCCTTCTAGATGGTAGTGGTCGTGGGTTTGGAAGATGCTGTCTAAGGAGCCTTGGTGAGTTCCTGCAGTGCATCTTGTAGATGGTACACACCGCTGCTACTGTGTGTCAGTGGTGGAGGGAGTGAAGGTTTGTGGATGTGGTGCCAATCAAGTGGGCTGCTTTGTTCTGGATGGTGTCGAGCTTCTTGAGTGTTGTTGGAGCTGCACTCATCCAGGCAAGTGGAGAGTATTCCATCACACTCCTGCCTTGAAGATGGTGGACAGGCTTTGGGGAGGCAGATGGTGAGTTACTCACCTCAAAAACAGGGCAGCATCAGCGACAATGCCAGCAGACAGAAACCACTGTAGACCATATCTCGTGATGCCTTTAGAGTCCATAAATCTATCTATTTCCTTTTTGAATATATTCAGTGACTTGGCCTCCACAGCCTCTGTGATAGAGAATTCCACAGGTTCACCACCCTCTGAGTGAATAAGTTTCTCCTCATCTCAGTCCTAAATGGTCTACCCCATATCCTGAGATTGTGACCCCTTGTTCTAGAATCCCTAGCCAGAGGAAACAACATCCCTGCATCCAGTCTGTCCATCCCTGTCAGAATTTTATACATTTCAATCAGATCCCCTCTCGTTCTTCTAAGCTCCAGTGAATACAGGCCTAGTTGGCCCAATCACTCTTCATATTGCAACCTTGCCATCCCAGAAATCAGTCTGATAAACCTTAGCTGCACTCCCTCTATAGCAAATAAATCCCTTCTTAGATAAGGAGATGATGCCAAGCGCAGCTCCACCAGGGGGCCCTGCCTGATGTCCAGGCTCAAGGAGAATCAGATCAAGAACAAGAGGGTCAGGAGGAGAGGCCCCGACAGCAGAAACAAATCGCCAGACCAAGGGTATACCAAAGAAGACTCTCCTATTTACAAATGAGTGAGAGACAATGCCGGGCACATCTGCACTTGTCCGAGCTCTGGTAGATCACACATGCCACGTTCTTCGTGAATGTGCCCATGCAGTTGGAGACTATCCCCTGCCAGTGGCTTTAAAAGTGTCCACCGTGTTCAATTTCTTTGCCTGTGGGTCATTCCAGGGTCCATTGGGGACCTGTGCAGCATCTCACAGTCTGCACACATAGATGCATAACGGAGATCATAGGTGCCCTTTACAGCAAGGCACATCACTATGTCAGGTATGCTCTGGACAAAGATAGCCAGGCTGTGAGATTCACCAGATTTGCAGCTATCCCAAGCTTCCCAAGAGTGCAAGTTGTAATCGACTGCACCTATGTGGCTTTAAGGTTACAAAGGCTACCATTCCATAAGTGTACAAGTGGTGTGTGATCACTGGAAGGACATAATGCGGGTTTGTGCCAGGTACTCTGGGGGCTATACCATGACTCATGTATCCTGAGTCACTCTCAGGTGCCTGAGATTTACGAAGGGTCTAAACGTCTGCAGGGATGTCTGCTCGGGGATAAGGGCTACCTACTGAAAATGGCTGATGCCATCAGAGTCATTCCGAGGAGAGATACAACACTGCTCACAGCTCCACACACACCCTAATAGAGCAGACTCTATTGGGGTCCTGAAGATGCACTTCAGATATTTGGACTGCTCAGGTGACGCACTACAGCACACTCCTGATAGGGTTTCACGCATTATTGCTGTGTGTTGCAACCTTCACAACCTCACAAGAGCTGATCCCTTGCTGGAGAGTGAAATGGGGGAGGATGAGAACTCTTTGGAGGATGAAGAGATGGAGGCCAGGAACCTCAAGAGGGTGATGAAGGTATGTTTGAAGATAACGATGCCATAGAGAAACCAAGACGTGGAAGATGTGCCTGTGACACTTTAATCACTGCCAGATTCCAGGAGGAGTGAAGTGAAGGCTTGGGCACAGTCCTCCCCGCCCTCAATGCCATTCTCTATCATCTCAAGAGATTTCCAACCAATCAAGTCCAGCATTGACAGTTGCACCTTCTGGCCTCATGATTCACCAGGCTATGATCTCCACAAAGATCTGTGGTGCCCGCTGGATGCGCTCCCTGTGGGAAGTGAGAATCCACTCAACAACAAGAGCGATGTGAGAAATGACTTGAAGCAGCCTTCACCACATAATTAAGAAATTACATCGCACAGTGAGATGAGGGGATGATTACAGGTCTCCTTTTCCCTTCCATGTTTTGTCCTTTGCCACCAGCACAGGAGACACAACTGCCGCTAACCAATCAAGGTTAATGTGCTGCCCTCACACAATGGTCTTCCATGAGGAAGAAAGGTTAGAAGTGTATAAATTACACACTTCCAATAACGATTTTATCACATCTCCCCAAGATCACACTGGGGTGCGGAGACTATCTTCACTGAGGTTGACATCACATGAAAGTGAATCTCACAAAGGGAGGCTATCATTGAATGGGAGGATGGCTAAACCTCAGAATAAGAGGATTCAAATGTACATAATCACAATGAGCAAGCCACTCAAATAAACATCAAATATATTTACATAAGTACAACATTTATAAAGTGGTTGCACACTCGTGACTCAAAAGGGATTTCAATATTTCTTCATTTTCCTAACCCAGCCACTGTGCCTGGGTGCAGCCCTGATATCTGCAGCAGAGGTGGAGGCAGCCTGCTGACTGCTATGCCTTGATGCCTGTGATGATCTTGGTGGACATCCAGTCGGCTATCGTTCGCAGAGGTTCATCATCTGACTCGGATTAAGTGGGTTGCTGGCCTCCAGCAGCCCTCCGAATGCCTGAGACCTGGGCTGTCCCTGCCTCTGACTTCTGCAGGGACATGTTAGTGAGGTGTTCTCCAGTAGATGAGCCTGAGCCTAACCTAGAGCTATGACCCACCGAGGTGTGTGTCTCTGCACTGTTGGAGCGTGTGGGTGAGCCTTGTGATGGTTCTTCCTCAGCTTCCTCTTCAGATGTGGTCTGTGGGCTGGGACCTATGGCGGGCACCCGTGTGGACCTCGATCTGCTGGTGCCTATAAGACAGGGAATGGAGTTTTAGTTAATGAGCATGAGGAATAAAAGACTGCATGTCACTGACTGTGATTATCATCTGTGCTAGGTTGCTGAGACAATCCGATCGCCCCTTTCCCACAGGAGCAATCCCTGTCCTCCACAGCAATCTTGGCTGCAACTTCCTCAAACTCACTGAGGGCAATGACGTTGGTCGTGCTCCCTCTGGCCTGTACTCTTTCTCGCCTGTTGTGGGCAAGCTTGCCCGGGATGAAGATAAAAGAAAGGCATGTGATGAGAAGGGATGGAGCAGAGGTTGGGAAAGATTCATGCCCACTGGGTGTGCTGAGCCCTTCCCAGCAGGTCTGAGGATGGAGAGTGCACAGCATGATAGATGGGATGGTGTCAATGTGAAAGGTTCCATTAGACAATCAGTGGGGATGTGTGTCCGTCGCGAATGGTTGTGAGAGATCCCTGAAGAGAGCAGTCCTTTGGGTACATGATGCCATGATGAGAGCTTGATATTGGAGGAAGTTGAAAGATGACTTAACCTGGTGGAGCAAATTAGATCATTCATCCTCTCATGGATCGCATTTCAGGTGCTGTTACCAGCCACACTGACCTCCTTTGCGATGGCCTTCCAGACCAGAGAGGTGAGGTTGGTGTGCTTCCTAGAACTGTCCCTGGGATACAGGACATCTCTATGCACCTGCACTGCTCAAGGGCCTCATGGCTGAAGCAGGGCACTGCCTTCTTCTTTTGGATCGATGACGTCTCTGTGGGTGTCCTGGAGACAGCTGGGCTGGAAGGAGTGAGACATTTAAATATGGCGCTCGGACCTTCAACCCCACCAGGTAATGGCGAGACAGAAAAATCAGCTCCCAACCCGCCTGGTGATTCGGAGAGATACTCATCTGCGCATAATTAATTAGCTTCCAAGCACGGAGTCAGGCGCAATTTCCTGCCATCCCGAGCAGCGGGGCACATGTCATGAGACCCACCCGGCACCACACTCTGTTTCAAAAACAGAAAATTCCACCCAGAGTTCCCAGACTCAGAAGCTGCCACCACTGTTCAGGACACATGCGGATCACTCTGCAATATAAACAGTGCAAACTACATATCACCAAGATTCTAGAGAGCTATGATACTTGTGTGAATATTCACATCCATTAGCAGTATTCTCCTTTCAAGTCAGGGGGATGATGGGTGCAAGCTCCAGTACAGGACTTGAGCACAATCTAGACAGAGGATTACTACAGTGCTGAGTGAGTGCAGCACAGTCGGAGGGAACCTGGCTGTAGCTTTGAGTGTGTAATCCCATGACACCATTAGAACAGAAACAGGAGCTCCTATCAGCATCATCGACAACATTCCCTCCTCAATCAATGTCACTAACTAACATATTAACAAGCCATTCACCTCATTACTGTCACGACCAAATAGCAGTCACTGCACATCAATACAGCAATTGAAATGTTTCAATATGGCATGGTGTTAAATATCATTAGAGAATCATTTATACATGAAAGGATTTCTGTTGTATAAAGATGAATTAGATAATGATTCATAAAAAATACATTTTCTTAAACAGTTAATCATGAAGGAAGTATTCATGATTATTATAGACTATAAAAGAAAGAATTAAGTTGAAACCTGGACAAGACCACAATTTTGTCTAATATCTGACATGAATGAGCAGCTTAGAGACAAAAAGCTGCTCTCGTGTGAAAAAAAATACATTTTTTCAAATTTGCGTTTCTTGTGGGTAATGTAACCATCAAGTTCATGCCTGGTCATCATAGCAAACTGAGTATTAAATATTCATAACCCAGAATTTCCCATTACCCTCCAAAATCAAATGTATTTATCGTAATTCTGTTTTCAGTGTAATTTACAGGGAAGAGAGGGGACACAAAATGGAGAAACAGAGAAGGCACATCCTGATTATTCATTAAAATCCTATCAATAAGTTGCAGTGATTTAAACCCTAGGACATTATATGAGGGCTCAGCACTGAGGATCAGTGTATCCGTGATAAGAATCTAGTCAGTCAGCATTACATCAGCAAAGTAGAATATAAGGGACAAAACTGCAGCATTATTTGTTTGTTAATGAGATATCCACCCTGAACCAGGCACAACTGATTCATTTCTTTCCTTTTTGTATTGAATTTCATGAGGTTCAATTTAATATATATTCTGTAAAGCTGTTACAGATTTTGATTCCACAATTTTGATTCCTTGTGGAAGACAACACTGGAACATTTATTTTCTTAGCATGGCTGTGCCTCCACTGAGAGCAATGCAGGTTTCAGGGTTGAAACAAACTGTTTAGTCTTGCCTTGTGTTGTGTTGGGCAGGGGAAGAGAGGGAAAACAAGATGATTAAGCATGACATTGCATCTTTTGGTTGGGGCACCGGCTGGTGGTTTAGTCTCCTTACCATGCTTAAAGGAACAAATTCTTCAATCCCACCCTTCCAGAGGAGAACTTCATTCTAAGGGAGGACAAGCAAGAGATGGGGGCAACACTGCCAGTCAAATTAACATAGTGAGTGGGTAACTGGGAGATGGTTTGAGTTTGGGGGCAGTGTTAGGACAGTGTGGCAGGGGAAAGGGTTGCTGGTTATGACAACCTGCCAGCTTCCCATTCCAGGGGCAGGCTAAGTGTCAATTGCTGGGAGCTGGGGTATTGGCTTTGACTGTGTTTACGGTTGATGGACTTGGGGAGGTCAATTAGGAGGCCATTGGGAAAGTGAAGTCTGGAGGTCACAACAGTGTGGGTCTGAAGCTTCCTTTGAGATCAACCAAGACATGGGGTGGAATTTTAGGCCGGCGGGATTTTACTGTCCCGCTGAGTCAATGGACGTCTGAACAGCAGGCCACATTTTACAGCCCCACCCTCACTGTGGTGAAGCTGTAAAATTCCACCCAAGCAAGTTGCACCTCAACATCAGACAGCTTGGGTCAGCATTTAGGAAAGGATGTGGGATCAGGTCAAACTGCAGAGTTTCTGATAGGGACCGATAATGAAAAATAGCATTTGCCCTGGCACCTATGGCAAGGAGTTTATATTCTAGGAAAGGGTGAAATGCTTAACATTGGTTGTTGAAACTGGTCCAAGTCTCATGCTCCAGGCATTAAACCATTGAAATATAACAACCTGTTTTACTCTTCCCTTACTTCAAACTCAATTCTCAAATTTAATTTAGTTGTAGAAAGGAGGGTGTCCCGTAGGTAATTCCTAATGAAAATTAATAAATAGCTTTGATTCCTATCTACTATCTTCACCTGATGATTATTACTGTAGGATCTTCATCACATGTCATACTACCCCTAGTGACAGATTTTGAATTATCTATGTAAATTCAATATCTAATAATTTGAGTGTAATTTTCACTCAACAGGGATCCACTAAACTCAGATTAAATAGTAATTATTATAAATCAACAATCTTTTACGTAAATAACAGAAAACGGAGAAAACACCTCATGGTTCCAATGCTAGAAGTTAATAGTCACTATATTTAGGAAGTTGTGTTGTCAGAATTAGTTGGAAACCAAAACACCACAAGAAAGGTTCAGATGAAGAAAAGTCTCTTCCCAAACACTAGTATCCGGCGGTTTTGTTTTGGAAGTCCAATATGTTGGCCTCATCCACCAGTCCCAGAAACAACTTCAACCGCTTTACCAGACTCTTCATAAAAAAATACATTTAACATTTGTCTTAAGCAATCCCTTTATAACCTCAACTCTTCCTGAGCTACTGCAAGCATGGAAACATTCTGAATAGTGATACGTTAAGGAAACTATTGTTTGTAAAAGCTCCTTTGGCCAAGCCTTAGTCAGCAAAGTCGCTTCCTGGTTTTGGTGCTTACTTATAGAAAGAACATCCCAGGTTCAGTCCCATTCTGCATTAGGTTAAAAGACCACAGCCAGGTCAACAATTGGAGAACTCCAGTTAGGCTCAGTGGCCTCTAGTTCCTCCTGCAGGAAGATGCAGCAGAGTGGATATCAGGTGAGGTCAGATTTGGTGACACCCTCATGTTTCATATGTGTGGTCAGTATTCCCAGTACTGGATCATTATCCGCTGTGTATGAGTCATCCCTAGAACATTGCCAGGAGAACTCAACATAAATTGCCAGCTTAATCGGACATGACATAGCAAGCTCCAAGTCACAGGGAGTTGGGAAAATGAGATGTCTCCCTACAATCACTCGGCACTGGTTTTCTTCTCAGTCCCAGTGAGCCTGCAGCATGAAAGAGTTTAAAACTCAGTGCAGCTCAGATTTAACCTGTGAGGTCCACCCTAGTTAGTTAATATTAGCTGCCATTCTCAAACATCTGGGCTTACATCTGGCGTGGGATTGTTTATAAAAATCCCCAGTTCAAAATAAGGGGCAATTTAGGTTTCAGTTCTGTTGCTACAAGATTGTCTATAATTAATATTATGCTGATAGATTGAAATGATGAAGGACAGAAGGAGAGTTGAGTAGAATATGAGGGGAATGTAATTCCAGCAAATTGGCCTTTTAATGAGCATTCATGAGATGTAAATGAATGCAAATGCAGTTCTCAACATGGATCAGCAGGAAACCAGACCCACCTTTAACCCATAATCAAAATTAAGAGAACAAAATTCCAAACTAATTTCCCACTGGTGGGGAAACTGACTTTTTCCATCGTGCCAAATTTAGTGCCCCCACTGCCACAACTCCCACCACTGGCAGGAGTGGAAAATTCTGCCAGTTACTAATTCCCACTGTTTATCTAATAATGTGGAGAAAAAATAGATTTGACTTAGGTTTGGAACATAGCTTGGGAATGGAGGTGATTTTGTGTGAATTTATTTATTCAAAATTCATTTGCAATTTAACAGTGAATCAGGATTTGATATTGTAATAGTTAATGTGCAGTTTTTTGAGCTTGCAGCTAACTGGTCTATTAAAATTTAAAAATATGCATGTTGCTGCTATAAAGCATTAACTATTACCTATGAAATCTCAACACTGTCCTATTATCAACATGATCAATTGTTAAAGTAGTTACTATCAATCTTGGCCTGTGATCTAGTTGTGTTAGATCACCCTGGCATATCACACTAATACTTTGGATTTATTTAAGGTTTGTTCCTATGGGCACTGAATATTATAGGCATAATTCACTTTGAAATTTCTTGCTTGTTGTGAATATAAAATACAAGCTGTCGAAGAGAGTGGGAAAAAAAATCACAGATATATTTATTCAGTCACAATCAGACAAGTACAAAGTATTTATTAGCATAAGCAACATGATGGGTGAAAAGCAAAAAATGGATTTTGCTTTTCAATATCCGCAATGTGCAGAAAGAGTCAGGTATCAGATAATGTCAACATTGAAACTGACTGTAGTCCAGTAAATAGGAGAGAGAATGACCTAGTGAGTGATGACAGCCTGCACACGGCCCATTATAGACATTATATATTCATTAAAGAGGTATAGGATTCAAAACATGCAGCAGTGTACCCAGCCTTTCAGTTCTTGAGTGTGAAGAGCCTTATAACAGGAATAATTCATCAAACTCTGATACAAATGGAAAACTCAGCTCATGCAGCATCACACATTTCCACACACTGTGCAATGCAGCTGTTTTAAGGCACTGTTCTCTTTTTGATCAATGTTTTATTTTTGCATGTCTCCCCCATCTTCCCCCTCTCCCCTGCCCCTCCCAGGAGATACTGACCTGCGTTAGGGTACAACCTAACTGGACCCTCCAAAATATCACCCAACGAGCAGCAACAGGACCATCTCCCAATTTTTGTAACCTTTCCCATCAAGAATTCTCATACGTGGTATAATACAAGTCTAATTCAAAGTAACATTCCCTCAACTCTGCCCCAATAAGCACCCAGGCCAAGGGCACTTTCTACTGCACGGTTTCACTCTCCTCACTCGCTATCCTGTAACCTAACTGAGTATGACTCATTTAGGAGAAATTTTGTGCTTGGCAGTCATGGAAATGTAGTAAACAGCAGGGAGGATAGTACAGACTTCAGGAGGCCCATGGCAGATGAAATTTAGTACAGAGAAGTGTGAAGTGACACATTTTGTTGAAGCACGAGAAGAAACATTATAAACTAAACAGTATAATTTTAAAGGGGGTGCAGGAACAGAGACCCTTCGGATGGATATACACAAATCTTTGATGGTGGCAGGACAAATTGAGAAGGCTGTTTTAAAAACACCGTAGATGTTGACATAATTTGACTTTTGAAGCCTCGAAAAACCCCTCCAAAAACGGGGTCAACTTACAGGCTGAGGATAAAAGTGAACCAAAGGCAGGGGTGTCACCTTTGTTGGACGATATGTGGGGTCTGCTCTGTGTAGGAGTGACTTAAACTCCTGTGCATCTTCACAACACAGCCCATATTGTCTGTTTGATCCCTTGTGCCCAGTTATAAGGTACTGGTGAGTAAAATATCCATTTGTGGTGTGAAAAGTTGAGACTGACTATTAATACAATTATAGCATGTCATGACTGAAAAAAGGGATCTATTTATACACTAAGTTTATATAAAAACATGATTTTTAGGGCTGAGAAAATGGGGCCATCTTATGCTGCAGGTCTAATTATACACTATAGTATGTACAGTAATATAGGAACCTTGGCTTTATAAATAGAGGCACAGATTACAAAAGCAAGTAGGCTATGCTAACCCTGTATAAAATACTAATTAGGCCTCAGCTGGAGGATTGTGTCCAGTTCTAGACATCACACTGTAGGAAGGATGTGAAGGCATTGGAGAGGAGATTTACTAGAATGGTACCAGGGATAAGGGACTTCAGTTATGTGGAGAGGCTGAAAAAAGTTAAGGGGAAATTCAATTGAGGTATTTCAAAATTCTGAGGGGTTTTGATAGAAAAAAAAATAAAGAAAAATTATTTGAAGTAGCAGTGTCAGTAAACAAAGGGCACAAATTTATAATTTGATTGGCAAAAGAGCCAGAGGGTAAGTGTTTTTATATTACATCGGAAGTAGATTCAATAGTAACTTTCAAAGGGAATTGGGTAAATACTTGAAAAGGAAAAGTTTGCAGGGCTAGGGGGGAAAAAAGCAGGGGGAAATTAGACTATTTGGATAGCTCCTTTAAAAAACAGCACAGGCATAATGGGCTGAATGGCTTCCTTCTGCTTCACTACCTAGGTGGTAAATTGGTGGTTGCATCACCCATTGAAACCAATAAGATGAGAATTTGGATGGGTTTATAAAGGACTGGCAATTGCCTGCACCTAAACACCACACAACGATGGCAGAGATCTGCCCCTGGATGTTTTAGTTACACCCGAGACCTAGTGCATGTAAAAAGTAGTGACTGACTAATCAAAGTGATAGCACAGACTTCAAATATTACAGGGCAGACTCAGTCTGTAGTAAAAGAGGAAATGCATTTTGCAACATCAGGTTGGATGGACAGAGTCAAGGGTCACTGTTGAAATTGTTGAAGACAAGCTTGAACTCATTTTGGGAAAGGAGTGAGAGTTCCAGATGCAGCCTTTCACTTGTAGATTTGGGGGGAAAGTACTCACAGGCAGAGTAGACAATGATGCAAAAGCTACTGAGGTCACATTACAATTGCGGAGGTCGGCAGGTTGACTGACCCACCCTCTTCCCCAATTCCCTCATGTCACATCGTTATTATACCCTTAACGATAGGCCATTACATTACCAACCTTCCATGGCCTTTGCCTTTCAGTTACATCAGCTGCTGTTTGCTGAGCATTGCTGACTCCCTCCAGTAAAATCCAAAGCTTCATTCATAAACTGTCTTCCTAATTATATCTAGGGAAAATAGTAAAAGCAGCCCCTTATATGGTTGTAAGACAGATAGATTTATCTGCAAGAAAATAAAAACTGCACAAAGAACAGATTATGACACCCGCTAAGGGGTCGTGAGGTTCCAGGCTGATAGTGTTGAACAGATTCATTTCTAAAGATGCAGCCTTTAAAACACAGAATGGAGACCTCAACATGAAACCAAACACAATCTAATGCAGCATAGCTTCCCTAACAATTACCTGCTGGCCATGGGAGAATAGCATAGCCCATGTTTTATACAGAATAGCAGAGAATGGAGGCATGCATTACCACTTAAACTCAAAACGTTACTCCACTAATGCACAGCAGGTCCTGTCAGAATATTATTGGGGATAAAAGTGTCCGTGTGTCACAGTATAAGACTATATGTGCACATTATTTTTTTAATTCATTCATGGGATGTGGGCGTCGCTGGCTAGGCTGTCATTTACTGCCCATCTGTAATTGCCCTTCAGAAGGTGGTGATGAGCTGCCTTCTTGAATCGCTGCAGTCCATGTGGTGTAGGTACACCCACAGTGCTGTTAGGGAGGGAGTTCCAGGATTTTGACCCAGCGACAGTGAAGTGATATATTTCCAAGTCAGGATGCTGAGTTATGTAGAGGGGAACTTGCAGGTTCTGGTGTTCCCATGTGTCTGCTGCCCCTGTCCTTATAGGTGGTAGTGGTTGCAGGTTTGGAAGGTGCTGTTGAAAGAGTTTGGTGAGCTCCTGCAGTGCATCTTGTAGATGGTACACTGTGTGTTGGTGGTGGTGGTGGAGGAGTGAACGTTTGTGGATGGGGTGCCAATCAAGCGGGCTGCTTTGAGCAGACCCTCAGGGACCTGACACTGTTTTGCTTTTGCAGACCTCCGAACCTGTAGCTCTCTGAATCTGTGGCTGACACGTCTGTGATTTGAAAATGTAAGTTTAATACAGAATATTCCATGAAACACACCCTGCAGCTTCTAAGCCTCATCTCATCTCTATTCTTGATTAAGTGCTGACCTGACCTTTAGCTTAGCTGGACCTTCCTGATTAAAGGAACTCATTTGACTTGACAATTATGTTGGGCACTGAGCAGAAACACAATGTCCCTTGTTTGATTATCACGCTGTTGAAGGGACATTTTGTTTCTTTTCCCCAGCTGTGAGTTCTCAGGGCATCAGGTCAAAGCAGCCGATGACAGCTAGACAAATAGTCCCTGCATTATAAACTGCTGTGTACATTGTTAGTGGCATTTCACAGTGGCAGTGTTGTGATGGCCTTAGATTGGTTGTGTCTTGGACACAATATACAGGATGAGCTCCCATAGAGACATGACACTGCATTGAATCAACTATTAAGTTATTAATTACACATCAATGGCAGAGATGGACGGGCGTAATAGGAGGCTGAAACACCAAACAGCGCCAAGCTTTAGACTGCAGTGTTTATTTGTTAGAAAGCTTTACTGTTGCTTTTGATGTTTTCTGATTCTTTTTCTCCTCCATGCTTTCTTTATCCTTCTCTCAACCTTTTGTTAATTCCTCTTTTAGCATTTTTCATATTTTTATTCTAGAGGCCCTTCATTTGAATTAGATTTGAACCTTTCTTTCTCTACTAATGCTATTTACTTATTCCGCAATGCTGCAGTCTCTTTTTTAAATATATTCCCTGTTGACCTACAACCTTAAAAATCACAGAATCTTACAGCACAGAAGGGGTCCTTTCGGCCCATTCTGCCTGTGGTAGCTCTTTGAAAGAGTTATTCAATTCGTCCCTCTCCCCAGCTTTTTCTCCATAACTCTACAAATTTGCCTTCTTCAAGTACATGTTCAATTGCCTTTGAAATCTACTAGCCCCTCCTTTTCAGATGCTGAGTCCCAGGTCATGTCTATATATTGCCCCTCTAACTCTTTAGTCAGTTTTTGTTTACTACTGCTTCTGCTTCTAGTTGTGTCATTATCGCAGACTAATATCCATATTCCACCAACATTTATATGGGTAGTGCTAACTGAACAGGCATGACCTGCTGAAATGGTATTCTCGTGAATGAAAACATAGGGAAGAATGTTCAGGAATGGGCATGTGCAGGCGTGCCTCTGATTGACGCTCGTGATCGGGGACGCACCACCATTTTACATGGGCGGCCAATTAAGGCCCGCCCATCATGACATCCGCTAGGAAGCGCTATGCATTCCCTGTGCGAGTGGAGGGGATTCCCTTAGCCGGGAGTGTACTCTTTCACGCATGCGCACAACAGAGCGCACTCATCTCCCTGAGGCTAAGTGCTGCCTCAGGGAGGGTCAGCGCCAAATTCAAAAATGGTCAATGCACAAAATTAAAATTTCCCTGACATGTCCCCTCATGTGACACTGTCACATGATTTGGGACACGTCGATCACTTTCATTCAAGCTTTAAAATTTTTAAAAACCTACATGAAACCTCATCCCGCCCATGGATGAGGTTTGATGCTTTTTCTGAAGCCCGCCAGGGCTCCTGGCCTGCCCGACAACCTTAAGGGTGGATAGGCAGGTCCATCAATTATTTCTAAATGGCCTCAATTAGCCATTGACAGGTGGGTGGGTGCACAACTGATTCAGCTGGGTCCCTGTCGACCTGAAAATTGAAATGACGCAGGGTGACATCAGGAGTTTGGTGGCCCCACCCACAACCCCCCCCCCCCCCCCCCCCCCCCGCCACTCGATGACCTCAATATTCTGTCCATATTAATGGGAATAAGCTAAAGATGAATTTAATATTGGTCACTGACCCTCTTGCTAAATAGCTTTTCCTCTATGTACTCTATCAAAACCCCTCATATTTTAAATGCTTCCCTTCATTTTCTCTGCTTTAAGCAGGACAACCCCAGTTTCTTCAATCTCTCAACAATAATTGAAGTCCGTCATTCCAAGTCTTGTTCAGGTAACTTCCTCCTCCATATTGATGGAAGGAGTCATCAAACATAATATCAAGTGGCTGTTGCTCAGCAATAACCTGCTCACTGATGCTCAGTTTGGATTCCACCAGGGCCACAGGGCTCCTGACATCATTTCAGCCATGGTCCAAAGATGGACAAAAGAACTGAATCCCAGAGGGGAGGTGAGAGTGAGTGCCCCTGACATCAAGGCAGCATTTGACCAAGTGCAACATCAAGGAGCCTGAGCAAAACTGGAGTAAATGGGAGTCGGTGGGGGGACTCTCTACTAGTAGCACAAAGGAAGAGTGCTGTGGTTGTTGGAGGCCGACTATTGGAGGCTAAGCTGTTCATCAATAACATTCCCTCCATCATAAGGTCAGAAGTGGAGATGTTCACTGATGCTTACACAGTTTCAGTACCATTCATGACTCCTCAGAGACTGAAGCAGTCCATGTCCAAATGCAGCAAGACCTGGACAACATTTAGGCTTGGACTGATAAGTGGCAAGTAACACTTGCATCACACAAGTGCCAGGCAATAACCATCTCCAACAAGAGAGAATCTAACCATCACCCCTTGACATTCAATGGCCATCACTGAAATTACCATCACTGAATCCCCTCTATCAACACCCTACGACTTACCATTGACCAGAAACTGAACTGCACCTGACATATAAATAATGTGGCTACAAGAGCAGGTCAGAAGCTTTTACTTGTTGTACTTTATCAAGTAAGTTTTCAGAGTTCATGCACTGCCTTCATCAACCCTCTCCATTACTTCATCAAAGAGATCAATCAAGTTAGTCAGACATTACAATTTCTCTTTCCATTTCCCTTACTCACCTCACTCCCCATCTTTCTAAATTTTACCCTAGCCCAATTAGATCTTCTAGTTTCTGTGCTGGGATTTTGTCTTTCTAGATGGAGCTTAAATGTGATCACTGGTCCCCCAAGTGTTCAACCACACCTCATGTACCTCCCTGATCAATTCCATTGCTCCTAACCAGATCTGGTAATTTCTAGGCCCATGGATCTGGATCCCAGTATGACCTGTTACAAAGGATGGGGTAAAAAGCCAGTTTCAAAAATATTTGAATTGTTTTATTTAAATTGAAAGGAAGAAAAGCTGCAACTAAATATTTAGTCACAGAAGCTGTGGTGCATGAATGATAATCTTACATTAATGAAGCCACATGATTAAACCCAATCTGAAGTCACACAAATTGGGAAAAAGTCTTCCTCCCAAATACAAGACAGTTAAAGCAGTTAAGTCGTCGGCTAGGTTGTACAGCACGGTTAGCTGGTCATACAGAATGGTTAATTAATTATAGAGAGTGGTTAGCTGGTTATAGAAAATGGTTAGCTGGTTGAACAATATGGGGAACTGGTAACAGAGGTGGTATAATGAGGATAGAGTATAAGTATAGGTGTTATAATGAGGTGCTCCTGCTCAGTCCAAAATCAGCTTCATAGGACAGGGGAGGCAGGAGCACGATACCAGGGGAGGGGGAAGGGGGTGGTTTCTGGGGAGGGAAATGGGGCAATGCTGGGAGGGTCAACAATCTTGGACACATATTCAAGAATTTACTTCCTAATCTTTGCAGCCTCTTACCTCATCTCCTTCAAACCAACCTCCAGCTCACGAATGGAGTCGCTCCACCCCCAGCCTTCTCAGTGTCCAGTTTGTGTCTCTGACATATACTTTGGCACAATTTACTCCTCTACAGATGCTCAATAAATGCAGGTTGTTGTTATAGCGCACAGATGTGAAGAAACAACCGAAGATTCCTGAGAACCACAGAATCATCTCCTTTAATAACAGTTTGGATTAAAGAGTAATTCCACAGCTACATGCCTTTAATACAGTTTAAGTCTGGATGCTATTAAAGTTTTGAATTTCAGCCATGTAATATCAGATAGCTCTTCACTCACGCTGTCCTTGAGACAGACTCAGCTTACGTTATGCTTTTTAAAGAATGGATGATTCTTTTGAGTATGCAGTAGAGTAAGTGTAAGTTGAGTGTTCCTCAAATATCTTATAACCAGGAAGTGAAATAGTGAGGTCTGGGGAATCAGATGATATTCTATGCAAAGTTGGTTTAAAATGTGTGGATGGTGCTGAGAAAGATTACATCATTTAACCCTTTGAGTGCACTCTCTGGGGGGGGGTTGCCAATGGGAGAGGAATGGTGATGACTGATTTGGTACCAGTGTAGCTGGGCATCAAAACACATGGCATTGCAGTTCATCAAATGACCAATCACCTGCTTTACTCATTGAATCCTACAACTGCTGAGTTTCCCACATCATAAGATTCCTCAAATCAACCTTTGGCAAAATATCTTCAAGCAAATGTTTGTTATTGAGAGTGCTACAGTAAGGGAAATGGTAGGCTGAACTAGGCTGAGCTAGGCAGACCTAGGCTGTGTAAAGGAAACTTAATTTTTTTCCCTAATATTACTGTGGGATACTGAAGCAGGCTTGTGGGGGCTGTGTGTGTGTGCTCTGTGTGTATGACTAATTTAACTAAACTAAAGACAGACTGAAATGTTTGAATCATCAAAGGGATTAGGTGTAAAAGTAGGCATTTTGAAATGGAGGTGGGTAAGCTAAGATGAGATCCCAGTACATACAGTATGAATGGGAACTTGGAGATAAGTGAGGAATGAAGCGTCAGCTCTTTGAATTTCAAAGCAAGATGACCGGAAGTTTTGCAACTAGCAAAATCGTAAATAAATAAGGCTAAATTATTAAGTTAATTTTTCCTGAAAGTGCTGGCCATAATGACAACATGAAAGATTTTTATGTCCTGGGAAAGGTAACTTCCAAAAAAAGTTTAGAACAATGGATTTAAAGATCAAAAGGAGAGAAAATATATTTAAGGAAAGATTGAAAGCCACATGAGGGGAGTGGCCATGTGAGACCTTGAAAGGTCGACTGTGTGAAAACAAACCTGGGAAAGCAGCCTCTAGCCACCTCAGTGAAGTGCTTGTTTGTTTCAGAAAGGAAGGTTTTGTTAAAAGCCTTGGATTTCCATTGTCGAGTGAGAGGGAGAGCGAAGGCCTGTGAAATATCTCCCTTATAGCAACAGTGGGTGCCTTGTGGTAATATTACTGGATTAAGAATTTATTTGGACTGTTGCCTGAAAAGGGTGTTTATTTTGGGAGTCCAGCTAAGTAGAAATCTCTTGGGAAATGTTATAAATCTCTTGGGAAACGTTGAGTCAAAATCTTGGAACTCCCTTCCTAACAGCACTGTGGGTATGCCTACACCACATGGATTACAATGGCTCACGAAGGCAGCTAACCACCATCTCAAGGGCAATTAGAGATGGGCAATAAATGCTGACCCAGCCAGCGAAGCCCACAACCCGTGAATGAATTTAAAAAAGACTAAGTTTCACTGTGTAACTAAAATCTTGTGTGTTTAAATTTTCTTTTGTTAATAAATGTTTTAATTTAATACTTTAAATCTCCCAAAGTGGTTGTGGACTGTTTACTTTGACTTCGGTGCACATACCTTCTTGTAATAAAAATATAAATTGCAAATCGTTGTGATAGCTTGGCCAAGTTTCCCTTCGGATTTGGTCAGGCCGGCAATTACCACCTGCCATATCACAACAGCTGACCAAGGCTCACTAGGCTGAGCAAGGTTGAGTTGGTTTACAAATGGAACAAGTGCACTGAGCCATCTACACAGAGTTGCCTGTGTAGATACAGAGTGCCACCAATTGCACAGGGAAGATAAAAGTAAGAAAGCAATATTCTTATTTTCATTTGGAATGCAGGTTTGTAATTCATCTAAATGATTCAAAGAATGAGGTGAGAGAAAGGGAAGAATAAGGAGATAGGAAAGTAGAAGAATCCAAGGGAGGGAGAGAAAGAGAAATGGAAAGAGCATGTGCGTGTGAGTTAGAGAAAATGCACACATAAGAGGGATGGATACAAACACTGCTGTAGGTTTTCAGATCAGGCACCAGAATATAAAAGTTCAGGTACGTTGTGAAGAAAGTTGTTTAACATTTGCTAAACACATGAGTTTGTTTCAAATGATTTATTGTTACCACTGAACTTGGAAAGGTTCCAAATCTAATTATTCAAGGTCAACAAAAGCAAAGTAAAGGCGATTTGGTTACTAGTTTAATAAATAATGAATTTCTTTTCAAAAGCAGAGAAAATAACACAGTTACTGACCACAAGGTCATAAATTTAACTAAATAGAGGATATGAAAATAACATGAGCCAGGAGAGAGCTGATAGGATTTATACAATCAAGATATTTGCTGCATTACACTCACGCCTCTGAGTCCCCACAACCTGTCCTCCATTCCTTGGAACTGAGACCAATCTTTCTTTGTCCTTGTTCCTCCTTTGCTTCTTTTTATAATTGAAGAATCCAAGCTGACCGGAGAGACCCCACCTTAATATTTGGCCCCCATGTAGGGGACATGTCAGATATTAAACTGATAGGCACTAATTAGACAGGGACACTTGAGAGGTCAATTATGATCCACTCAATCAGGCCCAATGTGGGGCACAGAGTTAAGTTAGCACAGTATTCACCTGTGTAGCCCAATGTCATTTTGACTCTGGTTAGCACAGAGATAGTCCAATTATCTGCCTGTATCAGGAGGAAACAATCATTAAATATTTCAACAGGCCTCTTGCGATTCTTGTTGTGTGATCTTCAAAATGAGACAACAGCAGTGTGCAGGACCATTCAGTAAACTTAAGGGAGAGGGTGAGGAAGGCGGTATGAGAAATGATATTTAAAGGGGCACTCACATGATTTTCTTATAGGTGACTGGGTGGAGCTGGGAGCAGGCAGACCTTATTTTAGACCTTAGACTTTGCACAAGATATCACAGTATCATAATATCTTTACGAGTCGTGTTTGTCTCTTGAAGACAATTTGTGAGTCCTCCTCTGAGAGGCAGCTCTCTTCAGAATGAGTATTGGCACCGCTACGTCAGCCAAGATGTTTGATGCAAGGCAGAACTCGCAACAAACAGAGTCTACTTAAAAAGAGCCTCTAGGAACTACAGCAAACAGAACTCAGGAATGACTCCTGCTAAAATCAGGATTATTTCAGCTGTATAATGCAGTGAATGGAGGATAGTTACACAAAATCATGAAAGAAAAAGGTACACTTTTTTAAATTCTTTCATGGGATGTGGGTGTCATAGGCAAGGTTGGCATTTGTTGCCCATCCCTAATTGCCTTTGAACTGAAAGGCTAGCAAGGCCATTTCAGAAAGCAGTTAAGAGTCAAACACATTGCTGTGGGCCTGGAGTTACGAGTAGGCCAGACCAGGAAGGATAACAGATTTCCTTCACTAAAGGGCATTAATGAACCAGGGCCTGAATTTTTTGGTCATTAGGCACGCGTGATCAGTGGGTCCGGGAGTGGACCAGAAATGGACCACCAGCTGCGATTGGCCCCTGACCATGATTTCACGCTGGCTGGCGAATTAACGGCCAGCCAACGTAAAACGCACGCTGAAATGCTCAGTACTGCTGGGGTGAGGGCAGGAAGAGGGTAGGCGCCGACGTAACCGAGGGTGGGGGTGAGCGCTTCGAGAGAGCTCCCTGAATGCAGGCAGCTGCCCTGGGAGCTGCAGACCTCCACAGGCTAAAAGGTATGACAAAAACTGCTGCAAAATATCTCCATGCAGCACAATCAAGCACTTGAAAGCATACCTCATAAAGAACCAATACCCAGGCATCTCTTTTTATTTGACTTCTCCACGGAGATTTCATCCCTCCCTGGATCAAGGTTTGAGCAAAAATGTGAATGCCGAATGGGAGAAAGGCCTGTCCACCAGCTGTAAGTGTGGACGTGCCACGTAAAATTGCTGTTAATTGCATCGTTGATAGGCTTAATTGCCCACTTAATTGTTGTCAGGAATGTCCGACTGCTGCGCATGCCCCCACTGAGAGAAATATCACGAGTGCGCAATGATCAGGATGCTCACCCGACGTCATCTCGCGCTATTTGATGTCCGTTCCGGTCGGGTACGCACCCACAGGATGTCAAATTCTGGCCCAGGTGTTTTTTTTAATGACAATCAATGTTAGTTTAATGGTCACCATTACTGAGATTACTGTTCAATTCCAGATTTATGAATTGAATTTAAACTCCACCGGCTGCCAAGGTGAGACTTAAACCATGTCCACAGGACATTAGCCTAGGCCTCTGGATTACTAGTCCAGTGACATTACCACTACACCACTGTCTCCGCCTCCCAGAGACAAAACAGAAGCTGAGGGCAGTGACAGTCTGCAAGGATGGGGGAAAGTCCAGTATTGTTGCGTCAAACTCCCACCATCTGGAAAACTCAGTTTAAAAAAATATATGATTTGAGGTCTATGTCAGGTCTCCTTCATAGAGAAGTTTGGTATTGAGACAAAGCCTGTACCTCACTGCACCTCAAATTCAGATTAATCTCCCACCCTTTTTTAATCAATGTAGCATGACATGGTGTTTCTCACAAGTCGGTACAGACTCAATGGGCCTCTTCTGCACTGTGATTCTGTGATGACCATATTTCTTTCAATTATTTAAACAGTGATTACTAATAATATCTGCAGGGATGAGGGATTAAGTTAGAGGGTGTAATCACCCACATACATGACCAGCATTGAAGCACCGTCTGTGATAATTAAACTACCTCACACTCTTGGACACAGCTCTCTACAAAGTCATCAGTGCCCATTGTTTAAAGAATTCTATTCAGCAAAGCGACAAAGTCAGTCTGACGGGAGCAGAAACACTTATCCTTTCAACTTATTTTTAACTGAAGTACAGATCAAGAGATTCTCACTCCAGGAGGATGTGAGGATGGATCTGCAATAGCACAGGTGTCAGACACACCTTATATCAGATAAAAGCAAAAAACTGCGGATGCTGGAAATTGAAAACAAAAACAAAAATACCTGGAAAAACTCAGCAGGTCTGGCAGCATCTGTGGAAGGGAGCACAGTTAATGTTTCGAATCCACATGACTCTTCAACAGAACTAAGGAAAAATAGAAAAGGGGTGAAATATAAGCTGGATTAAGGGGGGGGGGGGGGAGTGGGACAGGTAGAGCTGGATAGAGGGCCAGTGATAGGTGGAGATAACCAAAAGATGTCACAGACAAAAGGACAAAGAGGTGTTGAAGGTGGTGATATTATCTAAGGAATGTGCTAATTAAGGGTAGCAAGCAGGACAAGCAAGGTACAGATAGCCCTAGTGGGGGTGGGGTGGGGTGAAGGGATCGAAATAGGCTAAAAGGTAGAGATAAAACAATGGATGGAAACACATTTAAAAATAATGGAAATAGGTGGGAAAAGAAAAATCTATATAAATTATTGGAAAAAAGGGGGATTGGAAAGTGGGTGGGGATGGGGGAGAGGATTCATGATCAAACGCAGACTGGGTGACCGCTTTGCAGAACACCTTCGGTCTGTCCACAAGCATGACCCAGACCTCCCTGTCGCTTGCCATTTCAACACTCCACCCTGCTCTCTTGCTCACATGTCTGTCCTTGGCCTGCTGCATTGTTCCAGTGAAGCTCAACGCAAACTGGAGGAACAGCACCTCATCTTCCGAATAGGCACTTTACAGCCTTCCGGACTGAATATTGAGTTCAACAATTTTAGATCATGAATTCTCTCCTCCATCCGCACCCTCTTTCTGATTTTTCCCCCTCCTTTTTGTTTTTTCCAATAATTTATATAGATTTTTCTTTTCCCACATATTTCCATTATTTTTAAATGTGTTTCCATCCATTGTTTTATCTCTACCTTTTAGCCTTTTTCGATTCCTTCACCCCCACCCCACCCCCACTAGGGCTATCTGTACCTTGCTTGTCTATTTTTTTTGCAAAAATATACTTTATTCATAAAATATCTACAAGAACATTCCAAACCATTTCAAAATCACCATCACAAAAGTACAATCAGGTTCAACTTTTACAACATGAATCACGAAATGCATCAATACAATAAATGAATATTACAATCATTTACAGACATTCATTTTGAGCTGTACAGCCCGAGGGATTCTAAACAGTTCCCAGTCCCTCAGTGCACTGTGGCAGAAAGGTCTTAGACAGCGACCTTTCCCCATTGTGCCTTTGCGGCGGCTGCCCCAAGCTTTAGTGCGTCCCTCAGCACGTAGTCCTGGACTTTGGACAGTCTGCAACACTCGCTCGGGGACAACTCTTTACACTGGAAGACCAACAAGTTTCGGGCAGACCAAAGAGTGTCTTTCACCAAGTTGATGATCCTCCAGCTGCAGTTGATGTTTGTCTCGGTGTGTGTCCCTGGGAACAGCCCGTAGCGCCCAGAGGCCTGTGTCACAGAACTGCTCAGGATAAACCTCGACAGAAACCACTGCATCTCGCTCCAGACCTTGCTTGTCCTGCTTTCTACCCTTAATTAGCACATTCCTTTAGATAATATCACCACCTTCAACACCACTTTGTCCTTTTGTCTGTGACATCTTTTGGTTATCTCCGCCTATCACACCTTATGTCAGACTCAATTAATGTGTTCATTTTCGATTTGATTGGAAGAAGTGAATGTGCCACTCTCCCATTCCCTCACCCATCTCTCATTGCAGGTCTTTGAACTCTATGGTAGTTCAATCAGAATGGGAGAGAATATGAACACACCAGGGAGTATCTAGCAATGTTATTCATTAACTACTACCATTATAATATGAAGGTGAGCTTTCCCCTGGCCCATTGGAACCAGGCTTGGATACAAGTGGCCTTCTCTCAGGTCTCTATCAGCTAAGGGGTATTGCAAGATTGGTTTGAGGATTAACTTCCTTCTAGTCTCCCTGACTCACCCTCCTGCTGGTTCATGTGTTTGATGAGGGTGGGGCTTGGAGATGTGCCTCTTTCCCACAAAAGCAAGGTTCTTAAATATTAGCAAAATCTCCAGAGCAAATGCGTCAAGATCCCTCCACTGGCCCCTTGACAGTGTGCCTCGACTGTAGTCATGCCACATGATCCATTCCACACATCATTCTCACTAGATTGCCCAGTAATGAATGCACACCCAGAGGTAAAGACCTGTATCTGATCCTTGAACAGTTCAAAGTCCTCCTACAGCCCACAGGCTCTACAAACCCAAAAGTGAAAGCAAACCACTCTGTACCAGCTCTTCTCTCCTAGTATCTTCTCTTTGGCACTACCCAATACCAGGAAGGAAGCTTGGTCCTTCACTGCTCAAACTAAAGAGAGAAACCATGCAATTCCCACCACAGATTCTCTGCATTCTTATCTTTCTACCCAGCCAACTGAGCTAACTCAGGCTTTTAGAGCTTCCCTATGGTCTGCCCGGTGTATTGGCTCTGCCACTCCCCTGCTTTCAGAAGTCAGCTGGGCAGCTGTCAATGTTTTCATACCCACATCTGTACAAAGATCCAGAGATAGTCCAAGAATGGATTCCTGCACTCCTGTATCCAAGACATCTACCTGACTGCAGAACCCTAGAGCTATGCTTCTGAGAGGTGGAGACTGGAGTCTACAGCAAAAATCCTCCAGAGAAATTGGAACTAAATCAGAAGAATAAAACTAGATACGTGAGATCGCAGGAACATTTCTCTTTCAATTAAAAATAAAGTATAATTGTGAAACCATTGCTCCAGATATGAAAATAATCTTCCAGCAGAGACTCTTCAGCTTTTCCCTGGCCAGATTGTGATATAAGAGTTTTAGTAAAAGTGACATCTCAGATTATAAAACTGATGGAATTATTTCAGGATTATTGAGCCCTGGTGGAAAGTAAGTTGGATTTTGGGTTTACAATGTAAAATAAACTATTCATGTTGTATTATATTAAACAAAGCCAGTTTGCTTCTTTAAAGTATGGCACATGTTTACTTTGTTCCCACATACCACAAAATGATAAGAATTAGGAGCAGGAGTAGGCCATTCAGCCCCTTGAGTCTGCTCCCCCATTCAATAAAACCATAGTGAGCTGATTACCTCCACTTTCCTGCCTGTCCCCAAAATCCTCAACTCCCTTGTCTCAGTTCCATTTATCTTCAAGGGCTGAATTTTCCCCCGGTCAGGGGGGGTTGTGCGGGGGCGGGCGCGAACCCGATCAGAGACGCACCGCCATTTTACATGGGTGGGCCAATTAAGCCGAGCGCTCCCTGTGCGAGCGGGGGTGGGATTCCCTGAGTCGTTCCCTGCGCTTTTTCGCACATGCACGTGAAAGAGCACGGAGATCTCCCTGAGGCACGGAGATTGGTTTGACGTGTAAATTTAAATAAAGGAAAATAAAAACTTTTAAAACATGTCCCCTCATGTGACACTGTCACATGACCTGGGACATGTGAAAGAACTTTTTAAAAAATTTTTATTGACTTTCAAAACACTTCATGAAACATCATCCCGCCCGTGGCAGCTCAGCTAATTGAATGAATTACTATTTAAATGTCCCTCATAGGCCTTTTGACAGTTCAGCGGGCACGTAGCTGAGTTGGCTGTACACCCGCCGAACTGAAAATCTAAATGATGTACGGTGATGTTGGGACACCAGCCCGCCCAACATTACCGCGCCCCATTTTACCTGTCGGTGAGCAGGCCCCACCCCCGCTTGCTGACCGGAGAATCCTGCCCCCTAATACTGTATATTTATATCCATGTCACTGAGACACAGATGATTGGCAGAGATTATCCTGATTCTATGATTCAGGTTATGACACAGCAGTTTGTAAAGGCTGAGTTATTTAAAATCCCAGAGGGAAACTTTAAACTGTCATAATCTATATTTTCAATTGGTATATTTTGAGTTGCAGCTCTAAATTCAGGAATAAGGCCACCTGTTCAAGAGGTTTTTATATCAAACTAAATAAAACATTATTATTTTACAACAAATTAAATGCATACATATGGCTACAAATTACTACTATCATAACCTTTAACAAATTCCCAAATTAATCTCCATTTAAGGCAACAATAACCAATAGACTTAACCAGACACCAGGCAAAGCATTTTCACCTTACGAATTTAAAATGAGGTTCCTATCAATTTGGTTCCTTTACAGACAGTTGTTGCATTACAGGCTTAGATTTTACATGCTTCTGGCCTGTACATACAAAACTCCTCTCAGGTTATACTTAGCCATTCTTTCTGAATGCAAATTCTCATTGTATCGCCAGCCCCTTTGAGCTCCACCTCTTCTAAGAGTAAAACCACTTTCACAGCACCAATTTTATTAGTTATATAAACATCGCTTGGTGTCTCCTATCTAGGTGCAAGACTTCACTCACACTCTTGAATGCTCTATTCAACAAAATGCAAATGTACCCTCTACCTCTGTTTACATCTCAAAACTACTATACATCAAAGCACCCAGACTAGCTGACTTTGTTCCAATTAACACACACACAGGCTAAATCTCTATATTAAAAAAATAATTCCCAATAACATTATATACTTTAATATCTCTTCTTTCACAAGAGAAGGTTAAATGAAGATCTTATTGAGGCATTCAAAATTATGAGGGGTTTCGCTAGAGTAAATAGGGAGAAACTGTTTTCTCTTGTAGAGTGAGTAACCAGAGGTCATAGACATAAAATAGCTGGTCGAAGAATTGGAGGAAAATTTCTTCACAGAGGGATGTTATGATCTGGAAAGCACTAATGAAAGGGTGATAGAGTCAGATTGCATAGGAACTTTCAAAAGACAAGTGAACATGTATTTAACTAATTTTTAGGGGAAAAAGCTGAGGTGGGGACTAAATTGGACAGCAACTTCAAAGAACCGGCACAGGCATGATTGGCCAAATGGCCTCCTTTTATGCCCCAGGGTATCACTGCAGGAGTTCATCAGGGAGGGTAGTGTCCTAGGCCCAAACATCTTCAGTTGCTTCATCAATGACCTTCCCTCCATCATAAGGTCAGAAAAGGGGATGTTCGCTGATCACTGCACAGTGTTCAGTATCCTTCGCATCTCCTCAGATACTGAAGCTGTCCATGGCCTTATGCAGTTTCACCAAAACCCTTTCATCTCATTATTTTGGGCTGGATTCAGGTTTGAATCCAAGAATTAACATTCGCCGCTTCAACCTGGTATCCATGCAAATCTTTTAAACTGCAATATATTGAAAGGAAGCAGGAAGTTGCAATGGTACTAGGCTCATCAGATAGAGCTGGAAGCAGTTAATGAACTCCTCAAACACTTCAAGTTTGAGGAATGAAGGTTCAATTTCTACCTTTCGAAACATCTTGAATATCTCATTCTCTTCCTCCCTCTCCTCTCATTGTATTGTTCTTTCCATTATTCATATTCTGTTTCCAGGCCTAACTGTAATCTTCCAAAGTTCTCTCAATTTGGAAGTTAAAGACGTGAAATTGGTGTTTGACTCATTATTAGTCCTCGCCATTCTCATTCCTCCTTCGATATCAAAGAAGACAATCAGGATATCATCTCATTTCTTTTGCAGTGAATTCTTTGGTAATTGCAAATTCTTGTTTGGAATGTGCCCACAGGTTGAACACAATCTACCTCACAGAGTCTAACATTTTTAAAATATGGCTTACATTTGAAGAATATTTAAGAAAAATACTGGAAGGATAGAGACATGGGATTAGTAAGCAGCTCCAATTGGGAGCACAGGTGTGATGGGCCAAATGGCTTCCTTGTATGCTGTGATTCTATAACCTATGTGGCCCTGGAGATTGGATACATGGATGATCCTTCAACAGAAAGCCCTTGCTGTCCAACCACTCCTACTGTCTGAGCAATGTGACGGCCACACAAACCTAGCAATGAGACACTGCCTTAAAGGAGAATACTGAGCAGCAGGTTCTTTCATCTCTTCATATCCCATCCCCTAATCTGATCATCCACCTTCAGGAAGAAGTCATCCTGCCTTGTTTCTGTTAATTACACTGAACTGGAGAACATACAGGCCATTAATTGATAATTAGTGTGCTTGCCAGTTGGGAAATTACAATTGAGGTGGGTTCATTGAAATCTGTTTTTATTTCAGATTTTCAGCTTTTGTGGTTTTTCCCCTGAATCTCTATGGAAGGAGAGCACATGTCTGTGACTAATAGATACAGTGTAGGAGCATTGTTTACAGCTAAAGCACCAGCGCCCGTCATAAATATTTTAGGCCTCTCTGACTGGCATTAACCCAACAGGCTGTTAGCTAGTCTCTATTTAATTCCTACACCAGTTCAGGAAAGTGAGTAAATTATTAACAATCAATATAAGAGTAAAACTGATCTCAGTTTAACCTGAAAAAATAAGGTGCAAGGATGCAGCAGGACTGAGTCAAGCATCACCCAGTTAGATGGGGAATCACTTACCACACACCAAGTTACTGAATTGATTTTTCACTCTCCTACAATCTGTCACTTTCCTCTTTTTTTATTTTTTTAGATTTCACTTTTGTAGCAGCGATTTATACGGGGGGGGGGTGGGGGGTGTGGGGCGGTAAAGACGCAACTCTCCACCACCTCATCCAAGTGGGCATTCACATGGACGAGGCCAGAGGGGATAGAAACTAACCTGTGCCCATGCTCAGGCTGAGAGTTGACACCCCTAAAGCAATACATGGTCGATCAGAGAGGCCAGAAATCGGCCCATAATTGGACATTGGATCCAATCAATATCTATGGAGAAGTCTTTTGTGCTTCAGTGGCTGCTCACTCCATGATAGAAGTCAATTTCGGGCCATCAACAGCCTTTTTCAGGTGTGTTGGTTGGAGAAGGAATTCGACCAGGGAATTGGTGGAAGAGGGGAGGCCCAATCACTTGGAATGTGAAGTTGGAGACAATTCTTGCTTCTCTTGGCTCCACAGAAAGGGAACAGATTTTGTCAAGGGACCCTTCAAGGTGCATCAGCCCCCTTATCATGTGGGGAGTGAGGATGAAAATGGAGTTGATGTAGATGATCAGCCATGCACTTACTGAAGGACAAAGCAGGCTTGATGCCTGATGGTCCACATCTGCTCCTATTTCTTATGTTCTAATATTCTTAATTGTCAATCAGCACAAATCACAGCTTGAGCCTGGAATCTTCCTGGGCTGTGAGATTCTGTATCAGACACAGTTGTGAATTCCCCATCTGCCTCCTCCACTCACCCCATGCCGCCCCCCAGCCACTACCTGTTCTATTTCTGTCTTTCTCTCTCTCTCTGTCCTCTGCAGCATGCTTATAATCTCCATCAAATTCTGAGGAAACAAAAGACACTTTGTGAGAGGTGGCAGACTAATGGGAACTTCACTGAACACTCTCTTTAAACCAGATTGCTGATTTCACAAATGTCAGTGGATATAGCATTTTGCTAGTACATCAGATGATTCAATTTATTTATTCAGACAGGACTCTACCCGGGTTACAAAGAACAGGAGTGAAAGAACCATTGAATGACACAGCACAAAAGGAGGTCAATCAAACCACGGTTTCTGTGTGGCTCTTTGAAGGAACTGTCCAATTAGTTCCTTTTCCCTGCTCTTTTCCCAGGGCCCTGTAAATTTCTCCTTTTCAAGTATTTATCGAATTCCCCTTTTGAAAGTGATTATTGAATCTGCTCCCCCGCCCTTTCAGGCAGCACATTCCAGATCACAATAACTCACTGCATTTAAAATGATTTCTAATTTCCCCCCAAATCTTTAGCCAATTACCTTAAATCTGTCTCCTCCAGTAACCAATTGCCCTGCCACTGGAACCAATGGTTGGCATTTAATATGGAACAGTGGCCCCACCCACCTGCTGAAAAGTTGGGGACAAGTCTGACTACACCGGCCCTGGAAGCCACAGATCAATTTTACGTGGCTTAGGTGTGGGCACTCCCAACCCCCCACAGCCCCGCTGCTGGTAAGCGGTAGTAAAAGGCCCTCAGGGTAGCCATTATTAACTGGTCACATAAGGGCCTCAATTGGCCCAAGGGTGGGCTAGCCACAAGACACCTACCCTGTTGCTGGTAAAAGACCAGCAATGGCAATAAAACAATGGACATCCCTGCCCCCATCCCATCTGAATTTACCCAGTCTCGCCTCTCACCACCTGCCAGCCTGATCCCAGGAGCAGG
This sequence comes from Isurus oxyrinchus, assembly GCA_026770705.1. NCBI lineage: Eukaryota > Metazoa > Chordata > Chondrichthyes > Lamniformes > Lamnidae > Isurus > Isurus oxyrinchus. The sequence goes on along the minus strand of JANJGN010000031.1, from coordinate 23,080,564 downwards.
GAGGGTGGGGTGTAAAATTATGCCCAATTTCTCTCTAGTTAACCTATTAAAATCCCTCGTAATTTAGAACACCTTGATTAAGTTTCCCCTCAATCTTCTCTGCTCCAAAGAGAACAATCCCAGCTTCACCAGTCTCTCCTTGTAAATGAAGTCTCACATCTCTGATACCATTCTAGTAGATCTCCTCTGCATACTCTCCAAGGTTTAATCATCTGTCCTAAAGTTTGCCAGCCAGAATTACACACCATATAGGGACGTGTTTTAGCTCTAAACCATGGGGGCTAGGATTGGGTATGTTTGAAAACGTTAAAAAGCTGAACCCCTCCCCCCTCGAACCCGATCCACCTCCAACTTGCCCATTGAGACAAGACAATGGGTGGGCAGCTAATCCACTCCTAGTAGGTGAGTTGTCTATTTACATTTTTTAATGAGGCTCGCAGCCTCAGATTGAACCTGCTCAGAATTTACAGTAGCCAGTCATGTTTCCCAGGCTTCAGGGGAACTCAGCAGCTGAAGGGAGGTGAGGACAGCTTTGGGGAGAAAGTAGATTCCTTTACAGCACTGCTTGTAGGCCAAGAGGAATAACACTGCTTCCCCTCAGACTTCCAAGCTCCTCTTCATCAAATCCCCCCAACGTACAAAGGGTCCCAGAGTCAGTGATCTAACCTCCTCCCCAAGGATCAGATCCCTCCCCTCGGGGTTGTGGATTGGACATCCTGGTCCTGCAGTGTGTTCTGATGGCCTCAGCACCTGATTGGAAGCCAAAGCTGTCAATCACGTTGATTCCAGTCCTATCAGGACCAAAAGACACACATTATGGATTTAAAACCTCATAGTACACGGGGAAGCACAGGCTAAGGTTTCTCATCTGAAAGTCCACGCCCCTCCCTATGTAACCATCCCTGTCAAAATTAAGACTAATATACTCCAAGTCATGCCTACCAAGTATTTGATAAAAGTTTAACATAACTTCCTTGTTTTTGTTATCTATGCTCTATTTATAAATGGAGGATCCAAAATACTTTTTGACCAGCTTTCTTAACTTATCCTGCCTTCTTCAAAGATTTGTGCATTTACCTACCACACCAAATCCCTAGACCCACTGCTCCCCCCACCCACCCCATAACTCCCAGCTCTTTCTGTTCCTGCATCCTCTTGTAATAATGTTGGAAAACAGGAATGGCTTATCAAATACTTGAAACTTTTGCCACAAGAGATTAAAGGGTTTCTTTTTTGTATTTATTCTTGGGATATGAACAAAGTCAACAATTAAGGCAGGAATTACTATCCTTTCCCATTGATAAATAGGAATATATAGGATTTGGAGCTTAGTTTGGAATCTCACTGAATATTAGTCAAAAGGGTCCTGTTTATGGTGCAGTCATCTATTGAAGCAGTATAGCGGCATAAATGGATCAAATCAAAAAATGAAAGATATTTGAACACATCAGACCAAACACAGTGTAGGACACGGCATAAATTAGTAACCCTATTACCAATCTGTTCAATCTCAACTCGCATAAACGCTTGCTCGCTCCTGGGACTGTGTCTCACGTTAGCATTATCGATATGGTTGGAATTGAAGACTGGTACAACCTTGGGTTTAATACATCTTGGAGAAATTCAATAGATGACTTACCTGTTCTTAACTTACCTGTAAGTCAAAATATGTTGTTGATATCTTGAATTTGGTCTTTGTTGTACCTCTGTCTCAAGTATACAATTAGTCATTTGGTCGTACAGAATTTGAGTTTGCTGAAAAAAAGAGACATGTCGAACCCTTGCGTCTTGCGTCTTTAGTCAGAAAATGAGCAGACATAGTATTGATGGCAGTTTGCTGAGAATGGATTGAACTGGGGTGAGTGAGAGAGAACAGGGAGTTTGTGTGAATGGGATGTTTTCTGAGAGGAAGAATGGAATCATGTGGAGGTGATTGGGTTCTCAGCTATCAGCTGGAGAGCCAGTGAAAGCGCCAAGTCACCTCTTTTAGGGAAGGCCAGCCACACCTTGTTCCACTCAGGCACTTGACAGTGCCCCCCCACCAACCCCTTCCTGAAGCTGAGTCTCTCGATCAGGCACCAAATGCCTTTGAACAAGTGACCACTCCCCCGGGAACCTTCAGGCAACCCCAAATGGGTTTACTTGTCCTGTTCCCCGCATGGCAAAACCCCCTCCAGCCGCTGGGTTTATACCAGCAGCGGCAGGATGAGGCCCTTAAGTGGTCATTAATTGCCCATGTAAAGGGCCACATTTGGCAGATGAGTGGGAAGGCTGTCCATGGGACCTACCCGCCATGGACTTAATCGGAGTGGAGGCGGGCAGGTGGCGAAGTCCCTTCCACCCAATTAAGTACGCCCGCCACAACACTCACCAAGGGCGAAGGCACAATATTCTGCCTGAGGTGTGTGGCTGTAGTGTCCGTTGGTGTTCGAACCAGTTCTTCAATGTTTTCATACAATCAGCAGGATGATGGTGCCAGTGACTTCATCTCAAAGTTTGCAGCTACTACCCAAATAAATGGGGCAAATATGTTGGAAAATGGAGATAAGGTCCAAGGGGACATACCTGGCTGTGAGTGCCAAGATGCAGTTTGAGTTGTACAGTCGTGCACCCAGAGATAAGGAAGAAGTAGAATGATTGCAGAATTAATTGGAAGAAACTGGGCAGGATTCCTCGAGGAAGGAATCAAAATCACATAGCTGGAGCTCTCCTGACACCAACCCAATGTCTCACTGCTATCACAACAGATAATGAGAAGTTAGGTTACATACAAGATGGAATCAGTTACAGATGAAATGAAACGCTGGTGTGGTTATTTACAGGTCTGATCCCAGTTTGGAGTATTATTCCGAGTTCAGGAACACATACTGTTGGAAGGTATAAAAATACAGACAGCTAAAAAGATTTTTTTAAGAAGTAGCAGTGAGCTACAGAAGAAAACCCAGCAGGGTCCAACCAATAAACTAGTACCCTTGCCCATGAAGAAAAATGAAGAGAAGGTTTAAATTAGCAAAGGGAGGCAGAGTGAAAGGTCCTTATTGCAGACGGGGGAGCTGGGCTGAGGCTGGATTGTAGAATATTTACGTTACTAAGAGGTGGTCTATTTTTGGAGCATCAAAGTAGGAACTTCAAGATAAAATTGTACACATATCTTAACGAGAACAACATTATAGGATAGAACAGCAGGACAGCAGCAGGGAAAGTATGGGCTGATCATCTCATCCAGAATTGAAAAACTATATCATTTTATGTACGGATGCGTAGGTTGTCTGTTTGTAGCTGGTGGGGGGGTGGGGAGGAGGTGGGGGCACAGTGTGGGAGGTTGGCATGAGAGAAGAGAAGCACTGACCAGAGGAGTGTCAAAAAAGAGAGAGCCAGAAAGAAAAAAATTGGATAGAAAGAAAGAAAGAAAAATTGGATAGCCCCCGAAACTGGGTGCAGAGCTCATGATGTGCGATTTACCCGTGCGCATTCAATATATTGCAGACAATTGCCTAATAGTTGTAATAATGGTGGCATGCAGCCCAGCAATGAACTTACTGTTGAGTGACTCCATGCCTCAGCAGGGGGCTTCAGTTTTGATGAGGTTAGCACCACCTAAAGCCAGCTTACTCCTCTTTAGGGGAGATACATTTTGGCTGCAGTGGGTGAGAAACTGGTTAAAGAAGGGTTTATAGGCAGAAAGAGAAATGGAGGTGGTGCAACTGACAAGAGAATATGCCAAAGGTGCAGGAAGTGGACAGGAAGAGAGAGGTCCTCTTTCCACTGGGGCCCTCCAGGCAGACACTGAGAAAGCAGTGGCAGCCGGTAACTGTCGCAGTCCATGCCAGCAGGAAAGTCTTAAGGGCCTGGATGCAGTGCAGGAAGAAGTGTAATGGCCTCACATGACTGGTCAAGGTCAGTCATAAGCTATATCTTTACAAATAAACAACTAGCCTCACTCACTGCTCCATTCACCCTACCACCTTCATTCACCTACAATCTCCATCAACCACCAACCATTTCCCTCCCTCAAGACAAAGTGACATAAAACTGGAAGCAGCAGGGGCTAACTGCTGGGGTTAGGCACAGTTGCTTGTCCTCATCCCCATGAATGAGACTATGCTGGCTATCATTGGAGCAGCCATGACTGAGGACATGGCCAGTGCAGGGCTGAAACAATAGAGGATGCCAGTATGCTCCTCCCTAATCCTCCTTCTCAAAGCCCACTTCACTCTCCTCTCACAATCTCTTCTGAAGCTGCTGCAGGCATAATCATGCACCTCTTGCTTCGTAACCACCGCCCCCCCCCACCACACCCCCTCCAAAACCCCTTTGCCACAACCCTAGCTTTCTGACTTTATGTTTTTAGATCCCCAAGAACTGCTGCCTGGCCAGACAGTGATGGAGAAAGAAAAATCCTCAAGAAATATAAGGAGAAGAAATACTGTCACTTGATCTGACGCTCACAGCCAGCAGTTCAGTTACTGATACTGTACAAACTTTAGAGGGTATCATAGGAGCATACTCCACACATGCTGAGTCGATAGGCGAGTGCTCTGCAGCTAGGGCAGGGAGACAGGATAGTACAGATGCCAGTTCCCCAGAAGGTGAGGTCACACACGGATTCCACTGCAGAGGACTCAGGTGAGGACTTTGATGGTCTTGCTAATGGTCTTGCACAAATAAACGATTGGTGCATTGACAGGTCTGCCAGAAAGCCTTTGTCACTGTCATGAAGGACCATGGAAGAGCTCAGTTCCAGCTTGGCACAGGGATTAGCACAGAGTTTCAAGCCCATCCTTTCCAACATGAAACTGGTGGCCAAGTCCATGAGAGCTCTTGCCAACCCGTGCATGATGAAGCGTCTGATGGCCGATGTCCCATCTTCCATTACAGCACGTGTCTCAAACAGTTAAATCTGGCTGAGCACCTGAATCATTTTACAACATTAATAAATCTTTTTTAATATTACACAGAGGGATTAACTAGCAGCTCCTATGCAATTACTGGTTTTTACTATAACAGCTAGGTCCAGTCCCTTGGAAGCAGTCCCCAGTTACAGTTTTATTGACCTAGATGCAGAGAGACAGTAAAAGGCTGAATTATCGACAAGTGGGGATGGAGGTTTCTGTATCCAGCAGCATCTGCACAAATCACGTCTTCTCTCTTCGATGGGCTGTGTAGAAGGGCGAAGAGGTTGCATGAATATTTCATTCTACACTGAGTCTGTATTTGTCATTTAGTGGAAACAAAACATTAGAAATGAATGATTTAAACTAAAAGCTGGATGAGCTTTGCCTTGAAGGCTCAGCAAATGAATGCATGACCATTCCTGGAAATGTGCTACAGGGAAGTATCAGTCTGTGCTCTGAAAACTGAAGTGGCAGGGGCTGGGTTGGTGGGGGGGGGGGGGGGGGGGGGTGTGTGTGTGTGTGTGTGTGTGTCTGTGCTTGGGGAAGAGTCGGGTGGGGTGAGGGGTGGGGGGGGTCAAAGTGAGATTTGGCTACTGTAGTTGGCTGCACCTTCAGTTCTGATATCCCCCCATTGAGGCACCTCTCATCTCCTGCCATCCAATCAGCCAACTGAGGAAACCAAGCCAGCATTCCCACGCCGACTATTGTCAAAATGAACAACTTTTAATGGACAAAACTTTTATTCATATATAACCTTATCATTTCTCTCAAATACTTCAAAGCACTTCAGGTGCATGATTACTTTGAATTGTTGTGTCTGATGTATCGTAGCCAGTTTGTACACAGAAAGATGCCACTGACATCAATAAAAGGAATGGCCAGTTAAACTATTTTTGGTGCCGTTGTTTTAGGGCTGAATTTTGACCAGGGCAGTGTTTACTTTTCAGTAATGCCATGGGTTCTTCAATGGGGAAAAGTGGTCATGGTTTGACATTCCACCTAAAGGGCACCACCTCCAATGACCCAACGCTGCACAGGGGTAAAAGCAAAATACTGCGGAAATCTGAAACCAAAACAGAAAATGCTGGAAAAACTCAGCAGGTCTAACAGCATCAGCGGAGAGAAAAACAGTGCAGTCTGTTAGGTGGAAGGGATTCTAAGGGGGGAAGGGTTCTGGAGGGGGAAAGGGTTCTGGAGGGGAGAAGGGGTCCAGAGGGGGGATGTCCAGGTGAACATGCAAAGGAGGTGCCTCCTGGGGACCGAACTGAGAGCAGGCATGGTACAAGAGAATAGTGAGAATGACTGAGGGCAGAGTGAAGCAGTAGGGTGGGAGGGTAGGGTGAGGGTTCGATGGTAGTGATAGAAGGGACGGCGAGGGTGGCTAGTGGGGACTCGGAGGCAGACATGGACATGGAGGAGGTCAGGGAGGTGAATGTGAATGGTGTGAGATTTTCAGGAAGGAAGGGAATGTGCACATTCACCTGGACATCCCCAAAGGAAAAGGGTTGTGGCTGGTAGGTCACTGAGGGGAGGTGGAAGCTGATGCCAGGGCGGGTCAACAGCGATGGGGGAAAGGAAATGGGTGGACTCAGAGAGAGAGAACAGCCTCTGAGATTCCTGAGTGGATGACCCAGGGGTGTCCAGCTGCCGCTCCTCCTCCCTTCGGATGCCTGAGGGCCAAGGCCTGATTCCTTGAGGGGAAGGAGCACCTGGAAGGATGCAAGGTGCCCCATTTCCCCTCGTGTTGCCAGTACAGGAACTCACCCATGGCTCCTGTGATGGAGTGCAGGTCTGCACACATCACCGCATTCTGCTGGACTAGGGTCTCCATGGCATCTGCCATCCTCCCCATGGAGACCTCCATATGCACACATGTGGGCACCACTTCAGAGAGCAATCAGATGCAGTCCTCCAACTCGCATGCCACTCTGTTGAGGGCTTCCTCAACAGGGCTCAACCGAGGGCATCTTCTGCCGACTCTACGATGAGTTGGAAGGCCAAATCCAGAGGTTCGTCATCTGACTTGGACCTCACAAATATCTGTTCCCCAGCAGCCCTCTGAGTGCCAGGGAGCTTGGCTGAACCTGTCTCCTCCTGCTGCAGAGACGTGTCCGTGTGTGACCACCAGATTGTGAACCCGAGCCTGCTCTAGATCTAGGTCCCACTGAGGTGTGTGTCTCTGCGTTGATGCAGGGTGTGGGTAAGCGCTGTGACAGATCTTCCAGGCTGCTCATTTCTAGCTCTTCAATGGAGGAGGTGTCCTCTTGGCTGGAGATGAGGACCTGGATGGAGTTGAGGGTGTTGGTCGCTTGGCAGAGCTCCCTGTGAACCAAAGCAGAGATAAGCCATGCATGTCATCAGAGTCAAAAGAAGAGGGAGAGCACTCGCATTTGCTTTGAGAGAGGGATAATGTGGTGCAGGATCCTCACAAGGGTGTTCATCACCAACCTCACCATCACCACAGGCAGGGTCCAGTCCTCACCAGTCAGCACGATGCACACTCCTCAAAGTGAGTGAGTGAGGGGTCTAATGTGGGCCACTCCACCCCGGTCTGGGCCCTCTCCCTGCTGATGTGAGGCTTCTCTTGCATGAAAACAGATGGAGAGAGTGTGAGCAGGACCTACGGCACTGTGTGGAATATTTGTGTGGTGAGCAGAGCCATGGACATGATGAGGACGTGAGCTCCAGAGGATATGAGCCTGATGGAGATGTGAGGGTGTGTGTGAGAGTTAGTGGTGTTGTCCCTTGTGGTGTGAGATCCCTGTGAATGTGTGATAGGTTTGTAAGCGTGTGAGTTGAAAGTGATGAGAAGAGTGGCTCACCCTGGCAGAATGGGTGAGACCATTCATCCTGTGGTGGCACTGGGTGGCTGTTGTCTTTTGCAGGGCATTGGCACTGACCACCGCCTCCCATGCTGGATTGATGATGCCGCTGCCCCTCCTGCAGCCAGACCAGGGGTAGAGGACATCACAGTGGGCCTCCACGGTGTATAAAAGGTGCTCACTAAACTGGGGGGGGGGGCTGCAATCTTTTTGCTTTTCAGGGCTATCCTGTCTGCTGTGCAGCAGTCCTGGCTGGAAGCACTGAGAGGTGTGTACGTGGCTGCACTCTGAATGTGGCGCCCGGCGTGATGAAGCAGCGAAGTGATGGCCTGCTGGGCGACTGAGAGCTCACCTGCCATGGAAATGGTGTGTTTCCCAGTAATGCATAATTAATGCACCAATTTGGGATGATAACGCGTGTGAAGCTGGCATTATGGGCAGCGGGTAAAACATTGTTTTCCCCACTCACTACTGCACTTAGTCCAAATCTGGGACGATTCCGCCCAGTGAGTTGTTGTGATCTGGAATGTGCTGCCTGAAAGAACAGTAGAAGCAGATTCAATAATAACTTCCAAAAAAGGGAATTGGACAAATACTTGAAAAAAAATGTGGCATGGCTATGGGGAAAGAGCAGGGTTTAATGTATTAGCTCTGAAAAAGAGTCACAATGGGTCAAATGGCCTCCATTATGTCATTCTATGGGAGGAAGTTTCCCATCCTGCCCTTGGCAGGGTTTGTGGTGGGCGGGAGCGAAGAATCTGGAAAGAGGCAAAAAATCAGATTCCCACTGGCGTGAAAACAGTTTGCAATTCTCCCAACAACTCTGTAATGGCAACTTGATGGCAGGTCAGGTGTCCTGCTGACTAGTGACTGCCATTTGCTTTCATTACCATCTCATGAATGCTCATTAAATGTGCTTATCACCGGAATTATGTGGCGCCTTCCAATCTTGTGTCACGCCTGCGAGAATTCACACCGGTTCCGATTCACGTTTGAAAAAGAGGGGCATGCAGCGGTCAGACCTCACTTGACACATGACTTCGAGGTGAGTGTAACATTTGGATCTTACCTGCGACAGCGCTGCACTGGTCCCATTGAGATGCCAGTGGATTGCCACGGTGCTGGGGGTGAGGGTTGGTCTGCTCCCAGTGTGTGCCTCTGTGGTCCTGGAAGATGCCACTGCTCAGCGGCACTCAGGCAGGGATGTAACCTCTAACAGAGCCCAGCATTGCTACCTGGGGGTGGAGAAGAAAGGATGATGGACACACGAGGGGCAAAATAGCAGGAAGGCCAATAGGTAAGAGTGAGAGAGTAGAGAAGGTTCTGGGGCTCACTGTCCAGAGTGAAAGAGTAGACACAGTCCAGGCTGAGAGAGTGGACACGGTTCTGGGGTGCAGCGAGCCATGCTACAGGGCTATGCATGGCACACATGTTGTACTCCCACTCCAGAGAGGGGCAGTTGGGATAAGGCACAGCTTGGTGTGCAGGGCGTTTTCACAGTCACTGTCCATGGGCTTTTTTTTTTATTCATTCACGGAATGCAGAGTATAAAAATAGGGAAGTCTTGCTAAAACTATACAAGGCACCAGTTAGACCACACCTAGAATACTGTGAACAATTTTGGTCTCCTTATCTAAGGAAAGACATACTGGCATTGGAGGCAGTTCAGAGAAGGTTCACTAGGTTGATCCCGGGTATGGAGGGATTTTCTTATGAAGAGAGGTTGAGTAGGTTGGGCCTGTACTCATTGACGTTTAGAAGGATGAGAGGCAACCTTATTGAAACATATAAGGTTCTTAAGGGTTGATGCTGAGAGATTGCTTCCCCTTGTGGGAGAGTCTAGGACCAGAGGGCATAATCTCAGAGTAAGGTGTCACCCATTTAAAACAGAGATGAGCAGGAATTTCTTCTCCCAGAGGGTAGTGAATCTGTGGAATACTTTACCGCAGAGGGCTGTAGAGACTAGGTCGTTAAGTATATTCAAGGCTGAGAATATAGATATTTTTCATGATTAAGGAAATCAAGGGGTGTGGGGAAAAGGCAAGAAAGTGGAGTTGAGGATTATCAGATCAGGAATGATCTCAGTGAATGGCGGAGCAGACTCGATGGGTTAGATGACCTACTTCTGCTCTTACGTCTTATGGTCTTATATGGGCATGACTGGCTAGGCCAACATTTATTGCCCATCCCTAGTTGCCCTTGAGAAGGTGGTGGTGAGCTGCCTTCTTGAACCGCTGCAGTCCATGTGGTGTAGGTACACCCACAGTGCTGTTAGGGAGGAAGTTGCAGGATTTTGACCCAGCGACAGTGAAGGAATGGCAATATATTTCCAAGTCAGGATGGTGAGTGACTTGGAGGGGCACATCCAGGTGGCAGTGTTCCCATCTATCTGCTGCCCTTGTCCTTGTAGATGGTAGTGGTCATGGGTTTGGAAAGCGCTGTCAAAGGAGCCTTGGTGAATTCCTGCAGTGCATTTTGTAGATGGTACACACTGCTGCTACAGTGTGTGGGTGGTGGAGGTTTGTGTATGTGGTGTGAATCAAGCGCGCTGCTTTGTCCTGGACAGTGTCAAGCTTCTTGAGTGTTGTGGGAGCTGCACTCATCCAGGCAAGTGAGGAGTATTCCATCACATTCCTGATTGTGGCTCTGGATTCACATATAGGCCAAACCAGATAAGGACAGCAGATTTCGTTCCCTAAATGGCATTAGTGAACCAGATGGCTTTTTACAAAAATCGACAATGGTTTCATGGTCATCGTTAGACTTTTAATTCCTGATTTTTATTGAATTCAAATTCCACCATCTGCATGGGTTCCACCACAGCAGGATTCAAAACTGGGTCCCCAGAGCATTACTCTGGGTTTCTGCATTCTGTAGACGGGGAAAATGTAATAAAGCAGGACCGGCATTTGAAGCTTTCTTGGTTTTGGTTTCCTCTGAAGGTGACCATGTGCACAGCCTCTAGTAAGGACAGCAGAGTTCCTTCCCTAGAGGGCATTAGTGAACCAGTTGGAAGGAAATCTGCTTTCCTTACCTGGTCTGGCCTACATGTGATTCCAGACCCACAATTAGGAATGTGATGGAAAACTCCCCACTTGCCTGGATGAGTGCAGCTCCCACAACACTCAAGAAGCTTGACACCATCCAGGAGGAGCGAGGTCCAAATGGGGCATGGGCATGTTAACAGTGATGGGTTGGGGGGGCAGGGTTGGAATGTTGACCACAACATCACTGCGATCCAGTGTTACCGGGGGAGGCTGGAGAATAACCGGAGGGAGCTCTACCTGCACACCGTGAGGTTCCAGGTAGACTGGAGGGACCTGAACACTGACAGGGGCAATGTCGAAACTGGTCTTGAAATAATAGTGAAGAATCATCAGCTTGTGCACTTGACGGTAAAGGCACAGTTTGAAATCGAAACTAGAACTGAATCTGCAGCAGAGGGATCAGAGGTAACTGTGGGAGGAGAGCACTGCTGGACTAAGGGGCCCTTTCTGGGGGGCCCCCTTAAACCTGAGGGAACGACAAGATTGAAACTGAGTCAGAGCTGAGAGAAAGTAGGAAGACTTCCTTGATAAGGTTGCCAATTTGGAACCCACACGTTTTGCAGCACAGTAACAGGAAAATACAGGAGTCACTGGCTTAATAACATTTGTTCGATTTCAACATTAACACACAGGAATGTGAAAATTGGGAATGCAGGCAACAGTTAAGTAGACACAGCTACTGCATATATGGCAACTCAATGAAAGAATTTCATGTGCTTTCCACAATTGGCATATATAACAGGCCAAAGGGCATCCAGTCATTAATTATAAGCAAGTTATTTTTAATCAGTATGCCAAATATGTGATTGGAGCAGTGAATTTGGTAAAGTTGTGTATGTCTTTCAAACCTTCTCCAACTGCCGTGGGATTGAGATGTTAAGTCCTAGGGATGATATCTTGGTCACCTCGACGTGTTGTTTGCGCCTCATTTACAAAGCTGCATCAGCGTCATCTGCATCAATGCTGCCTTCTTGAGGGTTCTAATAGAATGGAGAAGGAGAAGAAAGGACAGGCACCACCAAATGCAGCTTCAGGAGGAGGCCCCGCCTGAGGTCCAGGGAGTCCCAGCAACAACATGAGGATTGGGAGGATAGAGCCCAACCACAGGGGTGACTAAGTCGACCAAGGGTCTACCAAAGAAGTCTCTCCTATCTGCAGCTGAGCGAGAGATAAAGCTGCACATGTCTGCACTTGTTCCGAGCTCTGGTGCATCACATCTGCTACACTCTTCATGAGAATCTAACGCCCCATAGAGTGGGAGACTATCCCCTGCCAGCAGCTTTGAAGGTGACCGCCATGCTCAATTGCATTGCTCGCGGATTGTTCCAGGGATCTACAGGGACCTGCACGGCATCTCGCAATCCAGCACACATAGGTGCATCAAGGGAGGCACAGGTTCCCTCTACAGCAAGGATCATCAATACATGAGGTTTACACTTGATGAAGATAGCCAGGCTGCCAGATTCAATGGGTTTGCTGCTACCTCGAGCTTCCCTAGAGTGCAGGGTGCAATCGCCTGCGCCCATGTAGCTTTGAGGGCTCAATGGTAGCAGCCCCTAATGTTTACCAACCGTAAAGAGTTTCATTCCATCAATGTTTAACTGGTGTGCAATCATGGGAAGCACATAATGCACGTGTGTGCCAGATACCCTGGGAGTTCCCAAGACTCATGCATCCTCAGTCACTCCCTGGTGCCTCACATTTTCAAAGGGTCCAAGCATCTACAGGGATGACTGCTTGGGGATAAGGAGTGCCCATTAAAACGATGGCTCAAGACACCTGTACAGTGGCCTCAGAGATATCACAGTATCTTTACAGTGCAGGAGGTAGCTATTCGGCCCATCGAGTCTGCACTGGCTCTCTGAAAGAGCATTCCACCCAGTCCCACTCCCCTGCTTTACCCCTGTGACCTTACACATTCTCTCTTTTCAGGTAGCAATCCAATTCACTTTTGAATACCTCGATCAAACCTGCCTCCACCACCCTCTCAGGAAGTTTGTTCCAGACTCCAACCACCCTCTGGGTGAAAAATCTTTTCCTCACATCACATTTACTCCTTTTGCCAATTATTGTGAATCTGTGCCCTCTAGTTGTTGATGTTCTCTTGAGTGGGAACAGTTTCTCGTTATTTACCCTGTCTATACCCCTCAGGATCTTGAAAACCTCTATCAAGTCTCCTCTCGGTCTCCTTTTCTCCAAGGAAAACAGTCCCAATCTATCCAATCTATCCTCATAGCTACAGTTCTTCATCCCAGGAATCAGTCTTGTGAATCTCCTCTGTACTCTCTCCAATGCCTTCACATCCTTCCAAGTATGGGGCCCAGAACTAGACACAGTACACTAAATGAGGCCTAACTACTGTCTTATACAAGTTCAACATGATCTCCTTACTCTTGTAATCAATGCTCCTATTAATAAAGCCTAAGATACTATATGCTTTATTAACTGCTCTCTCAACATGTCCTGCCATCTTCAATGACCAATGTACGTATACACCGAGGTCCCTTTGTTCCTGCACCTCCTTTAGAGGCTCTCCCTTTATTTTATACTGTCTCACCATATTTTTCCAGCCAAAACGGATCACTTCACACTTCTCTGAATTGAACTTCATCTGCCACTTGTCTGCCCAATCCACCAACATATCCATGTCCTTTGAAGTTCAAGACTATCCCCATCACAGTTGACAACATTTCCAGTCTTCATATCATCTCAAAATTTTGAAATCATGCCCTGCGCACTGCAGTCTAGGTCATTAATATATATCAGGAAGAGCAAAGGTCCCAACACTGACACCTGGGGAACTCCACTACAAACCTTCCTCCTATCTGAAAAACGACCATTGATTACTACTCTCTGTTTCCTGTCACTCAGTCAATTTCTTATCCAAGTGCCTACTTTTCCTTTTATTCCATGACCTAGAATTTTGCCCATAGCACCACAGGGACCATCAGCATTTCGAAGATGTGCTTCCAATGTTTAGACCGCTCAGGTGAGGCTCTGCAGTACATTCCAGATAGGCTCTCCCGCATCATTGTTGTGTGTTACGTCCTTCAGAGCCTGGCTCTTCAAAGGGGTGATCCCTTGCCTGAGGGGGAAGTGGAGGAGGCGGACAGCTCCTTGGACAATAAAGAGCAGGAGGGCCAGAACCTGAAGAGGGAGATGAGGGTCAGCTTACACAGGGCGATGTCACCGAGGAAGCACGATGCAGAAAATGTGCCGGCGCCAATTTAATTACCACCTGATTCCAGGAGCAGTAAAGTGAACACAACAGGAGACGGCCACATTCCTCCTGTCTCTTAATGCCATTCCATTGCATTGAAAGGTATGTCCAACCAGTCACACCGAGAGCAAGTTCAGCATTCAGGCTTACACCTTCCTGCTTCATGACTCACCAGGCCATGATCTCTAAGAAGGTCAGTGATGCACTCTGTATGCGTTTGCTCTGGGAACTGAAAGTCAACACAACAGAGAGAACGCTGTGTCAACTAACTTGATGCAGTTGTCACCACATTCATGAGAAACTACAGCAGCCAATGTTGATAAAGGATGTTATCCTTGATTACGGGACAAACTGAACGTAAAAGTAAGCATGTTATGTTTCAGTTATAAGGGCATTGGTGAGACCGCATCTCGAATACTGTGAGCAGTTTTGATCTCCTTGAAGGAAAGATGTAAATGCATTGGAGACAGTTCAGAGGAGGTTTACTAGATTGATACCTGGAATGAGGTGTATTATGGGGTTAGGTTGGACAGACTTGGCTTATTTACACTGGAGTTTGGAAGAGTGAGGGGTGACTTGATTGAAGTGTGTAAGATCCTGAACAGTCTTGACAAGGTGGAAAACACAAACAGAATTACCTGGAAAAACTCAGCAGGTCTGGCAGCATCGGCGGAGAAGAAAAGAGTTGACGTTTCGAGTCCTCATGACCCTTCGACAGAACTTGATTTCGAGTCCAAGAAAGAGTTGAAATTTAAGCTGGTTTAAGGTGTGTGTGTGGGGGGCGGAGAGATAGAGAGAGAGAGAGGTGGGGGGTGTGGTTGTGTGGACAAACAAGCAGTGATAGAAGCAGATCATCAAAAGATGTCAGCGACAATGGTACAAAAGAACACATAGGTGTTAAAGTTAAAGTTGGTGATATTATCTAAACAAATGTGCTAATTAAGAATGGATGGTAGGGCAATCAAGGTACAGCTCTAGTGGGGGTGGAGGGAGCATAAAAGATTTTAAAATATTTAAAAATAATGGAAATAGGTAGGAAAAGAAAAATCTATATAATTTATTGGGAAAAAAAAAGGGGGGAAAACAGAAAGGGGGTGGGGATGGGGGAGGGAGCTCACGACCTAAAGTTGTTGAATTCAATATTCGGTCCGGAAGGCTGTAAGGTGCCTAGTCGGAAGATGAGGTGTTGTTCCTCCAGTTTGCGTTGGGCTTCACTGGAACAATGCGGCAAGCCAAGGACAGACATGTGGGCAAGAGAGCAGGGTGGAGTGTTAAAATGGCAAGCGACAGGGAGGTTTGGGTCATTCTTGCGGACAGACCGCAGGTGTTCTGCAAAGCGGTCGCCCAGTTTACGTTTGGTCTCTCCAATGTAGAGGAGACCACATTGGGAGCAACGAATGCAGTAGACTAAATTGGGGGAAATGCAAGTGAAATGTTGCTTCACTTGAAAGGAGTGTTTGGGCCCTTGGATGGTGAGGAGAGAGGAAGTGAAGGGGCAGGTGTTACATCTTTTGCGTGGGCATGGGGTGGTGCCATAGGAGGGGGTTGAGGAGTAGGGGGTGATGGAGGAGTGGACCAGGGTGTCCCGGAGGGAGCGATCCCTACGGAATGCCGATAAGGGGGGTGAAGAGAAGATGTGTTTGGAGGTGGCATCATGCTGGAGTTGGCGGAAATGGCGGAGGATGATCCTTTGAATGCGGAGGCTGGTGGGGTGATAAGTGAGGACAAGGGGGGACCCTATCATGTTTCTGGGAGGGAGGAGAAGGCGTGAGGGCGGATGCGCGGGAGATGGGCCGGACACGGTTGAGGGCCCTGTCAACGACCGTGGGTGGAAAACCTCGGTTAAGGAAGAAGGAGGACATGTCAGAGGAACCGTTTTTGAAGGTAGC
Source organism: Isurus oxyrinchus (assembly GCA_026770705.1). Classification (NCBI taxonomy): domain Eukaryota; kingdom Metazoa; phylum Chordata; class Chondrichthyes; order Lamniformes; family Lamnidae; genus Isurus; species Isurus oxyrinchus. The sequence continues at coordinate 23,064,691 of JANJGN010000031.1, read as the reverse complement.
ATCATCGGAACAGATGCGACGAAGGCGAAGGAACTGGGAGAATGGGATGGAGTCCTTACAGGAAGCGGGGTGTGAGGAGCTGTAGTCGAGGTAGCTGTGGGAGTCGGTGGGTTTGTAATGGATATTGGTGGACAGTCTATCACCAGAGATTGAGACAGAGAGGTCAAGGAAGGGAAGGGAAGTGTCAGAGATGGACCACGTGAAAATGATGGAGGGGTGGAGATTGGAAGCAAAATTAATAAATTTTTCCAAGTCCCGAGGAGAGCATGAAGCGGCACCGAAGTGATCATCGATGTACCGGAGAAAAAGTTGTGGAAGGGGGCCGGAGTAGGACTGCAACAAGGAATGTTCCACATACCCCATAAAGAGACATATTAAAGAGCTTATATTTCAACTCTTTCTTGGACTCGAAATCAAGTTCTGTTGAAGGGTCATGAGGACTCGAAACGTCAACTCTTTTCTTCTCCGCCGATGCTGCCAGACCTGCTGAGTTTTTCCAGGTAATTCTGTTTTTGTTTTGGATTTCCAGCATCCGCAGTTTTTTTGTTTTTATCTTGACAAGGTGGACGTGGAAAGGATTTTTCCCCTTGTGGGGGGAGTCAGAACCAGGGGGCACTGTTTTAAAATTAGGTGTTGCCCTTAAAGGACAGAGATAAGGAGAATATGTTTTCTTTCAGAGGGTTGTGCAACTTTGGAACTCTGCCTTAGAAGGTGGTGGAGGCGGGGTCACTGAATATGTTTAAGGCAGAGATAGATTCTTGTTAGGCAAGGGAATCAAAGATCATTGGTGGTAGATGGGAATGTGGAATTCGAAACACAAGCAGATCAGCCATGATCTTGTTGAATGGTGGAGCAGGCTTGTGGGGCCGATTGGTCTACTTCTGCTCCTATTTTGTGTGTTTGCATATGGCTGGGGATGTCATCCTCTTGTCCAGGTCTTAACTTTGGCACTATCACTGAGGAGACACAACTGTCGCTGATCATTCAAAGCTGCTGAGCTGCCCTCACACAATGGTATGTTGTGAGCAAAAAGGGTTATAAACGTAATGAGCACACGCTTCCAATAAAGGTTTTGATACATCTCCCTGACATCACACAGGACTCCGGAAACTACCTTCACTGAGGTTGACATCACATGAACGGGAATCTCACAAAGGGAGACTATCACTGACTGGGAGGTTGGCTAAACCTCGTAACAAGAGGATACATAAGTAAATAATCACGCCTTCAATTGACCAAGGCTTTCACGTTTACATCAAATGTATTAAGAAAAGTGCAATATTTTTACAGCCATGACCCAAAAGTTATTTCAATATTTCTTCATTTTTCTAACTCTACCACCGTGCCTGGGGGCAGCCCTGACATCTGCAGCAGAGGTGGAGGCAGCCTGCTGACTGTTACGTCCTGATGTCTGTGATGACCTTGGCAGATGTCCTCTGGTGGCCCAAAGCCTGGAGGGCCCTGGCCTGGTAAGGGTCTCCTGTTTAGGGGCACATGCATCCTCCCCAGCCTGAGCAGCTGGAGTGGATGGAATCACAGGCAGACCGGACTCTTGAATGGCTGGACACGCATGGAGTGTCCTGAGTGGAGGCCCCGGGGTATCCAGTTGACACTCATCCTCCCTGAGTGCCCAAGGGCCCCGCACTGACTCCTTGAGGTGAAGGGCACCTGAGGAGAGGTTAAAGTGCACTGCCCATTCTTGCCTAGACACTGATGGTTCCCATCAATGTCTGTGGCCATGGAGTTCAGGACTGAGAGCAAATCTGGCAAAAACCTGCTGGACCAAGGTCTCCATGTCACTCGCCAATCTTCCCATGGTGACCTTGAGGCACTCACATGTCGATGCCACAGCATCAGACAGAAGGTGGACGGGCTTCTCCATCCTTCACGCTAGTCTGTTAAGTGACGCTCACATCTCTGCCTGATGTTTTGCCACCTGTCGTTGCATCGCCAGCATTGTCTTGGCAGCTGCTCGTAGAGGCTCATCTTGTGAATCAGATTCAGTGAGTAACTCATCTCCAGCAGACCTCCGAGTGGCAGAAACCTGGGCTATCGCTGCCTCCAAATGCTTTGGGGACGTTTCAGTGAGGAGTTCTCCAGCAGGAGACCCCAAGCCTAACTTAGAAGCCATCGAGGCGCGTGTCTCTGGAGGGTGTGGGTGAGTGCAGTGATGGTCCTTCCTCCGTGGCTTCCTCCGCTTCCTCCTGCAAGGTGGTCTGGGGCTGGGACTTATGTTGGCCCTTTGCTTATGCCTAGACCTGCTGGTGCTTGTAAGAGAGAGAGAGACAATAGCTTTAGTTCATGTGCAGGCATAACACAAGATTGCATGTCACTCACTGTGATTGTCAGGATGTGATGAACTCATGGAGGTGTCATCTGTACTAGGTTGCTGGGATAAGCCAATCTCCCCTTCCCTACACGGGCGATCCCTGTCCTCCCCAGCCAGCTCAGCAGCATCCTTCTTGAATTTGGTGAGGGGTGTGTTGTTGGCCATCCCTCCTCTGGTCTAGGATCTGTCTCTTCTGTTGTGGACAAGCTTGGACTGCAGGATGACAAAAGGCATGTGATGAGAAGGGGTGGAGCAGAGGTTGGGAAACATGCATGTCTCCCTGTGTGTGGTCAGCCCTCCCCAGAAACAGCTGACAATGGAGTGTGAGCAGCATGATCGATGAGATGGTGGTGATGTGAAAGTGAGACAATCAGTGGTGATTTGTGTTCCCCGCTAATACTCTGTGAGATCCCTGAAGAGTGTAGCTCTTTGAGTGCACGATGCCATGACGAGAGTGTAAGACTGGAGGGGGCTGAAGGTTGACTTACCCTGTGGAGTGGATGAGATCATTCATCCTCTTCCTGCACTGGATCGTGTTCAGGGTGAGGGGACTAGGCTGGCCTGCCTTGCAATGGTCTCCCTGGCCAGAGAGGTAAGGCTGGTGTGCTTCTTCAAGCCATCCCTGTGGTAAAGGACATCCCTGTGCTGCCACACGCCTCTGGAGTATGCCTGGAGGGTGACATGGCAAAAGCCTCCTTTTTGTTAGCAGCCATCTCTGGGGGTATCCTGGAGAAAGCTGGGCTGGAGAATGTGAAATGTGTGTGCTCGGGTGGCGTTTAAATATATCGCCTGGACCTGTGGCTCCATTAGGTAACAGCGGGGCGGACGAATCAGTTCCCGACGCAGCATGTGATTCAGAGGGATACTCGCCTGTGCATGATTAATAAGCTTCTAAGCGGGAAATCCGGAGCAATTTCCTGCCATTACGACCAGTGGGAAACATGCCGCAAAACCAGCTCGGTTTACGACCAGTTTACTGCATTTTGTTTCAAAAATGGAAGATTCTATGGTTCTATGTTAGTTTGAATTCAGCAGTTTTGGTCCAAAGTCAACATAATATTGAACTGCAGCCATAAAATCCAAAGGCCCTTTGTAGTTCTGTTCAGGGTGCAAGCGATGGAGACGGCGTAGCTTTAATTGCCAGGAACTATCCTGCATTGTGTCCACTTCATGATTGTAGGACGTGACTCCGTTATATTTTTTGGGCTTGAATTTGCTGTTTTTTAGTGTTGGAGGCAAAGGGTCAGAGAATTGGCACTTTAATAATGACTCAATGCTTTTTTCTCCATTTGAGAGCATGGAGTCTTTTCTCTTGTGAATTATCATTCCTGTTACATGACAAATGTCCTTTAATTTCAGATGCTACACTTGTTAATGTGTTCCAATAATTGTGAAATTTGAATTAAAAATGAACGATGAGAGTAGATCTGAAATTAAATTCCCCTGTTATACCACCAGCTTCTTTGTGGTGCAAGAAGTTGAAGGGTATGAGGAGAGAGTAAATAACAGTTTTATATCCAGCACAAGTCAAATTTTGTTACTGAGGTAAAACTATTAAAATAAAGAAGCAGAAAAATCAGTGACTGTCATGGAGCCTGATACTGTGGCTACAAGAGCAGGTCAGAGGCCAGGAATCCTGCAGTGAGTACCTCACCTCCTGACCACAACCATCTTCCTTTGTGCTGGGTATGACTCCAACTATTGGAGAGGTTTCCCCTTGATTCCCATTGACTCCAGTTTTGCTAGGCCTCCTTGATGCCACAATCAGTCAAATGCTGCCTTGATGTCAAGGCCAGTCACTCTCACCTCACCTCTGGAGTTCAGGCTTTTGTCCATGTTTGTCTAAGGCTGTAATGAGGTCAGGAGCTGAATAGCCCTGGCAGAAAACAAACCCAGATGGGTGAGCAATTTATTGCTGCGTAAGCACCACTTGCTTACTGTTGACACCTTCCATCACTTGCTGATGATAGTAGACTGATTGGGCGGTAATTGGTCGGATTAGATTTGTTCTGATTTTTGTATACGGGAGATACCTGGGCAGTTTTCCACATTGCCGGGTAAATGCCAGTGTTGTAGCTGTACTGGAACAGCTTGGCTAAGGGTGTGGCTTGTTCTGGAGCATAAGTCTTCAGTACTATTGCTGGAATATTGTCAGGACCCATAGCCTTTACAGTATCCAGTGCCTTCAGCTGTTTCTTGATATCACATGGGGTGAATTGAATTGGTTGGAGACTGGCATCTGTGATGCTGGGACTTTGAGAGGAGGTTGAGATGGATCATCCACTCGGCACTTCGGGCTGAAGATTGTTGTGAATGTTTCAGCCTTACCTTTTGCACTGATGTACTGGGCTTCCTCACCACTGAGAATGGGGATTTTTGTGGAGCCTCTTCCTTCAGTGAATTGTTTAATTCTCCACCACCATTCAGGACTGCAGAGCTTAGATCTGATCTGTTGGTTGAGGGATCACTTTGCTCTATCACTTGCTGTTTCTGCTGTTTGGCTGCAAGTAGTCCTATGTTGTAGCTTCACCAGGTTGTTGTTGGCACCTCATTTTTAGGTATGCCTCTTGCATTCCTCACTGAATCATTAAATAGATAGGCTTCTGAGTATAATGACCTTCCCCATTCCGAAGGTTTCCCACCCTCAGATCGGCCAAACATTTTATTCATGAATTGTTGGAAATTTGTGAACAGCTTTTCATGATGTGTTGTTGAGGCTGTTGGATCCTCTCAAACTATTTCTCAATGTCAGTCTATTCCATCAGCAGAGGAGAGGAAAACATCAGAGGGAAAAGGAAAATAATAAGTTCAAACTGAAGACCAAATCATCAATCCCATCAGCTAGAGTGCAGGATCTAAGATATGTCAAGCAGGTCAAAGGCCTTGGGTGAGAGTGAGGACTGGCAGCAGCTTAATAATGTCACTCCCTTAGCATAGCTGCTGCATAGAATAAATACGTTCACAGGAAGTCCTGTGTGCTTGCCTGGTTTAATGTTCAAGAGAGATTCACTTTTAATTAACTGCTGCGCTCTGCATGTCCTCAGCTGAGAGTTTACCAAAAATATTGAGAAAACCATTTGGGGATTACCTTCAATAATAAAACGAAGCGTGGATGTTAACTATTAACCCACTTAATGCTTCTTGCTATTTGGTCTTTTCAGATTTTTTTTTCTCTTTCCAGTTTTCTTTCTTCCTCTCTGGAAACGGTGATGTTTATCAAGCTGGGCCTCATCCAAGTACCTGTTCTTTACTGGCAGTCAATCTCTTTCCTCCTCTGGCTCACCGTCAACACATATCAAATTCGAGACACTTGGTGCTGGAGTATTTGGAACAGATTTTATTGATACCTGGTATGAGTGATTGGCCCACAGAGTGAATTTTAGGCTCCCACTTCTAACTTCTGAGTCCTGTTCACATCTGTTGAAAACCATGCTCCTTTATACACCATGTTTTGCTCACATCAAAAGTACATTTCACAGAGATGACCTCAACATTTCTATTCCTCAGTCCTTTGAAAACAGTCCGTTCGTGTAAACAGTTGTAGTTATAGAATATTCAGAACAGGCTTTACTGACGACCCAAACAAGACTTCCTGATGTAACCCCATTAAGAAGAGATTTTATTAACCGTTATCATACTATACTGTAGTTAATGGATTCCTCTATGTGTGTTCAGCAGCCATGGCTGACATAATTACTGTCACTCATTTCCTTCCACAAGCATTCCTCATATATAACATGCGGGTACTAAAGGGGAACAAGACGAGCTTTCCCCTCACAGCTCTTCAAAGTCATCCTATTTATCTTGGAAAGTCTGTCCTCCAAGATACAAGGACATTTGACTATTAACCCTTAACTCTCCAAGTTGTCCAACTTTTCAGCTTAATCAGCCCCCATTTATTCTAGGTTGCCTAGTATAAGGCTTTAATCATTTCAGCATCACGTCCTATCTGAATCCATTTGCTGGTTCATTTGATTAATTACACAATGATACAAAACAATTGGTCATCTTTATACAGAAAGTAATAGTGTACCATAACAAAATCTTGGATGTAAAGATTCCCCAGCTCTCCTACCCATTTCCATCTTGTGGATATTCTCACTAAGTAATATTTCCTTATAGCTTTTAGAAAGTCCCAATTTCATTGTGAATTCAAAGGAGCCCAACCTTGAATTTTAGAATTACAAATTAAATGTCCCTCTGTCAGGTACTGGTGTGGTTAACTCTGCATTATTTCATTAAATAGTTTTCAAATGGGACATGTGTCAGTGCCTTGATTGACAGACTATAGAGAACCAGAACCAGGATTAACTCAGTTTAATACAATTAACCGCACAAGCAGTAACATTTCTTTGGAAAAGAGTGGTCAGTGAAAGTAACTGAAGCCTAAGATCATGGAGGAAATTTGACCAGATTGTTCCCTATATGGAAAGGTTCAAATACCAGGGGACAGGTTAAAAATTAGGAAGTTAGGAGGAAGAAGGTATATTTTTCTTCAAAAGGTAATGAATCTGGGAAAGATCACTGAAGCAGTTTAAAGGAGTTTAAGAGGAAATTAGACATGTTCCTGGAGGGAGAGGGGTTGGAGGATGTGATCGGAAGAAGTTGACTAGGTATGGCTGAAAAACACGGTGAAGAGGTTGGTATATAGGGTTGAACCCAGAAAAAGGGACATACTGTCGAGCCTAAAAACCTTTTCCTGTTCTTAATAATTCTTGCATTTTGAAATCCAATGAGGTGGCAGCAATGGGGAAGTGGGAGGTACAGATCAATGTACAGGTATCTCCATCGTAATTCTAAAACATTCCAGGTCTGAACTGCAGTTCTATCCGGATCTGTACTGCCCTACAGTGTGGTATGGGAAGCTATGAAGTGAAGCAATCTAATGAAAGGAGTAATAGTAGTTACTGAAATACAGGCACAATGATTCTTTTCTCATAGGAAACGGTGACATTTTAAGAATAGTCTTCAGCTTCTTGCTCTGTGGTTTATTCCTACTATATTCTGTTTCTTTTATATCTTCCTCTGTATAATTTACTGGATCTTGCATTATACTTTAGTATTAATATTTAGTATTTAATATTAATACTTAATATTTAACGTTTAAAAATATACTTTAGTATTTGGCATTTGATCCATTATCATATACGTTGGCTGGGATTTTCTGGTCCTGCCTGTGGCTGGTGTAGTGGAGGGCAGAAGGGGAAAATATTGCGGGAGCGAAAATGTCAGTTTCCTATCAGTGTAAAACAGGTTGCTCCTGCCCGCGATTGTCCACTCCTGCCCTCAATGACAGCACACTTTTCCCACTGTGCCATATTGGGAATGCCATTTGATTATATTAGAATATCATGAAAGTTCATTATCAAGACAGCTCACTGGAATCATGCCCCTGTGCTACACCAAAAGGTCATGCTGACATCTAATTAGACTGGATGATTCATAACCGCATATAGCAACATGCACCTGGCAGCCGGCACGTCACTGGTGACTTCCAGGTTTGTTCACCTATCTTGCACCAGGCAGCGCTCATGGCACCTCGGACTCCGTGCCAACTTTGAGGGCAGCACCACTTCGCTTTCAAGGGGGATTACAAAGGCAAGGCTCTACATACCAGACCAGTGGTAAGGCAAGGGTGGGTTGTAATATACTGCAGGGCAAGTGCAGAGGGAGGGGTGGGGGGGGGGGGGGGAGAAGGTGGCAATACGAGAATGAGTCAAGGATAGGAGCTGGAGGGCAAGGGCTCAACTGGGGGGAATATAAGACAGAGGCAAGGGAAGTGACTGGAGGGCAAGGACTTGACAGGCAGTGGGAGGAAACTGGGGAAGGTTGCACTCAGACACCTAACTGTTGGGGCGGGGATCCACTCCTGCCAGAAGCCAACAAAGCCTCCCCCAGCAGTGTTTTTACTTAGTTTCACTTGCTGCTGCCCCATGCTTGTGGTTCCAAGATGGTGGTGCTCAGGTTTTATTTCCAGACCAGCTTTGACCCTCCTGTCTTACCGTGGAAATCTCTCCCATTATCTTGGGTGGGCAAGTGTCCTCTGGGCCAGAATTGGGTGAGAGTTTCTTACTGAAGGACAGAAGCGAGTCAGGGCCAGAGTGGGAGGATTGCGGACTGAAGAAGCGCTTCAGCTTACATTGCTGAGTTTCCAAAGACAGTCCTTCTCCCAGTCCAGGGAAGGCGAAGATGTCACTCCAGCTTGAGTCATGGCCGGCATAGTGTGTACAGTAATAAAGGCAGAAAATGCAGGAAAACTCAGCAGGTCTGGCAGCATCTGTGGAGGGAGAAACAGAACTAACGTGTCGAGTCCGTGTGACTCTTCTTCAGAGCTTTTGCTTTTATCATAGTGTGTGCAGAGCATGGTCACCACCTCACACACGGCGTTCCGAGGGTTTCTGGCATAGTACTCAGCCACAGATAGTACTGTCACAGTCAGGAGAGGCATCTGCAGCCTGAAGGTTGAGAACAGGTAGTGTAGAAGCAGGCACTTGATGGTCTCATGAGGGGGGGGGTCCCTAAATGTAACAGTACAATAAGCCTCAAGATGGTGAGGGGTAAGGTTAGTATAGGCACATCCAGCTCAAACACCTCAAGGGTAACAAAGGGATATAAACTACAATTACAGTGGGATAAAGGATTACGGGGGAGGACTGAGAGCAACAGGAGGAAGGAAAACCTGAATGTTATGCTCCTCCTGGAGGATGGGAGAGATTTCCACGGTAACACAAGGAAGTCTGGAATTAAAACCTGAGGACCGCCATCTTGGAACCTCAAGCAATGGAACAGCAGAAAGTGAAACTAAGAGAGGCTGCTGGGTAGGTCTGTTTTGGTTCTGGGAGGAGTGGATCACAGCACTGGGGGGCTATTTAAAGGCACAACCATCTGGAAGCTGTATTACCAAATGAGGAGGAATGGACAGCTGAGACATGTTAGCACCATCTCAATAACTATAGAGGCAATTTGGAGCCTTCAATGTAACAGCGCATTCATGTGAGATTAAATTCCAATGTTATCCAATGATCGATCTCCTTGCAATAACCCGTTGGACCAATCGTGGTAATTCCCCAGCATGATAATAACTCCAAAAGCAAGTGGGCATCTGCACAAACAAGAGAAGCTTCTTGGAAGCACCACCTCAGAAACTTGCAGCTAGCAGGTTGAGAGATGGGAACTCCCAGCCTCCCAAAAAGAATTGCATCCCCTCACAGAGCATGTGCCTGCATTTACATTCGGAACGATGTAGTTATAGAGTCCACAGAATGAATAATTTATCACCGCAAATAAATGTAGGACTGCTCCATTGTATGTTGCAATCTGTGGAATACAGCTGGCAACCCTGCCTGATATTCCCGTGTCTGGTGCTGCTGCTGCAACATCTGCATTGAGACGGAGTCCACAGGCTCGTCATCCGACTGGGACTCAGCAGAATCCTGGCCTCCAGCAGTCTTCCAAGTGTCAGTGATCTTGCCTCTGCCTGCTATAGACCAGAATAGGTGCTGTGCTCACCTGATTGTGACAATTATCCTGCTCTAGATCTAGGTCCCACCATGGTGCGTGTCTCTGTGCTAGCGGAGGTTGTGGGTAGCTGCTGTGACAGGCCTTCCACAAATGGGTCCTCAAAATCCTCATCTGTGCTATCTTTGGAGCTGGAGATGAGGTTTGGCTCCTGGTGTCCCTGGGGTGTTTGGCTGTGGTGCTTATGAAAGAGTGTAGAGATAATTAGTGCATGGCAACAAACTCCAAGATATAACATTACACTCACAGTCCCACTGTCTGAATAATCAGCTGTTGCAGGATCATCACTTGGGTGTGCGGCGCTGACCTCACCGTTACTACAGACACGGTCTCAATCCTCTCCGGCCAGGCGAAGAGTACGCTCCTTGTACTGGGTGAGGGCCCTGATCTCTGGCGTCCCTGCCACCAGCCTGGAACTGCCCCCTCTTATTGTGGGCAAGCTTGGCTTGAATGAAGACAGATGGAGAGAGTGTGAGCAGGAAGCTTGCCAAGGCAGGTGATAATGATGCCTGTCTTGTGTGGGTGCTGAGTGGAGCAGTGTATGGGATGAGGACATGAACTGCACAGGATGGGAGCCCAGGTGGAGATATCAGGATGTGTACGGGAGAGTGAGTGGTGATGTCCCTTGTATTGTATTGTGAGACCCCTGTGGACTGTCATCTTGTGAATGTGTGAGGGGCTTGTGAGAGTATGAACCAAGAGAAGGTTGACTTACCCTGGCTGTGCAGATGAGATCATTCATCCATTTGTGGCACTGTACTGCTGTTCTCCTGTGGGCTAAGGTGGCACTCACTGCTGCTGAAACCTTCTCCCAAGCCGTTTGGTGACCTTCATCAACCTCTGCCAGCCATCCCAAGGGTAGAGATGGTCATAGCGGGCCTCAGCTGGGTCCAGAAGATGACCCAGAGAGGCCTCACTAAATTTGGAGGCTGCACTCTTCCTGCTTTTGGGGGCCATCTCTTTGTTTGCAGCAGTTCTGGGCTGCAGACGTTGAAAGATCTGTGTGAGGGTGTGGTTTAAATACGGCGCCCAGGTCAGGAATCCTTTGAGGTGATGGCGAGGTGGGCGAATCACAGGCCACCGCCGGCTAAAAGGCATGTTCCTAGCTGATAAATATTTAATGAGGTGGGAGGTGGCCAATTGGGTGCAAAAATCCATCACTGCAGCCGGTGGGGAGAAAGCCACTGCACTTAGTCCACAGAGGGGCAAATCTCACCCTTTGGTTCAGCTAGTTGTATTCAGCTGAGTCAGAAGATTGTGACTTCAAGGATGTTAGGCCTTGATACTTCTGGTCTCTGCATTCCATTCACCATCCAGTTGGTCAGCATCTTGGCTTCACCTTGGGGCTTGGGTAAGAATTTCTTCTGTTCGGAGACTAATTGCTCTGTTGTGGATTTCCACAATTCTCTATACATTCAGCTTGCTGACAAGTCCTTCTGCATTTACTGGGTAAAACCAGCAAATTCAGGAAACCTAAGCATATTTTCATCATTTGCCTTATGAATTTTCCCAATCAAGGGGACAAATGAAAAATCTGCAAAGATCAAAGCTTTGGGAATTGTCAAATTTAAATAATTCTATCTGACATTGCATTAATGGGATGGCCATAAATTGAATCTAGAGAGCCAGATTTAAATCCTCGACATAGTTTTTAGTTAATAGGTTCCTTTCTCACTGAGTTTATTCTTTTTTGTCTTTTCTTTCTGAAAGAAAGAATGAATGAACATACATTTATGAAGGTGAAGATTCTCCTGATTGAATAGCCACATGTGCAGCTGGAGCCTCTTCTTGATGTCTGTCTAGACCATGGGTCTCCAAGGGCTGAATCTTACCTATGTCATGCGGACTAGGTGGGGGCGGGTGCAGAGCCGATTACCGCCCGCGATTGGCTGCGCGCCATCACTGTATGTGGGCGGGCCAATTAAAGCCCACCCAGTGTAACATGCAACCAGTAGCTAGCTGTGCAGACAGGGGGAGGAGGGAGAGTCAGGGCCTGCGCTCTCTTACGCATGCGCAAGAAAGGGCGCAGCAATCTCCCTGAGGCACGGAGCTGCCTCAGGGAGATTGAATAGACAATGAAAGTTTTTAAAAATTAAAGCAAAGAATTATTTAAACACATCCCCTGGGACATGTTTGTGAAGTTTACCAAACTTATTTATTAATTTTATAATACCTTCCACCTGTGAATGAGGTTTCCTGGGAAGCGTGAAGGCCGCTTGGGTTCTTTGCTTGAGCAACAACCTTAAGGTTGGACAGGCAGCATTGTTAATCAGATAAATTATTTTCTTCATGGCCTTAAAAGGCCTTTGACAGTTTGCTGGGCGCATAGCCGCCTCCAGCATGCGCCTGCTGAACACAATATCAAAATGACTCGCGATGATGTCGGGACTTGCGTGCCAAGCAGCATAAGCAGCAAGTGCACCATCTACAAGATACACTGCAAGAATTCACCAAGGCTCCCTCGACAGCTCCTTCCAAATCCATGACCACTTCGATCTAGAGGGACAAGGACTGCGGATAGATAGGAATACTGCCACCTAGAAGTTCCCCTCCAAGTCACTCACCATCCTGACTTGGAAATATATCACCGTTCCTTCACTGTCGCTGGGTCAAAATCCTGGAACTCCCTCCCTAACAGCGCTGTGGGTGTACCTACACCACATGGACTGCAATGGTTCAAGAAGGCAGCTCACCCCCACCTTCTCAAGGGCAACTAGGGATGGGCAATAAATGCTGGTCCAGCCAGTGATACCCACATCCCATGAATGAATAATTTTTTTTTAAATGACCAGATCATCTATGTTTTTTAAGTAACGTTGGCTGAGGGATAAATATTGGCCAGGAAACCAGGGAGAATGTTCATGATTTTTTTTCTTTGAAAAGAACCATGGGACCTTTTACATCCGTGGTGAGGTCAGACAAGTCCATCATTTAATGTCTCCCTCAGTACTGCAATGGGTATGTTGGCCTGGACTAGGACTTGAACCCATGGGGGCGGGACCATAAAAACATCAAGATATTGGGTAAAATATGACAATAATATTCACACTTCGGCCCATTAGATTTGCTTTTGTCTACAAATGGATTTATATTTTTCATAATGATAAAATACATCACGTAGTCAAAAATTGAAAATGCGCTAAATATTTACCATGACCTCCTGAAGATTTTCAAGTATCACAGAAGTATCAAGAATCACTGTGCATAGGAGGCCCTTCGGCCCATCGAGTTTGCACCATAATGTGAGAAACACCTGACCTACCTACCTAATCCCATTTACCAGCACTTGGCCCATAGCCTTGAATGTTATGACGTGCCAAGTACTCACCCAGGTACTTTTTAAAGGATGTGAGGCAACCCGCCTCCACCCTCCCAGGCAGAGCATTCCAGACCGTCACCACCCTCTGGGTAAAAAAGTTTTCCCTCACATCCCCCCTAAACCTCCTGCCCCTCACCTTGAACTTATGTCCCCACATGACTGACTCTTCAACTAAGGGGAACAGCTGCTCCCTATCCACCCTGTCCATGCCCCTCATAATCGTGTACACCTCGATCAGGTCACCCCTCAGTCTTCTCTGCTCCAACGAAAACAACCCAAGTCTATCCAACCTCTCTTCATAACTTAAATGTTTCATGATTTATTTTTTTTAAATCTCTTTATTCCTCAATTAATTCCATTGACTCACAGTCACACTTCGCCTCACCATGTCTCTCAAAACCATTTCAAAATGTTTCACATTCAATGAGAAGCATTGCGTAGAACAGTAAAGAGGTAAACGTAAGCTTGTGCAGAGCTCTGGTTAGGGCATGTTTGGAGTACTGTGTACAGTTTGTAAAAAGCAAGAATTTGGATTCACCAGGATAGTTCCAGAGACAGGAAGATACAGTTATGAAGAGAATCTCTGGTGCGATGATATAACTGGAACTGTTTCCATAGTTAAGAGATTTAATGGAGATTTTTTTACAATTCTGAAGAGTCTTGATATTCAGTAGGAAAATAATATCCGGTTGCTTGGTAGTACAGAACTTGAGTACTGCTAACAAAAGGAGACATGCTGTTGAAGATTTTCAACATGCACTCATTAGTACAGACTCAATGTTAAAGGGAGCAATAATTTATACGGAGTCATGGTGTTACCATGGAGAATGCACCAGGGAACTGTTGTCACCCATGCTTTTGTTTAATTCAAAAAAAGCACAATGCCTCGGCATGTTCCTTTTGTCTGCAGAGGACAGGTCCCTGTGTATGAATATATGCAGCTTCGAGCAAGCATAAATGAGCCACTTTGCGAGACCAAATGATTTTAAATTGGTTGTTAGTTTCATTCTTAACCCACTCAGGATTGCTCAACAAGTGTTGTCCATCACAGAATCACATCTAATGTTAGACATCACGTTCTGAGTTTTGCAAGTATGAGATAGCTGAATACAGTGGGTACAATGCCTATTGCAGCCAAAGGGAAGTGCTGTTTGGTACAATCTACCAGTCGTTGGAATGTACAGCCCTATGTATCTGGTATCACACAGATACTGAAATTCATGTAACCCAGGCAGAAATTTTTGCTTGGTGGTTGAGCGTGCTCCTGACCCGCTCGAGCGTGAAATGATGCGCATTGACGTCAGCCCAGCATGCTGATGTCAATGCGCAGTGTTGTGATAGTTCGATCGGCGGGCACGCGCTGGAGCGAGCTGAGTGCCCACCGACAATTAAAAGGCCTGTTAGGGCCATTAAGCAATTAATTAACTTAAATTTTTCACTGCCCGTCCAACCTAAGCAGCCTTTGTATTTTTTTGGAAACCACATCCACAGGCGGGATGAGGTTTCCAAAAGCAAATAAAAATAAGTTTTAAAATTGAATGAATAACATGTCCCTGCTCATGTGACAGAGTGACACGAGGTGCCATGTTTTGCTCCATTTTTATTTTCGGTATTTTCTTTTTTTAACAACACTTCATCTCCCTGAGACAGCTCATGTGCCTCAGGGAGATTCTGAAGCTCTCACTCGCTCGCGCGCATGCGTGAAGTTCGCACTTGGCCCGCTTGCCCTCCTTCCCCTCTGCCGCACAGGCAGCTCTGAGCGCTGCTGCTCACATTTCACGCTGGATAGGCCTTAACTGGCTTCCCAACCACCTCCACCGAGCCTGCCTGCCAGGGGCAAAATTCTGCCCCACATTTCTCATCTGTGTGGTCGGCAGAACATCTTTTTGGTTTGACGGCCCTATCCTGTTAGCGGAAAGTACCACTCGTGTTGCTACTGCATGGTAGCAACATCAAACGGCTAACTTCACCCGTTCAAATTTTTGAGATACCTTACCTTTGCAGGGTCATTTGAGAGACTGGGTACTTTTCAGGTCCAAAAGTGGCAGCCTTAGGCTCATTCGTGAGTAGCAAGCAATGATCTGATCAGGGTAGCCATTATCCCACAGGATAGCTTTGATGCACCTTATTTTGGCATCAAGCTTGCACTGTGAGCAAATGGATTGAGTTCCATTTACACGATTGCCAATAAGGCCGATCTTATAGCATGTGTAACTGTAGGAATCCCAACCCATATATTGACCAGTGAAGGGAGGCTTGTGTTAGACAATAGTAGAGAACCCATTAACAGATTTCTCAACTAGCAGATCAAGGAAAGGGAGTCATTCCTCTTAGAAAACTTATTTTAAAAAATATATTATTTAATTTTCCATTTGCTTGTGTCTCATCATGTGAAGCACTAATTGCTAGTTCACTACATTTTTATTAACAACCCAAAGGTCAGGTGTTTCCTTCATCTCCCAGCCCCTAATCCTTACATTGCCCTCACCCAGCTCTCTATTTGACACCATCACTCAGAAAAGCTTTTAAATTGCTCTCTTGAACCAATATAGAGTGTTAGATTAGAATCTGCACCCGCTAATTCCTCTGTGACAACAGTTATGGGAAGTCTACAAAGAATCTGTCTCTCCTCTTTATAGGGAAGCAGTGAAATGAAAACCAATGAAAATAAAGGTCTTAGACTTTGAGAAAGAATAGTCGTTATAAGATTAATTACTTGGTGTTGCATACAGAAGGGCCTAACTGAAGCCTTGGGTCTACTAATCCACTGCATTTGTCAAGGGAAGTGAAGCAAGAAAAAGAATGCAAACAGGCAATGTAAGTAGAACCTACAACAAAAATAGAAACCAGCACTTTAAAGAAGAGTCATTCAGACTCGAAACAATAACTGTTTTTCTCTCTCTACAGATGCTGCCAGACCTGAGATTTTCCAGCATTTTCTGTGTTTTTTCAGATCTTCAGCATCCACAGTATTTTGCTTTCAAATTACTTTAAAGGATTTAGATTTGTTAAGAATCTTTAATTAAGTAGGAGTCAGATGGATTTAAGGGCCTAGCATAAGCACTGAGCCTACAGATGCTAAACTGTTCAGTGCAGCTCAAAGGAAGACAAAAAATTAGGAAATTATTGTAACATTAAGATGTAAGGGGAATTTTTTGTTGCATCAGAATTCAAAATTAGAGCCTCCACGCATGGAGACAAAAAAACAAAATTGACAACTAATTTTGCAATGACTGTAAAGTTGAGTGCCACACAAACAGTTTAATGATGAAAATATGAATAATAATTGTTAGTGTTCTTTGGCAGTCTTAGTTTCACTGTAATAATGAGCAATGTTTTATAGGTAGATTGAAAAAGATTTCACAAATTCGTCAAGTTATTTTAACAGGTCAGTAATTTTTCACCATTTGAAAGAAAATCTGCTCACCGTTTAATTTCTTTAGCAATTCTGACATTCTTGGACCTACCATGAAATTAGTACTAGGGTTTCGTTTTATCTTTCAGATTTGTTACTTTTTATATTGATCATGGAATGTTGGAATTCTTCCCATCGGAACTGGTATCTATAAATATAAGATAATCACTAACAAATCCAATAGGAGATTCATAAAAACACTTCCTCATCCACAGTGGTGAGTAACTTCTAATTTCCCACAGCCTGTCCATAAGGCACAAGTCAGGAGTACAGTGGAATACTTGTTACTTGCCTGGATGAGTGAAGCTCCAACAACACTTGAGAAGGTCACTACAATCCAGGACAAAGCACCCCATCCACCATCTCCAGAACTGGTGCACAGTGGCAACAGTGCTTACTGTCTACAAGAGGTACTGCAGCAACTCATCAGGCCCCTTCAACAGCACCTTCCAAACTCACAAGCTCTACTACATAGGACAACGGCAGCAGGTGCATGGGAACACCAGCAGCTGAAAGTTCCCCTGCAAGCCATACATCATCCTGACTTGAATAGTGTCGTTCCTTCACTGTCACTGGGTGAAAATCCTGAAACTCCTTTCCTAACAGCACTGTGGGTGTACTTACACCACATGGGCTGCAGCGGTTCAAGAAGGCAGCTCAGCACCACCCAATTAGTGATGGGCAACAGGTGCTGGCCCTGCTGGTGACACCCGCATCTCAAACAAATAAATATTGATACTTAATGGAACAATGGAAATGGACAGCTTGCAGAAGGGGAACATTAAATGATGCCACAGTCTCTAATCTATGTGCAATGTAGACACTGAAGTGATAGATCTGCTTTACTCCACAGTTTAATATTACCCATGTTTTAGCCAAGGGCTTTCACTGCATCCTGACCCTTTCTTCTATCTCAAAGTTTAGAAACCTACAGGAGGAGTTGAAAGTAGCATGGTCTTGCAGAGCAGATGTTTGAAATATCAAACCCTGTCCTGGGTTAGTGGGTCTGGAAACAAAGGGTAAATTCTGTTGGTATTTATTGTGAGACAAATACCTTGGTCATTTTGGGCTGAGATGGTTGATGGTAGTTTACTAGTTTGATGGAGAGAAATATTGTGCCCACATATTGAAGATAGAAACTGTAAGTGACTGAGTGATTTTGTGAGTTAGATGTTCACCTTCATCTATGAAGCTGGAATTTAAATTCAGATCAAAGCAAAGTTTTAGATAGCTTTAATCCAACTCTGTGTAAGTGTGAGGCCCACAACACAAAGCTACCCTTACGTTGTCATTAACTTGGCTTTAGTTCCTGTTCCTAACAGCTCCAGTTCATAATGCCCATGGCTGTGTTTAAATCTCTTCAGGGTCTTTTGTCCATCCTTCATCTCTGTAACCTTCTCCTACCATACAAATCTTCAAAACACAGAGTGACCGTGCCTTCAGCGTTGTAGGCACTAAGCACTGGAATCCCCTCCCTAACCTCCCCACTTCCATCTTTAACACATTCCTTAAAACCTACCTATTCAATCAAATTTTCAGTCACCCTTCCTAATCTTTCATTCTTTGGCTTGTTATTTGTTTCTTTCTGTTAAAGCTGCCAAATAAATGCAAGTTGTAAAAAATCAATTCTTTCACGGGATATGGACATCGCTGGCTAGGTCAGCATTTATTACCCATCCCTAAGTTGTTGCTATTAGTGAGAGAGGCTGGAGGATGCCTGAAGAACAAAAGACTTGTATTTGTATAGCACCTTTCACAACCTCAAGATGTCCCAAGGTACTTTGCAGCCAATTAGGTACTTTTGAAGTGTGATAACTGTTGTAATGTAGGAAACACTGCAGCCAATTTGTGCACAGCAAACTCCCATAAGACCATAAGATGTAAGAGCAGAAGTAGGTCATTCGGCCCATCGAGTCTGCTCCGTTATTCAATGAGGTCATGGCTGATCTGATAATCCTCAACTCCTCTTTCCTGCTTTGTCCCCATAACCCTTGATTCCCTTACTGATTAAAAATCTGTCTATCTTAGCCTTTTAATATACTTAATGACCCAGCTTCTACAACCCTCTGTGGGAAAGAATTCCACAGATTCTGAGAGAAGAAATTCCTCACCTCTGTCTTAAATGAGCGCCCCCTTATTCTGAGATTATGCCCTCAGCTCCTACGCTCTCCAACAAGGGGAAATAACCTCTCAGCATCTACCCTGTCAAGCCCCCTAAGAATCTTATATGTTTCAATAAGGTCGCCTCTCTTTCTTCTAAACTCCAATGAGTACAGGCCCAACCTACTCAACCTCTCCTCATAAGAAAATCCCTCCATACCCAGGATCAACCTAGTGAACCTTCTCTGGACTGTCTCCAATGCCAGTATATCATTCCTTAGATAAGGGGACCAAAGTTGTTCACAGTATTCTAGGTGTGGTCTAACTAGTGCCTTGTATAGTTTTAGCAAGACTTCCCTAATTTTATACTCCGTTTCCTTTGAAATAAAGGCAAACGTTCCATTTGCCTTCCCTATTACTTGTATGTTAGCTTTTTGGGATTCATGCACAAGGACTCCCAAATCCCTCTGTGTTGTAGCTTTCTGCAATCTTTCTCCATTTAAATAATATTCAGCTCCTCTATTCTTCCTGCCAAAATGCATAACCTCACATTATATTCCACCTGCCAAGTTTTTGGCCACTAACTTAACCTGTCTATATCCCTCTGCAGACTCTTTGTGTCATCCTCACAACTTGCCTTCCCACCTATTTTTGTGTCATCGCAAACTTAGCGATAGTACATTCACTTTCCTCATCTAAGTTATTACTATATATTGTAAATAATTGTGGCCCCAGCACTGATCCCTGTGGTATTCCATGAGTTTCAAGTTGCCATCCCAAAAATAACCCCCCTTATCCCAACTCTCTGTGTTCTATTAGTTAGCCAATCCTCTATCCAGGCTAATATACTACCCCCAACATGGGCTCTTATCTTATTAAGTAGCCTTATGTGCGGTATCTTATCGAAGGCCTTTTGAAAATCCAAATACATTACATCTACTGGTTCCCCTTTATCTATTCTGCTTGTTATCTCCTCAAAGAATTCTAATAAATTTGTTAGGCATGATTTCCCCTTCATGAAGCCATGCTATCTCTGCTTGATTAGATTATGCATTTCTAAATGCTCTGTTATTACATCCTTTATAATAGACTCCAATGTTTTCCCAATGACAGGTGTTAAGCTAACTGGCCTACATTTACCTGTTTTTTGTTTCCCTCCCTTTTTGAATAAGGGTGTTACATTGGCCGTTCTCCAATCCTCTGGGACTTTTCCAGAATCCAAGGATTCTTGGAAGATTGCATACAGCAAACACTAACAGCAAGATAATAATGACTAGATAATCTGTTGTATTGTTGTTAAGATAAATATTGGACAGGATACAGGAGAGAGCTTTCCTGTTTTTCTTCAAAATAGAATCATGGGATTTCTTATATCCACCTGAGACAGTCACAGCTTAGTGTGGCAGCTGAAAGACTGCACCTCTGACAATGGAGCACTCCCTCTGTACTGTACTGAAATGTCAGACTTGATTTTTGTACTCAAGTTCTTGAGAGGGACTCGAACCACAATCCTTTGAGCGGCAAAAGTGCTGGATGCTGACCCACAGCTGACATATAGGCAGTGTGGGAAATGAATGGATGTCAAACATGTGGATTAGGGGACAGACCACTGAGACTGAGACTAATTGTTGACATAGAGATATTGGACCCATTCATGCTATACCTGGCCTTGCCTTGACACTGGATCCGCAGTGGGAAGTATTTCAGCTCCCAGAACTAACATTCTTTACAATGATGGGCACCAAGTTAATTTTTAAAAAGTAACTGAAAAGATTTGATGCATATGAAGTGTGTAATATCACAGCAAACCCTTTCCTTCTAATTAACAGCACGGTCTTCCTTTTTAATAATCAGTCTCCATCTCACTCTCCCAAGAGTGAGCTCTTCACTGTGGGAGTTCGATCACAAGGTTGAATCTAATTTTCCAATGCAAATTTTTATTCATAAATAGGATGTTGAGGGATTTGTTGCAGGTTCTGAATGGCAGCAATTTAATACACAGATTGATCTGTTATATTTAACACATGAATTGTTCCAATATATTTAACACACAGATTTTTCCGTTAAATTTAACACACGGATTGTTCTGTTATATTTAACACACGAATTGCTTTGTTATATTTATCATACAGGTTTTTAGGTTACATTAAACATACGGATTGTTCCATTATATTTAACATATGAATTGCTCTACGGAATCTACTTGTAAACCCATTTTTAATTAACTTCAGGGAAAGAGGCAACTTTCAATGTGGAAGTTTAGTGTTTACTAAAGCAGCAATCAGCCACTGGAGAAAAATAATAAAAGCCTTTCTGTTTGTGTGAATTGTTGCATTCATCAAAATAAAAAATGTTTGTGCTCAGGCAAGTAAAATCATCCATTTCAGGACCTGGATGTGAGAGTCAAGCACTCCCAGGGTAGGAACAACACAGACAAAATACAGAGTACGTACACTGTCCTACTCTTGGGGCGGGAGTTTTAAGTGGGTGAGCGTGCCTGTGCCATCGGCATGTGTCGGGAGCGTCCAGGGAATGGATGGCTGCCCGCGATTGGCCCCCGACCACAATGTCACGCTGGCTGGCCAATTGACAGCGTGAAGCGCTGGCTGAAATGTGAATCGCTGCCAGGGTGGAGGCGGGAGGAGGGTGGGAGCTAACGTAAGCGCAGGTGCAGGGGAACGCCGAATGAAAGCTCCCTGAAGGCAGAGAGCTGCCTCAGGAAGCTGAAGAATTTATAACCAATAAATAAAGATTTTAAACTCCGAAAAAACCTTCACGGGTCAGAATCAGTCACCTGAACATATACATGATGGAAATTCTCTCCATACATTTTTAAAAATTTAATAACGGAAACCTCATCCTGCCCTTGCATGAGGCTTTATCAAAAATGTAAAGTCCACCTGGCAAGTTCACCTGTCTGCCCACTGTAAGGTTGGACAGACCATGAAAAATAGGGGACAATTACAACTTTAATGAGCCTAATTGCCCTCTTAACTGTCGGCAGGCATGCTTCCAACTTTTGCGTGCGCTCAGTGACCGAAGCATCACGTGAGCGCGGGATGATGTCAGGACACTTGCCCAACATCATCACACCGACCTAAAAATTCTGCCCTTGAAATATTTGATGGGGACGGTATAGAGGGAGCTTTATTCTGTATCTAACCCCGTGCTGTACCTGTCCTGGGAGTGTTTGATGGGGACGGTGTAGAGGGAGTTTTATTCTGTATCTAACCCCGTGCTGTACCTGTCCTGGGAGTGTTTGATGGGGACAGTGTAGAGGGAGCTTTACTCTGTATCTAACCCTGTGCTGTACCTGTCCTAGGAGTGTTTGATGGGGACAGTGTAGAAGGAGCTTTACTCTGTATCTAACCCCGTGCTGTATCTGTCCTGGGAGTGTTTGATGGGGACAGTGTAGAGGGAGCTTTACTCTGTATCTAACCCCGTGCTGTACCTGTCCTGGGAGTGCTTGATGGGGACAGTGTAGAGGGAGCTTTACTCTGTATCTAACCCCGTGCTGTACCTGTCCTGGGAGTGTTTGACGGGGACGGTATAGAGGGAGCTTTACTTTGTACCTATCTCTATGCTATACCTGTCCTAGTGTGTTTGATGAGAAAGTGTAGATATCCCGCTCTGCAACTATAGACTTATATTTTATTAACTGGTATTTGCTGATAAATCCTGGATTTCAGGGTGTAAAAGCTGATTTTCTTCCTGAATTTCTGAAAAAAATATTGTCCCGTTTCCTAACAGATGTGCGGTCCTGTTAGCTTTATGCCTTTCATCCATAAGGTCAGGACCCACATTAAGGTGCTTGTGTAATGGCTTCAGTGATGTTACTAATATTGCTTACAAATAATTGCAATACATCATTTGGACCACTTCCTGCTAAATTATATTTTAGCATCAGCTATTTCATATTTCAGTCAGATTTTAAAATATTTGTGTTTTGCAATCCAATGGTGATGTGTTACTTTAAATATTAATATTAGCAGTCAGTACTGTGCAGTGCACAATCCATCCAAATACACTATAAATGGATTTTACTGCAAAAATAGCTAGTAGAGATTTTGTAATCATGAAAGCTTACATTACTTTTTGACCAGCCACCCAGCAACGTAACAGTGGAAGTGTGAACTGTGTTAATAATTGCAGTTTGTCTTTTACCTCAATTGTGCTTTGATTGTTTTCTTGAGGTTTAAATTGGAAACTGGCTTTCTCTGAATTTCCTTGCTTACTGCTTCCAGCTGATAAATTTAAAACCTGGAAAATATGCAGAATAAAAATCCTGGAATCTTTAAGGCCCTATTAAAAATTGACTTTAAAAGGCTTTCGTTCTGACTGTCTTGGGGATTGACAATGATTCTCGCTGATGGAACAGCGGTCCATTCACAAGCACTAACATCCCCCAACTGGATGATCACAGGGAGAATGAGCATTATCATGAAACCAGGAAAATGTGGAGGTGGAGCTGCCGAGCGTTTAATTCCGTTGTTTCATGTAGCTTCCTGGGTAAATGTGTAGTGGCTATTGTTAAATTTCTGATGGTATGCGGGGTTCATTAGGATTCCGAGCTTGTTTGTTGTGCAGAACTGTGAGCGTCATCTGGGAAAATTAGAATAAGAATCACAAATTAGATCTGTCAGTTCCTGTGGTTTAATTCAACACCACAAGAGAAAGCATTTGCTGTCAGTGGTACTATTTGTGGTTATTTTACAGCACTGCAGTTTTGTAATTAGTAATTAGCTGACCAAATAATACTGGCTTCCCCCAGGTTTTAATCTATAGACATATGATTCAAACAGTTATCAAGATATTTGAATTTACTTTTTTATTTTAAATCTACTTTTCCGACTGTACCAGTAGCGTCTTGTTCCACAGGTGGTGGCTACCCCCCTGTGTTTTGTCCAAGTGCTGGTTTTCATGTGCAGGCAGTGCGTGTAGCAGGCTATCCGACTCTGCTGGGCATCACAATCCTATCTGGCCCTGATGCTCAAACACACACAAGCACTTTCCAACAACAAAGCCAATGTTTCCAGGCGAATCTTATCCCAAGCCCAACACCCAACAATCAGCTGTGCCTCACCTTGACAAGTGAAGAGAAGGGAAAGCAGAACCGGCAAACATTTTTTGGAGAAACTGACCGTACCAACAAAGATAAATGAAATATCTCCCGTCCTTCATGCTGAATCAATATGCTCGGACTCACAGTTGAATATATTCCATTTAATGAGGCTCAACTGTTCATTAAGGTACAGTGCATGGCTACCACCTTCCTCCAGCTATTTTATTTTACAATTTACTTAATTACAAATTAATTCCTTTAATAATTAATTTTATAATTCCTAACTTCCTGAACAATAGCTTGCTTGACACATATTTCTGCCTTAATTATCTGCAAAAGATGTACTTTGAAGCACTGAGTACATCGTGCTGCTATTTGTGAAGGTGAGAGAAATTTTTAATTCTGTGAAGAAACTGGCTAATTGAAGTAAAAGCAAAATATTGTGGGAGATGGAAATCTGAAATAAAAACAGAAAATGCTGGAAAAACTGAGCAGATCTTGCAGCAACTGAGGAGAGAGAAGCAGAGTTAACGGCTGGGATTTTCGGTACTTGCCAGCGTTGGGCACGTTCGGTGGCATGAGCAAACAATATGGCGAGAAGGCCAAAAATCGGTTTCACGAGATTGTGAAACCAGTTTGCGATCGTCCACCCCGTCTACCAATGACAGATTGTGTTCCCCGCCATCGGATGTCGGGAGCCTCATTGTAACACATCAGCACATCATTGTCAGGCCAGCCCACCAGAATCATCCCCCCGCCGCTGGATTGTCCACCCACATCGACAGGAAAACACGCCGACGTTTCACAACAGCATGTATAAGGCGTGCACCTGGTGAGCTGCACTTCACTCGGGACTCCAAGGTTTGTTTGCCTACCTTGCCTCAGTCAGCTCTCGCAGTCATCAGCGCCAGGCTTCACAGACAGCAGCACAACACTTTTAGCAGGGCTCACAGTCAGGTCTCTACCTACCAGGCCAGCCATATGTAGGTGGCTTTTCAACAGCTGCAGGGCAAGGACTTGCTTGGGGAAGGGGGAGAAGAGGCCTCAGGCAAGGGAAGAGGCTGCAGGGCGAGGGCTGTACTGGGGAAGGAGGGTATCCCAGGGTGGGAGGTGTACATGTTGATCTGTGCAAGTGGCCTCAAGATGGTGAGGGCTGAGGAGGCAGTCTCCAGAGGAGATGAGGCCAGATGGAGATGTGAGAGTGTGTGTGAGACAGTGAGTGGTGATGACCCTTGAGCTGGCAGTGAGTGAGATGCCAGTGAATGTGTGATGGGCTTGTGAGTATGTGAGTTTAGAGTGATGAGATGGTTGCCTTACCCTGGCTGCATGGATGAGATCATTCTTCCTCTATCTGTATTGGATGGCCAACATCTTCTGTGCAGCATTGGCATTGATCACTGATGCCACTGCCTCCCAAGCCAGAGTGATAATGTAGCTGCCCCTCCTACAACCACAGCTGGGGTAGAGGACATCACAGCGGGCCACCATGGCGTCCCAAAGGCACTCAAGGGCTCCAGTCTTCTTGCCTTTCAAGACCATGTCTTCTTTGTTACAGTCCTGGGCTGGAAGCACTGAGCATGACTGTACTTTAAATCTGGTGCCTGGCGTGACGAAGTGGCGAGGTGATGGTGCGGCAGGCAAATTGGAAACAGCATGTAATTCAGGAATGCATTATTAATGCAGCGGACTTGGGATGACACAGCGTGAAAAGCCGCCATTATGGCCGGCAGGTAATGTTACCCAACCGCTACTGCACTTCGTGTAAATTTGGGATGATTCCACCCAACATTTCAGGTCTTTGATTTTTCATCAGAACTAGAAAAAGCGAGAGATGGTGAAAGATCATTGAGCTGAAATGTTGGGATGAATTTTTCACAGAGGTGGTGAAAAGTTGGGGGCGAACCTGCCTCCTCTGGCCAGGAAACCATGCACAGGTTTCACGGTCAACAGTCAGTTAATTACTTGAAGTCATGGCCTCTGCCCCCCTGTGAAAGGGAGACCTGCTCTCCAGAGCTGCCAGCCAATCAGATGTCAGTCCCAGTAATGCCACTGGGAGCATTGACAACTGCTGAGACTACAGGCAATCCCAGACTAGGTGCAGTGATGGCAGGGAGGATAACCAGTTAAATTGGGGACAGATTCACCAGGGCCAGTCAGACAGGCTGCAGAGTGCGGGAGCAACAGTTGGAAGACTCGGGTGTGGTGAAGGGGTGAAGGTAGCTATCAAACCTGCTGAACACTTCCAGCATTTTGTTTTCGTTTCAGATTTTCAGAATCTGCAGTATTTCATTTTCCTCATGGAGATAATGGAGGGCATTTTAACCTACAATAAGGGACAGTTTGGGGGTTTAAAGTGTGAAAGATCTGTTTCCTGACTCAAACCTGCCCCCTTCTGTCTTTAATTGAGGCTGGAATGTAGGTATGTGACCAACTCTGGGGAGGTGGTGATGTAGTGATATTGTCCTTGGACTAGTATTCCAGAGACCCAGGGTAATGCTCTGGGGACCGGGGTTTGAATCCCATCATGGCAGATAGTGGAATTTGAATTCTTTAAAAATCTGGAATTGAAAGTCTAATGATGACCACAAAACCATTGCCGTTGTTGTAAAAACCCATCTGGTTCACTAATGTCCTTTAAGGAAGGAAATCTGCTGTCCTTACCTGGTCTGGCCGACATGTGACTCCAGACCCACAGCAATGTGGTTGACTCTTAAACGTCCTCTGAACAAGGGCAATTAGAGGTGGGCAATAAATGTTGGCCCAGCCAGCGAGGCCCACATCCAATGAATTAAAAAAAACCTAATCGAAGGAGGCAGGTTTGAAATTTAAATGTTATAACACTGCAAACCACAGCCACTTTACTGGCTGGTAAAGGATAAACCCCAAGATGTTGATATTGGGGGATTCAGTGATGATAATGCCATTGAATGTCTGGCTGAGACTCACCAGTAGCTGCATCAAAGTGAGGACTTGGTGGATTCAGAAGGTGACTTCACACCCCAACAATCAGGCCTCCAATTCCCCCCACACCATGAATTCTCCAAATCACAACCCCCCACCCCACCTCAAACCCCACAGAGATTAGCAGTCCATTTGACTGAACCCTCCCACCCCCAAGACTGTGCCCACGACCCTGCCCTTGCACTAACTTACCTGATCCTTTCAGCTCCTTTCTCACTCTATCTCTCTCCCTCTCCCTCTATTTGGTCTTTCCGCACTTTGCTCAATTAATTTAGAGGGGAAATGCTTTGCATGCCACAAATTGCAAATCCATAGAAAGGAGGTAACGCACACCATCTGCAGAAGTTCCTCAGGGTAGCATTCCAGGCCCAAACATCTTCAACTGCTTCGTCAATGGCATTCCCTCCTTCATAAGGTCAGAAGTGATGGTTGCACAGTGTTCAGTACCATTTGTGACTCCTCAGGTAATGAAGTAGTCTGTATCGATATGCAGCAAGAGCTGGACAACATTCAGTTGATAAGTGGCAAGTAAAATTCACACTGCATAAGTGCCAGGCAATGACCATCTCCAAAAACAGAGAATCAAACCATCTCTTCTTGACATTCAATAGCATTATCATTACTGCATCCCCTAATATCAACATCCTGGGGTTTATCCTTGCTTAGAAACTGAACTGGACTAGCTATATAAATATTATGGCTACAAGAACAGGACAAAGGCTGGGAATTCTGCAGTAAGTAATTCATCTCCTGGCTCCCCGAAGCCTGTCTACCATCTACAAGGCACAAGGCAGGAGTGTGATGGGATACTCCTCCACTTGTCTGGATGAGTGCAGCTCCCACAACACTCAAGAAGTTTGACATCATCCAGGACAAAGCAGCCCAGTTGATGGGCACCCCATTCAGCTCTTTAAACATTCAGTCCCTCCACCACCGATACACAGTGTGCACCATCTACAAGATGTACTTCAGAAACCAAAGTTCCTTTTAAAGCATCTTCCAAACCTGTGACTTGTACCACCTAGAAGGACAAGGGCAGCAGAAACATGGGAACACTACAACCTGTAAGTTCCCCTCCAAGACGCACACCATCCTGACTTGGAAATATATTACCGCCATTTCTTCACTGTCGCTGGGTTAAAATCCTGTAACTCCTTCCCTAACAGCACTGTGGGTGTACCTACACCACATGGACTGCAGCGGTTCAAGAAGACAGCTCACCCCCACCTTCTCAAGGGCAATAGAGATGGGCAATAAATGTTGATTTTGCCAGAGATGTCCAAATCCAATGAAAGAATAATAAAGATCCATTCCTCACAATGCATGGATAGAAATTCTAATTGCTAAATATTAAGGGTGTTGAAAGTGTTTTCAATTTAATTATCTCCTACAATTGAAAATATATATTTATAATTTTTCTTACCAAAGTTGACGGTGCTACAAGATGAAAAAATATTAATTATATTAGTGCTTAATATTTATTTCAAGGAAATATTGGGATTTCTCTCCTCTCATATTACAACAATATTATTGCAATAAAGTTAGGGAAAGAAGCAATTAAACCCTAGCTGTTCTAGTGAAAATGATGATGTTTAGACAAATTCTGAAGTGGTAGGAAAATCAATCCGATTTTGCTGCTGTTTCCATCAGGGTGGATTTATTGTAATGCAAACTGGGTTGAACTTATTTTAACCTCCTTTCCTTGTTCGCATCGTATTAATGTCACAACGTGTTCTGAACAGGTTTTTTTTCACTGGAGTAAGGGGGATGTGTGATGTGACCAATGAGAAGGAGTTAGAGTTAGTCATAGTTTGTTAAAGTCTGACGAAAAAAAGGAAAAGTAAAGAGAGGAAAAAAGATAAGTAGGGATAGGTAAGAAAAACAAAAAAGCTTCTCTAAAATCAACACATACTAAAAATGGAAACAGGGAATGCTCCCTAGTCTATATGACTCAATGATTGAATGGAACGGAGTCACCAAGGGAAAAAGCTAAAGGATGGCTTTAGAATTTTAAACTTTTCAAGCCATCTCCTAACTGTATTTTCTTCCTGTCTCCTTCCCTTCTCCCATCTTTTAAAATTATTTATTTTGAAGTGCTTTTGTCACTACACACTTTCCATTTGAGGTTCTAACAAAACTAACTTGTGTGAAGTGAGGGGATTGCACAGTCAGGTGCAGGTCCCCACGCCTTCTCGCTCCAATTGTTCAGGAAACCTGGAAGCACGATGCTGATGCCCGTGGCAGAGTTTAAAAGCTACGGCAAAACCCACTCCACACAAAGCCACCCCCGCTTTGAATGGGTCCAATAGTTAAAATTCCAATGTCTGAAAGACAGACTTAAATTTAAGCCATGTTTCACCCTGAAATGATTCACACGTAAAATCAGATTTTAAAGTGAAGAGACCATTTGGCCCATTGTGCTGATGCTAGATCTTTAAGCGAAATGTCTATTCTGATTTCCATTTCATCGACATTGTCTACACCGTTTTATATTGTTACTTTTCAAACACTTATGTTATGCTGATTTAACATCCTTGTGGGTCTTGTTCTAATAACCCTCTGTGGGGGAAAAAATTATTTTAACTCCTGCAGCCATTTTCTGCATAGCAGGATCCCAGAAACAGTAATGAGATGTATGACTGGTGAATCTGATTTTGATGGATGAACGCTACAATTACTTGGATTTAGAGCACACGGGCCAGTCGGCCCAACCAATCCATCCCAGTCTTCGTGGTCCACATGTGCTTCCTTCCAATATCCTTACTTCATCTCATCAACACATCAGTGTTGGTACAAGCATTAGGATAGCTCCATTCTCAGCTCTGAATTGTACCATAACATTCACTTGAATTCACGCTGGTCAGAGGGAGAACACCAGGATACCGACTCATCCAAAGGATGGAACCTCAGAAGGGGGGGGATTTATCCATTCCATTCCACCCAACCCATCCCTATCTGATTGTAATGTTAAAGCTCCTTTTATGCTGTGGAAGTCTGAACTCTATTGTGATCCAGGGTCTGTGTTAGAATTCAAATCAAACTCATGGGCTTAATTGAAACCCAGGTTTGGGGATGCAAAGGCTGAATCAGGCCATTGTTTTGAGATGGTTATAAATGAGTTGAGTTCCATTTTTATTCTATGAATTCCTGTGCTTTCAGCCTGTGGATGCTTTGGAAAATTTCATTCCGTTATTCCATCCAGTGATGACCAGAGCTACTAGCCTTCCTTAAATTGGTGTCTTTATGAGATATCAGAATCGTACAACCAGGACAATCACAATGTGAAAATATATGAGTATATATTTTGCTGAAGTGTTTGAAAACGGTGATGAGTTATCTAAAGATTAACATACAATTTTTTCTCATGTAGGACATGTCCAATTATCAGAGATCAAGACTCAATCAAGCTGAAGCCTGAGCTATGTGAAGAGCCTGGGGCTAGTTACTCTCATGAAGAAGGCTCAGTTGAGATTATTTAAGTTTTAAGATCCTTAAGGGAATAAATTAAACCCTCCGAGCATGTTCAAGATTGGCACAAAGTCTAAAAGCTGAAGCCATAAGCTCAGGCTTAGAATAGAAAGATGTACAAAGAGTTTGGACTTAATTAATTACTGTAGAGGCTGGAGAACTTGTGGAATGGATTGTCAAGGGAGACAGCAAAGGGAGAGTGTCTGAGAAGAGTGTAAGGTGAATTGAGGGCGGAAGCGATTGAGAGGGATAATTTCTTCGGATGAGTGAGATGGTCTGTGGAATATTGCCTCTTGCTGTCATATCCAATATTTGAATACACTATTGTAGTTACTCACACATGTATAGGCTGCTGGTTTTCACTCGTTATCATCTCCTGCAACCTTCCAGACTTGAAGCTTTTCTCTTTTATTACATTCAACCAGTGAGATTATTAAATTAGCAGCCACCTTCAGTGTTTCGCTACTTATAACCAATAATGATCCTATTCGTTTGAGTCAAAATCGAGCTCAGGTCTCAGAGCCATGATCCCACTGAATGATGGGACAGGCTCGAGGGGCTGAGTGGCCTCCTCCTATCCTTAGGTTCCAGAAGTGAAATATTTACACTGAAAATTTTCAGGCTCATCACAAAGAAAGAAAAAATAATTTTAAAGACAATGGTTTAAAAGTTTTTTTTTATTGAAGGTGACCCTCAAATCAATCAACAACAAAACAAAAATATTTTCCATTCCCAACCCCCTCAAAAAAAGGTAGAAAATGATTGTGACGTTATTTGGCATTCACATCAAGAACAAATCATGAAATGTATTTAAAGATGAGATAGAAAATTTCAACAAATAAAATAAGATATATGTTTTAATGAAATATATTAAATACATTTTTTAAACTGAGGATGAATATTTCATTTTGGAATATGCTTACAATCAATCTGAAATATATTAAGGAATTTATTTAATCTATCTTCTTCAAAGCATAGCATTTAGAGTACCATAGCATTTAGAATACCATTGAATAATGTATTTGGAAAGATGCAAGTGGTTTGAAAATTTATTTTGAGATATTCTGAATATAGATTCCTTCACCTATTGCTCCAGTGTTATTGAGAAAGACACAAGGGGCTTGAAGGATAGTTTATTTTCTTTATTTATTAAATGGAATTTGGCAAATGTCTCAACATTCTTAGACTATCCATGTGAAATGATTTCCCTGATGACGTGTTGAGTTTGAGAAATAGCTAAATGCTGTAAAGAGATGAGACTATAAGAAAGTTAACTGTCTTAGAGGGAATGGTCAAAGTACTTTCTTCATCTAACCTTTCTCGGGAAATGTGATACAGATTGTAGAGCTGGTCACACACAATATGTGCCATCCCATGGCTGAGCACAGCTGGGGCAGCAGTTGGTGAGGGGGAGAGGAAGGGGTTTAGAGGGAGAGAGGAAGACAACAATTAGCATCTGTTGCCTGAGCGACAGAACAGAAATCCAGAGGTCCCAGGTGGAACTGATAGGTCAGCCTTCAGGAGAGTAAGAGTAAATGAGAAAGTCAACCGGGATAGTCTCACACAAAGGATGAACAATGGATGGAATCAGACACCTGGAGGGCCATTGAAGTAAATAATATAAATAGATTAAAGAGACAAGTAATATGTTTCTGAGGGGAGAGGGAACTGGTGGAAAGAGGAAGTTGAGATTAACCATACGAAAACATAGAAACATAGAAAATAGGAGCAGGAGTAGGTCATTCAGCCCTTCGAGCCTGCTCCACCATTCAATAAGATCATGTCTGATCCTCTATCTCAACACATATTCCCACTCTCTCCCAATACCCTTTGACGCCTTTAGAGTCCAGAAATCTATCTAATTCCTTCTTAAATGTATTCAGTGACTTGTCCTCCACAGCCTCTGTGGTAGAGAATTCTACAAGTTCACCACCCTCTGAGTGAAGAAGTTTCTCCTCATCTCAGTCCTAAATGGTCTATCATTTCATGGTCTCTATTCCCTAAACGAACCCGCACATCAAGATTATTAATTAAACTCTTCTCATTGCACAATACCAAATCTAGGATAGCCTGTTCCCTGGTCGGTTCCTCAAAATACTGGTCTAAAAAACATCTCATACACACTCCAGAAATTCATTTGCCAAAGTATTATTGCTAATTGGTTTGCCCAATTTTTATGTAGATTAAAGTCACCCATGATTACTGTAGCACCCTTGTTACATACATCTCCAATTTCCTGTTTATTGCTGTTTCCTACCTTATCACTACTGTTTGGAGGCCTATAAACAACTTCCACTAATGTTTTCCGCCCTTTGTTGCTTCTTAGCTCCATCCAGACTGATTCTATATCTAGATTTTCTAAGCCAATATCCTCTCTCACTATCGCACCAATTTCATCCTTAACTAACAAAGCCACACCACCTCCTTTTCCTTTTTGCTTGTTCGTCCTAAATATCGAGTACCCTTGGATATTCAGTTCCCAGCCTTGGTCACCCTGCAGCCATGTTTCCATAATCGCAATCATATCGTACCAATTTACATCTATTTGCGCTGTTAATTCATCTACCTTATTGCAAATGCTCGGTGCATTCAGATACACGGTCTTTAGACTTGTCTTTTGAATATTTTTACACATCTTTTTTGTACTATGGCCCTATTTGCTGCCAGTCCTTGTTTCCTCTGCCTTCCACTTTTGCTTTCTACTTTTCTGTCTTTCATTCCTATCTTTGTTTCCCTTTCTTGTGTCTCCCCGCTCAGGTTCCCACCCCCCTGCCAATCTAGTTTAAACCCTACCCCACAGTACTGGCAAATACCCCTGCGAGGATATTGGTCCCGGTCCTGCTGGGGTGCAACCCATCCAGCTTTTACAGGTCCCACTTTCCCCAGAATTGGTCCCAATGCCTCAGGACTCTAAATCCCTCCCTTCGACACTATCTTTCCAACCAAACATTCATCTGGTCTATTCTCCTATTCCTGATCTCGCTAGCATGTGGCACTGGGAGTAATCCTGAGATTATTACCTTTAAGGTCCTGCTTTTAAATTTATTTCCTAGCTCCCTATATTCTGCTTTCAGGACCTCATCCTCTTTTTGCCCATGTCATTGGTACAGATATGGACCACAGCCCCTGGCTGTTCACTCTCCCCCTTCAGACTGTCCTGCAGCTGTTCAGCAATATCCTTCATCTTGGCATCAGGGAGGCAACATACAATCCTGGCTGCAGAAACGTCTATCTGTTCCCTTTATGACAGAATCCCCTTTCACTATTGCTCTCCCACTCTTCCCCCGAGCAGCTAAGCCACTCATGGTGCAGCAGGCTTTGCTCTTGCTGCGTTCTCCTGAGAAACTATCTCCCCCAGCAGTATCCAAAATGGAAAATCTGTTGGAGAGGGAGATGGACACAGGGGACTCCTGCATTACCTGCCTAGTGCTTTTACTCTATCTGGCAGTCACCTATTCCCTTTCTGTCTCTGCACTCTTTACCTGCAGTGTGACGACCTCACTGTACATGCTGTCCACAAAGATCTCATCCTTGTGGATGCTCCACAGTGACTCCAGGCGCAGCTCCAGCTTTGAAACATGGATTTTGGGTAGCTGCAGCTGGAGACACTTCCTGCACACATGGTTGCCCTGGACGCTGGAAGTGTCCCTGGCTTTCCGCATTGCAAAGATGGAGCATCTGCCTTGGCCGAGGTACCCTGCCATGACTTACCCATAAATTACTCCCTTTGCTTTAACTTCCTCTAGTTTAGAGAATATTAAGGACAGAAGAAATACTTACCAGTTCCTACTTACCAAGTCCACTGCTCTTCTTACTGAGGAAAGGTAGACAATGAAAAGATCACCTCCTTCCCACTTCATCAGAATCTCTCTCACCAAACTCCAATTGAAGCAATCTAATGCAGCCCAAAGCAGCAATCTAGTGCAGACATAAGCAGCACTGAAGATGGCTTGCTTTTATGCTGTCTGAATCTAGCTTCTGAAAACCTGTTTAAGTCAGTTAACTAATTTACTAGCTGCAGCTGGAAGCAGAGCCTGTATAACCCCTGTTTTAAAGCTGGACTAAGACTCACCTTCTCTCAACTGAAAGTGAAAGTTTCTGTTAGTTACTAAATTAAAGATTAGGCTTTAGATAGAAATTAACCTTTAGAAGTCCCTTTCTCACCAAATTTCAACTGAAGCACTCTAATGCAGCCCAAAGCAGCACTCCAGTGCACACAATATGATTTAGCTGGAATGCTCTGTTTTTGTTCCCAGAAATGAAGGAATTGCTAAATTCTGGAATCTGCAATCAAAATATTCTGGTGATCCAAGTGGCTCAGTTGGTAAGAGCACTTCAAAACAGAATGGTCACAGGTTCAATCCATGATCTGTGTTGAGTTGCTTGTTCTTGTGGGACAATGATAAACTGCCCACAATTGAATCCTGTGCTCCTGATGGGAAAAAAAGCAAATCAGCCAGGGTGCACCTTCGGTCTGTCCGCAAGCATTACCCAAACCTCCCTGTCACTTGCCATTTCAACACTCCACCCTGCTCTCATGCCCACATGCCCGTCCTTGGCTTGCTGCATTGTTCCAGTGAAGCTCAACGCAAACTGGAGGAACAGCACCTCATCTTCTGACTAGGCAATTTACAGCCTTCCAGACTGAACAATGAGTTCAACAATTTTAGATCATGAACTCTCTCCTCCATCCTCAACCCTTTTCCGATTCCGACCCCCCCCCCTTTTTTCCCAATAATTTATATAGATTTTTCTTTTCCCACTTACTTTCATTATTTTTAAATGTATTTCCATCCATTGTTTTATCTCTACCTTTTAGTCTTTTTAGATTCCTTCACCCCACCCCACCCCCACTAGGGCTATCTGTACCTTGCTTGTCCTTTCTACCCTTAATTAGCACATTCCTTAGATAATATCACCACCTTCAACACCTCTTTGTCCTTTTGTCTGTGACATCTTTTGGTTATCTCCACCTATCACTGGCCCTCTATCCAGCTCTACTTGTCCCACCCCCCCTTAAACCAGCTTATATTTCACCTCTCTTCTATTTTTACTTAGTCCTGTTGAAGGGTCATTCAGACTTGAAACGTTAACTGTGTTCCTCTCCGCAGATACTGCCAGACCTGCTGAGTTTTTCCAGGTATTTTTGTTTTTGTTTTGGATTTCCAGCATCCGCAGATTTTTGCTTTTATCTTAGGGTTCCCGCTCCTGATGGGTAGCCGGTAATACACGTTGGGAAGATTCAATGTGGGGGCTAGGTGAGCAAAGGGCAAGACTTGCTTGTGATGGCCCCAAAGGCAAATAGTTTACCAGCACTTGGGAGGGTCTAGATCAAGGATGCCAACTTTGTAGCCCCTCATCCCTGGTAATCCACTCTCTGAAGCTCAGGAAAGCAATCCAATTTATGCTCAAATTCCTCATTCTCTGAACTGCTATGTTTGAATTTTGTGGAGTTTTGGGAAGGGATTTACCTAGTGTTGCTGCCCTATCACGGATCCTCAAACAAAATACTGAGATTATCAGTATCACCAGCATGAGGTCTCTAGGAACTGGTGGGGATATACTTAAATGTTCTAGGTCATCCCTGGAGCTTCATGGCATTTACGTGACTCCCCATCCCACAAGAATATTGGCCATATTAGACAGGTAAGTGACATGCAGCCGAAGTCAGTGACGCTGTGCCACAGGGAAACACTGTCAGGAAAGGAGGTGGCAAAAACCAAGGGCACAAATAGAACTGGAAAGACAGCAGATTATGAGTTCAGTCACCTTAATTAATTTTTAAACAAGCTCCTGTAAATCGAGGTGAATGAGAATTTTTGCTTCACCCGATATTCCGCAAAGAATTTAAAAACCTAATTGTGCATGCTGTTAGTGTTTGAATCAACTACCTTTTTTTAATGGAAACTGGAGCAATATTCTTCTTTGGTTAGGCATTAATGTATAACTTATCTCATTAAAATATTGATGGATGCTTAATACTGCAACTGGTCCAAGTGCTGAGTGAACAAAGCATATTGTAATTGCCTAAAAAGTGAAATTCAGTGGTTAAGGTGTTGTTAGTGTTGATGGTGTCCTTGAATGCAGGGGGCCTTAGGTTATATGATTGTTGTAAATGTTTTGTGTAAATTTACTTTATTTTCTGTTAACTTGCAGTAACCATGGTAACATAAATATAGCATCTCCAGAAATGCAAACTGGGAGAGAGATTGAACATGCCAAGAGACAGCACCTCATGAATTCTTGTTTACTCAAAATTATAGGCCATTGAAGGAGAAATTTGCTGGTATTCATAAAATCACAAAAGTAATGCAGACAAGGAAAGCAACTGGCCCAATAACTCATCTGTTCATAAATGAAACAATCTATAGTCCTGTCAGCTCAGCTTCCAACTGAGATTAAACCACTTTTCACCTTTGTTATCCAACTGGGAGACAATTCCAGTTTCGATTTGCATGAAGTAATTCCTCGTCACAGCATTTCCCTAAAGTTACCACCAGCTAGTTTGAATTTATGACCTCTTGCTGTGGAGATAGCCTGGGCTTGAAATTTCAGGAATGGCGAGTTAATGAACAGCACTAACCAGATATTTTTCCCTTTGTTAATAATGACCTATTTACATCACATGGTTTGTCACAGTGTGATCAACAGCGAATCAGAGGCTTTGTTCACTGCCCAACCAATGATTGACCACCCAAATTTGCACAAAATAAAAACACAATGAAGTTCAGTCTGAGAGGACCGTAAGCTGCAGCTTCCAAAATCACATTAACCAACTTGATAAAGTTATCCACAATTTTTTTTTTAATTATTTATGAATCTGTAAAAACTCATCTTTAGTCTCCATGCATCCCCTTTTCTCATAGAAGTGTTGAGAAAGTTTTAAAGAAGAGATTACAAAGTCTGTTCCTCACTACAAAATTAGTCTGGATGTTGGAATGTCGAAGGACAAAGCCAATACTGAATTTACAGGCAGGATGTTCAGTGGGGCTTTGCAGGCAATGACATACTCAGTGAGTGGTAACTTGTCCTGTCGATGAAAGTCAATGTAACATGGATCATCACCTCGATAGCTCCTTACACCCAAGAGCAGCCAGCAGTCCAGCAGGAGTTTTGTGGGAGGGAAAAGTTAGGGAACCAGAGAACCGCCTTCTTGTACAGCACAAGTGGCAAGAAGGGAGTGCCACTGATTGAATCTATGGAGATCAATGTGGACAGATTGGACTACAATCTCCTTTCTAGCCTGGGGGAAAAGTTGAATAGATCTGTAGCATAGAGGTGGGAAGTGGGGAACACATAGAGGAACAGAAAGTAAGCAAAATTAAATGAATGAGACAAAACTAACAAAAGGATTCTGCTGAATTCCTCCCAGGTGGATGTGCTGCCTGGCTCGACTGGGAAGATGTT
The DNA here is from genome assembly GCA_026770705.1 of Isurus oxyrinchus. Classification (NCBI taxonomy): domain Eukaryota; kingdom Metazoa; phylum Chordata; class Chondrichthyes; order Lamniformes; family Lamnidae; genus Isurus; species Isurus oxyrinchus. Next base: position 23,027,112 of record JANJGN010000031.1, on the reverse strand, counting down.
GTGTTGGGTCTTTAATCCAAGTGGAATTATCTGGTCTCAAATAAAGTGATTGTCCCAGGATACAAATTCTGTAAGAGAGGGCATGGAGGATGGAGGGAGGGGGTGGCCCTCTACACAGATGAAGAATATATACTTCAGAAATGTACAATGGCCATGAAAACACATCCCAGAATAAACTGGCTTCTTAAGGATGAGGAAAGAATTCAGAATAAAACTGAATGACATGTTTCTTGCAAAAAAACCTGCTATATTATTATATCACCGATAATGAAATAGTGAAATTAAAGAGGCAGCCACACTACCTCCTCTGTAAGAAACAATAACAAAGTGATGCCTATTGACAATCAGGGAGTCCAACAAATCTGTCAGTGCAGAATTATATTAACATAAAAAAGCAATAGTAAAAAAATCAACACTGTTTCATTCACTGTGTCAGATGTATATAGGAATCACACACTTTATTACCATCTTTCTGAAGAATTCAGGTCATGATTGACCAATCAGTCAGGTGATATCAGTTTCCAGTGCATTCTGGGGAATAATTATAGTATTAAGAATTCTGATGTAATTCAGATGATCTTTCCTTCACGCTTTCCATTATCATGGATTGTGAAACCTGTTGCCTTTGACTGCCTAAATTTCAGTTAAAGAAATCTATTCAAATGTACATAAGACCATAAGATGTAGGAGCAGAAACAGGCCCATTTGGCCCAAGGAGTCCACTCCACCATTCAATGAGATCATGGCTGATCTGATAATCCTCAACACCACTTTGCTATCTTTTCCCCATACCCCTTGATTCCCTTACTGATTAAAAATCTATCACCTTGAGTATACTTAACAACCCAGCTTCTACAGCTTTCTGCAGTGAAGAATTCCACAAATTCACTACCCTCTGAGGGAAGAAAATTCATCCTCTTCTGTCTTAAAAAGGCAACCCCTTATCATAATCTGAGATCATGCCCTATGATCCAAGAATCTCCTACAAGGGGAAATAACCTCTCAGCATCTACCCTGTCAAGCCCCCTAAGAATCTTATATATTTCAATAAAGTTGCCTCTCATTCTTCTAAACTCCAATGAGTACAGACCCAACCGACTCAACCTCTTCTCCTAAGAAAATCTCTCCATACTTGGGATCAACCTCGTGAATCTTCTCTGGACTGCCTCCAATGCCAGTATATCTTTCCTTAGATAAGGAGACCAAAACTGTTCACAGTATTCTAGGTGTGGTCTAACTAGTGCCTTGTATAGTTTTAGCAAGACCTCCCTATTTTTATATTCCATTCCCTTTGAAATAAAGGCAAACATTCCATTTGCCTTACTTATTACCTGCTGAACTTGTATGCTAGCTTTTTGGGATTCATGCACGAGGATTCCCAAATCCCTCTGTGTTGTAGCTTTCTATTAGCAACATAAGTGGCATTTGCAGTCAAATTTTGCGAGGTAAAAAAGTCAAAATGCTACATCTGCAGCTGCAGAGGCAAAATGGGCTTTGATTTATAAAATGCAGAATTTAAACAGATGGTCTATTTATCATTGCTACAATAAAAGGTAGTCATCTATGTTTTTTGTCCAGTTAAATCTGAGGATTTTATGTGTGCAATCCCACAATGACAGCAATTAAACGCATATCATGTTACTTTTAAAGAGATAAAAATAATGGACTTTCTGCCCTGCTGAGTTTACAACACCTCTGGCAAACTGTCACTGAAAATCAGATCAATCCTGAACTGCTCCAATACAGGAATATGATCAACAATCCTTATCTGCAGTCACCACCACAACATTGCCCATTTAGCACCTACTAACAACCACTGAGAGCAGAATTAATCACAATATTCTGGATTCAATTCAAAGTATATCTCAGCGAGAAAAGGACTAGGAAACCAAAATGTGCTTCAATGTCCACTCACCAGAAATCCCAATTTGCAGTGGAGGTGAAAAGTCTTTGTGCCTGAGTCCAGGGACTTGCATTCATTGTGGTAATCCTTCCTGAATTGGGTTTGACCTGTCTTCTCACATACTAAAAAAAGATAGTCAGGTATCAGAGTTATACAGGAATCAATGGAACTGCATTCGATTTCGGGATGGGTGAGTTAACAGAGATGGAGAGAAAATTTGGAATAGTGAGAAAAGTGAGCACAGTATTAAAGTTTAGTACTCACTTTAAATAACACTTAGAGCTAGAAATTGGATAGTTCCTTTATTGGCGTGCAGCAGTCACAATTCGCTGGGGAAAGATAGAGAATCGGTGGTGAGAAGACGGGATGTTGTGATAGGAGCCAAGAATGATTGTTTTGATGTTTCCAATGTTTAAATGAGGGAGACGGCAGCTTATCTGAGGCTGAATGTGGAGAGCTTGAAAGAGATGGTGGAGTATTTCCAGCATTTTCGGTTTTTATTTCAGATTTCCAATATCTTGCTTTTAAGTGTCTCGTAAATAACTTTGCTAGCCATTTTTTTGTAGATTCACTGAAAGCTTCACCACTTAGAACCAGTGAAAAGTTACAATGCAGAAAGAGACTATTCAGCCCATCATATCTGTGCTGGTCAAAAAGAGAAAAAAGAAACTAGCCACTCATTTTAATCCCACTTTCCAGCACCTGGTCCATAGCTTTGCAGGTTACAGCGCTTCAGATGCAGATCGAGGTACCTTTTAAATGAGTTTTGAGTGTTTCAGCCTCAACTACCAACTCAGGCATTGAATTTCAGACATTCACCACCCTCTGGGTGAAAAAGGTTTTCCTCATGTCCCCTCTAATCTCTCTACCAATCACCTTAAAACTATGATAATTCCTGATAATTAACCCCTTAGCTAGGGGAAACAAGTCTTTCCTGTCTATCCTATCCAGGCCCCTCATAATTTTATACACCTCAATTGGATCCCTCCTTAGCCTCCTCTGTTCTAAGGAAAACAACCCTAGCCTAACCAATCTCTCCACATAGCTGCAATTTTCAAGCCCTGGCAACATTCTTGTAAATCTCCTCTGCTCGCTCTCCAAAGCAAGTATGCCCTTCCTGTAATGTGGTGACCAGAACTATGTACACAAAATTCCAGCTGTGACCTACCCAGCATTTTGTACCATTCCATAATTACATCCCTTCTTTCGTATTCAATACCTCACCCAATAAAGGAAAGCATTCCATATGCTTTCTTGACGACCTTGTCCAACTGTTCTGCCACCTTCAAGGACCTGTGGACATGCACTCCAAGGTCTCTCACTTCCTCAACTCCTCTCAATAACTTGCCGTTAATTGAGTATTTCCTTGCTTTGTTTGCCCTCCACAAATGCATTATTACCTCACACTTTTCTGGATTGGATTCCATTTTGCCATATTTCTGCCCACTCAACCAAACCATTGATATCATTCTGGAGTTGACAGTTATCCTCTTCACTATCAACTACACGGCCAACTTTTGTGTTGTCTGCAAATTTACCAATCCTGCCTCCAACATTTAAGTCTAACTCATTAATATATACAACAAACAGCAAGGGCCCCAACACTGAGCCCTGTGGAGCACCGCTGGAAACCGTTTTCCATTCGCAAACCATCATCGGCCATTACCCTTTGTTTCCTGTCACTGAGTCAATTTTGGATCCAGGCTGCCACCTTCCCCTGTATCCCATGGGATCTCACTTTCCTGACCAGTTTGCCATGTGGGACCCATGTCAAATGCCTTACTAAAATCCATGTAGACATCAATCCTCCTTGTTACTTCCTCAAGAAATTCTATTAAGCTAGTAAGATACAATCTTCCCCTAACAAAACCATGCTGCCTATCCCTGATCAATCTGTGCCTTTCTAAGTGACACTTTATCCTGTCTCTCAGTTGTTTCCAATAATTTGCCCACCACCAAAGTCAGACTGACCAGCCTATAATTTTATGGCCTATCCTCTTGCACACTTTTTAAATAATTGTGCAACATTTGCAGACCTCCAATCCTCTGGGACCTCACCTATATTTAGTGAGGATTGGCAAATGATCCTCAGAGCATCTGCTATTTCTTCCCTGGCTTCCTTCAACAGCCTGGGATAAAATCCATCTGGCCCCGATGATTTATCCACCTTCAAGGATGCCCTCCAGTGCTTCCTCTCTCATTTTGCTTATTGTATCTAGTATTTCACATTCCTCCTCTTTAACTAGAATGCCTGCATCATCCCTCTCCTTAGTGAAGACAGAGACAAAGTGCTCATTGAGAGCCCTGCCCACGTCTTCCACATCAACTAACAAGTTACCATGTACATCTCTGATAGGCCCTACTTTTTCCTTAGTTATTCTCTTGTTCTTAATGTACTGGTAAAACATCTTATTCCACCCCTGTACTTTCCATGGGATGTGGGCATCGCTGGCTAGGCCAGCATTTATTGCCCATCCCTAATTGCCCTTGTTCAGAGGGCATTTAAGAGTCAACCATATTGTGTGGGTCTGGAGTCACATGTAGACCAGACCAAGTAAGAATGGCAGATTTCCTTCCCTAAAGGACATTAGTGACCCAGGTGGGTTTTTACGACAATTGCCAATGGTTTCGTGGTCAACATCAGGCTTTTAATTCCAGATTTTTTTCTACAGTATTAAGTTTTTTGTAACTATCATAAGCTTTCTTTTTCTGTTTCACCTTGGCCTGTATGCTTCTGGGTAGCCAGGTGCTCTAGGTTTGACAGCATTACCCTTTTTCTTTGTCTACACTGTGCCCGGAGAATCTTGCCTTTGAATTTCTCCCATTGATTTGAAACAGTTTTTCCGTCTAAAGCTGTATCCAGTCCACTCTCGCCAGCTCACTGCTCAGCTTTGTAAAATTTGTCTTCCCACAATTTAGAACTTTTACTCCTGTTCTATCTTTGTCCTTTTCCATAATAATGCTAAATCTAGCTATATTATGGTCACTATCTCCAAAATGGTCCCCCACTGCACCTTCATCCACTCGCCCAGCTTCATTTCCTAATACTAAGGGCAGCACTTTTCGTGCCTGCTGGCATTGGGTGTGCTCGGTGATGTGAGCAAACAATACAGCGCGATCGGTTTCACGATGGCATGAAACCAGTTCACGATCATGCGCTTAGGCCACCGACAGCAGGCTGCATTTCCCGCCATCGCATGTCAGGAACCTCATTGTAATACATCTGCATTAGGCCAGTCTGCTGGAATCGTCCTCCAGTCTGCTGGATCGTCTGTTCACATCAGCGGGAAAGCACGCTGATGTGTTTCACAACAGCACATGAAAGGCGTGCCCGTGGTGGGCTGCATTTTGAGGGGAACTTGGAGGTGAGTACACAGCAACAATGTGCAGCACTTGCCAGGGCTGCCTACTGGACTTCGAGCTTGAGCAGCGTTGCGGGAGGACAAGGGCAGCCCTGCCGCTGAATATAGCGCACAAACATTAATGGTGGGTGGTAGGGTGGGCGAACAAAGCAGCCACACATTATGGAAACCTGTATGAAGTGACCATTCCTGTGCAGCTGAGACAGTTCAAACGCAGTCACATTCATATGATTGGAGTTGGGCCTCTAGCTTATCTGCCCACTCAAGGAACGCAGAGGCATCAAAGTACCACCAAGTGCTCCAAAGCTTTTCACTCCCTAGGTACAGATTGCAAAGTCATGAGCATTTTAGTGGATTGCAGAACAGTTGGACGACTGCGCACATTGTACAATCTCCTTGTTAAAGCTGGCCATGGGGCAGTCACTGGTGGAGGTGCTCACAGCCCCTTGCAATATCAGCATTCTGGTTTGGACCAGTCTCCCCCATGGTTCAAGCTAACAGTGCAGCCATGCAGTGCGGGTTGGCAGAATGTCTGTGCCTGAGCTGAGAGCACAGCATACAGTCCAGTGGGCAAAGCTGCAGGCAATCGGTCAGGTGGAGTGGGGCGGAGGTGGGTGGGGTTTCAGGCAGCCATGCAGCGCAATAATCACTGGCCATCCAAGTGGTGGCCAGCACTCTCCGGGATGCATGAAGGGGCCTTCACACTTTACCAGGACAGGTTGTTAGTATACCCATGAACCATGTATCTCTCTCTTTCATCCTGCAGGAGGAGTACATCATGATCATGGAGCCTGGTACACTAGCTGTATGCCCGATGGCCTACAGAGAGCAAAGACAACAGAGAAGAGAGCGACCGAGGCCCCTGGCTGCGCAGAGGGAGGAGCAGCAGCCTCTGGAAGAAGGGATGGCATGGGCGCCGCCAAAGAGCCATAGTGAGCCGTTGCTGTTCGGTGCCTAGCAACACCCAGTGTCTATGGACACCGCCTTTCATTCCTTCTGATGACCGAGAACCAGTGTCATTGAAGACTGTGCAAGTCTAGGGACCTGGTCGGTCACATATACCAGCCACTGCAGGATTTGGCACCACGGAACATGGAAGGCTATCACTGCCAGTAGCCAAGAAAGTTAGCGCGGCACTCAATTTCTACACCATTGGCTGCTCTCAGGGCTCCACAGGTGACCTCTGTGGGATCTCACAATCCTCCACCAACAAACGCATTCATGAGGTGATGGATGCCATCTTTGCAAGGGCACATGACTTTGTGCATTTTGCCTGGGACCAGGACAGCCAGGATGCAAGAACGATTGGATTCAGCCAGATCTCAGGTTTCTCACAGGTGCAGGGTGCCATCGACTGCACTCACATGGCGTTGAGGTCTCTGTCAGAACACACGGTGAACTACATCAACCGCAAGGGGTTCCACTAGCTGAATGTGCAGTTGGTGTATGACCACCAGAAATGCATCCTGCAGGTGTGCACACAGTTTCCAGGGAGTGTGCACGACTCCTACATCCTCTGTCAGTCACATATCCCTGACGTCTTCCAGGATCTACAGAAGCTGCAGGGATGGCTCCTTGGAAACAAGGGCTACCCACAAAAGACGAGGCTGATGACACCCGTGCAGCGGCCTCAGGCTGCAACAGAGCGACGAGATAATGTGGCTCAGGCTGCAATCCGCAACTTGGTTGAGCAGACCATCGGGATGCTGAAGATGAGGTTCCGGTGCTTGGACCGAACTGGTGGAGCCCTGCAATACAATCCGCAGAGGGTGTCACACATCGTCGTTGTCTGCTGCGCCCTTTACAACCTGGCGCTGCAACAGGGTGGAAGTGGCTGAGGAGGAGCCGAGGAGCTGGAGGTCTTCTCCGATGAGGAGGATGGTGACAGGGATGAGGGTAAGGAGGTCTTCAAAAGGCAACGATGACGGGGATGAGGCCCTTGCACTGGCTAGACGAGGCAGGCGATCTTGGGAGGCCCTCATTGCTGCTAGATTTGTGGAGGATGATGACGACATGCAGTGAGGTGACCCCATAGATCCACACATTGCATCTGTGAATGTGTGACTCCTGTTTGACTTATGGCAGCAGACATACCCTCTGTGAGAATGCTCCCATCATGGAGACACAGTAGAGACCCTAATAGTCCCTCAATTGCAGGAGGAGGATGATGAAATGCAGTAAGGACACTCCATATATCTTCACATAGTCTCTGATAATCTCTGATTCCAGTCTGGCCGAGGGCAGCTCGCTGGGTGATCAGGGTCACATCATAGAGATGCAGCCATGAAACTTTAGAAGCATCTGATCCTATGTCCGCCTTCAGCATCTGAATCCTTCAGGAGCACAGTTTCACTGGTCACGGATAATGAAGAGATGGGGGCCAGCCCCACCTTAATGGTGCTGAGAGCACACAGAGAGAATAACAGAATTCTGTGACGCCTGCCCACCATATTCTCACAGCAATGACAAGCACCATCGAGATGCAGGTATCAGTAATGTGTCCAGGGAGTGTGAGGTCACAGGAAGAGAAGAGTCAGATGGGCTGAATACTCCCGGAGTCACCTGGTTGGATGGGCCCGGAGTGTGCACCTGCTGATCCAACTCCCTATAGGTGCCTGAGGGCCCCAGGCTGACTCCTTGAGGAGAAGGGGTAGCTGGAGTGAGATTGAGCTGCCCAGCACCCCTGTTAGGCAAGGGAATCAAAGGTTATCAGGGTTATTTAGGAATGTGGAAATCAAAACACAAGATCAGCATGATCTTGTCAAATGGCAGAGCAGGCTCGAGGGGCCGAATGGTCTACTCCTGATCCTATTTCTTATGTTCTCCATGGTGGCTGCCATCCTACCAATGTTGACCTCGGTGCTTTGGCATGTCAGTGCTATCACCTCAGAGTGAAAACTGACAGACCCCTCCATCTTGCCTTGCAATCCGAGGAGTGCAGCAGACATCCCATCCTGATGTTCCTGAGCTTGCCTTTGCAGCTCAGGCAACAGTGACAGGACCGAGTCCAGAGGCTCATCATCTGACTTGGACTCAGCAAATTTCTGGCCTCCAGCAGCCCTCCAAGTGCTGGAAACGTGGGACATCCCTGCCACCACCTGCTGTGGATCAGACTGTACAATGTGCTCACCAGATTGTGATCCTGAGGCTAATCTTCAGAGGTTTCTTCGGAGCTTGATTGGAGGCTCTGGGTCATGGACTCAGTCGGCTATTTCCCAGATGTGCCTGCGGAAGCAAGGGGAGATAATTAGTGCATGGCAGTGGCCTGTGAAACAGGACACATCACTCACAGCATGGTTGTCTGCACTGCTGGACCCTCACTTGGTAGAGCACTGCCGACCTCACTGTTAGCACAGTATCGGGCTAGATCCTCACCGGCCAGCTGGATGGCTCGGTTTTCAAAGTCCATGAGGGCCTTGATTTCACGCATTCCTCCACCAGTAAGCCAACTCTCCCTCTTGTTGTGTGCCAGCTTGTCCTTCATGAATAGAGATGGAGAGAGTGTAAGCAGGATACCTTCCCAGGCCAGATGATAAGTATGCCCAGCATGTGTGGGTGGTGAGTGGTCCCAAGACGGGATGAGAACAATGACGGTGAGTATTAGAGAGTGAATGGTGATGTCCCTTGAACTGGCAGTGAGTGAGATCCCTGTGGATGTGTGATGGGCTTGTCAGTGTGTGACTTCAAAGTGATGAGAAGAGTGACTACCCTTGGCAGAACAGAGGAGATCATTCATCCTCTTGCGGCACTGGATGACTGTCCCTCTTTTGAAGGACATTGGCGCTGACCACTGCTGCCAACCCCTCCACCAAGCCTGGTTGGTCATGCCGCTGCCCATTCTGTGGACAAAGCGGGGTAAAGAACATCCCAGCAGGACTCCACGATATTCCAATGACGGGTCACTAAACCTGGGGGGCTGCAGTCTTTTTGTCTTTTGTAGACATCTTCCCTGCAGCAGTCGTGGGCTGAAAGCACTGAAATGTGTGCACACAGCTGAACTTTTAAGTATGGCGCCCGGCACGATGAGGCAGCAGGGTGTTGCCGGGCAGACTGGAAACGGTGTGCGCATAAATAATGTGGGGGGTTTGGGATGATACAACATGAAAATCTGCCATCATGCCCGGCGGGTACAACGTAATTTTACCCACCTGCAACCGCACTTATTGCAAATCTGGGACGATTCTGCCCTAAATCTAGAATTACAACCCCCTCTCACTGGGTTTGTTACGTGCTGGCTAAAAAGTTCTCTTGACTGCAGTTCACGAATTTTCTCTGTGCCCTTCACACTGTTCGTATCCCAATTGATATTACGATAGTTGAAGACCCCAATGATTACTGCCCTACTGTTTTTGCACTCAGAAATCTGTCTACACATTTGCTCTTCTATCTCCCTTCCATTATTTAGGGATCTATAGTACACTCCTAGCAGTGTGGCTGCCCCTTTTTTATTTCTGAGCTCAACCCATATGGCCTCATTTGATGCTTCATCTAGTATATCATCCCTCCTCACAGCTATAATTGATTCTTAAACCAAAAATGCTACACCCCCACCTTTTTTATCCTCCTTCCCTATCCTGCCTGAAAACTCTATATCCAGGGATGTTGAGCTGCCATTTTTGACCCTCCTTAAGCCACGTTTCCGTTATAGCAATGATATCATGCTACCATGTGTCTATCTGTGCTCTCAGCTCATTGGCTTTAAATACTATGCTCCTCGCATTTACATATATACCTTTTAACACTGCCAAATTCCTGTGCTGTACACTTTTTAACCTGTGCTGCTTCTGTCTTTCAGAATCACTCACTAATTCTCCATCTCTTGTTCCCTGCTCTGAATCTGCCCTCAGCTTCGCATCCCACATCCAATCTAGTTTAAAAACTCCCTGCATCCTGAACAGCACTGGCAAATCTCCCTGCAAGGATATTCGTCTCAGTCCTATTCAGGTGTAGACCGTCAGGCTTGTACAGGTCCCACCTCCCCCACAACCGGTCCTCTCACACTCTCCTCTAGGTGCTGCTGACTGCCTGTCCCAGGGTCCTCCTCTCACACTCTACTCTAGGTGCTGCTGACTGCCTGTCCCAGGGGCCTCCTCACACACTCTCCTCTAGGTGCTGCTGACTGCCTGTCCAAGGGGCCTCCTCTCACACTCTCTTCTAGGTGCTGCTGACTGCCTGTCCCAGGATCCTCCTCTCAAAACTCTCCTCTGGGTACTGCTGACTGCCTGTCCCAGGGGCCTCCTCTCACACTCTACTCTAGGTGCTGCTGACTGCCTGTCCCAGGGGCCTCCTCTCACACTCTCCTCTAGGTGCTGCTGACTGCCTGTACCAGGGATCTCCTCTCACACTCTACTCTAGGTGCTGCTGACCGCCTGTCCCAGGGTCCTCCTCTCACATTCTTCTCTAGGGGCTGCTGAATGCCTGTCCCAGGGTCCTCCTCTCACACTCTCCTCTAGGTGCTGCTGAATGCCTGTCCCAGGGTCCTCCTCTTATACTCTACTCTAGATGCTGCTGACTGCCTGTCCCAGTGTCCTCCTCTCGCACTCTTCTCTAGGTGCTGCTGGCTGCCAGTCCCAGGGTCCTCCCCTCACACTCTCCTCTAGGTGCTGCTGACTGCCAGTCCCAGGATCTTCCTCTCACACTCTCCTCTAGGTGCTGCTGGCTGCCTGTCCCAGGGTCCTCCTCTCACACTCTCCTGTTGGTGCTACTTGTTGTGGTAGAGTTTGAACTCACAACCTCTAAGTTCTCTACCACTACACACCGATACCGCAACTTCATGTGTCCACTTCCCTAACAGAGACATTTAACTGTTTATCTTAAACTGGCTGATGCTTCCATTAAAATAGCAGAAGGAGTAAGGTTAGAAAAATGCATTAAGCTTTTGATGAATATAATTACGAATATGCAGTTTTACCTTCCACTGAAGAGGAAAGCACGGTTAATATTTCTATAACCTCCAAGGATCTATCTCCAGAGGAAGCAGACAGTAAACACAGAGTCAAATATAGGCTCAAAATGTTCAAAGATGAAAAATTTTAAGTATTTATGAATTCTTTATTCCAGAAAGAGGTGAATGGTCCTTCTCCAGAGGAACTCATGTTAATCTAGAAGCATAGCTTTGAATTTACCCCAGCTCTCGTGTGCTTTGATATTGAATTCATTGTTTGGTGTGTGTTAGTGCCAAGATTAAATGTCTGTGTAAAATTGGGGTCAACCACGGCTTTAGGGAGAAATCGCTCAAGTCTCTTTGATATCTGCTGCTTCTTTCAATTTAGATAACTAGCTGAGACAGCAAGGTTTGATAAAGCCCTTCATATTTGATGCCTTTTTCCCTCTAGTGCACTGCAAATGTGGTGTACGTTAATGTGGAAGGAGTTTGAGAAACTGTAACGATCTAATGAGACAGACTAGGGTGAGCCAGTTCAATCATCATCACAGCAAATCTAGGTTCTGTTCAGCTGGTGGCATTCTCACCTCTGACTTAAGAAGATTCAAATCCCACTCAAGGACAAAAATCTAGGCTGACACTCTGAGGAAGTGTTGCACTGACAGAGGTGCTACCTGTTAGGTGAAATGCTAAGCTGAGGCCCTTGCTGCCCCCTCAGGTGGACACAAAGATCCCATGATACTGTTTCAAAGAAGAGCAGGGGAGTGATGACCTGTAAGTATTTATCCTTTAACCAAGATCACTAAACCAGATTACCTGGTGATTAGCACATGGCTGTTTCTGGGATATTACTGCTGCATTTGCTACCTTATAGTATGGGCTACACTTTAAATTGTACATCAGTTGTTGTAAAGTGCACTTGGACATCCTGAAGTGGTGAAAGGCGCTATGGAAATGCAAGTTTTTTTTAATTTAAAAATTAATTTAATTTAATTTATCAATTAAAACAATGAAATATCCTCTCCCTGGTGAAATAAGAGTTTGGTGCAGTTACTAATTCCTAATGAGCACAGGCATGAAGCATGCGGTTCTAAGCTACATAACTCACAGAGGTTAAATTGGCAATCTTCCACATAGTGGCTGATGTGAACCGTGCCAGATTTCACATTCCAAAATCAGAAGGGAGGCTTCAATGGAGATGATCCTTCAGCCCATTGGATTCCATCTTTCCAGAACATCAACCCAACTGCAGTCTCTCCATTGCAGCATCCATCCTGCCAGCCAGCCAGCTGTCCATCAACCACTGTATATTTCATAAACACATCTTCCCTCAATTTATTGCCCTGAATCTATGCCCTCTTCCGCTGCTGCCCTGCTGTAACTAACAACCTTGTTTTGACTTGATGTCACCTGCACCTTGGACATCTCTGCATCCCCTCAGAGACATTCCTCCATGAAGCTGTAGATCTTTAGTATATCAGATGCTACCATCACTTTCTCAAAGACTATGACTAGTAGCTTGCTTCTCTTCTGTACTGTCCCTACAGAACACCTTGTGAACAGCAACTAAATGGATACTGTAGCTGTGGTCTTAGCAGCCCTGCACCATGTCATTTCAGTGATGTGTTTCAGTGGTGAAACACCTACTTTGGATGTTTTGTTCTATTGCAGTTCATCTACCATTCTGACTCGTTTACTTTCAACATTCTCCCTAATAAGAACAAGAAGATTCTGGAGATATTCAGTAAGTCCAGCAACATCTATGGAGCGATAACAGTTATTACTGTTTCAGGTCAGTGACCTTTCATCAGAACCCTCTTTTTAATGCATCTAATTGCAATTTAGTAAATCAAGAATATGAACTTTAAGTAGTTGAGGGCACCAGGGGTCTTAATTGGCTGAGGCTTTATTCTTTGCTCTGTGTAATCAGTTATGCCAATGTAATCACTGGCTTCTCTGGCCTGACAGATAATATTTCCAAATAAAATATCCAAGTAATGTCACATATCACGCTTCTGAATAAGCGTGTGGAATAAAAATCCCTAAAGCTTACCTGTAGACTATGAATACTGAAGAGAACAGTGTAACGGATAGGACAGAATCATCCCAGATTTGCACTAAGTGCGGAAACGGGCGAGTAAAACACTGTATCATCCCAATCCCGCAGCATTAATTATGCATGCCCAGGAAACACGCCGTTTGTATGTCAGGCGGGCTCTCATTCACCTGCCATGCTATCACCTCGCAGCTTCATCACACAGGGCACCACATTTAAAATGCAACCCCGCGCACACCTCTCAGAGCTTCAACCACGGCTGCTGCAAAGAAGACATGGCCCTGAAAAGCAAAAAGACTGCAGCCCCCAGGTTCAAAGATGCATCCCTCGAGCCCCTTTTGGACACAGTGGAGGCTCGCTGTGATGTCCTCCACACCCACTCTGGCCGCAGGATGGGTAGCAACCTCATTAATCTGGCTTGGGAGACAACGGCAGTGGTGGTCAGCGCCAACACCCTGCAGAGGAGGACAACCACCCAGTACCACAAGAGGATGAATGATTTCCTCTGTTCCACCAGGGTAAGTCACTCTTCTCATCACTCTCAGCTCACACTCACAAACCTATCGCACATCCACAGGGCCCTCGCTCACTGCCAGTTCAATGGACATCACCATTCACTCTCTGACACTCACTGTCATTGTCCTTATCCCATCCATGGGACCACTCACCACCCGCACATGCTAGGCATACTTATCATCCTGCGTCCTGTTTACACTCTCTCCAACTCTATTTAAGCAGGACAAGCTAACACACAAGACAGAGAGGTCTCTTTCCTGTGGAGGATTGCCTGAAATCAAGGTCCTCACAGACTTTGAAAACAGAGCCATCCAGCTGGCCGGCGAGGATCTGGACTATTCCTGTGCTGACGGTGAGGTTGGCGCTGCTCTACCAAGTGAGGATCCAGCAGTGCAACATTCATCTGACAACCATGTTGTGAGTGATGTGTCCTGTTTCACAGGCCACTGTCATGCACTAGTTATCTCTCCTTGCTTCCGCAAGCACATCTGGGAAACAGCCGATAGAGTCGTCGACCCAGGGCCTCCAATTAAGCCCTGAAGAAACCTCTGAAGAAGAATCTGAAGGCTCCCTCCCTGAAGTCTCGTCACAGCGCTCAGCACACCCTTCACCAGCGCAGAGACACAGACCTAGCCTTGGGATCACAATCTGGTGAGCACATCACACTTTCTGATCCACAGCAGGGGACGGCAGGGGCTTTGTAGGCGTTCGGCACTTGGAGGGCTGCTGGAGGCCAGAAATTTGCTGAGTCTGAGTCAGATGAAGAGTCTCCGGACTCGGTCATTTCACAGTTTCTGGAGTTGCAAAGGCAAGCTCAGGAACATCAAGAAGGGATGTCCACTGCACTCCTCAGATTACAAGGCATGATGGAGGAGTCTGTCCACCTTCAGGCTGATGCTTGGCCTAAATAGCTAAGTGGTTATGGTACTGGGTTTGTAACCCCAAGATCAAGAGTTCAAATCTCACAATGGCAAACCATGAAACAATGTAACTTCATCTGAAACAGATGGAAATGGGTTTGTACTCGAAAGAGTTACATTACTTTGCTTGGCCTAAATAGACAAGTGGTTATGGTACTGGGTTTGTAACCCCAAGATCAAGAGCTCAGGCTGATGTGATGGAGATGGCATGCCAATATTGATAGATATAGGTCAATACTGATAGGATGGCAGCTGCCATAGAGACCTTGGTCCAGGACATCGCTCCTGCACTGCTGCGCTGGCTGAACTCTATTGCTGATGCCATAGTTGGCTCCCAACAATGTGTAAGCATGAGGGTTGTGGGGCAGCTCAAGCTCACTCCAGCTACTCGGTCTCCTCAAAGAGTCACCAGGGGCCCTGGGGCATTCAAACAGAGGAGGTTCAGCAGGTGAACATCCTGAGACCATCCATCAGGTGACTCAGGGAGTGCCCAGCCCACCCGAATACTCTCTCCTTTAACCCCAGCAGCTCCAGCGTGCTCGGTGGGCACCGCGGTGACTGGGGTGCTTTATTGACCCCTTTAATCACATTTTGGTTTGAAGTTGTAAGTTTCCTTTAAATTTTGTCTTTAGTTTTACAGCTGACCTGAATTAGGGGCTGTGCTTGATTTGTCCTCATTTTGTTGATTTGGTTTAATTGGTTTCACCAGAAAGATACCCAGCAGCTCCAGTTACACAGGTCAAGGTGGGTGTTACTGCCACATAGCAGGTCCTAGAAAGCAGGCCGGGGCCCTCTAGAGGATGGCCATCAAGGAGGAGAGTGCAAGAGGAGGATCCTGGGACAGGCAGTCAGCAGCAACTAGAGGAGAATGTGAGAGGAGGACCCTGGGACAGGCAGTCAGCAGCACCTAAAAGATCTAGTCTATCTAGAGGATCTAGCATCTAGTCTATACTCAAGTAGGAGTAACGGTAAAATATTCTATTTAGTTAAGATATGTCTGGGAGCTCAGTCCCGTGATTTGCACATCCTGCGCTATGTGGGAAATCCTAGACGCTCCTAGGCGGTCTGGATGACCATGTGAGCAGGAGGTGCCTCTGACTGTAGCAACTCAAGCTCTGGGTTTTGGAGCTTGAGTGGCAACTGGGTGCACTATGGTGCATTCACGAAACTGAGAGGTTCGTGGATAGCATGTTTCAGGACGTGGTCACCCCGTAGCTTAAGAAAGTGCAGGCAGAGAGGGGACGGGTGACTGCCAGACAGAAGGAGGGGACCTGGCAGGTAGTGAGGGAATCCTCCGAGAGCATCTCACGAGCAAACTGTTTTTCAGCCTTGGAAAACGGTGAGAGTGATGGTTCCTCTGTGGAGGCCAACAGAGCAAAGGCCATGGCACTGTGGGCGGTCCAGCTTCTCAGGGGAGGAGGAAGAAGTGTGGAAGGGCAAGATTGGTAGGGGATTCATTAGTGAGGTGAGTAGACACCATAGATGTGATTCCAGGATGGTATGTCAAACTAATTGGGGAATCCTGAAAAGTAGTTCAGAGGAGGGAGAAGCTGAGATGGAATGAGAAATTAAAACACTAGTAAGTGAGTTTGGAAGGCAGAGGAAACATAGGATAGATAAGAAAGAAGTGAGATTAGCAAGACTAAATGGAATATATTTTAATGCAAGGAGCTTGAGGAATAAGACAGATGAGCTGAGGGCACAGATAGGCACGTGGGAGTATGATATCATAGCTATGACTGAGACTTGGCTAAAAGGGCAGGATAGGCAGCTCGACTTTCCTGGTTATAGGGTATTTGGACGGGATAGAGGGGGATACAAGAGGAGTGGGGGTTGCAATATTGATCAAGGACAGTGAGCAGGGATGATATCTTGGAAGGATGATCAAATGAGGCCATATGGGTGAAAGTAAAAAACACAAAAGGGGTAAACACGCTGTTAGGTGTGTACTATAGCCCCCCAAACAGTCAGGGAGAGATAGAGGATCAAATATGTCATCACATTTCAGAGGAGTGTAAAGATAATAAGGCAGTAATTGTAGGGGTTTTAACTATCCAAATACTAACTGGGATAGTTTTAGTGTGCAAGGTAGGGAGGGAGCAAAATTCTTAAGTTGCACCAGGAGAACTGCTTTAGCCAGTACGTAGAAAGCCTAAAAAGGGAGGGGGCAGTTCTGGACCTAATATTCAGAAATGAGCCCAGGTAGGTGGAAGGTGTATCAGTCGGGGGGCATTTTGGAGACAGTGATCATAACTCAGATTTAGGATAGTTATGGAAAATGATAAGTTTGGGCTGGGAACAAAAGTTCTAAACTGGGAAAGGCTAATTTTACTAAGCTGAGATACGATTTGGCCCAAGTGGACTGGGAGCAGCAATTTGCAGATAAAATTGTGTCAGAGCAGCGGGAGGCATTCAAGGAGTTAATAGCGAGAGTACATGGCAAATATGTTCCTGACAAGGTGGGGGGAGAACCAAGTCCAGAGACCCCTGCATGTCAAGGGACATAAAGGTTAGGATTAAGAAAAAAAAGAGAAGCTTACAGCAGATACCCAGGCTCAATAAGGCAGAATCCCTAGATGAGTATAAAAAGGAACTTAAGAAGGAAATTAGGAAAGCTAAGAGAGTGCATGAGAAAGCATTGTTGGATAGAATAAAGGAAATCCCAAAAGGGCTTTTTAAATATATAAAGAGCAAGAGAATAACAAGGGAAAGAGTAGGGCCAATTACGGACCATAGAGGTAATCTGTGTGTGGACCCAAAAGACATGGGTACAGTCCTCAATGAATACTTTGCATCAGTCTTCACAATGGAAAAAGACAATGCAGGTATAGACATCAGGGTGGAGGACTGTGAAATATTAGAGGAAATTAACATAGAGAGAGAGGAGATAATAATGGGTTTAGGGGCCTTAAAAGTGGATAAATTCACAGGCTCCAATGAGATATATCCCAGGTTGTTGAGGGAGGCAAGGGAAGAGCTATCAGGGGCCCTGGCAGTAATTTTCAAATCCTCTCTGGCCATAGGCGAGGTGCCAGGGGACTAGAGGACTGCTAACATTGTCCGATTATTAAAAAAGGGAAGGGATAGATCAGGAAATACAGGCTAATAAGGCTAACCTCAGTGGTGGGGAAGTTACCAGAAAGAATTCTGAGGGACCAAATATATTTGCAACTGGAGAGACACGGATTAATCAGGGATAGTCAGCATGGATTTGTTCAGAGAAGGTTATGTTTGACAAATTTGATCAAATTTTTTGAGGAGGTAACCAGGAGTGTTGATGAGGGTAATGCATTTGATGTGGTTGACATGGACTTTAGAAAGGTTTTTGATTAGGTGCCTCAAGGCAGACTGGTCAAGAAAGTAAGAGCCCATGGGATCCAAGGCAAAATGGCACATTGGATCCAAAATTAGCTGAGAGGCAGGAAGCAGAGGGTGATGATAGAGGAATGTTTCTGTGACTGGAAGTAGCTGAAAGGCTTAACATATGAGGAACGTTTGAGGACTCTAGGTCTATATTCGATGGAGATTAGAAGGATGAGGGGGGGATCTGATTCAAACTTACAGAATACTGAAAGACCTGGATTGAGTGGACGTGGGGAAGATGTTTCATTAGTAGGAGAGACTAAGACCCAAGGGCACAGCCTCAGAGTAAAGGGAAGACCTTTTAAAACAGAGATGAGGAGAAACTTCTTTAGCCAGAGAGTGGTGAGTCTATGGAATTCATTGCCACAGAAGGCTGTGGAGGCCAGGTCATTGAGTGTATTTAAGACCGAGAAAGATAGGTTCTTGATTGGTAAGGGGATCAAAGGTTACGGGGAGAAGGCGGGAGAATGGGGTTGAGAAACTTATCAGCCATGATTGAATGGCGGAGCAGACTCTAATTTCTGCTCCTATGTCTTATGGAAGTCCATTTCCAGTGGGGTTCCGCAGGGCTTGGTGCTGGGGCCCTTGCTGTTTGTGGTGTACATAAATGATTTGGACATAAATTTAGAGGGTATGATCAAGAAGTTCGCAGATGGATCGAAAATGGGTAGGGTGGTAAATAGTGAGAAGGATAACCAAAAACTGCAGGAGGATATCAATGGACTGGTCAGGTAAGCAGAGCAGTGGCAAATGGAATTCAACTGAGAAAATTGTGAGGTAACGTACTTGGGGAGGGCTAACAAGGTAAGGGATTACAGTATGAATGGTAGGACCCTGGGAAGTACTGAAGATCAGAGGGACCTTGCTGTGCATATCCACAGGTCCCTGAAGGTAGCAGGGCTGGTAGATAAGGCGGTTAAGAAGGCATATGGGATACTTGCCTTTATTATTGAGGTATAGAATACAAGAGCAGGGATGTTATGCTGGAGATGTTTAAAACACTGGTTAGGCCACAACTGGAGTACTGCATGCAGTTCTGGTCACCACATTATAGGAAGGATGTGACTGCACTGGAGAGGGTGCAGTGGAGATTTACCAGGATGCTGCCTGGGCTGGAGGGTCTGAGCTATGAGGAAAGATTAGACAGGCTGGGGTTGTTTTCCTTAGAGCAGAGTAGGTTGAGAGGGGACCTGATAGAAATGTATAGGTTTATAAAGGGCATAGATAGAGTGGACAGGAAGGCACTTTTTCCATTAGTAGAGGGGTCAATAACCAGGGGGCATAGATTTAAGGCAAGATGTAGAAGGCTAAGAGGGGAGTTGAGAAATATTTTCACTCAGGGAGTGGTGGGAGTCTGGAACTTGCTGCCTGAAACGGTGGTTGAGTTAGAAACTCTCCTAACATTTACCAAATATTTGGATATTCACTTGCGCCAAGTGCTGGAAAATGAGATTAGTGTAGTAGGATCTTTGTTGACCAGCGCAGACACAATGGGCTGATTGGCCTCCTTCTGTGCTGTAAACATCTATCAGTCATCACAGATGGGCCGTAGCGGTAAGCAGGCTGCCTCCCCTGTGGATGTCCTGAGAGCACCAAGACATAACGGCAGGGTTAGGAAGGTTAAGAAGATGTAACTCTTTTGAGTTCAAACAATTAAACTAAATTAACAAAGTGAAGGACAAATCAAGCACAGTTGCATAGCCTGGGCATGGATGTTAATCACTTGTACATAATGGTCACCATTGTCAATAAACTCTCAAGAATGTCTCCCTGCCTATGGCTCCTTGTTCTGATGAGCAGTGTTCTTGTCACTCAGATGTGAAACCTTTCTGCACAAGACAAAGGCAGGTGTCTCAGTCCAGGGCCTCTTCCCTGTGCTCTGTGCAGCCTTCAGACTAAAGTGCTGGTCCGGCCTCACATTCCCTGGACACATTACTGATGCCTGCAGCTCGACGGTGCTTGTCATTGCTACCAGAATGTTGTGGGCAGGCGTCACAGAGTTCCAGCATTCTCTCAGCACCTTTAAGGTGGGGCTGACCCCATCTCTTCATCATCTGTGACCAATGGCACTGTGCTCCTGAAGGGCTGAGGGCAGGCAAAGGATAGGGTGCTTTTAAAGTTTCATGACTGCGTTTCCATATGACCCTGATCACAGAGCTCAAGCGATTTACCCTCAGCCAGACAGGTGTCAGACATTCTCAGAGGCCAGGAGAAGAATATGGACTGTCCTCATTGAATGCCTTCATCATCCTCCTGCAATTGAGCGACTATTAGGGCCTCCACTGCTTCTCCATGGCTGGAGCATTATCACTGTTGCCATAAGCCAGACTGGAATCAAATATTCATAGATGCAATGTGAGGATCTATAGTGCCTCCTCACTGCACGTCTTCACCATCCTCCACAAATCTAGCAGCTATGAGAGCCTCCTCAGCGTGCCTGTCTCGTCTGGCCACTGTGAGGGCCTTATCGCCATGATCATGGCCATCAAGCACTTCATCACTATCGATATCCTCCTCATCAGAAGAGACCTCCAACTCCTTCATCTCCTCCTCAGCCAGCTCCTCTCCCCATTGCAGTGCATGGCAGGCAACAATGATGGGTCACACCTTGTGTGGGCTATATCGGACGGCTCCACCAGACCGGTCCAGGCACTGGAACCTCACTTTCAGCTACCCGATGACTGTTCTACCAAGTTGCAGCATGAGCCTCGCTACACCTTCGCTCTGTTGCAGTCTGAGTGTGTCATCAGCACGGGTGTCATCAGCCACGTCCTCTGCAAGCAGCTCTTGTTGTCAAGGAGCCATCCCTGCAGCCTCTGTGGACCCTGGAAGACATCACGGATCTGTGACCGAGTGAGAATGTAGGAGTCGTTCACACTCCCTAAAAACTGTGTGCAGACCTGCAGGATGCATTTGTGGTGGTTGCACACCAGCCGCACATTCAGTGAATGGAAGCCTTTGCGGTTGACATGGTTGACTGCGTGTTGCAACTGAGATCTGAGTGTCACGTGAGTGCAGTCGATGGCTCTCTGCACCTGTAGGAAACCCAAGATCTGGGCAAATACAATTGTTCTTGCATCCTGATCTTAGGCAAAATGCACATAGTTGTGTGCCCTCGCGAAGATGGCATCTGTGACCTCATGGATGAGTTTGTGGGCGGAGGCTTGTGATATCCCTGCAGTAGCTGGCACATGTGACCCACCAGTTCCCTAGACATGCAAAATCTTCAGTGACGCTAGTTCTCAGTCATCTGCAGGAACGAAAGGTGGTTTATAGACCCTGGGTTCAGCTAGGCCCCAACCATCGATGGCTCACTGGGGCTCTTCAGCGGCATGTGCAGGAGCCCCAGCCGCCCCTTCTTCCAGAGGGTGCTGCTTCTCCCTCTGTGCAGCCAGGAGCTTCAGTCGCTCTCTCCTTCCTCTCTTCGCTCTCTGTACGCCATGGAGCATACAGCTAGTTCACCAGGCTCCCTGATCCTGATGTACTCCTCCTGCAGGATGAAAGAGAGAGGCACATGGGTGAGCATGGATGTACTGAGAACCTCTCGTGATTAAGTCTCAAAGCCTTTTAACGCATCCCAGAGAGTTCTGGCCACCACTTGGAAGGCCAGAGATTAGTGCGTTGCATGGCTGCCCAAAAGCTCCCCCTTCATGCGCCCCACTCCACTCGACCGATTGGAGGCATCTTTGTCCATTGAACTGCATGCTGTGTTCTCTGCTCAGGTGCAGGCATTCTCCTACAAAGACACCCTCATGCAAAGCTGCAGTGTTAGTTTGAACCATGGGAGAGACTGATCCAAACTGGAATGATGACATCGCAAGGGGCTATGAGCGCATCCATCAATGATTGCTCAACGACCAGCCTTAGCAAGGAGATTGTACAATGTGCCAAGTCGTCGAACTGTTATGCAGTCCAATAAAACGCTCATTCATTTGCAGTCTGTGCCCGAGAGGTGAAAAGCTCTGCAGCATTTTAATGCTTCTGTGTTGCTTGGGTCAGCAGATAGGTTAGAGGCCCAACTCCAATTAAATCAACGTGGTTGTGCCTGAACTGCCTCAGCTGCAGAGGAATGGCAACTTTATACAAGGTGTCCCTGATGCGTGGCTGCTTCACTCGTTCAATCCCCCCTTTCACCCCGCATGTGCTTGTGCGCTACCTTCAACCGCAAAGCAGCCTTTGCCCACCCACACCCGCCAAAGTCGTCTCAACCACAAGGCAATATTTGCCCCCCCCCACCACCGTCACGCAACACACTTGGACCTTGGAGTCCGACAGGCAACCCCCACGAGCGCTCCGCAACGTTACTGTGTACTCACCTCCAACCTCCAATGGCAGGAAATGAGGTCCACCATCAACCGGCTAAGCAGACGATCACAAACTGGTTTCACGACGTGGTGGTTCACTAATGTCTTTTAGGGAAAGAAATCTGTCGTCCTTACCTGGTCTGGCCTACAAGTGACTCCAAGCTCCAATGTGGATGACTCTTAAATGCCCTCTGAAATGGCCTAGCAAACCACTCAGTTGTATCAAACCATTGCAAAGTCTCAAAAAAGGAATAAAACCAGACAGACCACCTGGCATCGACCTAGGCACCTGAAACGACAACAGCAATCTCAGCCCTGTCAACCCTGCAAAGTCCTCCTTACTAACATCGGGGGGCTAGTGTCAAAATTGGGAGAGCTGTCTCACAGACTAGTCAAGCAACAGTCTGACATAGTCATCCTCACGGCATCATACCTTACAAATCCCAGACTTCACCATCACCATCCCTAGGTATGTCCTGTCCCACCGGCAGGACAGACCCTGCAGAGGTAGTGGTACAGTAGTATACAGTTGGAAGGGAGTTGGGAGTCCTCAACATTGACTCCGGAGCCCATGAAGTCTCATGGCATCAAGTCAAACAAGGGCAAGGAAACCTCCTGCAGATTACAATGTACTGCCCTCCCTCAGATGAGGAATCAGTGCTCCTCCATATTGAACACCACTTGGAGGAAGCACTGATAGTGGCAAGGGCCCAGAATAAACTCCGGGTGAGGGAATTCAATGTCCATCACCAAGAGTGGCTCAGTAGCACCACTACTGACCGATCTGCCAAGGCATGAAGGACATAGCTGCTAGAATGGGTCTGCAGCAGGTGGTGAGGGAACCAACAAAAGGGAAAAACATACTTGACCTCATCCTCACCAACCTGACTGCCGCAGATGCATCTGTCCACGACAGTATCGATAGGAGTGATCACCACACAGTCCTTGTGGAGGCGAAGTCCCGCCTTCATAGTGAGGATATCCTCTATCATGTTGTGTGGCACTGCCACCGTGCTAAATGGGATAGATTTTAAACAGATCTAGAAAGTGAAGACTGGGCATCCATGAGGCGCTGTGGGTCATCAGCAGCAGCAGAATTGTACTCGAACACAATCTGTAACCTCATGGCCCAGCATATCCCCCACTCTACCATTACCATCAAGCCAGGGGATCAACCCTGGTTCAATGAAGAGTGCAGGAGGGCATGCCAGGAGCAGCACCAGGCACACCTAAAAATGGTGTGTTAACCTAGTGAAGCTACAACACAGGATTACTTGCATGTATAAGCAGCAAGTGATAGACAAAGTTAAGCGACCCCACAACCAACGAATCAGACATAAACTCTGCAGTCCTGCCACATCCAGTTGTGAATTGAGGTGGACTATTTAACAGCTCACTAGAGGAGCAAGCTCCACAAATATCCCCATCCTCAATGATGGAGGAGCTCAGCACATCAGTGCAAAAGATAAGGCTGAAACATTGGCTACAATCTTCAGCCAGAAGTGGATGATCCATCTCGGTCTCCTCTGGAGGTCCCCAGCATCACAGTTGCCAGTCTTCTGCCAATTCGATTCATTCCACGTGACATCAAGAAACGGCTGAAGGCATTGGATACTGCAAAGGCTATGGGCCCTGACAATATTCCAGCAATAGTACTGAAGACTTGTGCTCCAGAACTTGCTGTGCCCCTAGCCAAGCTGTTCCAGTGCAGCTACAACATTGGCATCTACCTGGCTATGTGGGAAATTGCCCAGGTATGTCCTGTATGCGAAAAGCTGGACAAACCCAACCCAGCCAATTACCACCCCATCAGTCTACTCTCGATCATCAACAAAGTAATGGTAGTGGTCATTAATAGTGCTATCAAGTGGCACTTGCTTTGTAATAACCTGCTCACTGACACCCAGTTTGGATTCCACCAGGGCCACTCAGCTCCTGACCTCATTATAGCCTTGGTTCAAACATGGACAAAAGAGCTGAACTCCCGAGGTGAGGTGAGAGTGACTGCCCATGACCAGGTATGGCATCAAGGGGCCCTAGCAAAACTGGAGTCAATGGGATTCAGGGGGAAAACTCTCCGCTGGTTGGTGTCATGCCTAGCACAAAGGAAGATGATTGTGGTTGTTGGAGGTCAGTCATTTCAGCTTCAGGATATTACTGCAGGAGTTCCTCAGGGTAGTGTCCTCGGCCCAACCATCTTCAGCTGCTTCATCAATGACCTTCCTTCCATCATAAGGTCAGAAGTGGGGACGTTTTCTGATGATTGCACACTGTTCAGCACCATTCACCACTCCTCAGATACTGAAGCAGCCCATGTCCAAATGCAGCAAGACCTGGACAATATCCAGGCTTGGGCTGATAAGTGACAAGTAACGTTCGCGTCACACAAGTGTCAGGCAACAACCATCTCCAACAAGAGAGAATCGAAGGTAGGTAGGAGGAGGTTACATTCTGATTAGCCATGATCTTACTGGATGGCGGGACAGGCTTGAAGAGCCAGGTGGCCTACTCCTGCTCCTAATTTATATGTTCATATGTATGTATGTTCGTAGTGCCCAGGATTCTGGCCATTAATTGGATGAGCACCATGCAGACATGGGACATGGGCTTAAACAATGGAATAACACTACAACAGCTTCAAAACATCCAGTACTTTGATGACTGTGCAGTAAGGTTGCCTGCTGTCCTCTGCCTCTGACCTTTAGGCTCTGGCCTCCAGTGCAGCCATACCAATGGTTTTACTCGCACTCCTTATCCAGATTCTACACAAAACGAATTTGACCATCTCAAATCAGTGGCTAGTGGTTTAGGGTTATGATGTAACTGATGGTCAGTAAATGCCAGGCCAGTGCAGTAGGGGTGGCTCTTCAGAGGTTGGATGATTAGAAGAGGTTGGGACAGAATAGAGGCAGCTTTGGTCTGCAACAGGTTAATCTGAAATGCTTCATGTAGGCTTCGGAAATGGAGAGTGATTTATCCCTCACTTTGATTTACTCTCACACTGAGGAGCACAAATGAAACCTTCCAATATCTGCTATTCTGCTGGAGACTGTGGATCTGAATTTGAATGTAACTGCGAATTTTAAATCACAGTACATGTATTTAAAATAAAACGTGCTGCTTGTAGACTATGCAGCTTAATTATAGAGGGCAGATATTTCATTGAAGTGGGCAATTACTTGCAAAATATGTTCAGAGCTGCCATAAACCGGAAGCTGCACCTGATCAAACTCAAACCAACACTGACGCTGGCCTGACAAGTAATATTTAATTTTATGTTGAAAGTTCTGTGTTCAAGGGAGTGTGTTTCTGGTCAGCTGTGTTGTCTGGGGGAGGGTTCCAATGCAGAGGTTTTACTACAGTAGTGTTACTGTGCACACATTCTGGAGTAATACAGAACACTGCAGCAGCTTTGTTATATTAATGTCCTATGGTCCGACTGGAATGTTGTAGAGGATGATCAGGTCTGCCTTGATTCTGTGATGCAGAGCTTCATTATTTGCCTTCAGTAATCTAAACTCATCCAACCCAAAGCTTCCTCAGCTTTGGAGAATGTTGAATCCAGGAACAAGAGATGAATGTTTTTCCCGCCTGCCCAGAAAGAGTGTGAGATTCCATCACTGGGCTGCAGAATGTGCTTTTCAAAAACGATAATACAGCCAAATGCGACACACAGACCCACTTACACCAACTTCTCAGCCATCTTCACCATCTGCTTCCTCTAGTCTATCTTTGGTGTAATTGCCAAGCCAGGGGAAGAGCTTGGCATCTCTTTTGAAAAAAGGTAGATGAGCAATATCAAGCCTAGGGCCAACTTTCCCTTAGATTTTAAACACAAGATTTCTGCTTGGCAATTCTCCATAGCAACAGATTGAGAAGTTGGCAATCGGAGATGGAACAAATATTGTATTGCTTGTGATGTTACATGTTGGTAACAACGCACAGTGTCCAAACTCCAGTTTTACAACAATCAGAAATGGGTTGAAATTAATCCTCTTGGTCTACATGTCCCAACAGCACATCACACAGTGTACTCATTCACCATTTGTAGATGAGGGCAAGTAAAGCTCTGCTCTAGAAACAAAAGAACAACTTGTATATAAATTCAGTCACGTTTAGATCAAACAACCCACTTGGATGAGTGTAAATATGATAGTGCTGATAACACTTGCCATCTGGGTTAGAGGTCATGGATTCAAACTGACACTAATTCAACACTGAGGGATTACTGCCTAGTTAGACTGTTTCTCCGGATGAGATGTGAAACCAATGCCCAGTCATCCAAGGACATGACAAAGATCCCAATTTGACGATAGACACTTTTTAAAGACCTTAAGTTGCCTCAACCAACATCACCACTGCCACTTGTGGGACTGAATCATTTGGAAACAGGTCCCAGGTTGAGATGCTGTTGCCTTGCACTGTGCGGTTGTTGATGAAAGAATGAATGGGATTAGGTAATGGCAGACATAATGGGTATTAGTCACCATGTTTCCCCACATAACAGTGACTGTAATTCAATGCATATGAAGAACGTTTAGACATTCTGAGAGATGTGATGAAGCATTGAATAAATGCAAGTCCCTTGACCTTCACAGGATAAGTCTGCATCTTGTTTAACAACTTTTTTATGTACATGGACAGGGAGAAGCTCTTCAAAGTGTTCAACTTCAGTGTGTGATTGCAATCAAACTCACATCTTATTTGATGTCAAATATTATCACTCAACATCTAGAGGGACTCTATCTAGCTTCTAAAGATCTCATTTTGGTTGCTGTGACATCTCGTATCGACCAGGAGGTTGTGCACTTAATACTTGTCAGGAGCCAGAAAAATAATAGCAAACTGAACAGGCAGCTCCCAACTGAACCTAGACACAGATGAGAACAAATTCAAATCAAACAGCTCATATATTGCATTAGAGACAGTTCACGATGATATCCAGAGGACAATAGTCAGGAGTCTAGTTCAAGGACAGTCATTCATCCAGGGGTTCATATATAGAATTTAATGAATGTACCTGGGAACGAGTTACAAACTGGAAATTAATCAAAGTGTTCAGATGGTTCATCTATCTAAATAAAAAGATTGAGTTCCTCATGTCTTCCAGAGCTGAATTATCCTTGAGAACAATTTGTGATTAGCCAACGATAAGCTGGTCTGATTGGATGCAGCTAATCTTATGGTTACCTGTTCCTACTGCCACCCACCCCCCAAGATGCCCTCAAATGTTCATTCAATGCAAGAAACTTAGACCATCCACTTACATCCAGATCTCACACTGCACACTGCCTCTCAGCCAGTGTAATCACTACCCCATTCATGCCTAAACTTGGCAGGGAGCTGTTACATAATGGCTCAGCTGACAGCAACTTCACTTCTGAGTCAAAAGATTGTGTTCATAGTCCATTTAAATGCTCCTTAGTTAACTTTAAGCAAATCTATATACAATTATCCTTTGCCAATGTCTTTCAGCAGTGGTGCCATGTTTAGCAGTGGTCCAGTGCAACTTGATGCCCATCCACAGGGTATTTCAATGCACTCCCATTTCTCTATGCGCCACCTTCTACTCAGCCCACAGCTGGTGTGCACTGTCCTTATAGCTACAGCACACAAAGCAGTTCTGTATTTGACAAGTATTGCCAGGAGTGTCAGCCTAGATTCTGTGCTCTAAACCTGTCAGGGATGCCACCTTTTGGATGAGTCATTTATAGGGAAAGAGCAAGAAAAAAGGACTATTTATGAGCAGGCATCAGCACAGTTGCAATGGGTCAATGGGTCCCTTGTGTGCTGTAATTATAAGGACAGCACACACCAGCTGTGGACTGAGAGGAAGATGGTTCCTAAGGAAATGGGAGTATATAGGAACACCCTGTGGACGGGCAGCAGGTTGCACTGGCCCTCTGGTAAACATGGCACCACTGCCAAAGGATGTTAACAAAAGGATGACTGTATACAGATTTGCTTAAAAGAACTAAATAACAAGTAAATGGACTATGATTGCGTGTTCATTAGTGATGCTACCGAGCATAAAAAGTTACCTTTCATTTTATTATCAGATGAGGAGAATATAGAGTTCATTGACTTTTCCCCATCTGCAGTAATTTGGTAATGAAAGCTTGGTTCAATGTCATCACTGAATATGTGTCTCATCACTCCGCAAGTTAAGTTGAACCATTTAAAACCAGCAGTAGAAGAGGTTCACTAAGCAGGAATTTGTAGCAGGTGCAAGCTGCTGTTCTCCACACATCTACAGTAGACCCTGGACTCCAGGTCCAAGCTGCCTTCAGGAACAGCTCCTTCAGCTGAGACCATCTGAGCTCTTCAGCTCTCTGAAGCCCAGCTAATCTCATGTGGTCCAGGTGTGTGAGCAACCCAAACCTAATGTTTCCATTCACTCAGCCCTGCATTGATCTTCATTCTTCTGGTGTCCTTGATTCCTTGATTACTCACCAGGTAGGTTAGTCACAGGGACTCCCCACTGCCTTGTTTAAATGAACATATATATGAACATGAAGGGAAGTCAGGATTCAACCCATATCCATCCTCACTTAATGATCTTTATGTGCAAGCCAAACACCACAGGCCACGAGATAGCAATAACGAATAGAAGCTCGATGATAATTTTATGTTCTCTTCCATAGCTTAGCATTACTACAGCCCAGGTTCAGATGAGCTAACATAGGGGATTGAATCAGGAATCTGCTAGATCTCCACTGTGTACCATACAGGAAGATCACTTACAAAGCTGGGCAGGGAGGCTCCTTTAAGAAACTGCATCATTGTGTATGTTAACTAAAGCATGTCTCTGAGTTTTCTTCCTTGACTTTTAGCCTGCGCAGTTTTAGTACAGTGACGTTTTGGTGATTGTTAATATTCAATATGCTGATCAAGCGCCCAGAAAAATATGTCATACGTGTGTGAATTTGTCATGTATGTATTCCACACTAGTGCCACTGACAGAGCTATAAATTAATGGTGTTTCACTGGAAACAGTAAATACATTTTGGCTGAGGGCAGGAATATTTCTGTAACTTGAACAACTTCGTAAACCCTTGAGGGTAATTATTCACCTTCATAAAGTTTTCTGAAATGTTGCAGATCTGTGCTTTGATAGACATGAGGGGTGGAACTGTCCCAGATTTGCATAAAGTGCGGTAGCAGGTGAGTAAAATGTCATTTTACCCACCTGCTGCGATGGTGGATTTTCATACAATATCATCCCAATTCCGCCACATTATTTACGCGTTCCCAGGAAACAGGTCATTTCGTTGTGGGTGGGCTCTTATTTGCCTGCCTGCGATCACCTTGCTGCTTCATCACACCAGGTGCCATATTTAAAGTCCAGCCCTGTGCACACATCTCTATGCTTGCAGGCCACCTCTGCTGCAGGGAAGATGTCCACGAAAGGCAAAAAGACTGCAGCCCCCAGGTTTAGTGACGTGTCACTGGAACACCTTTAGGATGCTGTGGAGGCTCTCACACATGTTGAGATGTGTTCTACGTCGGCGTGCTTTCCCGTTGACGTGGGCAGATGATCCAGCCTGGGGGGGTGGGGGGGATGACTTTCCCTTCTCTCTCTTATTCCTCTCTCCTTTTTTTTCCCTTGCCCTATCTCCCCTTTCCTCTTCTGTTTCTCCCTCCCTTTCCACTCCTTCCTTTCCCCCACTCCTGTCCTCTGTTTTGCAGTTTGTATTTCGTGTTGAATAGTGTTTAGATCTCTCTTCAGGTAACTTGAGGTCTAAGTATTGGGAAGGTTTCCCTCTATGCATGAGTGACTTGGATCTGACTCAAGTAAATTTCTTCAAGTAGATTTCTTCAAAACTACTTTATTTACACTACAAAGTACTATTGGGTAAGTACATCTCTCTTGTGTGCAGACTATTCCATCTTTCTACTGAGTGTCCAGTACATGACTGCTGATGTCACTATTATATCTTGATACACATCACTATCTCATAATCATAACTTTTGAACTATTATGCTACAACCCCACACCACCACACCCCCCTCCCCACTCATCCCTCAGTCTACACTGAGTTATTTGATCTCATGGTGGATGAGTCACTAGCCAGTAATCTGTTTAAGCTAACAGAAGAAGTCAGTTGGGAGAGTGGGCAATGCCAGGAGGCAGTACCAGTGTGCAATGCCAGTGGGTAGTGTCAGAGGGTATTGTCAGTGGTCATGCTAGTGGTCAGTGTCAGGAGCAGTGCCAGAGGGCAATGTCATGGTCAGTGCCAGTAGAATTACACAATGCTGTGAGGTAATGGTTTCATAATTTCAAGGTGAAATGGGGAGGCAAATTCATAGTTTTGCTGGCTGAATTTAACAAAATGAAGAATGTATTTAAAATTACTTGGAAAAATAAATGGATCCCTCCAATCTCAGTGAGAGATGCAGACAGAAAGAAACTCACCGGGGCAATTGAAATTCATGCACCATTACCTCTAGACCCAATGTAATCTGTACCATCGCTCTCAGCTTTGACATCTCAATAAAAGAAGTGAATACACTCTGAAGAAGCCTAAAGTAACAATCTGATTCACCAGTCTGTTACCTGAAATGGAGAGTATTACCCTTAGCAGGGGTCTAATGAAGGGCCATTTCAGCAATGAGTTATAAAAAGCATGTATGGGCCATTGATTCTTCCAAGGGAAATCATTTAAAAGATGTAACAAAAGCAGAAAATACTGGAAAAACTGAGCAGGTCGAGCAGCAACTGTGGAGAGAGCTCTGAAGAAGGGTCATACGGACTCGAAACTTAACTCTGTTTCTCTGTACAGATGCTGCTAGACCTGCTGAGTTTTTCCAGCATTTTGTGCTTTTGTTTCAGATTTCCAGCATCCACAGTGTTTTGATTTTATTTAAAAGATGTGTTTGAAATGGAAGATGATCCAGGATCAGGAGGAGAGCAGAGCAGTGAGGGCAAAGAGTTGGCTTACATATGTTGGGGAAGAATGGCCTCCTTCTGTACAGTAAACTTCTATAGCCAACCTGAAAAGTGCTCAGTCTACCTCAAATTACTCTGCAAAGACAAAGTATCTCAAAAATTTGAATAAGAGGTTAAGGAAGCCATTTCACACTGCTACAATGCAGTGGCTACGCAAGTGGTATTTTCAACTAACAGGGTCCTGCCCTCAGTCCAAAGAAACATTCTGCCTATCACACAATTGAGCAACATTGTGTATGAATTTCAGTGCCATGGTGATGCCAGGTACATAGGCCATATGTCCCAGTGATTGGCTGATCGAATCAAACGCATGTTCCTCTAGTTGGTCGTAATAGATAAAGTACAGCCTGCACTCAACCAGCTTGCAAAACCCAAAACAAAACATCTACTATTAGATGTGATTCTGTGATTGGGCAACACTTGCTGAACAATCCTGTTGTGCTAATTGCTACACTAACAACTAATTTAAGATCATCAAACTCGTAACATGGCTCATTTACACCTGTTAGAAGCAACATACATTCACATGCAGGGACCCGTTCTCTGCAAACAAAAGGAATATATTCAAACTTTGCACC
Organism: Isurus oxyrinchus; assembly: GCA_026770705.1. Classification (NCBI taxonomy): domain Eukaryota; kingdom Metazoa; phylum Chordata; class Chondrichthyes; order Lamniformes; family Lamnidae; genus Isurus; species Isurus oxyrinchus. The sequence continues at coordinate 22,995,276 of JANJGN010000031.1, read as the reverse complement.
TCTGCCAATCAGAGTCGACTTGCCAAGCAATCAGCACCCATTTCTCTTGTGCTATAAATTGTTCCGATCTTTTGAAATTTGGCTTTCTTGCATTTGTTCTGATGCATACACGGTGAAAATCTTCAACATGTTTCTCTTTTCAGCAATATTCAAGTTCTGTACTACAAAAAGCAGTCATTGTCCAAATGCAGCAAGACCTGGACAATATCCAGGCTTGGGCTGTCAAGCAGCAAGTAACATTCGTGCCCCACAAGTGTCAGGCAATGGCCATCTACAACAAGAGAGAATCCAATTATCACCCCTTGATGTTCAATGGCATTACTGTCACTGAATCCCCCACTATCAACATCCTGGGGGTTACCATTGACCAGGAACTGAACTGGACTAGCCATATAAATACTGTGGTTACAAGAGCAGGTCAGAAGCTAGGAATCCTGCGACGAGTAACTCACCTCCTGACTCCCCAAAGCCTATCCACCATCTACAAGGCACAAGTCAGGAGTGTGATGTAATCCTTCCCACTTGCCTGGATAGTGCAGCTCACACAACACTTAAGAAGCTTGACACCATCCAGATCAAAGCAGTCCGCTTGATTGGCACCACATCCACAAACATTCACATCCACCAACATCACACAGTAGCAGCAGTGTGTACCATCTACAAGATGCACTGCAGCAACTCACCAAGGCTCCTTCGACAGCACCTTACAAACCCACGACCACTACCATCTAGAAGAACAAGGGCAGCAGATAGGTGGGAACACCAACACCTGGATATTCCCATCCAAGTCATTCACCATCCTGACTTGGAAATATATCACCGTTCCTTCACTTTCACTGGGTCAAAATGTTGGCACTCCCTTCCTAACAGCACTGTGAGTGTGCCTACACCACATGGACTGCAGCTCACCACCACCTTCTCAAGGGCAACTAGGTATGGGCAATAAATGCTGGCCCAACCAGCGAAGCCCACGTCCCATGAATGAATAAAAAAGAGTTGTATTATACCACGTAATGCACAATGAATTATTCTGCTAAATCGCAGCCGTGTAATTTAATATCTCCTTCTAAGGCAAGAAGATGTAATTGTTGGGTCTTTCTATTCTGCAGCAGATCCCAAAGTTGATTGAAGGTCAGAACCTTTTCAGCTTCTCTTTAAAAGAAACAAGCTTAAACTCAAAATTTGTTTTCAGAATCTTCCTCCAAACTTGATGCGAATGATGCAGTCCATCCAGGATGTATGGCCCAGATTTTTGCCTTGACAGAGAGCCTCTCAGGCATGGTGAAAATAGCAGAAGTTGTCGAAAATCATAAGTCCCACCGCCAAACATGGTACTTCCCATTTTTGTGGGGGCCAAAATGGGGTTGGGACATGTTTCCTGCATGTGCAGTTTATGAAGGCAACTGGCTATTTAACTCATCAGCCTCCACTGAAGTGGGAGTTTGGTAGCCCAGGAGTATGAAACCCAGATTAGACCAGATGAGAGCAGGTCTGAACTTTGTGGATTCGTTTGGATAGCTCTTTTGGAGAGCTAACGTATCCCTTTGGATCTTGTCCCGGGACACCTTTGGTATGGTGCCCTTTTTGTAGTAGTCAGGTAACCTTTGGGAAGGTTAGGTATCCTTTTGGGGAGAACAGGTGCCCTTTGGGATTTTTAAAAGTCGGCATAAATTTGCATAATAAGGGCATAAACTCATTGTCAACAGACCTGTCAAAGTCAACTGTCAAAACTGTCAGGAGCACCTGTCAAAGGGAATGATGAAAACTGTCAGAAGCACCTGAAAGGGAACTGTCCAGCTATCAAAGGTATTTAAAAGTCTTGCCCTTTAAACCTTTGAAAAAAATGTTTGGAGTGCTTAAAGAAAAATGTTTGCTTGCTACTTCATCTGCTGACATAAGCGTGAGGGCTTCCATCACTGGATTAGTGCTGCATAACTGATTTCACAACCATCCATTATCACAGTGCGGTGCCTGCCATTTCACAGTTTGATTGACAGCTGCGAGTGGTTGTAGACTCTTAGAAGTGGGACCATGAATTCCATGACTTGTTGTTAAAAGGGATTGTTCACTTGAAGGAAATATGTAGTATTCTAAGGGATAATGTAGTTAAAGGAATACAAATGTAGTAAATGGGGTTTTTATGAATAAGAGTGTTTTTTCAATATAGTGAAATCTGCAATAGATACTTAGAACTTTATTTTAACTCATTTCTGCATGGACCCTGAGGTCTGCCCATGATGGATACTGGATGATTTGGTATGGTAGATGTAAGGGAAAAGGGTGGTTGGTAGGGGTGCATGGGTTGACACTAAGTTAGTATAGGGGCTGTAAAGAGCCATGAATGGGTGGGGCATAGGTTGGAATGGGGGCATGAGGGCATGGAGTGCCATTGGGTGGATGGGGGCATGAAGTGGCAAGGGTTAGCATGGATGGGGCATAGGAAGAGTGTGGGGGTGGAAGGGGTGGTGAAGGTGAGGGCTGGAGGGATGCCTCTTGTTTTAATCTTTATTTTTAAACATTGGGCCCAGAGCCAGAGCCTCAAAGGAGGCCTTCTGCCCAACCCACCTCTGCCCCCAGCATCCTCCTCAGTTCTTCCTGGGTTGCCCATACTGACATCTAATCCAGCCCAACCAATTATGACGTGGCAGATGATGTGTGCCAGGTGGACCAAATCCACAAGGGAAACTTGGCCACGCTATCACAATGGTTTTGAAATTTGTATTTATTACGAGAAGATTTGGGCACTTAATTTAGAAGTCAGAAGTCTAGAACAAAGGGTCACTGTTTAAAAATTCTAGAACTGGGGTCACTGTTTAAAAATAAGGGGTCGCCCATTTAAAACAGAGATGCGGTGAAATTTTTTTACTCAGAGGGTCATGAGTCTTTGGAACTCTCTTCCTGAAAAGGTGGTGGAAGCAGAGTCTTTGAATATTTTTGAGGCCGAGGTAGATAGATTCTTGGTAAGCAAGTTAAGTTATCGGGGGTAGGTGGGTTAAAGATTTCAGGTTACTATCAGATCAGCCATGATCTTATTAAATGGCAGAGCAGGCTCCAGGGGCTGAATGGCCCACTCCTGCTCCTTGTTTTTATGTCCATATGTTCACTAATACCTTTAGGGATTTTAAAAACTAAATTAAAACATTTATTAACGAAAGAAAAGATTTCAAGCACATACATAGGATTACATTTACTTAATATTTTAACTAATTACAACATTCCTAATTAAACTGACTCCCAACCACAAACCCCCTTTAAGGCAAGTCCAAAATAGATTTTTAATTTGAATAGCAAGCCAGCACGTTACCACAGCACCTACTTGACAGTGGAATTCCAAAGGCTTTTCTCTAACTTCAGTTACCGGACACAGCAGACTTTTGCAAACATGACTGGGGGCTCCCCCAAGGCTGTTTTACACACTCCTTTTAGTTCTTACATGGCCCCACAACATCACCTTCCTTATGTACGTTTCTCTCTCTTTAATCTGTAAATTCCATTGTTCTATATGTCTTTGGAAATGTATTTTTCCCATAATATAAAAATCTTTCATGTTGCCAATATGGTCAGTACCTTTTGGGATAAAAAAGTACATAATAACCTTGCCCTATTTAATTTGTTAGTTGTAAACATCCTACCATCCGTTTGAAACACAAACAACTCCTTTACTTATCTAAAAACGCAAACTTCCTTCACACTCTACATGCTAAGACCTCATCCATGTTCATTCTTTAGCATTTCAAATGCCTTTTACCCCTAACTTCTATTAATAATTTCAAGCTTGCAAGCTATCTGACTAATTCAATTAAATCACACAAACAGGACAATCTACGCTCACACACATAAACCTACTTTAGAATAAACCACAATAATGTTATGAAAATTATTATATCCCCACCCCCTCCACTTGCCCCCAAGCGAAAATCCGACACCGGAGAAGCCATTTTTAAGGGATGGTATCGCTGAATTCTCCCACGGATGAGCACCAGACCTGGGAGCAAAAATCTGGGCATACGGGTTTTTTTGCTGGTAGCCTTTTAGTTCTAAGATAAATATAAGTTTTAAAAAATGCAGTCAGTGTAAACAGGATAAATTACAATATATAAATGTGAAATAATTGAAAATTTCAAAATGCAACATTTCATCTGTCAGGCACACAGCATGCTATATTTGCTCAATTAACAGTTCTTCAATATAGTAATTTACCTAGTTCAGTCAGCAGATTTACCTCAGATAAATGAAGCCATTCGCAGGTTACCTGGTTTGATTTTTTTTGTATACTGAAAATTTCAGTTGTATTCAGTGCTTTAGAAATAGAAGAATGGAAGTGAAAGCGAGGTTTATATTAGCTCAGTCCTGTCTACACTGTCTAGACTTAGTGTCATTATTATATTATATGTCCGGAAGCTATGCAGGAAGAGAGCTGTAGTCCATTATCTTGGCAAGTTTCTTCAGCTGAACTCAAATCCCAGGCTTCTACCTGAGGAACAGGCCTCCGATGAAGAATATTGTCAGAGGCTTATCAAACACCACAAATGCTATTGCATAGATAGATTTAAATGACTTTCTTGTAGATGTTACCTTTCACTTAGTTTTATAACTTCATAAAAACCTACTTCTAATATTGCCACCAGCTTAATGACCTAGACCTTGGTATACAGGGCACAATTTCAAAATTTGTGGATGACACAAAACTTGGAAGTATTGTGAACTGTGAGGAGGATAATGAAAAACTTCAACAGGACACAGACAAATTGGTGGAATGGGCAGACAAATGGCAGATGAAATTTAATGTAGAGAAGTGTGAAGTCTTTAATTTTGGTAGGAAGAATGAGGAGGATGAGGATACAATTCTAAAGTGACTCCTAGGTGCACAAATCATTGAAGGTGGCAGGGCAGGTTGAGAAAGCAATTAATAAAGCTTACAGAATTCCAGATTTTATAAATAGGGGCTTGGAATATGAAAACAAATAAGTTATATTAAATAAAAACAGAAATGCTGGAAAAACTCAGCAGGTCCAGCAGCAACTGTGGAGAAAACGTTTCAAGTCTGTATGACTCTTCTTCAGAGTTATGTTAAACTTGTATAAAACGCTGGTTCGACCTGAACTGGAGTGTTGCATCCAGTTCTAGACATCATTCTTCAGGAAAGATATGAAGGCATTAGAGAGGGTTGCACAAGATTCATGAGGATGATTCCAGGGATGAGGAACTTCAGTTACATGGATAGATTGGAGAAGTTGGGGCTGTTCTCCTTGGAGAAAAGAAGACTGAGAGGAGATTTGATCGAGGTGTTCAAAATCATGAGGGGTCAGGGCAGAGTAGATAAGGGGAAACTGTTCCCATTGGTGAAAGGATCGAGAACCGGAGGACACGGGCAGAAGAAGCAATAGCGACATGAGGAAAACTTATTTTGTGCAGTGAGTGCTTTGGATCGAGAATGCATTGCCTGAGAGTGTGGTGAAGGCAGATTCAATTGAGGATTTCAAAACAGAATTGAATAATTACCTGAAGAGAGGAAATTTGGAGGGCTATGGGGAAAAGGTGAAGGAGTGGGATTAGGTGAGTTGCTCTTGCAGGCAGCCAGCACGGACACAATGGGCTGAATGGCCTCCTTCTATGCTGTAACCATTCTATGATTCTTACTGGCAAAGCTAAGATTGCAAGGAAAAGGGCTTTAAAAACAATATGTGAATCAGACTAATCCATACTTTCTTTTATATGTCAATTTGGTTAATTGTTTACTCACATAAATAGGAGGCCATTCAGCCCCTTGTGCCTGTTTCTGTCATTTGATAAGCTGGTCTATATCTTAATATACATGCCTTAGTTCCCTGACCCTTAATACATTTTCCCAACAAAAACCTTTCGCTCTCAGTTATCACCGTTTTCAGATATCTTCCAGCAGTTTTTTGTTGGTAATATCTCCTGTTTTTGACCAACCCTGCCTTCTTAACTGTGATTTGCCTCTGTTTAATTCATGCAATATTTGAGCCTATTAGCTGCAAAAAGTTTACATGTGGGAGTGATCCTGAGCGAGAGCGACACAATGGCCCAAGTGTGATGAGGCTGACATTTTATACCAAATATTTTCTCTCTCTGTTTCTTTTCTGTTTGCTGCACTCTTTAATTTTTCATTTCTTCCTGCCTCTAGGTTGCTTTTTCCTCATAAGGAATAATGTTTGGAGTTCCACAGAGAGCAATGCGAATCAATACTAACTTGCTTTTTATTTATGAAATTTAACCTTCTCCTGACCCAGTTTTTCAGTGTAGTCAGCTTATTATTTTAACAATGAAATATTGACCTCACATACTGGTGCAGCCCCATGCTTGGGATGGGGGAGATGATGGGAGCAATGGGATGAAGGAAGGTTTAAAGGAAAGAGTAAATGAGGGAAGGAAGAGGAGCTAGGGAAGGAGGGAAGAAAAAGAAGAGCTGGGAAGGATAGGGCAGGAGGGAAGGGTGAACAAGGGAATGGAAGAGGCAAGAGAGGCATGTGTAGATACAGGATAGAGAATGATGTCAGGAAGGGAGTTATCGCAAGGTTCAGACTGGGGTAGAGACTGAGTAAGGCCTGAAACTAGTGTCATTTTCACTCTAAGTTGACCCATCCTATTACTGTGCCCCAACCCTCTCTGTATCTTTGTTTTAAACTGTACGTAACAATAAACCATCTCCGAAATGCATGTAGACACAGAGCCTTCCCCTCCAGAGGAGAGGGATGTTGCAAAAATAAATCAGGTAAGTTTACTTTTGTAGGCGATTACCAAAAACACCAAGAGAACTGTTGAGTCTCAGTTACGGAATTTAAATTTTGAAAGTGGAATTCGGGTTTAAAGGGACAACAGTTTCCCATGGTTCATTTCCAATCACAATCTATTGATCCCTATTGGTGAGGAAAGTAAACAAGCTTTATTGTCCTTCCAGCTGTCTATTCACAGAACTTCACATCTTCCAGATTTGATCGCACATTTTAAACAAAATTTTTCACCCATGTTGTTTGTTCCTGCCCCAATGACAACAGGTGGTGACTCCTTTAGCCTCTCCTTCACATTATGTTAAGAGGGTTTTGTTAATCCCAATAATTGTATGTTGAGGAAGAATGATTCTGAAGCTCGTCTTTACCTTAAAGCAGGTTTATGTCCAAGACACCAAAGTAAAGTGACAGACTCTCCCAGTTCTTCCCAGACACCCGCAAGAACTAGTTTATATACTCTTGCAATGATTCACTAAACCTTTCCCAACTGGGGACAATTGTGCTTAATTACCAACTTAAAACACGTATTCCATTGCAATACAATTTCAACATTATCAGGTTTCATCTAGTTAAACGTCCTTCACTCGTTCTACTGGTTGAGTGAAACCATATCATCAGTTTGTCTTCATTATCGAAGATGGCTGTTTCTTGGTGCTTACATTGATTTGCTGTGTTCAAACATGGCTGTGGAGCCAGGTTGCAGATCTGCATGGTTTTCCACAGTGCAGGCAAGGATGAATTATCTGATTTTGTTGGGACTGTCCAGTCTTTCTAACTTGCCTTTTGTCATTTGCTGCCTGCATTCCTGGCTGTTTGAAGGAAACAACACTAGGTTCACTCCCCAGATAGTTCTTTCTTATGCATTTTTCTCCTAGTCTGTAGTGGACATATCACATTTCCTGAGGTTCACCTTCAAGGAGTCCTTGAACTATAATCTCTGCCAACCTCGTTAGTGGTGTTCAAATTTAATACATGGCTGCCTTAGGGATTTATCTTCAGTCATACGGGCAACATGTCCGCTCCATCTGAGCTGGGGTCTGATGATGAGTGCGTCATTTCCAGATATCTCTGCTCTTTGAAGTACCTCAGTGTCAGGCACTTTGTCCTCCTAACTGATGCCCATAATGTTCTGACTGTATCTCATGTGGAACCTGTCCAATTGCTTAACGTGTCTGGAGTAGGTAGACCATGTCTCAAAGGCATATAGGAGGGTAGGTATTAGCACAGCTTTGTACACAGCTGGTTTTGTTATAAATTTGATTCTCTCCACAGTCTCTTGCATAAATGGGAAAATGCTGAGTTTGCTCTGGCAATTCTATTTGTCACCTCACTGTCAATGCAGACATTTCTGGAGATTGTTTCTGAGATCAGTGAAGTTATCTACAGCCTTCAGGGGCGTGTCATTGATGATTACAGCAAGTGGGGTATGGTCAGAATTTGGTAGTGGTTGATGCAGTATCTCTGTCTTCCTTAAGCTGATGGTTAGTCCGTAGTCATCAGCTGCTTTTGAAAAAACAGTCCATGATCGTTCGAAGGCCATGCTCAGCGTATGACACAAGGACAGTCATTAGCAAACAGCAATTTCTGTTTCATCGTCCCTGATAGCTTATTGAGGAGTTCAGTTGTCTCACAACGAAGGGATTAACATCTGTTCTGAATTCGATGCGTATTCCATCAATATGCCGCAAAAGGCATGGCAGCAAAGAATAAACTGAAGAGCACAGGAGCCACGACACATCCGCTGCTTCACACCACTTGTTGTGTCAAAGGAATCAGTGAATTCACCACAGTCAGTGACTCCGGCCATCATTCCATCATGAAATTGCTGTATCAGATTTACAGTTCTAACAGGACATTGAAGTTTGTTTCCAAAAGCCTCTTTATTTACTGTGTCAAAGGGCTTCATGAGGTCAACCAGGGTGGAGTCCCATCTGTTATTCATATCATTTCTCTTCTATTTGCTGAAAGGTGAAGATAAATGACGAGGTTATTGAATGATCTACGTGTGCATTAAAGGTGGACCCTTCAGGAACTATTGAGTTGTCACAATCCTTACCTTAAATACCAATGGTTGGTGCACAGTTAGAATATCAGATCATAGGTTTATCTTGGAAAACAGGCATTAGTGAACCAGGAGCAGATTTTGCTTGCTGCTGGAACTCTTCCTGTTGAGGATATGAATTTATCTCCCAATTTGGGTGTCCACTGCAGGAAGTCAAGGGTGGATGTAGAAGAGATTCACTAGGGCAAATCGAAGGGCACAGTGGTCTTCCGACAGTGCAGCGCTCCCTCAGTACTGACCCTCAGTGCAGCACACCCTCAGTACTGCCCTCCAACAGCACAACACTCCCTCAGAACTGCCCCTCCAACACTGTAACACTCCCTCAGTAATGCCCCTCCAACAGTGTAATGCTCCCTCTGATCCTCTGACAGTGCAGCACTCTCTCAGTACTTACGCTCTGACAGTGCAGCACTTCCTCAGTACTGCCCTCTAACAGTACAGCTCTCCCTCAGGGCTGATCCACCAACAGTGCAGCGCTCCCTCAATACTAACCCTCCAACTGCTCAGAGTGCTCCCTCAGTACTGACCGTCCGACAGTGCAATGTTCCCTCAGTAGTCACCCTCCAAAAGTGCAATGCTCCCTCCGTACTGACCCTCCAGCCCGACAGTGCAGTGTTCCCTCAGTACTGACCATCTGGCAGTGCAGCACTGCCTCGGTACTGACCGTCAGTGCAGTACGCCCTCAGTACTGCCCTCCAACAGTACAGCAGTCCCTCAGGACTGATCCACCGACAGTGCAGCACTCCCTCGATACTAACTCTCTGACAGCGCAGCGCTCCCTCGGTACTGCCCCGCCGACAGTGCAATGTTCCCTCATTACTGCCCCTCCGACAGTGCAGTGCTCTCCCTCAGAACTGACCCTCCAACCCAACAGTACAGTGCTCCCTCAGTACTGACCCTCTGATGGTTCAGCATCCCCTCAGTACTGACCCGCAGTGCAGTACGCCCTCAGTATTGCCCTCCAACAGTGCAGCACGCCCTCGGTACTGACCCCCCAACAGTACAGGGCTCCCTCAATACTAACCCTCCGACAGCGCAGAGTGCTCCCTTAGTACTGACCCTCCAACAGTGCAGCGCTCCCTTAGTACTGCCCCTCCAACAGTGCAATGCTCCCTCAGTAATGACCATCCGATAGCGCAGCACTCCCTCAGTACTGACCCCCCCAACCCCCCGACACTGCAGTGCTCGCTCAGTACTGACCCTCCGACAGTGCAGTTCTCCCTCAGTACTGACCCCAAGACAATGCAGCACTCCCTCAGTACTGACACTCTGACGGTGCAGCACTCCCTCAAAACTGACCATGTAACCATGCAGCACTCCCTCAGCACTGACCCTCAGTGCAGCGCTCCCTCAATACTAACCCTCTGACAGCACAATGCTCCCTTCGTACTGATCCTCTAAGAGCGTAGTGCTCCCTCAGTACTGACCCTCCAACAGTGCAGCACTCCCTCAATACTGACCCTCATAGATGAGTTGATGGTACAAATAGAAATAAATCAATATGACTTGATAGGTACTACAGAGATGTGGTTGCAGAGTGAACAAGACTGGGGACTCAATACTCAAGGGTATTCGACCTTCCAGAAAAATAGGCAAAAATGAAAAGGAGATGGGTAGCTTTGTTAATAAAGGAAGGTATTAGTGCGGCAATGAGTAGTGATATAGGTGCATTAGATCGTGATGTGGAATCAGTATGGGTGGAAATAAGGAATAGCAAGGGGAAGAAGTCACATGCGGGAGTCATCTATAGGTCCCTGAAGAGGCGTCTCGCTGTAGGACAAAGTATAAATCGGAAAATAATGGAAGCATGTAAAAAGGGTGCTACAATTGTCATGGGTGATTTTAATCTGCATATCGACTGGACAAGTCAGATTGCAGAGGCAAAATGGAAGACAAATTTGTTGAGTGCATCAGGGATTATTTCTTAGAGCAATACTTTGCAGAACCTACCTGGAAATAGGCTATTTTAGATCTAGTAATGTGTAATGAGATAGGATTAATAAAAGATACCGTAGTTAAATATCCTCTAGCAGGGTAGTGATCACAACATGGTAAAATTTCAAATTCAGTTTGAGGGCAAGTAACTCGGGTCTCAAGCCAGTGTCCTCAGCTTAAATAAGGGGAACTACAGAAGTAGGAAGATAGAGTTGTCTAAAGTGGGTTGGGAAAATAGAGTAAGGGAAAGGTGAATGGATGAGCTGTGGCAGACATTTAAGCAGATACTTCATTACACTTAGCAAAAATTTATCCTGGTTAAAAAGATGGACTTGATGAGAAGGATGAACCACCCGTGGTTAACAAACATGGTCATGGAGAGTATCCAATCAAAAACTAAGGCATACAAGTGGCGAAAATTAGTGGTAGGCCAGAGGATTGGGAATCTTTTTAGGAAATAGCAGCGGATGACTAAAAAGTTAATAAAGATGGAGAAAATTGATTATGAAAGTAAATTGGCAAGAAATATAAAAACAAACAGCAAGAGCTTCTATTGGTATAGAAAAAGAAAGAGAGTAGCTAAAGTGAGCATGGGACCATTGGAGGATGCAGCTGGAGAATCGATAATAGGGAACAGGGAAATGGTAGATAATTTAAACCAATATTTTACATAGTTCTTCACGGTGGAGGACACTATAAACATCCCAAAGATATCAGATAAGCAAGGAGCTAAGAGACGAAAGATCTTGTAACAGTCTCTATCATGAGGGACAAAGTATTTGACAACTATTGGGACTAAAGGCAGACAAGTCGCCAGGACCTGATAGCCTGTATCCAAGAGTTTTAGAGGAAGTGGCTGCAGAGATATTGGAGGCATTGGTCGAAATATTCCAGAACTCACTGGATTCCGGGAGGGTCCCAGCGGTTTGGAAAACCGCTAATGCTGTTCAAGAAGGGCGGGGGGAGACAAAAAGCTATAGACCAGTCAGCCTAACATCTGTTGTTGGGAAAATGCTAGAGTACATTATTCAGGAAGAAATTGCAGGACATTTAGAAAAGCTTAACACAATCAAACAGAATCAACATGGCTTTATGAAAGGGAAATCATGATTGACAAATTTGCGAGAATTCTTTGAGGATATAACAAGCAGAATTGATAAAGGGAGAAAGGTGGATGTGGTCTATTTGGATTTCCAGAAGGCATTCGATAAGGTGCCACATAAAAGGTTTTTGCACAATATAGGAGTCACGGTATTGGGGGTAATGTATTAGCATGGATTGAGGTTTGGTTAACACACAGAAAACAGAGAGTCGGGGTTAATGGGTCTTTTTCAGGTTGGAAAGATGTAACTAGTGGAGTGCCACAAGGATCAGTCCTAGGGCTTTAATTATTTACTATCTATGTTAACGATTTGGAGGAGGAGGCAGAGTGTAATGTAGCCAAATTTGCTGACGATACAAAAATAGATGGGAGGGCATGGTGTGATGAGGGCATAAGGAATCTGCAAAGGGATACAGATAGGTTGAGTGAGTGGACAAAAACTTGGCAGATGGAGTTTAATGTAGGAAAGTGTGAGGTCATGCACTTTGGTAGGGAGAATCAAAAGGCAGACTATTATTTAAATGAAGAGAAACTCCAAAAAAGTGCAACACAGAGAGATCTGGGTATTCTTGTGCATGAAGTTGACAAAAAGTTGGCATGCAGGTGCAGCAAGTAATTAAGAAGGTAAATGGAATTTTGACCTGTATTGCTAAGGGATTGGAGTTCAAAAATAGGGAAGTCTTGTTATAACTTTACAGGGTGTTGGTGAGGCAGTACCTAGAGTACTGAGTACAGTTTTGGTCCCCGTATTTAAGAAAGGATATACTGGCATTGGAGGCAGTTCAAAAGCTATTCACTAGGTTGATTCCTGGGATGAAGGGGTTGACTTATCAAGAACAGCTAAACAGGTTAGGCCTTTGATCATTAGAGTTTAGAAGAATGAAGGGTGATCTTATTGAAACGTACAAGATTCTAAGGGGCCTTGACAGGGTAGATGTTGAGAGGATGTTTCCACTAGTGGAGGAATCTTAAACTAGGGGATATAGTTACAGAATAAAGAGCACTCATTTAAAACTGAGATGCGAAGGAATTTCTTCTCTCAGAGCGTAGTGAATGTCTGGAATTCTCTATCCCAGAGAGTTGTGGAGGCTAGATCACAAAGTATTTAAAGAGAAGGTAGATAGAATTTTGAAATATCAGGGAGTTGAGGGCTATGAGGAGCTGGCACGAAAAAGGAAATAAGGTCTGGGGCAGATCAGCCAAGATCTTATTGAATGGTGGGGCAGGCTTGAGGGGCCAAATGGCCTACTCCTGCTTCTATTGCTTATGTTCTCAGTGCAGCAGGCCCTCAGTGCTGACCCTCCAACAGTACAGCACTATCTCCGTACTGACCCTCTGACAGTGCAGCACTCCCTTAGTACTGACCTTCCAAAGGTGTAGTGATGCCTCAGTACTGACCCTCCGACAGTGCAGCACTCCCTCAGTACTGACCCGCAGTGCAACTGCCCTCAGTACTGCCCTCCAACAGTGCAGGATTCCCACAATACTGACCCTCTGACAGTGCAGCACTTTCATAGTAATGACCCTCTAACAGAGCAGTGCTCCATCTGTACTGCCTTCCAACAGTGTAGCACTCTCTCAGTACTGACCTTCAGTGCAGCACCCCTGTCAGTATGACCCTCCGACAGTGCAGCAATCCCTCAGTACTGACCGTCCAACAGTGCAGCACTTGGTCAGTACTAACCTCCAACATCGCAGCACTCCATCAGTACTGACACTCTGACAGTGGAGAACCCCCTCAGCACTGACCCTCCGATAATGAAGCATTCCCTCAGTACTGACCCTCAAATGGTGCTCCCTCAGTATTGAGCCTCCAACAGCACAACACTCCCTCAGTACTGACCCTCCAACAGTGCAGCACTCCCTCAGTACTGACACTCCGACAGTGGAGAACCCCCTCAGCACTGACCCTCTGATAACGAAGCATTCCCTCAGTACTGACCCTCAAATGGTGCTCCCTCAGTATTGACCCTCCAACAGCACAACACTCCCTCAGTACTGACCCTCCAACAGTGCAGCACTTGGTCAGTACTAACTTCCAACATCGCAGCACTCCCTCAGTACTGACACTCCGACAGTGGAGAACCCCCTCAGCACTGACCCTCTGATAACGAAGCATTCCCTCAGTACTGACACTCAAATGGTGCTCCCTCAGTATTGACCCTCCAACAACACAACACTCCCTCAGTACTGACCCTCCAACAGTGGAGAACCCCGTCTGCAAGACCTTCAGTGCAGCACCTGAGAGTACTAACCCTCTGAAAGTGCAACACTCCCTCAGTACTGACCCTCTGACAATACAGCCCTCCCTCAGTACTGACCCTTTGACAGTGCAGCACTCCCTCAGTGCTGACCCTCCAACAGCGCAGCACTCCCTCAGTACTAACCCTCCAACAGCACAGCACTCCCTCAGTACTGACCCTCCAACAGCGCAGCACTCCCCCAGTATTGACTCTCCAACAGTGCAACACTCCCTCAGTACTGACCTTCTGACAGTGCAACACTCCCTCAGTACTGACCTGACAGTGCAACACTCCCTCAGTACGGACTCTCTGACAGTGCAACACTCCCTCAGTACTGACCCTCTGATAGTGCAACACTCCCTCAGTACTGACCCTCTGATAGTGCAACACTCCCTCAGTACTGACCCTCTGACAGTGCAGCACTCCCTCAGTACTGACCCTCCGACAGTGCAGCACTCCCAGTACTGGATTAAAATTCTAGCTAAAATTACGGGCTTAAGTTTTTCAAATGGGGCTTGAAACTATAACCTTCTGACTCAGAATTGACCTGTACGTAAAATTTTATTTTCTTCTTTCAACAGTTTGTTTGAAAGGGGTTAACATTCAGTGAAAATTGTACAGAAGGTTTTCGCCAAAAACTTTGACCTGGGCTTCACCTCGAAATTATTTCTCAGAACCTGCAGCAAAGATTTCACCACTCCAGGCATTATCATTCAGCTCGCCCTCTCGGAGCGTATAGGGCTCTAGGGGAGTGGTGCAAAAAAACGTACATTAGGCTTTTGGGTTTATTTAGGTGAGAGGATTAAGTCTGAATAGGTTACCATAGTTACTGCTTGGGCTGTTTGTGAATCATGCATTGTACTATCCAGCAATTTACACCCACACAAGTGTGTAAATACACCCACTCACAGAATAAAACAACCGTTTTTACAAAAATAATTTGCTGGTTAAGGATTTCTTTGCTCTGCACCAGACTGAGACAGCAAGATTTCCCCAGGGTTCCTGTTGCTGTTTATGATCTAATGATGCCTACAGGAATTGTGTTGACAAGACCATTGAGCAAAGAGAGAACCAGGCTCAACAATTATTGCGTCCACAGTCGAACAGCCTACAAGCAATCACTGCCAAAGCTTATATACGAACAATGGTTACTTGTGCAAAAATTGATATTTTAAGGAGACTGGGGAATAAAAAATACAAATAAAAATACAGCAAAAAAAAACTTATTGATTAGCATGTGAGCTTATGGCTCCTATTTATGAAGAATAGAATTTACACACAGAAACAGACCATTTGGCCCAATACTCTATGCTTCTCTTTCATTTATTCTAAATTCCCCTTAAATGTATCTGTACTATTTCCTCAACCACTCCCTGTGTTAATGTGTTCCATATTCTCACCACTCTCTGGGTAAAGACATATCTGCTGAGTTCCCTATTGGATTTATTAGTGACTACCTTATATTAATGGTAGAAGCAAAATACTGTAGATGCTGGAAATCTGAAATAAAAACAGAAAATGGTGGAAATACTCAGTAGATCTGGAAGCATCTGTGCATGAGGAGAGAAACAGAGTTAATCGGCAGGGTTTTCCAGAACGTCCCACCGGCAGGATTTACCATTACCGCCAAAGTCAATGGACTATCAACTAGCACGCCACATTTTCTGGTCCCCCAGCCAATGTTTCAGATCGAGTTTGGTGAAAAGTCATCAATCTGAAATGCTAACTCTGTTCCTCTATCTTATATTTATTGCTCCTAGTTCTGGCCCACTCCACAATGGAAGCATCTTCTCCAAATCAATTTGCTGAGTGTTCTTAATCTTTCTGGAGCTGAGCAGAGAAAACTGATATAAAGGATGCAACATGGCAGTAGAAGATTCTGTGAGGTGAGAACTGTCTGACAGTTCATTAAAAACATCACTCTCTGCCATAATTCCAACATGCAGTCTTTCAACAAGTGTTCCATTCCATTCAAAAGTCACTCAGCCCACAAACTTTTGGTCGATTTTTCCCTTGGGCCTTGTTCTTCTAGCAGAGGGAAATGGCGGCATCACCTGTGGCCTGGCATGCACCATCGTGACAATCAGTGGCTATAGAAGCTTGACAACATCTAAAACAATACCCCACAATGTCACCTGATAACCACCTGCTATGTGGCAGTACCTGCTTCTCATGGATTGGTCTCTTCAGCCAAGAGCAAAAGTGACATATGAAGCCAGCTCAAACAGATTTGCTGCACATCCATCATCCCATATGGATGAAAAAATGGCAATGGATTTCCCTTAAACCTTCAAATTGTATCAAGAGAAGCAATCTCACTTTACTTACTTCAGCCAGTTCTCAAGAAGCTGGTCTGCTGGTGATGAATAAATTGGTTGCCTGTGACTTGAATCTATTTCAATTAATTCACCTTGAAGAAACTCTCTGCAATGCATGAGCAGGTCCTGTTGGAATGACCTGATTAGATAGTACAGCTGATTCACAGACTGCTGCCTGTCACTTACTGGACTTGTTTTAAACTGCTAATGTCATAATGAATCCTTCAGGGATAAAAGGCTCTCTAAGTTACCAGTTAAATGAATCTCTTTTACAAGGGAGAGTGAAGTGAAGGAGTTATCACTTTAGACTTGCAGCGCCCAAATTTCCCTCCTATTCTAAAAATGGTAAATGAAATGGATGAATGATTCTGGTGGATTAGTAAGAGGTTTAGAAACCTCTTTCCCGGATCTTCCTTTCTGTGCAACACCCAATAGTGCTAATGTCCAGGAGATAATGATGAAATTCCAACCCATGGTCACGAGGGGAGAGAGGTTGTGTTTCCACAATGGCCAGGAAGCCCTCAAAGCACACCTTTTGAAGGGAATCGAAGCAGGTGCTCACACAGATGAATTTCTGGAGTCTGGCCTAGAGGATCTGGCATCAATATTCAATGACCTCACATGAGTGGTCAAGGTCAGTGAATGCACCATCAAATGATCTCTCCTACCTGCCATGCTGCCAACAGCTTGCGCTACTCAATGCACCACAGCCCCAACACTCAACCATTAGCAAGCAGGTTTAATTCATTACAGTCAGATGCTCCACCTCACCCTCACACACTTACCAATGCTATTGGCCTCACACTCTCATCTTGCAGCTTCCACGTAATTCCAGCTATTCAGCTATGACAGACATAACAACACACTCACTGACATTCTTCCCACTCTCTTACAGGACCAAGGTGCATATAACCAGAGGGAGCAGCGAAGGACCAGAAAGCAACAGGCATGCCTGCATCTCCTGAATCTTTGGAAAAGACAGTGCTCGAAATTATAGGGTCAGCTGTGACTGAGGCCATTGCACCCGGAATCACCAAGAACTGTCAGGATGACGCTATGTTCCTGCCTTATTCACTTTTTAAAATCCTACTCCACATTCATCCTGCTATCTGGCCTACAGAAATATTTCATGCATTGGCAGCTCTGCCCGAGGGCCGATTCTCACTGTCAAGAAGCATGGAGGAGTCAGGCTCCAACCTAGCACAGGGTTTCATGCAGAGCTTGGAGCCCGTCCTTTCCAGCTCAGAAGTATTCATCAATTCCATAACAGCACTTGTGAATCTAACTGAGATGCAGTGTCTGGTGGCCAATGGTGATGTTTGGCTGTGATTTTAGATGAACCAGTGTATGAGTAGCTGGTCACTGACAGGCCCACCTGGAGTGAAGAGATTCCTGATATCTCCTCCTCTTCTTCCTCCTCTCCCTCATTTCCAGGTGCACTCCGAAGGCCTGGCTTCATGGGTTGTGCCATCATGAGAGAGAGTTTGTGGGAAACACAGCAGACCACCATGAGCCTGAAGACAGATTCCAGCGAATCCTAGAGGAGACCCCTCAGCTGGTCCAGGCAGCAGAAGCATTATTCCAGAATTGTTGACCCCACAATAATCCTGGTCACTGTAGGGTGGTACAGAGGAATCATGTGCCAGGTGTAGACAGGTAACCCTCATCGCCAAGCTGCCAGTCTCTGCTTTGTCATGGTGGCTCAAAGATGGCGGGTATAGCTGACTGCTTCAGGATCAATGCGATTGTATTTTAGGATGATGTTGTCGGGGGTCAGTGTGTCGAACCTCATCACTGAAGATTCACATCCAGGGTTTGCTGAGAATCTCTAATGTAGAAGAGTGCATCTCACTCATTAATCAGAGGTTATGAAGCCCACTTAGTGTAAAACTGCTCCAATTACTTATTTACAACCCAATATCCCAATCAGATGGTTTAATTTACCACCAATGGTAAATTGTGCATTAGCACTGGGCCAATGACTATGGGTAATTGCCTCATATTCACCACATAAATCACCTTAATGGTCTCATACAGGGTTATCATCTCCTTCACAATTTGAAGTCAGGCGACTCCTTTCAAAATCATGGAATACCTGAACAAGGCTTGAATTTGAAGACTTAAATTTCAACCCTCAGTGTTCATTACATTAGACAAAGTCCTTTGTTTAAATCCATCATTAGAAACATAATTTTTCTTGCTGCTAGCTCAGCAAAGCTCCACAGCAGGGCAATGACTTGAACATGAAGAAGTAATTTTCTGGTCCTCAAGGATCTCCGGTTGGGAGCGTGCCTTCCCACTAATGACTGCAGTGTGTAAATGTGTCAACGTGATTCTGAGTTAGGAGGTGGACATCAGGCTAATTATAACACTCGATGGTCGTCTCTTAAATTAATCAACTCTCTGTTCCCATTTCAAAACACGCTGCAGGATTTATATCACAGTCATAATACTGCAGCGTTTTTTACCTTAGCTGCCTGGCTTATTCTCTCTGATCCCAGGTTTCAAACTCTGGCAATTTAGTTCCACTTGGCTCAGTTGGGAACCCCTTTATCGTGTGGCCAAAGCCGTAAACTCAAGCACAACACCAGGAGCCAGGTTTAATCTCGGCGAACATTCATTGCAGTGTTGAGGGAGTGCTACTATTGTCAAAGTTCTATCACTTTCACTTGAGACAGTTAACTGAGAAACTTTCTACTCTCTAAAGAACAAGCGGATGTTTGAAAAGATGAAATGGCAAAGAGAATTGAACTGGCATTGAGACAGGACGAGGTGAAGAAGCACTTGAGGCTGACATCAGGTAAATGTGTAAGAAAGCTGAAGGTGATGGAATTGATTTCGTTGAGAATAAGCTGTTGCAGTATTGTAAAAGGAGGCAAAAACTGTCTTGTTTATGGAGCTGGTTTTCTATTTGGGACCCACTGGAACAATTAACAGACAACAACAACTTGTATTGATATAGCACCTTGAACATTGAAAAATATCCCAAGGTGCTTCATAGGAGCATTATCAAACAAACAATTTGACATTGAGTTATATGAGTTAATATTCAGTTGTGATCAAAAACTTGGTCAAAGAGATAGGTTTTAAGCAGCATCTTAAAGAAAGAGAGGTAGAGGGTTGGAGAGGTTCAGAGAAGGAATTCCAGACCTTAGGGCCAAGGCCAGCTGAAGGCACAGCCTCCAGTAGTGAAGTGATTAAAATCGGGGACGAGCGAGAGAATTGAAGGAGCAAAGAGATCTTAGAGGTTTGTATAGTTGGAGAACGTTACAGAGAAAGGGAAGGGGCGAGCAGGCCATGGAAGGGCTGGAAAACTCCCAGAAATGCCTTATAAATATTGACACACTTCCAGGACTTCTGTGCTAACTTCTAAGTGATAACGCCTGACTCAAAGAACAATGCTGCTGTTATTAAAGGAAATAATTATTATACAGCAATGGGCTAATAAATGAACTAATTACGGAAACCTAGTAAATTTAGCAACCCTCAGGGTTGCTCCCAGCACTTGTCAGAAGATCCCAGGAATCTTTCGGAGGAGTAAACAAAAACCTATTGAAACAATTAAATTAATTTGCACTTGGTCATTATCGCTCTGAGCCTGAGAGAATTTTTTTTAAAGGTTTTTAAAAATACATAAATCTTTGATTCATAACCAGGGATCAGAGGGTATCTGGAATAACTGCTTGTTCATTCTGAATGCCTTATTATTATTCGAGTATTATTAATCAATGTTCTATTATACATTCAAAATATGCAAATAGGTTTAATTGTGTAAATTTTTTTCAAATGATCTTCTCTCTGTTCCTCAGTAATGGCCTCGAGATTAATCAGGTCTCACTCCTCTGTAGAATCAATCAGGACTGAACACATTCCTAGACACACATTCCCATCAAATTGCATTCATTTCTTGTTGCTCACATTTAACTAAGTGCTGGAAAGTACGCTGAGGGAAGGAGACAAGTCCGTAAGCACTGATGGAAAGAAAATGACAGCTGGTGCACCAAGACGCACTAAGCCATTTCAGATCAGAGAGTCATTTCTCGAATTAGTTGCTCTCCATCAGGGCAGTGATTGGGTTCTCGACCCTTGGGCAGGGCCAGAAATATCACCTGTTGCTGATCACTATTCACGTGTGTAAAGAACATACCTTTTTATTTGTTGGACTGTGGATTAAAATTACAATGGCTACAGTTTGAAGGACATGTCTACTGGAACATTGTGAGGGATATATGCAATGTTGCTATCCTGGAACTGAGTGTGCCTTGAAAGACAGGATGGTACCAAGAGTCTGGTTTAATGGAGAACTGCCTGGCAACAATGTTTTAATTAGCTCCTGCTAGGTGACCAGGCTTTGTGTGAGAGCAGTGCAGCAGAGAATAGCTCCTAGCCTGAAAAGGAACAGGTCCTAAAACCTCTACCTCCTGTTTGTGTCAGATTCCAGTAATTCTACAATAATAGCTAGCTGGCTTTTTCTCCTCATACCTCTATAACCTGCTCTCTCTCTTAAAACCCTGTCAAGAAGCAATGGGGAAAATCACTGTTAGAGACATTGAAAGGCAAGTGCTCAACCAGTGAACTAAAGACTGAAAGTGCTGGAAGACAGACCATCATGTGTCATCAACAATGAACTGAAAGGAATTTGGAAGACATTGAGCAAAATCAACCCATTGAATCCTGTACTCCGGAATTGGTGTGATTAAACTGTTCTATCCCACCCTTAAAATCCATGTTTTTGTGTGTCTTGTGTTTTGTGTGTGTATAGGGATTTAAGAAAGGGTAGAGTTTAGGTTATAGAGTTAGAAATTAGCAGTTCATACTTTTTTCTTTTGCCACTGGTTAAAAGACAATTTGTTCAATAAACAGTTATTTACTAATTAAGCTTACAAACCTGGTGCTCGGATTCTGTTAACCTAAATTAAACAATTAGGTGGGTCGATGAAACTTTTTCACATTTGTCATGGCTCAGGGAGCAATGGGGCTTGATATTGCAGTGCATTATCCCCAGTGAGTCATGACACCTGTGTTAGGGCATGAGGTTAGGGCAGAGCTGAGCCTGAATGTGATGCCTCACACAGTCAAACAACCCGATGATGAAGCATGGCCGATTTAGGCAAGATACTAGAGGACAATGCACATCCTTCAAGTTCCAGCATGTAAAAGACTGGTCGATAACTACAGCGTCTAAATTTAAGATCGCTGTAAGAATAAGGGCTGGGACTATTATTAAATAAAGTGATGGAAGCACAATTATTAATATATTTTAAAATGAGTGGAAGGATACTAGACATAAATTGTCTGTATCAAACAATTGGGCTAATTTTCAAAATGATCACCATACCTGGATTCAACAATGTATAAAATCCATCAGGCTTAGAATCTGTTGAGAATTCATCTTAATCACATTTCCACTTGCTTATTAAGGAAAACACACTGAAGCCCTCGGGAGGCATCCTATTTACTAAGTCCAGAGAACTTCGATGGAGGTTTTACGAGAGCCAAGGTTTAGTTACTTCTAAGGGTGCATAGGGATACCTCTGGAATTTAACTGGTTAAAGACAGGCCAAAACATTGGGCTCATTCTGGGACTAAGTCCCGTTGTGGGGGCAGGAACAGGGAGCCTTTCCCGCCACAGAGGCCTATGGGAATTTGCGCTGTATTGCACGGCACTGGTCTTATTAATTATGCAGTCGGGGGTTTCCCGATGTTTTGTGTGGCGGGAAGAGCTGAATGGCTTGCGCCCTGCCATCATATCCGGGTACCATTTTTAAAGTAGAAGATGGACCTCTTGGAAGACTCTGAAGTTCAAAGATCCACCTTGCAGATACTCCACCTACCCACTGCAGCATGTTTCAGGGTCAACAGTCACTGGTGGCCTCCATCCCGATCTCCACAAGCTGTCTCAGGCCTTCTTCAGTTAAGTCCTGACATCTCCACACTAGGTTGGGCCAGACATGTTCTGGGCCGGCTTGATATCACGCTGGCAGCATGAACAATTGGATTCCGGTTGAGCCTTTATCTGCATACCATTAACGGGATGCAAAACGGTTTCACGCCGGCTTTTGGCAGGAATGGCGACATGCCGTGACAAGCAGGAGCGCATGTTCCCACTGTCATTTTACACCGGTGAGAAACTGGTTTTTCAGCTCCCACTGCATTGTTGTTCCACCCACCCGCCATCAAACTCACCACAGTGGGTACTGGAAAATTACGCCCAGTGTCTTCGTAAACTGCCTTGTCCCAGTCCAGCCTGACCCACACTACCCATCGGGGGCACTGATTCTAAAGGTTACCTGAATGTCAGTGAGAAGAATCCCATCCCATCCATTCTTCTAACCAAGTGAGAGATCAACCAATCCAAATCCCACCATGACCCAGTCTCTCTGGATAGCTGTCTGTCACGGACACAGCGTGACTGGTTGTGCTACGGGACACCAGGCTGGTTATTACCCAGAAATATAGCTACTTTCTGCAGAATCTAGCCTGCTGTGTCATCACAATCTTAATGCAGTGGTCATTCCATTTTAAATTAAAACAAGATTTTTCTGTAAGATCCATTTGTCAAGTGTCAATTGATTAAGTGATAATCGGAGACTTAACTCAGGTCCTGCTTCATAATCTGCTGAAGAAGGCACTTTCCTGTGACAGGAGTGACACAGCATTAATAATTTATTTACCCTTGCTTCGATTTCAGGTGTGTGTTTGGTCTTGCCTGTTTTTTCTGGGCTTGTACTTGATGCGCTGAAATACTCAAGATCACATTCAGGCAAAACCTTATTTAATGCCCAACAACTCACGCCCCAGGGGTAGCAGAAAACTGATACAGAGATAGTCAGGCAGGCAGAGCTGGTGGGCTGTGCTCCAGTATTTCGGAGAGGTAGCAACTAAATGGATAGCTGAGGAGTGAGGAGAGGTTAGAATCTGGAATTGTTTAAACTGGAGAAAGGATCTCATTGCAATTTTTAATGTCCAAAGTGATTTTGAGAAACATGGCCCCAATAAACAAATGGAAGAGAATGAGGAGAACATAACTGACAAAAACTTCATGTTTGGGAATGTTAAGACTTAATCTAGTTGGTGGCAGGGGAGCGGGGAGGGGCTCAGATGCAATCGCAAGCCACAAGAACAAACCTCAATTGGTTTCTAGCCCTCCTGTAAGACACAGATGAAGTTACAGACTAGGATCAATAATGTTCTATGATCTCATTAAATGACAAAAGATCTAATGATAGTTAAAAGCAGAAAGAAGCAGAGACGGAGAATTCTGTGAGACTGCTCTTTCAGCCTCATCTAAAGCCCAAGCTTCACATTTGAGTCCATCACACAACCAGACAGCGATACCAAGTCAACTGGAACCTATTTCATCTTCAAATGACATCATCAGCGCCACATTGTAATTTTAACTCCGAATACTGGAAGGCTCAATGAGGCTGAAGCCAGCCACCAGATTGAGCCGGGGGAGAGTGGGAGCAAAGGACAAGGCATTTTTATTTAACTGTTCTGATGATTCCTCATAAGCCAGAAATGCAGGAACTTTCCCCCAACTCTGGACTTGCCTTCCTTCTCATCACCAGCATCGCCTTCCAACTTGATCCCAATCTCATCCCAATTACCATTGGAATTCACTGGATCGTGACCCGGA
This sequence comes from Isurus oxyrinchus, assembly GCA_026770705.1. Lineage (NCBI taxonomy): Eukaryota > Metazoa > Chordata > Chondrichthyes > Lamniformes > Lamnidae > Isurus > Isurus oxyrinchus. The sequence goes on along the minus strand of JANJGN010000031.1, from coordinate 22,971,225 downwards.
GCGACTGGATTGTGGGGAATTGCACAGAAAAGAACCTGAGCAGCAAACTTCCCGTAGCATCCACTCAACAGAAGTGCCTTAATGCACTTGACACTAACAGAAATTCACAGCTTTTCTCAATCATAAATTATAATCTTTCTACAAGCTAAAATTACCCTGTGCAACACAAAACCTCACAAGGCTACCTACAGGAGATGTGAATTGTCTGCTGTGTTTATCCTTTCTCTTAATTTGTTTGATTTATGTTTATGACAATCATGACCTTTAAGGCCTCAAATCCTCACTCTGAGGGGCTATCAAATCTTAATTTAAATTTTAGTTGTCTTAAAAGGGCCCTCACTACAAATAAGGAATCGGCCAGAAATTAATCTGCATCAGTCTTTGGGTGCAGGGATCCCGATTCGTGACCTGCCCATGTCTGTTCTCATTGAGGTAGGATTTACCCAATTCTTTCTTTCATCCAAACGGGGCCCATGCTGATGGCTGAGTGCTCAGCAGTGGCCCCAGCAGCATGCGCTAAAAGCACATTGTACAAGCCGCCTTCTGCTCTTAAAGGCTGTCTGTCTCTCTTAAAGGAGAGCTACACTCATTGGAAGGGAGCTTCCACTGGCTGCTAGTACTGAAACTGGCTGTATGTAGAAGATGCACAATTAGAGCACCAGGGAGAGAGAAAGAGCTCCTCATTTCACTAATGCAGTGCTGGAGACCTCGGTGATGAAGGTGGACAGAAGGAGAGAGATTATGTTTCCATGGACACCAGGCAGCCCTCACTGGTCATCTTCTGACAGGAACAGGAGCAACTGGCCAGGAAAATCAATGTCCAGAGTCTGACCCCGAGCACTGGCTTCATCCTGGTAACCAAGATTAGTAAGTGCATCTTCACATGAATCTCATACCCACCAGTCTACCAAATTCTCATGCTGCTTGATGCACCACACCCCAGACACTCACCCAGCACTAGTCCTAGGCTCTAAGGAATCATACTAAACATCCAGCTACACCACCCTCACACGCCTACCAATGAAGACCAGCTGTACACACGGCTCTCAATTCCTCCACATACCTCCAGCTATTCAGTTGTGGCATGAATATCACCTAAATACAGTGCTACACAATCATGGGCATTAACAGCAAAGTTTTGAAGAAGCATCACTGACTTGAAATGTTAACCCTATTTCTCTCTTGACAGATGATGCCTGGTCTGCTGAGAAATTCTAGCACTTTCTGTTATTTATGCAATAACTGACATTCTGCCCTCTTTCCTGCAGGACAAGGTGGCCCCTAGCTATATTGCTGTTCCTTCGCCGTTGCTGGTCAAAATGCTGGAACTCCTGGAATGCACGAATGCTGTGGAGTGGTGCAAGAAGATGGCTCACCACCATCTTCTCAAGAGCAATTAGGGATGAACAATAAAGGTTGACCTATCCAGCGACGCCCATATCCTGTGAAAGAATACATTTTTAAAAATTTTACCCCTGGGAGCAGGGCAGAATGATGGAGCCCCAATGATGAAGGGGATGCTCCTCAACATTAAGCTGGCTGTGACAGAGCCCTGGGCATCCAGGATCACTTTGTGAACTGCAGAGGCTAGTTTGGAGTTGGGATCTGCATGTGCTATGTCACCGAGCACAAGTGGGCTGAAGGCAGGCCAGTGGGAAAGCACAGTTCATGTGTCAGACAGTGTCCAGTTACTGTCAATTAGCAGCAGGGAGTCTGGCTCCAATTTGGCAGAAGAGATAGTGCAGAACATCCCCCCTCCACAACCTCTGTTCCATCTCCCTGCCATGGCTGCAGACCCAGAGGCACTGCCACAGCTACCCACATACCTGTTGCAGCCTTTGTATGGACACGTCACCTTATCCTTGGCCCTCTTGCAAACATCCAATAGATGCCGAGGCATTGTTGAACTTCAAACTAGATTTATAAGCAGCCGCATGACTGAGTCAGGTTCAGAGACCGATTCAATTTCAATTAATTTTATCTGCAACCATTATCTTGGATAAGCTCGTGTTTTTTAAAAAAATGAACACCAGCTCATAAAAAGGTTCCCAAAGTTTGTGTTTACTAGATTGATATGAAAATCTAAGTGCAGGAATTGCTCAATCACTCGAGGCAGAATCATCCCAGACTTGCACCAAGTGCGGAATTGGCGTGAGAAAAGTCGTTTTACCGGCCGCAATGGTGGGTTTTCATGCTGAAACATCCCCTTCCCAGCACGTCCCGGCTCATTAATAATGTATCCACGGGAAACACACAGGATTGCTGCGGGCGGGCTTGGATTTGCCCATCACACTGTGACCTCGGCGCCTCCTCGCTCCAGGTGCCATATTTAAAGTGCACCAGAGAGCAGCTTACTTCACGTCTATAGGCCAGGGCTACTCCAGGTGACAGATGGCCCCAAAAGCAAAGAAGACAGCAGACGCCAAATTTAGTGAGGCTTCTTTGGGATGCCTGCTGGAAGCAGTGGAAGGCCGATGTGAAGTCCTCTACACCCTGCTCTGACCGCAGGAGGTCCACCAGAGTCACCAATCCGATCTAGGAAGCAGTGGTAGCGGCGGTCAGCACCACTGGATCACAGAGGAGGTCAGCTAATCAGTGCAGGAAGAGGATGAATGATCTCATCCATTCCTCCAGGAAGTCAACCACTTCATCACTCTCAATTCACACACTCCCAAACCCATCACACATCTACAGGGATCTCATACCTCAAGGGACAACACCACTATCTATCACACACACCCTCACATCTCCATCTGGCTCATATCCTCTGGAGCTCACATGCTGATCCTGTCCACGGCTCCGCTCACCACACAAACATTCCACACGGTGCCATGCGTCCTGCTCACACTCTCTCCATCTGTTTTTGTGCAGGAGAAGCTGGCCACTACAGCAGGGACAGGTCTCAGATTGGGGTGAAGTTAGGCCCCTCACTCACTTTGACTGGTGAGTATGTGGACCGTGCCTGTGACAATGTTAAGGTCAGCAGTGAACACCCACGTAAGGATCCTGCAACACATCATCCCTCTCTCAATGCAACTGTGAGTGCTCTCTCCTGCTCTTGACTCAGCTGTCATGCACTAATTATCTCTAACAGCATCTGTGCCATTTTAACACTCCACCCTGCTCTCTTGCCCACATGTCCGTCCTTGGCTTGCTGCATTGTTCCAGTGAAGCCCAACACAAACTGGAGGAACAGCACCTCATCTTCCGATCAGGCACTTTACAGCCTTCCGGACTGAACAATGAGTTCAACAACTTCAGATCATGAGCTCTCTCCTCCATCCCCACCCCCTTTTTATCCTTTTTTCAATATTCATTCTCACTTCTAACTTTTTATTTTTAAATTCTTATTTTTATCCACTTATTTTTATTTTTATTATTACTATTTTTAAAATTTTTAAATTTATTTTCATTTTTATTCATTGTTTATCGCCACCTTTTATCCTGTTTTCAATCTTTTTTCCCACCACTGTCCCCTTCCCCCCCACCACCCCACCCTCACAAGGACCATCTGTCACTTATTCATAAAAATATAAAAACAAAAAAACTGCGGATGCTGGAAATCCAAAACAAAAACAAAAACAGAATTACCAGGAAAAACTCAGCAGGTCTGGCAGCATCGGCGGAGAAGAAAAGAGTTGACGTTTCGAAACGTCAATGCTGCCAGACCGATGCTGCCAGACCTGCTGAGTTTTTCCAGGTAATTCTGTTTTTGTTTTTGTCACTTATTCATGTTGCTCTTTTCAGAGTGCTCACCCTTGTCCTGCCATTATCACATTCTGCTTTCTGAATTTAATGCTACCATCAGTATCACTGTCATTAACACCCATTTGTCCTTTTGTCCATGGCATCTCTGGCAATCTCTCCTTTGTCTCCACCTATCACTGGCCTTCTATCCAGCTTCACCTGCTCCATCCCCCTTAAACAGTATAAATTTCATTACATTTTTACTTCTCTTTAGCTCTGAAGGAGAGTCATAAGGACTCGAAACGTTAATTCTGTTTTTTTTCCCTCTCCGCAGATGCTGTTAGACCTGCTGAGCTTTTCCAGCATTTTCTATTTTTGTTTCAGATTTCCAGCATCCACACTATTTTGCTTTTAACTAATTACCTCTACTTTGGTTCACGGGGAGCTCTGCCAAGCAACCAACACCCTCAGCCAGCCAGTCCTTCAGATCCATCCAGGTCCTCACCACCAGCGAAGAGGGCAGCTCCTCCATTGAAGAGCTGGAAATAAGCAGCCTGGAAGACCTGTCATAGCACTTACCCACACCCTGCACCAGCGCAGAGACACACACCTAAGTGGGACCTAGATCTCGAGCAGTCCCGGGTTAACAATCGGGTGGTGAACACACAGGCATATGTCCGAAGCAGGAGGAGGCAGATTCAGCTGAGCTCTCCGGCACTCAGAGGACCGCTGGGGAAGAGGCACCTGTGGGGTTCCAGTCCGATGATGAGCCTCTGGATTCGGCCTTCCAATTCATCCTGGAGATTCATCAGAAAGTGGGAGAACATCACACAGAGCTGTTGGAAGACCTCAACAGAGTTGCGCTTGAGTTGGAGGAGCGCATTCGCCTGTTCTCTGATGCAGTGGTGTTCACCTGCAAGTGCATGGAGGTCTCCATGGGAAGGATGGGGGATGCCATGGAGATCCTGGACAAGCAGAACGTGGAGATGAGCGCAGACCTGCACTCCATCACTGCAGCCCAAGAATGCGTTCCTGCAGTTGCAACGCAAGAGGGAAACGGGGCACCGCGACATCCCTCCAGGCACTCCTTCTCCTCAAGGGGTCAGGCTGGGGCCCTTATTTTGCCTATTAACCTTTTGTGCAGCACCTTATCAAATGCCTTTTGAAATCCAGGTATACTATATCTACTGGATCCCCTTTAACTACCCTACCGCTTACATCCTCAAAAAACTCAAATAAATTTGTCAAACAGGATTTCTCCCTGGTAAAACTATATTGACTTGTTCTAATCATACTATGCTTTTCTAAGCGATTGTTAAGACTTCCTTAATATTAGATGTCAGCATTTTCCCAACAACTGATGTTAGGCTAACTGGCCTGTAGTTCACTGTTTTCTCTCTCCCTCCTTTCTTGCAAAGTGGTGTAACATTTGCCAACCTCCACCTAGTGGGACCATTCCTGAATCTAGGGAATTTTGGAAAATCATAGCCAGTGCAAGCACTATCTCTACAACTATCATCAGGTCCTGGGGATTTGTTGGATTTTAGTCCCTTACGTTTCTCCAACACTTTATCCCTGCTGATATTAGCCTCCCCAATTTCCTCACTCTTTTTAGCCCCTAAGTTATTGTCCATTTCTGTTATGGAACTTGTGTCGTCTACTGTGAAGACAGACATAAAATATTTGATCAATGCCTCTGCCATTTCCTTATTTCCCATGATAATTCTTCCTGTCTCTGCTTCTAAGAGACCAATGTTTACTTTAACTACTCTTTTCCTTTTTATATACTTATAAAAGCTTACAATCTGTTTTTATATTTCCGGCTTCTCTTATATTCCATCTTTTCTCTTTTGACCAACTTTTTGGTGGTCCTTTGCTGATTCATGTGCATGTCCACCACTTGTATCGTACACTTGAAAATCTCTCTTCCCCCACAAAGTGAAGACTCTTTGCTGGAGTAAATTTCAACATGAGGCAGCAGTCCTCTGATACTTTGATTCAGTCACTACTCTTCAGGTTTAGAGAGGGATGCCACTATGACTGTGAAATGGGCATCACTGTTGAATCAGATTCAGTCTTGCCGTGTATTCACGCACACACACACATCCAGCAGAGTCACTGGATAGGGATCAGTAGTACTTCTTTCCCAAACCCAGGGAGACTGAACCATTGACTTAGAGCAGCTAATAAAAGACACATTGAGGTCTCAGTCCTACCCAAAATGCTGCCTTTAACCAACTGAATTATTGGCACAGCCTAATATTTCATTGGTTTTAATCCTGTTACTGCAGCTCAGTCTATGACCTGGTAAGATTGATTGATATTCCCATGTAATCCGGTAATGACTGAGTTACTTCCTAATGATTGTCATAGTTTACTTAGCGGGTCATTAAATTCACTCTCAATTTCCCATCTTTCACTTTATTTATTTAACAAGCATTGAAGCGAAAGGTGAACAATGAGATTAATGGACTGATAGTATTCACAGAGGAGATGGCTCATTATATGAGCTTTCCTTTGCCAAATTCATGCCTCATTTGCACCACGGCAGGGATCTGGTGAATACCTGCAGGAATTCCAGGTGAATGTGAAATGAGGGCTGAGTTCATTCTGACTAGAAGCTGCCTGATCTCAGGTCAAAGTGCATGGGGTCAGTAATGTCAAAGTGGGATCCTGGCTGAAAAAGAACTCATCCATTTCACAGTGAGGACTGAAACACCCAACTAACCACACCAGTACTACACATTTAACTATCGCCACTGGCAACAGCCAATCTCTGGAATTAAACGATAATAGCTATAACGTTTTGCCACCTGACATATGCTCCCTCTCCAGCTTGGTCATTGTTTTGGAGTCGAAACTCAAGCACCAATTAAGCAGAGCCCCAGAGAGTGGGTGTGAAACATGAAGGCTCTTCTTCAACGTAAAAAAATCAAGCAATGCAAATTATATTCATCTGAGTGTTAAATAGCTGGTGATCATCTTGTCCCTGTTAAAAAGAAAAGGAAGGGAAACATCTCTGTTTGCCTTTAGCAATGTCAGGATATCACAAAGTGCTTTACAGCCAATTAAATCCTTTTGAAGTGTAGTCCTTATTGTAACGTAGGAAATGTAGAACCAATTGTGCACAGCAAGATCCCACATACAATGCTATGACAATGGCTACATAATCTCTTTTAGTAACATTGATTGAGGGATAAATACTGACCAAAACACTGAGGAGAACCCGCCATCTCTTCTTTCATATAGCACTATGGGATCTTTTATTTCTGAGAGTGAAGAGGGATCCTTAGTTGAACATATCATCTAAAAGATGGTGTCGGCCTTGATATTAGTGCTCAAGTCCTGGAGAGGGAGTTAAAGCCATAACCTCCTGTCTCAGAGGTAAGAGTGCTACCCACCGAGCCACAGCTGACATCGGGGGAGGGGAGGAGGGGGGGGGCTATATACCCTGTGTGTAACCCCATGCTGTACCTGCTTTGGGAGTGTTTGATGGGGATAGTGTAGAGGGAGCTTTACTCTGTATCCAACCCCGTGTTGTACCTGTCCTGGGAGTGTTTGATGGGGATAGTGTAGAGGGAGCTTTACTCTGTATCTAACCCTGTGTTGTATCTGTCCTGGGAGTGTTTGATGGGGATAGTGTAGAGGGAGCTTTACTCTGTTTCTAACCCCGTGTTGTACCTGTCCTGGGAGTGTTTGATGGGCATAGCGTAGAGGGAGCTTTACTCTGTATCTAACCCCGTGTTGTACCTGTCCTGGGAGTGTTTGATGAGGATAGTGTAGAGGGAGCTTTACTCTGTATCTAACCCAGTGTTGATTCTGTCCTGGGAGTGTTTGATGGGGATAGTGTAGTGGGAGCTTAACTCTGTATCTAGCCCCGTGCTTTAACTGTCCTGGGAGTGTTTGATGGGGACAGTGTAAAGGTAGCTTTAGTCTGTATCTAACTCCATACTCTACCTGTCCTTGGAGTGTTTGATGGGGACAGTGTAGAAGGAGCTTTAATCTGTATCTAACCCCGTGCACTACCTGCCGTGGGAGTGTTTAATGGGGATAACGTAGAGGCAGCTGTAGGTAAATGCTATACCAAATCATGCAACTGAACTCTCTGCAGTTTTGTGACTGCTGTCAATTGTACAATCCCTGGGCACCTCTTCCTTACTTCATTGTGAGAAACCAAACTTTGTTCAATTTCTTAATCTCTTATTCTTAGGTTTTCTCATTTTAACATTGTCTCTCATTGTGATTCAATTCTTTGTTATTGTGACATTTTGTTGTCAATGTTCTCCCTATGTTGAAGACACTGTTGGTATATATCCCAATGTCTTCCATATTGCATCTGAATGTCTGAAATAAAATGAATTGTAAGACGAATCAAAAGAAAATGAGTTTGGGTGATTCTGAATAACAAGGCTATTCATTTTCATGCTCTTCTAACAGTCTATACTAATAATTGCCATCCATAGAGATATTTTTATCAGCCTATCCTGAATTCAGCCAGCTGAGTCCCAATTTCCAATCTCAAAACATGTGCCGGTGAGTAGTGACATCTCACTGCTGATTTCACTGCATCGAGTCAATTAATTTGTGCAATGGTTGAGCAACAAAAAATAAATGTCATATTTCTTAACTCCATGGCACTTGAGGTGATACATTCCATCCAATCTGTGCTCAGCACTACAAACAGATGAATTAGGAGTAGGAGTAGGCTATTCAGCACCTCAAGCCTTCTCCACAATTCAATAACATGATGGCTAATCTGATGGTGGCTTGAACTCCACATTCCGCTTACCCCTGATAACCTTTAACTCCCTTGTTAGTCAAGAATCTATATAACTATGCCTTAAAAATATTCACTGATCCTGCCCTCCATCGCTCTCTGGGGAAGAGAGTTCCAAAGATTCATGACCGTCTGAAAGAAAAAAAATTCTTCTCATCTCCATCTTAAATGGGAGACCCCCTATTTTAAAATTGTGTCCCCTGGTTCTAGTCTCTCCGACAAGGGGAAACATCCTTTCAGCATCCGCCCTGTCAAGTCCCCTCAGGATCTTATATATTTCAATACGATCACCCCTCATTCTTCTAAGCTTGAATGGATAAAGGTCCAGCCTATACAACCTTTCCTCATTAGATAACCCCCATGCCTCCACCCCAGGTATCAGTCGAGTGAACCTCTCTGAGCTGCTTCTAATGCTTTTGTATCCTTTCTTAAATGAGATCAAAACTGTACACAGTACTCCAGATGTGTTCTCAACGCCCTGTGCAACTATAGCAAAACATCCTTACTTTTATATTCCACTTCCCTTGCAATAAACAACATTCCAGTTGCCTTTTGTCAGGAAGATATAATTCTCATAATGTTATTGGAAGTTATTGTAAAATAGAGTAACAGTGGGATGTGTCTATGTTTCTTTGTGAGACTTAATTGAATTAGAAGCAGCTAGTCTGGGTGCTTTGATGTAAGAAGAGAAGTTAGGTTTGAAATGTTAATTAGGTAAACATGGAGAAGTTTAGAAACATCGGTGTCAAGGGAGTGTTTGCATTTTTAAATAAACCAGGCTTGATTGTTTTCAAAAGAGGAAGTGAAATGTGTCACCTAGCCAGGTTAAGTTTAGAAAGAGTGCGTTTATTTTCCAAAGATTACTAGTAAAACTCAGTGCTATGAGAGATTTTTATTATCAGAAAGATAATGTCCAAAGACATAGTGAAACAATAGGAATTTGCATTCAAAGGGGAAAATATGTATAAAGGAGTAACGACTGTGTGTAAGGGGAGGCAGTCTAAGATTCGACAAGTGTGAAAAGCCTTCAGTATCTATGCCTCAAACTGCTGCCTTCAGAGACTGAAGTTAAGAGAACTCTCTTTGCATTCAACTGTTCAGGGTATTGTTTACTTTGACTGGGTCTTTTAAAGTTTATGCATTTTACTTTTGCCTTAACGAAGGTGTAACTGGGAATCAGATTAATTAGGGGATTTAAAATTATGTAGCAGTAATTAGTAAACATATATATGTGCTTACAATCTTATCTTTCATTAATAAACGTTTAACTTAGTTTTATTAAAAAAAAACCTCCTAAGACTCGGTGGTCTTATTATTACTGAATACAAAGCCCGTATCTCGAAACATGCAAATTGAAAATTAGTTGCGACCGTTGTTTCAAGTTTCCCTCTGGGACTTGAAAAACTCAGCATTTACCATCTGCTGTGTCATAACAGCTTCCTAATCAGTTGCTGTACCTGTATACCAACTTTTTCTTATTCATGTACCAGGACACCCAGGTCCCCCTGTACTTCAGATTTCTGCATGCCCTCTCTCCATTTCAATAATATGCTGCTTTTCTATTCTTCCTGCCAAAGTGGACAAGGTCACATTTTCTCACATTATCTACCAAATTTTTGCCCACTCACTTAATCTATCTATATCCCTTTGCAGACTCTTAAGTCCTCTTCATAATTTACTTTCCTGCCTATCTTTGTCTCATCAGCAAATTTAACTACCATACATTTGGTCCCTTCATCCAAATCATTGATATAAATTGTAAATCACTAAAGCCTCAGTACTGATTCCCTGTGGCACTCCACTTGTCACAGCTTGCCAGCCCAAAAATTATCCATTATGCCTATTCTGTTTCCTGTTAGCTATCTAATCCTCTATCCACGCTAATATGTTATCCCCAATACTATGAGTTCTTATTTCATATAGTAACATTTGGTGTGGCATCTTGTAAAATGTCTTCTGGAAATATAAGTACAGCACATCCATAGGATCACCTTTACTGACATTGCTTTTACTTCCTCAAAGAACTCCAACAAAATGGTCAAACAAATTCCCTTTCACAAAATCATGCTGACTCTGCCTAATTCCATTGAGATTTTCTAAGTGCCCCGTATATCCTTCTTAATAATAGATTCCAGCAATTTCCCTACGATAGAAGCTAACTAGCCTGTAGTTTCCTGGTTTCTGTCTCCCTCCTTTTCTGAAAAGGGGAGTCACCTTCACTATTTTCCAACCTGATGATCCAGAATCTAGGAAATTTTGGAAAATTATAACCAATGCATCTAGTATCTTAGCATCCACTTCTTGTAAGGCTCTAGGATGAAGTCCATCAGGACCTGGGGAATTGTCAGCTTTTGGCTCTAATAATTTTCTTAGTACTCTTTCCCTGGTGATTGTAATTGTTTTAAGTTCCTCCCTCCCTTTTACCTCCTGATTCACAATTATTTCTGGGATGTTACTTGTACCCTCTACAGTCATCACCTTTCCCAACATCCATCCACATTTCAGTTCAATAAATATTGGCACACATGATACTGCAGCAAAGAGTCATGACATAATTCCCTTCACAACATAGAACAATAAAAACAAAAAACAAAAAACTGCGGATGCTGGAAATCCAAAACAAAAACAAAATTACCTGGAAAAACTCAGCAAGTCTGGCAGCATCGACGGAGAAGAAAAGAGTTGATGTTTCGAGTCCTCATGACCCTTCGACAGAACGTTCTGTCGAAGGGTCATGAGGACTCGAAACGTCAACTCTTTTCTTCTCCGCCGATGCTGCCAGACCTACTGAGTTTTTCCAGGTAATTCTGTTTTTGTTATAGAACGATAAATTTGCTCTCCTGTAAACTCACATCCAACAAGAATCAATCAAAATCCATAAATTTATAGGAGTTGCATGATGGAAGTCTGGAATGTGCTTATTTCATTTCTTCAAACTCAGCAGTGTATACTAATGTCTGAAACTGGACATTTCATCCTGGAATGAGCTTCGTTTTTCCCAATAGCTTTCGGTCAAACAGAATAACAAACATTTGGAATCCAACACAAACTCAATCACCAATAATTGATCGCAACATTCAAAGCAAGCTCTAGATTGATTTCCCATTTCAGTCTGTTCAGAGGCAAACATCAGGGATCCCTCTTCTTTCAGTTACTAAGTGATCCTCAGAAGGAGAGCTTTGAAATCACACAGTTTTAAACTTAGCATCCAGGAATTAAATCCAATTGAGTTTTCATATGACATAGCAAAATCGATCAGTTACTAGTTACACATCCTGCTAGTTACACTAACAACCACTAAGAATCTGACCTTCCTCACCCAAATAACTTTTTTAGCTCAACACTTAATTAAAATTTCAGTTAGGCTGCTTATACAGAACCTTACGTAAGCCACTGACCAACTTGGTTTCTGTATGTGTTAAAATAAGAGAGAAGAACTGGGCACCAAAGAATTAAAATTCCAAAAGCTGCAACAGGCATTCAGCAATGAATGGGTTAGATATGCAGTGCCTGGTTCACTATCATGCTGTTATCTTTAGAAAGCCAGCCATATAATTATATAATACAGGATTATTGATGATGTAAAGTAACTGTAAAGAGAGCCTAATGGAATGTGGATTTCAAATTTGATTCTAGATGTTTCATTCTCTGCAGTTGTGGGTTTTTTCTTAGTGCTTGTTTCTTATTTTAGTGCAATTTTATATCTGTACACAATTATTATATTTTGAAGTAATAATATCCATATTCTACACCCTTCCTCATGCCATTATATATTTTTGTCAAAGTTCACGTGTACTGTTCGGTGCTGTGAAAAGATGTTCACATTGCTGCAGACGGGTAGTAATGAAGAGGAAACATTCTGAAAAACGGGCCTGGGTTTTCGCTCTCAAAGAGATGGGAGATTTCCTGGTTCCGCAAACCCGACTCAGGAAAAATGGACCTGAGAGGTCAGATTTTTATTCTCGGGGTGCAGGGAGGGTTGTGTTTAACAAATTTGATCAAATTTTTTGAGGAGGTAACCAGGAGTGTTGATGAGGGTAATGCATTTGATGTGGTTGACATGGACTTTAGAAAGGCTTTTGATAAGGTCCCTCATGGCAGACTGGTCAAGAAAGTAAAAGCCCATGGGATCCAAGACAAAGTGGCACACTGGATGTGACTGGAAGTCTGTTTCCAGTGGGGTTCCTCAGGGCTCGGTGCTGGGGCCCTTGCTGTTTGTGGTGTACATAAATGATTTGGGTTAAATGTAGGGGGTACGATCAAGAAGTTCGCGGATGATGCGAAAATGGGTAGGGTGGTAAATAGTGAGAAGGATAACCAAAAACTGCAGGAGGATATCAATGGACTGGTCAGGTGGGCAGAGCAGTGGCAAATGGAATTCAACCCAGAAAAGTGTGAAATAATGAACTTGGGGAGGGCTAACAAGGGATTACACTATGAATGAAAGGACCCTGGAAAGTACTGAAGATCAGAGGGACCTCGGTGTCCATATCCATAGATCCCTGAGGGTAGCAGGGCAAGTAGATTAAGGTGGTTGAGAAGGAATATGGGACACTTGCCTTTATTAGCCAAGGCATAGAATACAAGAGTAGGGAGGTTATGCTGGAACTGTATAAAACACTGGTTAGGCCATAACTGAAGTACTGCAGTTCTGCTCACCACATTATAGGAAGGATGTGATTGCACTGGAGAGGGTGCAGAGGAGGTTTACCAGGATGCTGCCTGGGCTGGAGGGTCTGAGCTCTGAGGAAAGTTTGGATAGGCTGGGGTTGTTTTCCTTGGAGCAACGGAAGTTAAGAGGGGACCTGGTAGAGATGTTTAAGATTATGAGGGGCATAGATAGGGTGGATAGGAAGGCACTTTTTCCATTAGCAGAAGGGTCAATAACCAGGCGGTGGGAGTCTGGAACTCACTGCCTGAAAGAGTGGTTGAATCAGAAACTCTCGTAACATTTAAGAAGTATTTAATATTAACTTGTGTTGCCATGGCCTCCAGGGCTATGGGACAAGCGCTGGAAAATAGGATTAGTGTAGTCAGATCTTTGTTGACTGGCACGGACACAATGGGCCAAATGGCCTCCTTCTGTGCTGTAGAGGTCTATGAGTCTGGGTTAGAAGTCAGGCCCATCAGAATGAGTAAGAGGCTGCCAGGTATGGAGGAAGGCTAGGCGGAAAGCCTGCCTTGCTGCACCAGCACTTTGTTGAATTTATTTTAAAAACGAACAAAACAAAAAACAGCCCTCCAGCCCTCACCACTCTTAGCCCCAACTCACTTCCCATGCCTCATCCATGCCAACCTATGCCACTTCATGCATCCCACACCCTATGGCCCTTCATATTCCTTATGTCACCCTATGTCCCTCTACTCAACCCCATGGCCCCTTATACCCCTATGCCAACCCATGCCCCCAACCATCCCGATGCATTATAGCCCCCATGCCAACTTAGTGCCAAGTCATGCCAACCCACGTCCCCACCCACCTTTTCATTTACCCCCTCTATACTAACTAGCCTAGTGTCCACCATGGACAAACGGAAGGAGCTGTGCTGACATAACCTATGTGTCTATTAATGGTGCTGATTTAAGCAAAAGTTCAATACATTGAAATTTGGTCAACTAACCTCTTATGAAAACAAACATTTCTATTCTATAAGGGCTTGGAGCTGTCAATCAACCTGGTCACTTAACCGGCACCCTACTGTGATAATGTTAGGTTGTAATATCAGTCATGCTGGATAAATCCTATAATGGCAACCCTCAGGCTTAAGTCAGCAGAGTGAAGAATTAAGCATTGATTTTTTTTAAACTCCACAATTTTTTAAATTTAAAGCTCTGCAGAGTTAAATCCCTTGACAGCTTTGATGGCTCCAATGAGCTTTGACAGTTGACAGTTTGGCAGTTTCAACGAATTCACACCCATGAGTACTTTTAAACACCCCAAAGGGCACCTGACCTATCCCAAAGGTCTTCCGGGACCATATCCAAAGGGGGAACAATACTTCTATAAAAGGGTACCTAGGCTATCCAAACAAATCTATAAGGTTCAGACCTGTTCCTACCAGGTCTAACTTGCAAACTTCAGGTTTCAGGCACCTACCTCACCAAAATCGTGCATGAGTGGAGGCAGCTGCTGGATTGTACAGGCACCTGCCTTCAGGAACCATAGATATGTGATACATAACCTGTCCCCATTCTACACCCACCCACCCCCCCCCTCCCCCCTCTGTCACCCACAAAAATAACAGAGGCCAGGTTTGGGATGGAACATCTGGATTCAGGCCAAAGATTCCCACAAGTTGTGCCGATGGCTGTATCACTGCTCCCAAGGTCCTGGCTCAGGAACCCCCATCCTATAGAATACAGGGTAGGTGGAGATCATTTGATCCATCGTACCTATGTTGGCGCTGTGGCAAAACTGTCCAATTAGCTCCACTCACCTGCTCTAGACTATCACCTTTGGTTCAATGGGTAGAACTCCCACTTTAAACCAGCATGTTGTGGGTTCACTTCTCACTCCACAACATGAGTGCAATTCTAAGCTGATTCTAGTGCATTATTGAAGAAGTGCTGCATTGTTTAAGGCGCTGTCTGTCAGGTGAGTTGTTAAACTGTGGCCCAATTTTCCCTCTCAGGTAAACATGAAAGATCCCATGGCACTATTTTCAAGAAGAGCAGGGGAGTTATCTCTCAATCAACATCACAAAAATAGATTACCTGAACGTTACCACACTGTTATTTGTGGAAGCTTGCTGTGTACAATCCTACATTAGTGACTACACTTCAAAAAGCACTTTATTGACTATAAAGTGCTTTGGGATGTCCTATGACCACAAAAGGTGCTACAGGAATGCAAGTCTTCCCCCAAAGTCCTGCAAATTTTGCTCCTTCAAGTATTTATTCAATTCCCCTTTGAAAGTTATTATTGAATTTACTCCTACCAACGTATTCTGGTTCATGACTTGCCGCATTTTTTTTTCTGTCAGGGTACCGCTGGTTATTTCGCCAATTACCTTAAATCTGTGTCCTCTGGTTACCAAGCCAACTACCATTGGAAACAGTTTATTCTTAGTTACGCTACCAAAATCTTTCATAATTTTGAAAAGCTCTTTTAAATCTTCCGTTAACCTTTTCTCCCCAAAGAATAGTCCCAGTATCTGCATCCCTGCTTTCATCCTGGTAAATCTCCTCCACATCCTCTCTAAGCCCGTCATATCCTTTCTAAAATGTGGTGATCAGAATTGGACAGAATACTCCTGTGGGAAAGTTTTCAAATCACTCAGTAGTCTCCCTCCACCTTATCTGAATGATCGCCTCCTCCCATAATTAATGGCTGCACTCTTGCCCCACAGTCTCTCTGCTCCACTGGAAGTTCAAAAACAAAAGTATGGGGAGCAATAGTTCCTAGCGCATTCTCCATATCAATGCCTTGCCCAAGCACAGTTGATCTGCCAACCAATCAATACTCCTTTTCTCATGCAGTTGCTCCCATTGAAATTTAGTATTCTTGCATCTGATGGTCAGTTTCTGAGGATGGCCAGTATCTGAGGATGGTCAGTATCTGAGGATGGTCAGTACCTGAGGATGGCCAATATCTGAGGATGGTCAGTATCTGAGGATGGTCAGTATCTGAGGATGGCCAATATCTGAGGATGGCCAATATCTGAGGATGGTCAGTATCTGAGGATGGTCAGTATCTGAGGATGGTCAGTATCTGAGGATGCTGTTCACAATATATATACATCAATGATTTGGATGAGGGAACCAAATGTAATATTTCCAAGCTTGCTGTCAACACAAAACTGGGTGGGACTGTGAGTGGTGAGAAGGATGTTAAGGGGCTACAAAGCAATTTAGACAAGTTGAGTAAGTGGGCAAATATGCAGCAGATGCAGTGTAGCTAAGTGTGAAGTCATCCACTTTGGTAAGAAAAACAGAATAAGAACATAAGAAATAGGAGCAGGAGTAGGCCATTCTGCCCCTGAAGCCTGCCCCACCATTCAATGAGATCATGGCTGACTTCCCCCAGGCCTTAACTCCTCTTTCGTGCCAGCTCTTCACAGGCCTCAAGTCCCTGATATTTCAAAAATCTATCTACCTCCTCTTTAAATGCTTTCAGTGATCTAGCCTCCACAACTCTCTGGGTTAGAGAATTCCAGTCATTCACTACCCTTTGAGAGAAGAAATTCCTTTGCATCTCAGTTTTAAATGAGTGTCCCCTTATACTGTATTTTGTAACTATGTCCCATAGTTCGAGATTCCCCCACTAATGGAAACATCTTCTTCAACATCTATCCTGTCAAGCACCCTCAGAATCTTGTACGTTTCAATAAGATCACTGCTCATTCTTCTAAACTCTAATGAACAAAGGCCTAACCTGTTTAGCCATTCTTGATAAGTCAACCCCTTCATCCCAAGAATCAGCTTAGTGAATCTCTTTTGAACTGCCTCCAATGCCAGTATATCCTTTCTTAAATACGGGGACCAACACTGTACACTCCAGGTGCTGCCTCACCAACACCCTGTGCCGTTGTAACAGGTCTTCCCTGTTTTTAAACTCCAACACCTTAGCAATGCAGGTCAATGGCAGGATATGATTGAAATGCTACTGGATTTGGAAATGTTGATGTGCAAAGGGATCTGGGTGTCCTTGTACACCAATCACTGAAAGCAAACATGCAGGTGCAACAAGCAATTAAGAAGGCAAATGGCATGTTGGCCTTCATTGCAAGGAGGCTTGGCCTAAATAGCCAAGAGTTATGGTACTGGGCTTGTAACCCCAAGATCAAGATTTCAAATCTCACAATGGCAAACTATGTTACTTCATCTGAATAGGAACAGATGGAAACTGGTTTGTACTCGAAAGAGTTTCATTGCAAGGAGACCTGAGTACAAGAGCAAGATATCTTATTACAGCTGTACAGGACCTTTGCGAGACCACACTTGGAGTATTATGTGCAGTTTTGGTCTCACCTTGGAAAGGATATACTTGCCATGGAGGGAGTGCAGTGGAGGTTCACCAAACTGATTGCTGGGATGGCAGGACTGTTGTGAGGAGAGATTGGGCTGACTAGGCCTGTATTCACTGGAGTTTAGAAGAATGAGAGGGGATCTCATTGAAACGTATTAAATTCTGACAAGGCTGGACAGACTGGATGCAGGGATTATGTTTCCTCTGGCTGGGCGGGGGTGGGGGGCTCTCAAGACCTGCCTTGAGGGGTCACAATCTCAGGATATGGTGTAGGCCATTTAGGACTGAGATTAGGAGAAACTTCTTCACTCAGACGGTGGTGAACCTGTGGACTTCTCTACCACAGGAGGCCGTGGAGGCCAAGTCACTGAATATATTTAAGAAGGAAAAAGATAGATTTCTAGACTCTAAAGGCATCAAGGGGTATGGAGAGACAGCGGGAGTATGGCATTGAGATAGAGGATCAGCCATGATTATACTGAATGGCAGAGCAGGCTTGGAGTGCCAAATGACCTACTCCTGTGTCTAGTTTCTATGTTAGCACCTGAAGGTGGTCAGCATCTGTCAAACTAAAACCCTAACTTGCTGAGCTGAAATCTTCAAGAAGAGCAAAAAAGTGAAAACTGAGGGAGTGAGGGGGAAGGAGAGAAAGAATCAGGATAGCAAAACAGCTGTGAAGAAATAGTGACATAACATAA
This sequence comes from Isurus oxyrinchus, assembly GCA_026770705.1. NCBI lineage: Eukaryota > Metazoa > Chordata > Chondrichthyes > Lamniformes > Lamnidae > Isurus > Isurus oxyrinchus. Next base: position 22,953,095 of record JANJGN010000031.1, on the reverse strand, counting down.
ATTACCATTCAATCTTAAACTGGTATCTGGAGGCTTAATTATTGCGTTCGTAACAAGTATAGAAAAAGTGCAGTCATGCAGTGTTACCACTGGTCAAATTTATCTCAAAAATGTTCGCCCAAGTGGAAAAGCATAGGGAGATTAAATCAGAAGATTAACCCAAATTATATCTAATACCGAAGTATGAAAATAATTGTTAAATGGTCTATGCTAGCTGCATTTGAAAAGTAAAATGATCTTTTCTTCACCATTACTTTCAGAAATAAGCTGTGGTAACAAGCCAATAATGAATAAGAGGGGGCAAATTTAGTTAAATTGGGTTTTTGAAATAATCCTCTTGAATCAATGACAATGAATGTTTGTCTCTCTTGTCCCATTTTCCCTCCTTTAACACTCAGGGCTTTTAACAATTGCTGATTCCTGGCACTGATTGCAAATCCTCACATTTGCTAAAGTTAGAGGTCAAATGTGTGTTTGAACAAATTTACGATCCAATCTAATGGAAACACAAGTGAGTGTTAAATCAGAAAGCTGGTTTTGATTATTAAAGATAGTCTTTTAATAAGAATTAAATGATCTGATGCTTTTGTGTGAAAAATGTGCTGAGATTTCTTACAAGGAGGTTGTCCAGAAGTAATGTATTTTAAGAAACTATAATTAGCCCACTTGCATTGTGAGTTGAGTGATGTGCAGTATTATTTTGGGTGACATTTCCAATATTTCACCAGTAGGCATTCTGTAACAGCAAAGTCAGTTGCACTAACATTGTCCAGTGTTAAATACTAAGTTAATGGTGACAGTCGCTAATGCTTCTTTTTATTAATATTCCATTCCAAACTCAATACAATGTTGAGTGTGTCTCTACAGTCAAATTATTGTGATGGTTTGCATTAAGAATTTGTATACTTCTGTTGTGAATGTGTGCCCATTAAGGTGCAGGATGTTACTGCACTTTCAGTCACATAATGCAGGATGTCATCAGGGTTGAAAATAAAAGAGACAGCATAGTTCACAGGGGTTTTTTGAAATTTGGCCAAGAATGAATTCAATCGAAATAACTCTCTTTCAAAATTGATCAGACTGTGAAACATCCAGAGCAGTTGAAATTTAAGAGCATGGATTGACTTTGGATCTGCATCTCCATTGGCATTCTAAGAATTGAACTGGATAGCTCTGCACCCCAGAATCTAGGGTGGGAATTTACAGCTCCTCGCACTGGCAGGATTTTCCGGTCCCACCAATGTCAATGGGCTTTTGAACGGCTCGCTGCATCTCACAGCCCCTCCCCCACTGTGACAGGACTGTAAAATTCCACCCCAAATATAACGATTATGGATTTAGAGACTTTCCCTCATCTGCAGAGCAACTGTTTTGCTAACCCAGTTTTAGAACAAAGCCTGCAGTTAGAAGGAAATGTGATGAGACAAATCATTCCACATGCCATGGCCATTAAACTACTGTAGTACAGGAATCCCACCTTGTTATTTTTCCATCCTTTAACTTTAATGCATGGTAAAATTAAGGGATATAGGTGTGGAAGTTTCCAACATGCTCCCAGGGAGCACTAAAAGGGAAAAATTCCCCTTACGTGAGCATACAGGTGATTACCTCTGTCACTGAAGAGGGCTGTAAGTGTTTGTCTATGAACAGTATATCTCAAAAACTAATAGGCAAATTTCAATGAAACTTGGCCCAAGGAAGAACTGGTTAGTTTTCAGCAATGTTGCAGATCTGGATCCACATCATGGAATTCTTATTTAAAGGGTCCATCCGTTAATTATGGGAGATAGGGCAAATTGACTTTTTCTTTTAGAATGTTGTGAATTGTTTGATTTAAGAGTGTTGTGGATTCTCTTAGCTACTGTGATGGATTTTGTCACAGTTGTCAAAATATGAGCAGAGTTTTCAGAGCAGGTTGTTGGGTGTGTATTGACCTGAAACCTCCTTAGTGACATGCAAATTCTTAATAAAATTATTTCTTCTTTCAGCTTTGAGGTTACAGAGCATCAACTAGGTGGGGAAAGCCTCAGGAAGAGCTGTGTAATCCCAGGTGCCATTCAAATACGGCGGCCAGACTTTCGACCCCATGATGGTGGGACTGGCTACTTCCTGCTTGTTCCTGCCACATGGTTGGCTTGGGCCCTTGCCTCCGCATGTCTAATTGGCTGGCAATCATGCGATTGCACATGGCCAGTTGCTCCGCCCCCAAGCGGAAGTGCCACGTATTTCCAGTCCTGCCATCAGGACCTGAACACAAGAAAATTTCATCCGATGACACAATCACTGACCAACTCACTTTGATGACTTTGTTGTAATCTATTTTATGAAAAATATATCTGCAAAGCCTCCCCACTTTAAGAAGCAATGGGCTGATAACTTTGAGTGACACACAGCTAAATCTTTAATTGAAAATTGCACAATAATGATTCTATCATCAGTTTGGGTGATTCACACCGAATCTTTTCATCCAAAATGAAAATGTTTATTTCCTTGATGACATTGAAGTAAAAATTGCTTCTCCCAGCAAACACAAAGCATGCAACAGGAAAATATGGTACAGCTGGTTTATTGCTTCACTGGTTAGATAAAAATTTACAAATTGAATTAAGACAGTGGAGAAACAATCTCCATTCATTCATCTTTTTTCTGCCTCTGAATCATTCAGCTCAGTCAGCCAGCTTCTCCTTGCTGTGCCCGTGAATCATTTGTTCTGGTCATTTTTCGGCTGCTCAGGGAAGGACATACGATACCAGCTTAGTGAGTTCAATAGTTGCCTTGGTCCCTCGAGCCTGCTCCATCATTCAATATGTTCATGGCTGATCATCTATGTCAACTCCATGTTCCCATCCCATCCCCATATCCCGTTATTTCTTTATCCCGTGTGTCCTGTGAGGTGTGGGACTGGAGTCATATAAGCCAGACCAGGTAAGGGTGACAGATTTCCTTCCATTGAACAAGATGGATTTTTTTTTACAATAGTCCAACAGCTTCGTGGTCACTTTTACCAGCTTGTATTTCCAGATTTTTTTGTTTACCCGAGTTCAAATTTTCACAATGCTGTTAGTCCAAGCCTTTGGATTATTATCCCAGTACCACAACAACTGCACGGCCATGCCCTAATCCCCAGGAAATACAGTTTGAGTCAGTTTGGTTTCTGGATTAGGGACCAGTGCTTATATAATTTAGGAGAACAAATCACAGCTGCCTTTCCTGCACCCTCAAGTACTGCTCCTCCCTGCTATACCCCTACAACCCAAACATTGCACTTTAGTTGCTGCTAGGTAACTAGCTCCTGCAAACAAGTTGGTTCCATTTAGGGTTAGAAATAAAAGTCTTGCAATGCAAAAAGATCAAGCCCATGAGCAACTATCATTGATTCTCCAATGAAAATCTGTAAAATAAGCCAAAAATAATCTTAACTTTCCAACCAACGATTAGCAAGTGGTGTTCATCTTTAAATGTCCAACCACTCCATTCCTCCCCCCATCCCCACCAGCCAACCCAGAGTCACCACTGCACCCTTTTCAAACAGGCAAGTCATTTTAGTTATGATGAAACAGGTGAAGACAACACTGATTCTGCCAAGGGACCAATTTAAATATTTTTGGAATGTTTAGTGAGGCTTAAACTAGTCACCCATTTGAACTTTCCTTTGCTACAAGATGTGGCTTGCTTCCAAACAGGGTCATGAGCTTCCACACCCGACTGTGGGACTTACATTCGCCTAAGTGACATTCTAAATCTTCATCTTTTAATTGGTTTAGGAGAGGGAAGCACACACAAAACATGTACTGGGTGTCATGGAAACTCAATCCCACTTCAGCCAAGGTAGATCAGAGGTTACTGCTGAGGATAATTGAACCTGTTCAGAGCTGAATGTAATCTTGTAGAAGACAGGTGACCTTCAACCACTCTGCACCGAATTTGCAGCTAAAAGACACCGCTGTCAACATTACAACAACTCTGACTTGTTCCACATCCCAAGACATCTTTTGTCTTCAAGTCCTGAATGTTTTACTTATAGATTTATGGTATATTGCTTGTAAATGATAATCAAGGAATGCTGTGGGACATGTACTGAAAGAGGTAATTCCTAATCCTTCTGCCCTTGCTTGTACTTTGGTATGTTTATCTCTTTCAAAAATTCTCTTTGCTCTCACGTTTTGATACAGTAGAGGTTTATCTGCCTGTGCAAGACATCAAATTTTCTCTGAATATCAAATTCCTCCCACAGTAAATGCTAATTACAACACGATCTGGGTCACCAGCAATAACTAACTGTATAATCCTTCCAATCGGGGTGGGATATGGGGAGTTATTGACTGAGGGAGACTCTGTCTCCAGGCAGTCTTTAATTCTTTACCATTGAAGCTTTTTTTTAAACAATTGAGAAGCCAAGAAAGGGCCAAGGTCAAGAGTGTAGGAAGAATCAATGACAAAGGTAGATCAGGCAGTTGCACCAAGTTTGAGTTATTATTCAAGAGCCATCTAATCTCCAGCCAATTCACTTTTCTCTAGCAATTCATTTCTCCTTTGGTGTTCATTTAATTTCCTTGTTAAATACTGTGTTGATAAATGCTGATTTACTTCAAGCTACCGTTCAGACTGCAGTAGCTGTTTATAATGAGAGATTTCCCCCTCTTGCTTTATGTGAAATGGGAGAGTGTGATGGTCTCGCAAGGCCCATGAAATGACAAAGTTTTACATCAACAATTGTGAGAAGTATCAATTCTGTGGTCCCACCTCATGGTTTCGACATGCAAATCTCTACAGAAACAGTGGGTGGGTTCATCCCAGATTTGTACCAAGCGCGGTAGCGGACAGGAAAAATGACGTTTTACTTGCCAGCCGCAATGGCAGCTTTTCACGCAACATCATCCTAATCCTGCTGCATTAATTATGCATTCCTGGGAATTTCTCTTCCGCCTGCCACGCCATCACCTTGCCACTTCATCACGCCGGGCACCATATTTAAAGTACAGCCACATGCACACCTATCAGTGCTTCCAGCCGATGGCTGCTGCACAGAAGACTTGGTCCCAAAATGCAAAAAGGCTGCAGCCCCCCAGGTTTAATGACACGTCCCTCGAGCGCCTTTTGGATGCAGTGGAGACCCAATGTGATATCCTCTACACCTGCTCTGGTCACAGGATGTGCAGCAACATCACCAATCCGACTTGGGAGGCGGTGGCAGCGATGGTCAGCGCCAATGCCCTTCAAAAGAGGACAGCTACCCAGTGCCACAAGAAGATGAATGATCTCCGTTCCGCCAGGGTAAGTCACTCCTCTTATCACTCTCAACTCACACACTCACAAACCCATCACACATCCACCGGGATCTCACTCACTGCCAGTTCAAGGGACATTACCATTCACTCTCTCGTACACACCTTCATTGTTCTCATCCCGTCCATGGGACCATTCACCCACACTTGCCACGTATGCTTATCATCTGGCCCGGTAAGTGTCCTGCTTACACTCTCTCCATCTCTATTCGTGCAGGACAAGCTAACACACAGCCGGTTGAGGAATGCCTGAAATCAAAGTCCTAATGGACTTTGAAAACAGGCCATCCAGCTGGCTGGCGAGGATCTGGACCGTTTTTGTGCTGATGGTGAGGGCGGCGCTGCTCTACCAAGTGAGGACTCAGCAGTGCAACATCCATCAGACAACCATGCTGTGAGTGAAGTGTCCTGTTCCGCAGTCCCCTGCCATGCATTAATTCTCTCTCCTTGCAAGCACATCTGGGAAACAGCCGCTGGAGTCCACTTGCTAGGCCCTCCAATCAAGCCCAGAAGAAACATCTGAAGAGGAATCTGAAGACACCCTCCTTGAAGTCCCATCACAGCGCTCACCCATACCCACCACCACTGCAGAGAGACACACCTCAGTGGGATCTAGCTTTACAGTAACCTCGGGAATCACAATCTGGTGAGCACATTGCACTTTCTGATCCGCAGCAGGCAGCGGAAGGGGCTTCTCAGGTGTCCGGCACTCAGAGGACTGCTGGAGGCCAGATATTTGCTGGGTCCAAGTCAGATGACAAGCCTCTGGGCTTGATCATGCCTCAGTTGCTGGAGCTGCAAAGGCAAGTTCAGGAAAATCAGGAAGGGATGACCATGGCATTCCCTCAGATTGCAAGGCAAGATGGGGGAGTCTGTCCGCCTTCAGACTGAGGTGATAGCGCTAGCATGCCAAAGCACTTAAAGTCAACACTAGTAGGGTGGCAGCTGCCATGGAGACCCTGGTCCAGGACGATGCTCCTGTACAGGATGAACTCCATTGCTGACGCCAAATTTGGCCTCTAACAGTGTCAACACAAGAGTGGTGCGGGGCAGCTTGATCTCACTCCAGCTTCCCCTTCTCAAGGAGGCAACCAGGGTACCCACAGAGAGGAGGATCAGTAGGTGCACATTCTGGGGCCATCCACCCAGGTGTGTCCAGCCCATCTGAATCCCCTCTTCCTGTGATACCAGTGGTTCCAGCTCCACAGGTCGAGGAGAGTGCCACCACCGCACATCAGGACCCCAAAATTATGCCGGGGCCTCCAGGAATTGGCCCTCTAGAGGACACCAATCAAGGTCATCACAGACAGGGCATAGCAGTCAGCAGGTTGCCTCCACCTCCGTTGTGGATGTCTGGGGAGCACCAAGATGTAGCAAGCAGCAGGGTTAGGAAGGTTAAGAAGATGCAGTTGCACAGCCTGTACATGGGTGTTAATCATTCGTGCATACTGTTTACTACTGTAAATAAGCTCTCGACAATGTCTCCCTGCCTATGGCTCCTTGTTATGATGAGCAGTGTTCGTGTTACTCAGATGTGAAACCTCTCTGCACAAGATAAAGGCAGGTGTCTCAGTCCAGGGCCTCTTCCCTGTGCTTTGTGCAGCCTTCAGACCAAAATGATAGTCCAGCCTCAAACTCCTTGGACACGTTAGTGATGTCTGGACCTTGATGACGCTTGTCACTGCTGCCAGAATGTTGTGGGTCGGCGTCACAGAGTTCCATCGTTCTCTCCATGTGCGCTCAGCAGCTTTAAAATTGGGCTGGACCCCATCTTGTCAGCATCTGTGACCAGCGACGCAGTGCTCCAGAAGGGGGTCAGGCACTGAAGGCAGACAAAGGATCAGATGCTTTTCAAGTTTCATGGCTCCGTCTCGACAATGTGACCATAATCAGAGCACGAGCTGCCCTCACCAGACAGGAGTCAGATATTCTCAGAGGCTATTTAAAGATCTAGAGTGTCCTCACTGCATGTCGTCATCATCCTTCTGCAATCGAGTGACTATAGGGCCTCCACTGCTTCTCCATGACAAGAGCATTATCACGGAGGGTATGTACGCTGCCATAAGCCAGACTGGAGTCAAACTTTCGTAGATGCAATGTGAGGATCTATGGTGTCTCCTCAATGCATGTCATCATCATCCTCCACAAATCTAGCAGCTGTGAGGGCCTCCTATGCGTGCCTGCTTCGTCTGGCCGATGCAATGGCCTCTTTACCTTTGAGGACCTCCTCACCTTCATCCCCATCCTCATTGGAGGAGACATGCATCTCCTCCTCAGCCAGCTCCTGTCCCCTTTACAGCACCAGGTTGTGAAGAGCGCAGCAGGCAACGACAATGCATGACACCCTCTGTGGACTGTATTGCAGGGCTGCACCAGACCAGTCCAGGCACAGGAGCCTCATTTTCAGCATCCCGATAGTTTGCTCCACCAAATTGCGAGTTGCAGCATGAGCCTCATTATATCTTCGCTCTGCTGCAGTCTGAGGCGGCTGCACAGGTGTCTGCAGATAGCACTTGTCCCCAAGGAGCCAACCCTGCAGCCTTTGTGGACCCTGGGAGGTGTCAGGGATCTGAGACCAACTGAGAATGTAGGAGTTGTAGGCATTTCCTGGAAACCATGTGCAGACCTACAGGGTGCATTTTTGATAGTTGCACACCAGCTGCACATTCAGTAAATTGAAACCCTTGCAGTCGACATGTTTGACCATGTGTTGTGAAGGAGATATGAGCACTACGTAAGTGCATTCGATTGTACCCTACACATGTGGGAAATGTAAGATCTGGGCAAATCCAAACGCTCTTGCATCCTGGATCTCCTGGCCCCAGGCAAAATGCACAAAGTTGTGTGCCCTCGCAAAGATGGCATCTGTCACTTCATGGATGTATTTGCGGGTGGTGGATTGTGATATCTCACAGGGGTCACCTGTGGAACCCTGAAAAGAGCCACCGGCATAAAAATTGAGCGCTGCGGTCACTTTCACGGCCACGGGCAATGGATGCCCTCCATGTCCCCGTGGCACCAAATCCTGCAGCAGCTGGCAGATGTGACTGACCAGTTTCTTGGACATGCGCAATCTTCAGCAACACTGGTTCTCAGTCATCTGCAGGAATGAAAGGTGGTGTCTATTAACCCTGGGTCTAGCTAGGCACCGAACAGCGATGGCTCACTGTGATTCTTCAGCGATGTGTGTGGGATATCAGCCACACCAGCCACCGCTTCTATCTGACGGTGCTACTCCTCCCTCTGCATAGCCAGGCACTTCTGTCGCTCTTTTCTCCATCGTCTTTGCTCTCTGTACGCCACGAGGCATCCAGCTAGTTCACCAGGCTCCATGCTCCTGATGTACTCCTCCTGCACGATGAAAGGAAGAGATGCGTGGGTTAGCTTGGGTGCTCTAAGAACCTCTCCTGGTTAAGTCTGAAGGCCCCTTAACGCATCCTGGAGAGTGCTGGCCATCACTTAAATGGCCAAAGTTTAGGGGGCTATATGGCTGCCCAAAACCTCCTCCGCCCCACTCCACCTGACCGATTGGCAGCAGCTTTGCCCATTGGACTGCATGCTGTGCTCTCAGCTCAGGAACAGGCATTCTCCTAACCCGCACTGAGGCTGCACTGTTAGCTTGAACCGTGGGGAAAGATAGGTCCAAACTGGGATGATGACTTTCCAAGGGGCTGTGAGCACTCCACCAGTGGATGCTCTACGGTCAGCTTTAGCAAGGAAACTACAACATGCCCAGTCGTCCAGCTGTTCTGCAGTCCACCAAAAACCTCATTAGTTTGCAGTCTGTGCCCAAGGGTGAAAAGCTCTGGAGCATCTGGTGGCACTTTCATGCCTCTGCGTTGCTTGAGTGGGCAGATAAGCTAGAGGCCTGACTCCAGACTCGTCAATATGGCTGCGACTGTACTGTCTCAGCTGTGGAGGAATGGCCACTTTACACCTCCATCCCGCATGTGCTTGTGCACTACCTTCAACCAAAGGGCAGCCCTTGCCCCCACCCCCCAACCAATACCCCCAAGTCACCTCAACCTTGAAGTCCAACAGTCAACCCTGGCGAGCGCTGCACAACGTTAGTATGCACTTACCTCTCAGTTCCCCTCAAAGTGCAGCCCGCCAAGTGCACGCCTTATATATGCTGTTGTGAAACATGTCAGCGTGCAATCACGTCAACTTGGGCAGATGATCCAGTGTGGGGGGTTAATTCCAGCAGGCTGGCCTTATAATGATATGCAGATGTATTACAATGAGGTTCCCAAAGTCCAGCAGCAGGAAACACGGCCCGCCATCAATGGGCTGAATGGACAATCGCAAACTGGTTTCACGATGTCGTGAAACCGATTTTTGGCCTTCTTGCCATATTGTCCGCTCACACTGTCGAGCACGCTCGATGCCAATGGGCACAGAAAAGTCCACCAAGTCTCCTCATTTTCTAACCCCACCTTCTGTATTGTGTAAATTGTTAGGTAAGGAATGCTGCCCTTATAAATCCATTCATTGGAGGGGATTCCACTGATGCATCAATCAATCCTCTAGAATTTCTGCATTCCTCTCTGCAGATGCTGCCAGACTTGCTGAGTTTTTCCAGGTATATTTATTTTTGCTCTAGAATTTCTGCCCTCTTCATTGAGTGGTTAAAGGACCGCTGAGCGTGATACTGAGTCAAACAGGCAATCAGGGGCCTCACTGATTGCATGTTGGTTGTGTTCAGTCACAGTAGCAGTTGGGGTCATCAGAACCCTGATCTGGAGAGGAAAATAATTAGCCTCAATGGCTTGCCAATAACCCCTTCTGGAAAGCTCCAGTAAGAAGACAGGACATAGGACTTAGGAACAGGGGTAGGCCATCTGGCCCTTCAAGCCTGCTCCACCATTCAATAAGATCATGGCTGATCTTGTTGTGGTCTCAATTCCATTTTCTTGTCTGCCCCCTAGAACACTTGATCCCTTTATCTATCAAAAATCTGTCCAACTCAGCCTTGAATATATTCAATGACCCAGCCTTCACTGCTCTCTTGGGAAGAGAATTCCACAGACTAACAGCCCTCTGAGAGAAATTTTTTTTCCCCATCTCAGTCTCAAAAAGGGAGACTTATTATTTTTAAAGCATTGTTCCCTAGGTCTAGTCTCCTCCACAAAAGGAAACATCCTCCCAGTATCCACCCTATCAAGTTGCCTTAGGATCTTATATGTTTCAATAGGTTTCATTTTTCTAAACTCCAGTGGGTATAGGCCAATCTATTCAACTTATCTTCATAGGATAAGCCCCTTCATTCCAGGAATAGGTCGAGTAAACCTTCCCTGTACTGCTTCTAGCAAAATTATATATTTTTTCAAATAGGGAGACCAAAATTATGCACAATACTCTAGATGTGGTCTCATGAATGTCATGTACAACTGCAGTAAAACTTCCATACTTTTATATTGCATTTCCCTTGAAATAAACACGAACATTCAACTTACATTCCTAATCACTTGCTGCATCTGCATACTAACGCTTTGTGATTCATGTACCAGGACACCTGGATCCCTCTTTTTCCATTTAAATAGTATACTGCTTTTCTATTCTTCCTGCCAAAGTCGACAAGTTCACATTTTCCTACATTATACTTCATCTGCTAAATTGTTGTCCACTCACTTAACCTTCTCTATATCCCTTTGCAGATTCCTACCTCCTCTTGACAACTTACTTTCCTACCTATCTTGGCATCAACAGCAAACTTAGCGACCATACATTCGGTCCGTTCATCCAAATTATTGATGCAGGTTGTAAATAGTTGAGGCCCCAGCACTGATTCCTATGGCACTTCACTCATCACATCATGCAACCTGAAAATGACCCATTTATGCCTATTTTCAGCATGCAGTTAGCTAACCAATTCTTTATCCACGCTAAAATGTTACCACTTACACCTTGTAATCTTATCTTGTGCAGTAAACTTTGTAGTTAAGAAGCAAATAACCTTTAGTTGTCAGTGCTACTAGCATTCAATAAACACAGTAACTTGTAGCATACATAGGAAACAAATGATTAAAGTAAATTAACTAAATAACATAAGTTAGAATGGGGGTACAGGTGTTACATTGCAGCTGTGAGATGTGGGAACTTTTGGATGCCAAGGCGATCCATGACAAACACATCTGCAGGAAGTGTAAGCAGCTTGAGGAATTCTGGATCAGGGTTATTCACCTGGAGGCCGAAATGCAGACACTGCACATCATAAGGGAGGGGGACACTTTGTTCCAGAAGAGGGACATTTGTTTTGGTCAGCAATGAGGGACAGGATGGTGTGACTGTCAGTGGGGCAGGTAATGGGACTGAGCAGACAGTAGTGGAGGAGCCTCAGACTTTGCAATTGTCAAACAGGTTTGAGGTGCTTACAACCGAGGTCTGCAATGCAGATGAGCTGGCTGGCCATGGCACTGTGGTACAGGAAGCCTTTCAAGCAGGGGGAGCAAAATGGAATGTAATGGTAGTAGGGGATAATATTGTGAGGAGGATTGACACCGTTCTCTGCAGCAAAGAACGAGATTCCAGACTGCTGTGTTGCCTGCCCGGTGCTAGGATTCGGGATATCTGCTCAGGGCTGGAGAGGAACTTGGAGAGGGAGGGGGAGGATCTAGTTGTTGTGGTCCATGTAGATAGAACTGGGAAAAAGGTTCTTCAAAGTCAGTATGAGCAGCTAGGTAACAAATTAAGAAGTAGAACCTCAAAGATAATAATCTCTGGATTATTACATGAGCCACATGCAAATTGGCATAGGGCAAATAAGATTGGAGAGACGAATGCGTGGCTCAAAGACCTATGTGAGAAAAGTAAGTTCCAGTTTGTGGGGCACTGGCCATCAATACTGGGGAAAGTGGGGGCTATACCGTTCCAACAGTTTACACCTAAACCGTGCTGGGACAAGCATCCTCGCAAATCGCACAATTAGGGAAGTAGAGAAGGCTTTAAACTAAACAGAGGGGTGAGGGATCAAGCTTGGGTAGAGGTAGCAATTCGAGGTGTAGAGTCAAGGCAGGAGAGCAAAATAGTAATATGAGAAACGAGGGCCAGAGAATGGCAGGAAGGGACAGAGGGGAAAAAACCCTAAGAATACATCAATAGTCAAGACTAGATGTTACAATGGTAACAAAAAGACAAAACTGAAGGCTCTCTATCTGAATGCACGTAGCATTTGTAACAATGTAAATGAATTGATGGTCCACATTGAGGTAAATAAATATGATCTGAAAGCAATTACGGAGACGTGACTGCAGGACGACAAAGATTGGGTCCTGAATATTGAGGTGTACATGACATTCAAGAAGAATAGGAAGCTAGGTAAAGGTGATGGGGTAGCACAGTTAATCAAAGAGGGCATTGGTGCAATAGTTAGAGATGACATTGCTTCAGATCAGGGTGTAGAATTGGTTTGGGTGCAGATGAGGAATAGTAAAGGGAGAAAAGTTATTAGTGAGAGTGGTCTACAGGTCCTCTAACAGTAGCCACAGTGCAGGGCAAAGTATTCAAGAGAAAATATTGTGTGCTTATGATAAAGGGATGGCAGTAATCATGGGTGATTTTAATCTACTTACAAACTGGAAAAATCAGATTGGCAGTAGTAGCCTGGGTGAGGAGTTCTTAAAATGCTTTCCAGATAGTTTCTTAGAGCAGCATGTTCTGGAACCAACCAGAGAGCAGGTTATATTAGGCTTGGTATTGTGTAATGTAACAGGATTCATTATTGAGCTCAGAGTAAAGGCACCCCTAGGTAGAAGTGACAATGTGATTAAATTTTATATCCAGTTTGAAAGGGAGAAGAGTGGGTCTAAGACTAGTAACTTAAACTGAAATAAGGGCAACCATGTGGGGATGAAAGCTGAGCTAACTGAACAGCACTGGGAAACTAGGCTAGAGGACAGATCGATAGAGAAGCAGTGGCAGACATTTAAGGGGATATTTCAGAGTATTCATAATAAGTACATTGCTATTCACAGAATCACACAGTGCAGAAGAGGCCCTTCGAGTCTGCACCAACATGTGAGAAACACCTGACCTACCTACCTAATCTCATTTACCAGCACTTGGCCCATAGCCTTGAATGTTATGACGTGCCGAGTGCTCATCCGGGTACTTTTTAAAGGGTGTGAGGCAACCCACCTCCACTATCCTCCCAGGCAGCGCATTCCAGACCGTCACCACCCTCTGGGTAAAAACATTTTTCCGCACATAACCCCCCTAAACCTCCTGCCCCTCACCTTGTACTTGTGTCCCCTTGTGATTGACCTTTCAACTAAGGGGAACAGCTGCTCCATATCCAACATGCTCCTCATAATCTTGTACACCTCGATCAGGTCACCCCTCTCTCTGCTCCAACGAAAACTACCCAAGTCTACCCAACCTCTCTTCATAACTTAAATGTTTCATCCCAGGCAACATCCTGGTGAATCTCTTCCACACCCCCTCCAGTGCAATCTCATCCTTCCTATAATGTGGCAACCAGAACTGCACACAGTACTCCAGCTGTGGCCTCACCAAGGTTCTATACAACTCCAACATGACCTCCCGACTTTTGTAATCTATACCTCGATTGATAACGGCAAGTGTCCCATATGCCTTTTTCACCACCCCATTAACATGCCCCTCCGTCTTCAGAGATTTATGGACACACACGCCAAGGTCCCTTTGTTCTTCAGAACTTCCTATTATAAAGAAAAATTCTAAGGGGAGGACCCACCATCCGTGGTTAACTAAAGAAGTTAAAGAAAGCATCAAACTTAAGGAAAGAGCATGCAATCCCACAAAGTTGAGTGGCAGGACAGATGATTAGTCCGAATGTAAAGAACAGCAGAGAATGACTGAAAGATTAATCAGGAGAAAGAAATTAGAGTATGAGAGGAAGCTAGCTAGAAATGTAAAAACGGATAGTAAGAGTTTCTACTGGGATTTAAAAAGGAAAAGAGTAAGTAAGTGAGTATTGGTTCTCTAGAGAGCAACAGTGGGGGGTTTTAATAGTAGATAATAAGCGGAATGGCGGAAGAAATGAGCAAATATTTTGCTTCTGTGTTCACTATAGAGGATACAAAAAGCATTCCAGTAATAGCTGCAAATCAGGAGGTGAAAGGGAGAAAGGAACATGTTGAAATTGAAATCACTGGGGAAACGATACAGAGCAAATTGATGGACCTGTGGGCTGGAAAGTCTCTGGGTCCCAATGGCCTATATCCTAGGGTCTTAAAAGAGGTGGCCAATGAGGTAGTCGATGCGCTGATGTTAAATTTCCAAAATTCGCTAGATTCTGGAAAGGATCCATCAGATTAGAAAGTAGCAAATATAACCCCTCTATTCAAGAAGGCAGAGAGGCATAAAACTGGAAACTATAGGCCAGTTAGCTTGACATCTGTCATGGGGAAATTCTTAGAATCGATCATTAAGGAGGTATGTTATAGCTGGACACTTAAGAGGAGCTCAAGTCAATCGGGAAGAGTCAGCATGATCTTGTGAAAGGAAAATCATGTTTAATCAATTTATTTTTTGAAGTTTTTTGAAGGAGTCGCTGTGCTGTGGATAAAGGGGAACCAGTGGATGTACTGTACTTAGGTTTCCAGAAGGCATTTGATAATTAATTTAACGCAGAAGGGATAACATAGGGGGTAGGGGTAACATGTTGGCATGGATAGAAGATAAGCTAGCGAACAGAAAAAAAGTAGGCATTAATGGGTGTTTTTCTGATTGGCAGGATGTAATGAGCGGATCAGTGCTGGGGCCTCAACTTCTTACAATTCATGACTTGGATGAATGAACTGAAGGTATGGTTGCTTGGTTTGCTGATGCCACAATGATAGGTAGGAAAGTAATTTTTTAAGAGGGCATAAGGAGACTACAAATGGACACAGGTTAAGCAAGTTAAGACAAAGACCTGGCAAATGGAGTATAATGTGGGAAAATGTGAAACTGACCATTTTGACAGGGAGAATAAAAAAGAAGCATGTTATCTAAATGGTCAGAGATTACAGAGCTCTGAGATTCAGATGGGCCTAGGTGTCCTAGTGCATGAATCACAAAATGTTTGTATTTATGTGCAGCAAGTAATTGGAAAATTAATAGAATGTTATCACTTATT
Source organism: Isurus oxyrinchus (assembly GCA_026770705.1). Lineage (NCBI taxonomy): Eukaryota > Metazoa > Chordata > Chondrichthyes > Lamniformes > Lamnidae > Isurus > Isurus oxyrinchus. Next base: position 22,937,711 of record JANJGN010000031.1, on the reverse strand, counting down.
GCGAGGGGAATTGAATCTAAAAGTAGGGAGGTTATGCTTCAGTTATACAGGACACTGGTGAGGCCACATCTGGAGCACTGTGTACATGATGTAAATGCATTAGAATGAGTTCAGAGAAGTTTTACTAGACTAATGCCAGGAATGGGAGGTTTGTTTTATGAGGAAAGTTTGTACAGGCTAGGTTTGTATCCACTGAAATTTAGAAGAGTAAGAGGCGACTTGATTAAAACATTTAAGATCATGGGGGGTCTTGACCGGGTGGATGTGGAGATGTTTCCTCTTGAGAATCTAGAACTAGGGGTCACTGTTTAAAAATAAGGGGTCGCTCATTTAAGAAGAGAAAATGTCTCCTCCTCTCTCTCAGAGGGTAGTGAGTCTTTGGAACTCCTTTCCTCAAAAGGCAGTGAGAACAAGGTCTTTGAATATTTTTAAGGCAGAGGTAGATAGATTCTTGATAAACAAGGGGGTGAAAGGTTATCGGTTGATGCTTTGATTGTTACAAAACAATAAATGGAATTTCACAAGTCTAACATTAGAGTAAATTGAAAGCAAAACATTAATGCATCCCTCAGCAGGTGCTTTGTACTGTGATCTATATATAGAACATTCAGTGGGCAGTGTGGTCAGCAAGGACACTGGGCTTTTAGCATTTTACCTGCCTTTGAATCTCACCCCAGACAGACTACATGAATATCTTTTCAATCTGATTTCTGATGAAAAATGAAAAGAGTTTTTAATCTTGATTCAGTTCCCAGAGGAAATATGTTATAAATCTGTCCTTCGATTACACTGTAGCAGCAATCACTCGGAGAGTCACAGAGTTCTAACTGTGAGGGAGACAGGAAGACGAGATTGGTGATGGCTGACAGTCCTCAAGTTTTGTGTTTACACAGGCTTGTCTCTGTGTACTGCCTCAATCTCACCTCTACACAGCAGAGTGAACACCATCCCTCTCCTATCCCCTTCTCCAAAAAACAATTTAGAAATAATTTTAAACATATCCCAGCCTGCATATAGAATTATGGTACTGAAACACTGTTTAACAATACATCCTTCTGCAACACTTCCCCTGCTAGTCTACAATTCACTGAAACTCCAACTTACTATTGGTTGTCCTGCTGTGATCATTACAGGTTTATTTTTAAGCTGATACTTCCACCATTGATTTTGTAGAGACCTGGATGGTCTGAGAGAGAGAAAAAATATCAATAATGCTGATTAAAAAAATGAGCAAGAAAACTTGTTATGGCTGATTTATTGCAGACACTTAGAATTAACGATGTTGAGTGACTGAATGAGGGTCAGAATGATCTGTGATGCAGTCAGGAAGAGAATTTGATTTTTTGGACCCTGCTCGTTCTGCAACATTTACATGCAAGAGTTTTTTTTAAAAATTGGTTTATATAGCATCTTTCATGACCTCAAGATATCCCAAATAGCTTTGCAACCAATTAAATACTTCTGAAGTGTATTCTCTGGTGTAACGTAGCCAACAAACTCCCACAAACAGCAATGATAATGGCCAGATCATCTGTTTTTGTGATGTTGGTTGGACATCAGGGAGATCCTGCCCTTCTTCAAAAATTGCCATAGGGTCCTTTATGTCCACCCGAGTAGGCAAACTGGCCTCAGTGTAACATCTCATCTGAAAGACAGCACAGTGCAGCACTGCATCAGTACTGACGCCCCGACAATGCAGTACTCCCTCAGTACTGACCCTCCGACAGTGCAGCACTCCCTCATTATTGACCTTCTAGTAATGCAGCGCTCCCACAGTAATGACCCTCCCACAGTGCAGTGCTCCCTCATTACTGACCCTCCGGCAGTGCAGCGCTCCCTCAGTACTACCTCTCCAACAGTGCAGCATTACCTCAGAATGCCTCTCAGTCAGTGCAGCTCGTCCACAGTACTGACCCTCCGACAGTGCTATGCTTCATCAGTAATATCCCCTCTGACAGTGCATACTCCCTGAGTACTGATCTCCCGGCAGTGCAGCACTCCCTCTGTACTGACCCACCAGTATGGCGCTCCCTCAGTACTGACTCTCCATCAGTGTGACACCTCCTTAGTAGTGTCCTCCAATAGTGCAGCATTCCCTCATGTGGAGACAACGGTGAGGGAGGGAACTATGCAGCAGTGAGTGCAGAAATTAGAAGAATATTTTTCCAATCTGTAGTAACTATGCTAAATAGACATCAGATAAACCCATTGATATTGTGGTGACTAGCACTGCAGAAAACAGCTGTGGAGGCTTTAGTGTTGAGAACATTGAGATGGAGCTGAAGCTGGGAGTGGGGAAAATGATGGGAATTGTCTGGTTTAACATTGGAACCATGCGGATAGATGAATGTTCCAAAGCTTTGCTTCATTCCCTTTCAGCATTAATGATTACAAAACATTTCCTTGGGGAAGTGGATTCCACTATGAGATAGTTTTTACACAGACCTTGGTAGGACTAGATGGGCCAAATGGCCTTTTTGCATTCATACACCCAACCACATTAATCAGTGAGGTCCTTGAGTGAGGCTAAATTCAATGCTTCCACTGGGCAAGTTATGTACAAAAACAAAGGTGATCATAGAGGGTGTTCAAACCTTGTAGCCCCAAATCTCCCAGGCAAGTTCCCTTCGAAAACAACTCCCGACTGGGAATTTGTGATTTCCCTGGTAGAGTTCTAGTTGTTGGACTTCAACTGCTTGGAAAGGCTGCAATGCTTTAGCAAAACTGTAACATCACATTAAACCTGTATAAAAGAACTGACATTTTATATAATTCAAATGTCAGGTCTTTTTTTTACTTAAGGGACGGGGGAAAAAGAAGTCAAAGAACAGCAGTGAGATTACTCTCTTCATTCTGGTGTAACAGTGTTTACAGAAAGGATAAAACATGTGACAGTCAGTGAAGGAATCTGGCTCTGTATCCACATCTGTTCAATAAACCCTCTTCAAACTGTCAGGAGCCTGAAATGAAAATTACAAGGGGTTCTTCACAGTGCTTTACTTCTCAGTTTTTGTGTTTTTTTTGCTTCCCTGCTCAGTTCCTCCTCCCCATCAAGGCACTGCCTGTACCCTGGAATTTGCATCCTGTATCCAACTGTGGTAATTCTGGGGGAGCTAAACTCTGGCACGAGGGTTGTGAACTAAGAAGGTGACACAGATTTCCAAGATTCTGTTATTCACTGGGATCATTTTAACCTGAGCCCATATTGTAAGTCTCTGACCATTCACCAGCCTGGGATTGTCCTTGCACATGCTCCTTCCAGCTAGGGTCAGAAACTGAGCAGAAATCGGTCTCCAGCATGCGACCGCCCTCTGCTCTCCCATCGAGCTGTGTGGCCTGGCCCAAGTGAAACCTTTCCTGCTGTGACCTATGAATCTCACTTGGCGCAATGGAACTCCATCGAGGGACTCTGATTTATTTTACCACATGCACTCAGAGGTTATGTCAAATCCAACAAGTAGTCTTTATTAGAAAATGCCATTTGAGTCTGACTGGCCTTATGCAGCAATGTACAGAGTGAGGGAGTATGCGACTAACCTCAAAAACAGAAAGACAATAAGATTAGCTTTGCATGGTGTGGTTCATTTTACTCCTTTAACTTGAGCCTGGGGCCTATTTGCACTTATCTCAGGTACAGGAGGCCAACTTGTTATAAACAAGCATTTAATAAACTGAAAGACTTTTGCTCTAAGCTCAGCTTTGGAAGTGGGTGAGAAGATTTGCTAATATTTCCTTGTCTGTGATCTCTATCTATCAGTATCTATCTGCCTATCGATCTACTTATCTATCTATTCCATTACTTGGCGATTATTCCCTGCTAACAGTATGCTGAATTTAGACAATAGTGAGTGAGACAGGGACTATTGCTGTCTCAACGGTCTGCTGAATGTTGATGCTGTGTGGTGCAAAACTACAGACTTGGGATTTAAAAAGTGGAAATGCTGTTCCTCAGTACAGACCAGGAGTTGCTACAGAGCCTTCTTGTCTGTGTGCCTCTATGAGCTGAACCAGCAAGAGTGTGGCCAATATGCTACCATTCACCTTCTCATTAACAGCATGTGTTAGTCATCTAATTAAGCTGCCCAATAAAGTGGGAGCTATGACCATTCACAGGTATCCATAGTGGGAGCAGTGGGTATCTCAGCTGTCACCTTGCCTCAATTCTGAATTTGTCTCCTTTGTGCCACAAAGTGAATGTGACAACATTAGGCAACACTCCAAACCTGAGCTGTGAAATTAGTTTGCTAAATAACATACGATATTGGGAAGGTGACCTGGAGATCAGTGATGCTAAAAGCACACTGATGACCACTAAAGCGAACTGTGACTTCGACCCAGACCAAGTCTGGATGGGTTGTCACAGTGCTAGAGTGCACTGGTTCTGTCTATTCACACTTTTGAGTCCAGGAACCAATCTGAAATTCTCGCCACTATAGCTCTGTGATAGGAATGTGGCATCTTTCTTCATTGATGTCTTCACTGGGAGTGTATCAGATACATTGGTAACCTGTTTAACCTGAATATTCGTTTGACAGGTGTCACGTAGGGTGTAAATTGCAACATTTTATGGCTGAGTGTTTATCCTGAAACATTTCATTGGCACATTAAAAACACCAGTGCACCAGAAGTCACTGACTGATCAGATCTCACATCTTAGTAACAAGATGCCACTCAACAGCTGATGAGCTTGATTGATCTTTTCATTGCTTCTAACAGAGTTTGCATGTGGGAGAATGAGGATACTGTTTTTTTCTTACCTGCGTTAGAAAAATGATAGTTCGCACATCAAACAGAGAGATTACCATGACAACACTTTTGAAAGAGAGGGGTCTTGCCATCAGGACCCGTTTCAACGAGGGAAAAATTAAATCTTCAATAAAATGTGCAGAGCTTTAACTTTCTAAATTGTTACTGGGGAAAAGTAGCACACAAAACAGGAACATGGGAGCAGGAGGAGGCCATTCAGCCCCTCGAACCTGACCTGCATCTCTAGGTCATGGCTGATCTGTGCACCATCTCCATTTAGCCAACTTTGCTCCATATCGCTTGGTTCACTGGCCCAACAAAAGTCCAGGCTTCCAGTCTTGAGGCAACATCCACAGCAGAGTGAGTTCCAGATTTCTAATCCCAGCTTTGACGATCAGTCTGCTGTACTCAGTAGCTGTCCTCAGGAATTGGTCAAGTGACAGCTAATCACAGAACAGTGCCTGTTAAATCCTAGCAAACTTGCTTCACCTGCAGTTTGGCTGCATTCCCAAAGTGAACATGGTGATCCTACTTTTGCCCAGACCTCAGCCACTGAGAAAGACTTCACTCCCCTCACACTGCTCCACTGCACATTCCAGAGGGAAACTATTTCCTTTAACAGGGAAGCGTCCGGAACATGGGGGGGGGGGGGGGGGGGGATGCTGGTACATAACCTTAAAATTAGACTTTGTATTTCTTCTTCTTCTTGAGAAATCTGCAATTCTCTCAAAAGTCGTTCAGACTGGGGGGGCCAGTTGAAAATTTCAAAACTAAGATTGATAGGTTTTTATTAAGTATAAGGGTATTGAGGGCTACAGAGCCAAGATGGAGTAGTTAGAATGCAGATCAGCCATGATCTAATTGCATGGCGGAACAGGCTCATGCAGCTGAATGGCCTCCACCTATCCCCAAGGATTCATAAATGTTTCATCACTTCCAGACAACTGACTGACCAGGTTGTATGAAATCAGGAGTGAATTTCCATGCAGTTCCTTACAACCTTCTGACCCTGACTGTGGCAGAATATTTGTTCATTGTGATAATCACAACTCCTCGATTGGCTCCAGTGTATTGCTTTGTAAATGACAATATCATTCTCTCCTATATGTGATCCAGCGCCTGCCTCCAGTGCTGCTGCCCCCTCCTCTTAAACCCCTCCCATTTCCTCCTCTTAAACTGCTCCCTTCTCCTCCTCTCCATTCCCTCACATCATCTTCCCTCCCCTCAAACCCCTTCCTCCTCTCCTCTGAAGACAGAAGCAGGTCAAATTGTATTTTTGAAGGTATTTTTGGATTTCCAGAAGGAATTTGATAAGGTGCCACATAAAAGGTTTTTGCACAATATAGGAGTCACAGTATTGGGGGTAATGTATTAGCATGGATTGAGGATTGGTTAACACACAGAAAACAGAGAGTTGGGGTTAATGGGTCTTTTTCAGGTTGGAAAGATGTAACTAGTGGAGTGCCACAAGGATCAGTCCTAGGGCTTTAATTATTTACTATCTATATTAATGATTTGGAGGAGGGGGGCAGAGTGTAATGTAGCCAAATTTGCTGATGATACAAAAATAGGTATGAGGGCATGGTGTGATGAGGGCATAAGGAATCTGCAAGGGGATACAGATAGCTTGAGTGAGTGGGTAAAAATTTGGCAGATGGAGATTATTGTAGGAAAGCGTGAGGTCATGCACTTTGGTAGGGAGAATCAAAAGGCAGACTATCATTCAAATGGAGAGAGACTCCAAAACAATTGCAACACAGAGTGATCTGGGTGTTCTTATGCATGAAAAATAAAAGGTTAGTATGCAGGTGCAGCAAGTAATAAAGAAGGTAAATGGAATTTTGGCCTGTATTGCTAGGGGGTTGGAGTTCAAAAATAGGGAAGTCTTGATGTAACTATACAGGGTGTTGGTGAGGCTACACCTAGAGTACTGAGTACAGTGTTGGTCCCCGTATTTAAGAAAGGTTATACTGGCATTGGAGGCAGTTCAAAAGAGATTCACTAGGCTGATTCCTGGGATGAAGGGGTTGGCATATCAAGAAATGGCTAAACAGGTTAGGCCTTTGTTCATTAGAGTTTAGAAGAATGAAGGGTGATCTTATTGAAACGTACAAGATTCTGAGGGGGCTTGACAGGGTAGATGTTGAGAAGATGTTTCTACTAGTGGGGAAATCTCAAACTAGGGGACATAGTTACAGAACAAGGGGATACTCATTTAAAGCTTCTCTCAGAGGGCAGTGAATGTCTGGAATTCTCTACCCCAGAGAGTTGTGGAGGCTAGATCACAAAGCATTTAAAGAGAAGATAGATAAGATTTCTGAAATATCGGGGAGTTGAGGGCTATAAGGAGCTGGCACGAAAGAGGAGTTGAGGGCTGCAGCAGATCAGCCGTAATCTTATTGAATGGCAGGGCAGGCCCGAGGGGCCGAATGGCCTACTCCTGCTCCTACTTCTTAAACAGCCAACTGTCAATCACTGCGAAAAATTACAACCTGGTGTAAGGTGAATGTAATAGAGTGATGAATCAGCTACTTGAATGCACTGAGAAGAGGCACTTTACAGAATCACCGAATTGTTACAGTGAAGAAAGAGGCCATTCAGCCCACCGTGTCTGCACCAGCTCTCCGAATGAGCAATTCACTTAGTGTTATTCTCCCGCCTTCTTCCAGTAACCCTGCACATTCTTCCATTTCAGATCACAGTTTAATTTGCTTTTCAATGCTTCGATTGAACCTGCCCCCAACCACACCCTCAGGTAATGCATTCCAGACCTTAACCATTTGCTGTGTGAAAAAGTATTTTCACATATCACTTTTGCTTCTTTTACCAGTTACTTAAAATCTGTGTCTTCTCGTTCTCAATCCTTCCACCAATGGGAACAGTTTCTCCCCTCATGATTTTGAATATCTCTATCAAATCTCTTCTCAGCCTTCTTTTCACTAAGGAAAACAGTCCTAACTTCTCCAATATATCTTCATATCTGAAGTTCCTCATCTCTGAAGCCATTCTCCTGAATCTTTTCTGCACTTTTCTAAAGTGCGATGCCCAGAACTCAATGCAATACTCCAGCTGTGGCTGAACTAATGGCTTATAGAAGTTCAATATAACCTCCTTGCTCTTGTACTCTTAATAAAGCCCAGGATACTGTATGCTTTATTAACTGTGCTCTTAATCTGTCCCACTACCGATGACTTGTGCACATATACACCCAGGTCCCACTGTTCCTCCACCCCCTTTAGAGTTGTACCATTTATTTTGTATTGTCTCTCCATGTTCTTTCTACCAAAATAAATCACATCACATTTCTCTGCATTGAAATTCATCTTCCACCTGTCCGCCAATTCCACCAACTTGTCTTTGTACTTTTGAAGTTCTACATTATCCTCCTCACAGTTCACAATGCTTCCAAGTTTCATATCATCTACAAATTTCGAAATTGTGCCCTGTTCACTAAGGTCTTGGTTATAAATATGTATCAGGGAAAGCAAGGGTCCCAACATGGACCCCTGGGGAACGCCACTGCAAATCTTTCTCCAACCCAAAAAAAATCCATTAACCACTACATTCTGTTTCCTGTCACTCAGCTAATTCCATTTCCATGGTGCTGCTGTTACCTTTTATTCCATGAGCTATAACTTTGTTCAGAACTCTGTTGTGCGGCCCTGTTTCAAATTCCTTTTGGAAACACATGTACACCACATTAACAGCATTGCCCTCATCAACGTTCTCTGTTACCTTCTCAAAAAAACTCCAGGACATTAGTTAAACATGATTTCCCTCTACAGAATAAGGCCCTTTGGCCCATCAAGTCTGCGCCGGTCAAATAAGTATCTAACTATTCTAATCCCATTTTCCAGCACGATGCCCATGGCATTGCAAGTGCACATCCAAATACTTCTTAAATGTTATGAGGGTTTCTGCCTCTACTGCCCTTTCAGGCAGTGAGTTCCAGATTCCCATCACCCTCTGGGTGAAAAAATTCTTCCTCACATCCCCTCTAAACCTCCTGCCCCTTATCTTAAATCTATGCCCCCTGGTTATTGATCTCTCCACCAAGGGGAAAAGTTCCTTCCTGTCCACCCTATTTATGCCCCTCATAATTTTATACACCTCAATAATGTCCCCCCTCAATCTCCTCTGCTCCAGGGAAAATAACCCCAGTCTATCCAATCTCTCCTCATAATTAAAACTCTCCAGCCCAGGCAACATCCTGGTAAATCTCCTCTGCACTCTCTCTAGCGCAATCACATCCTTCCTATAATGCGGCTTCAAGAACTATACACAATACTTTAGCTGTGGCATAACCAGCGTTTTATACAGTTCCAGCATAACCTCCCTGCTCTTATATTCTGTGCCTTGGCTAATAAAGGCAAGTATCCCATATGCCTTCTTAACCACCTTATCTACCTGTCCCGCTACCTTAAGGGACCGGTGGGTTTGCACACCAAGGTCCCTCTGATCCTTGGTACTTCCCAGGGTTCTACCATTCATCGTGTATTCCTGTGCCTTGTTTGTCCTGCCCCAGTGCATCACCCCTCACTTATCCGGATTAAATTCCATTTGCCACTGATCAGCTCATCCGACCAGCCCATATATATTCTCCTGTAATCTAAGGCTATCCTCCTCACTAGTTACCACACCACCAATTCTCGTGTTATCTGCAAACTTAATGATCAACTCTCCTACATTCAAGTCTAAATCGTTTATATATACCACAAACAGGAAGGGACCCAACATCGATCCCTGTGGAACCCCACAGGACACAGGCATCAAGTCACAAAAAAGCCTCTCGACCATCACCCTCTGCTTCCTGCCACTCAGCCAATTCTGGATCCAATTTGCCAAATTGCCTTGGGTCCCATGGGCTCTTACCTTCGTTGTCAGTCTCCTAAGCGGGACCTTATCAAAAGCCTTGCTGAAGTCTGAGTAGACTAGGTCAAATGCATTGCCCTCATCTGCACACCTAGTCACCTCTTGGAAAAATTTAGTCAAATTGATCAGACATGACCTCCCCTTAACAAAACTATGCTGACTGTCCTTGATTAATCCCTGCCTCTCCAAGTGTAGATTAATTCTGTCCCTCAGAATTGCTTACAATAGTTTCCCCACCAGAAGTCAGGCTGACTGGCCTGCAGTTCCCTGGTTTATCCCTTCCTCCCTTCTTGAATAACGGTACCACATTGTCTGTCCTCCAGTCCTCTGGCACCTCTCCTGTGGCCAGAGAGGTATTGAAAATTATTGCCAGTGCCCCTGCTATCTTTCCCTTGCCTCACGCAACAGCCTGGGATACATTTTACCTGGGCCTGGAGATTTTTCTACTTTTAAGCCTGCCAGACCACTTAGAACCTCTTCCCTTTCTATGCTAATTTCTTTAATTATATCACTGCCCTTCTGCCTGATTTCCATACCCACATCGTCCCTCTCACCTGTGAACACAAGTATTGTGGACACAAAGTATTCATTCAGAACCCTACCTACATCTTCCAGCTCCACACACAAATTACCACAATGGCCCTTAATTGGCCCAGCTCTTTCCCTAGTTATCCTCTTACTCTTAATGTACTTGTAAAATAACTTTGGATTTTCCTTTATTTTACCTGCCAATGTTTTTTCAAGCCCCCTTTTTGCTCTCCTAATTTCCTTTTTAAGTTCCCCCCTACAAATTCTATACTCCTCTAGGGCTTCTGCTGTTTTGAGCCCTCGGTATCTCCCATAAACCCCCCCTTTTCTCTTTATCCAATCCTGTATATCCCTCGACATCCAGGGTTCCCTGGATGTGTTGGTCCCATGATTTATCTTTACTGGAATATGTTGGCCCTGTACTCTCCCTATTTCCTTCTTGAATGAGTCCTACTGCTCTGATGCAGATTTACCTAAAGTTAGCTGCTCCCAGTCCACTCTGGCCAAACCATATCTGATCTTATTAAAATCGGCCTTTCCCCAATTTGGAACTCTAATTTCTGGCCCCTCCTTGTCCTTTTTCATAACAACCTTGAATCTAACGGAGTTATGATCACTATCTGCAAAATGTTCCCCACTGATACCTCCAACACTTACCCAGCTTCATTCCCTAAAATTAAGTTTGAATTATTAATTCCACAAGTTTCTCCAACACCAAAGTTAAACTAACAGGCCTGTAGTTGCTGGGCTCATCTTTACCTCCTTTTTTGAACAAGGTGTAACTTTTGCAATTCTCCAGTATTCTGGCGCAACCCGAGTCCAAGGAAGACTGAAAAGTCATGGCCAGTGCCTCAGCAGTTTCCATTCACTTCCTTCAGTATCCTTGAATGCATCTCATCCTGGTGCCTTATCAACTTCAAGTACAGACAGCCTATCCAATACTTCCTCCTTACCCATTTTAAACCCATCTAGTGCCTGAATTCCCTCCTCTTTCACCATGGCCTAATTAGCAGCTTCTTCCTTGGAAAAAAAACAGATGCAAAGAATTCAATTAATATCTCAGCTATGCCTTCTGCCTCCTTTTACCATTCTTACTATTTATATGCCTATACAAGACCTTGAGATTCCCTTTTATGTTAGTTGCCAGTCTCTTTTCATACTCCCTCTTTCCTTGTCTTATTTGCTGTTCTTCACCTCCCCCTCAACCCTTCAATATTCATCCTGGTTCTCAATTGTATTTTCTACTGGCATGTGTCATAAGCACACTTTTTCTTCTCTATCTTAAAAGAGATAGAAATTATTATCCAGACAGCTCTGGATCTGTTTGCCCTACTTTTCCTTTTTAGAGGGAATATACCTTGACTGTGTCTGAACTATTTCTGCTTTGAAGGTGTAGCCCATTGTTCAGCTACCATTTTTCCTACCAACCTTTGACTCCAATTTATTCAGCCCAGTCAGATTGCTGGTATCTTACATGTATTTGGATTGAGGTTAAGTACATTTATTGGTCACTGAGGGCTGAAGACAGGAATGTGACAGTTGGCAGGTTGGAAAGGTGTGGTTCTAGTGATTTTTGACATAGTTTTAAACTGCAGTCTGTGCTGGAAAATCAGTCTCAGCTCATCTCACTGTGAATGCAAACTGAGTCAGAGTTCAGCTGGAGTTTATAACTGGATTTCAGCATAGTCAATATCAAAATATGTTGCAGACACAGATTAAATCCTGAAGGAACACCAGAAAATACAATAAAAACAGCAAATGCTGGGAATTGGCAGTAGGTCAAGCAGTATCTGTAAACAGAAATACAGATGAACACTGATCTGGTCCCTCCTCCCTCTGCTGTCTCTTTTTTCAGTCCTTTATCTCTCAGACCGCAGTTCTGACCCAGAAATGTACCTGATCTGCTTGTCTCTGCTCTAATGCTGACTGTAAAACAGATTTCTGTTTCCTTAACTCTCCACTAATTCAAAAATATTTCTGTGAAATGTCAAGGTTTCACCAAACAGCACATCTTCACATTTAACCCCCAAAACACCATGATATAAAATACATTCTCTGAACATTCTTCCCTAAAAGGGTTAAGGAGCTGGGACTAACTGAGGCACAATGACATCGATAGGAGCATTCCACTGGACTGTCACTGACTCGGGTTTATTCAATATTGAACCTGGCCCTCCCCTGCCAAATTCCCAATGTTACTGCATGAAATGTACAGCACAGCAACAAGCCAAATAATGCAAAGATTCATTGGCCCGAAATGTTAGCTCCATTTCTCTCCACAGATACTACCAGGCCTGTTGAGTATTTCCAGCATTTTGGTTTTTATTGCAGAAACAGGCCATTGGGTCCAACTGGTCTATACTAGTGCTGAACATATATGCCTATCCAACATATATGAAACAAAGTGGTTCAGTTTCCTACCCGATGGTGAATCTATAGCAGGCAGAAGGCAAAAATGGACAAAATATATTTATTGTATAGCAGTGGCAGAAAGTGGAGGATAGCACAGAATCAAACCGTAAAATCATTCTTTAGCTTGAATGGCCTGATTCTCCATTTGTTAATAAGTTTTTTGATGTTTAAAACTCCATGCTCCTCACTTCCTCTATTGTTCTCACTTTGTTAAGAGCCATCCCATCCTTTTTAATTATTCCTCCAGCTCTCTCATTTTTAATGGTCCTACTCTCCCCTTTCACTCTCACTTTCCCCTTGATATTCTATTCTGCACGCTTTGTCTTGCATGCTCCCTTTAATTTTTTGCTAGCCTGATTTCTACTATTGCCAACTTGTCCAGTGTTCAAAATCTCAATCTGCTTTCCCATCTTCCCCAGGCAAAGTCTCTGGATTGTATTAGCCCCAGTCTCATCTCTATTCTCAGGCGCTCTCTCCTTTTGTTATTGGCCTCCTGTTCTTTAAAAAAAAACATTCTTACAAAGACTTTTACTCATTAGAATGGCTGATTTTTTTTAAAGAATCATTCTGATAAAAAGTTGAATTGTTTTAAGGCAGCAGGTCCAGCAACTTGCTGTGAGAGTTGCCACAGAACATGTCAACAGCAGGTCAGAACTAATGCACATTCAGCAGAATCATTTACAATGGAGGAACTTCCACAATTCAAACTGTCATAAAAATAGTGAGAAAATGGCAGAATTTATAGCAACTATTGACTGACAAGAGAAACATTAAGGAGCCAATATGCTGTTTGTAACCCATCTTTTCCACTGCATCTATTGACTGACATTAGGGGAGGGCAGCAACTCTAGTTTGATGCATCATTTCACACTGTCCAATTAACTAAGACCTAGAGATCAGAAACCAGTTCTGCAGTTTATTTGTTGCAGTTTTCTCTTCCTATCTCGTCCGGTTGCTCACTCCAGCTGTGGTTTGGCTCCACAGGCAATGACAGCCTTCCACTACTGTACCTGATTGGTGAGCTATTCACCTGACCGAAGCTGCTCAGACCGGATACTAGAAGATGAGGTTTTGCAGACAGGAAATTCAAACCAAACATCAGAAAGTCTGCAAGCATCATTCGATTCATCAGGACCTGGATATATCGGTCTCTTGAGTATACCAGCATATTTTGCCAATCCCCAGTTGCCTGAGGAGAAGATGATGTTTGACCTTCTTAAACTGCTGCAGTCCATGTGGTGAAGATGCTCCCACAAAGTTGTTAGGGTATTAGATGGGGAGGATCTGCAGCTGAAAAACTGGAACCAAACATCACACCAGGATCTGACAGAGTTGCCTAATTTATAGTAACCTGAATATCATTAGATTTTGAACATAGAAAGAAAAAGCACCGACCACAGTGGGGGTAAACTGTGCACACATTCTGTGTGCGGACGAGGCTTCAGCCGATCATCTGACCTGACAGAACATAAATGCAGTTACAACAGGGAGAAACCAAGGAAATGCGGAGACTGTGGGGAAGGGATTCAAATCCCCATCAGAACTGGGAACTCATTGGCACAGTCACACTGGGGAGAGACCGTTCACCTGCTCTAAGTGTGGGAAGGGATTCACTCAGTTAGCCAACCTGATGATACACCAGCGAATTCGCACTGATGAGAGACCTTTTAAATGCCCAGAGTGCGAGAAGTGCTTTAAAAGTTCTTTGGAACTGACGCCTCATCAATGTTTTCACACTGACTAGAGACCGTTCTGGTGCTCTGACTGTGCAACTGGGTTCAGGCGATCACCTGAGCTCACTGTACACCAGTGAGTTCACACTGGGGTGAAGCCACTTAACTGCTCTGCGTGTGGGAGAGATTCACTCAGTATTGAAGCGGCAAGTTCACACTTAACTGCAGTGATGGGATTTTGCTTTTAATCACATTCAGGAATGAAGTATGTTAATTATGGTGTTTCTCTGAGAATATTAATAAACCCCAGCCCACTAATGGGGGCTAATATTATAGCTAAAAGTCAAATAAATCAGCTGGGTGTTAAAAAAAAATAGGGCGCCACAAGTCATTCCAATGTTGTTTTCATCCAACATCTAGCACCTGGCTGCGTTTTCCTGCACTTAATTCCTGAATGGTGATCTTACTCAGAGGCAGGAATCAAATATGTTAGCCAGTGCCTTTCTGAAGCATTACACCACATCAGCCAATAATCTCACTCACTGGGTCTTTGGGGAACTGTGTTCACATGGGTGGGCCTGTTGGTAAAGGATGACCAACAGTACAGCAGAGCTGTAAAGAAATGACCAGAGGACGGCCGACACTTACCTAGGGAGGTCAGTCAGATAGACAGTATCAATGGTTAAAGGACAACATTTATTCATTTCTGAAGGGATTGAAGCAAATAGTGGAAGTTGGTCCATTGGAATAAAAGGATAAGTCTGGGAGCCCTTTCCTGTTCCTAAAACTATTCACAGTTCCTGCTGTTAAAAAAGCTTAAAACCACAGGATAAATTAGAGAAATATAATTTATTAAAGGCTGGTGCAATTGCTTCCTCCAATGAATTCTAAGTGATGTAATATTATTGTGCTGTTTACTAACTGATGCTTGTTATAAACCAACATTCTGCAGAAATTTGGCTTGAAATTTCAATCAATAATCATTATTTATGAATTAGCATAATATTCCATTATACTCACTGTAAACTGTTTGCTGATGCAGCAATAGCTCCTACTATTGGAATTCAGTTAAGTGTGGACTTTGACAGTCTCATAATGTTGATGTAAAGTGGAACATGGATAGGTTTGGTAAAGTGGGGTGCTATGCACCTTTAACAGAATCTAGTTAATTGACCATGTGACTGTATTGACTAATCGCTACACAGCGTGGGCTACTTGGTAACTGTAAGTCTAGAGCTGGAGGTGAAGAAGCACGCATGGTGTTAGTGCTCTGCTCTTAGTTCCAATAAACCACAAGTGCTTGTTCAGTTAATCAGTCTCTCTGCCTATATTGTTTCAAGCACCAGCTAATGTGTTAATATCAAGGGCACAGCTTTCATTGGCTGAACAAAATGAACCTGATAACCAGAAACACAAAAGTAGGGGAATCAGATTTAGGAGGGTTTGGAAGATGCCTCTAGAATCCCTCAGATTGTGAACCTTTGACTGTTTGGTCACTCCTTCCTATACTGTCATGGACAGGTGCACCTAGAACAGGTAAATTGGCGAGGGCAAGGTCTAGTACATTTTTTCTTTCTTGCTGGTTCCCTCACTACCTGCCGCAGACCCAATCTGGGAGATATGTCCCTCAGGACTTGGCCAGTTCAGTCAGTAGTGGTATTACCTAGCCACTCTTGATGATGAACATCAAAGTACCCCACCCAGAATATATTCTGTGCCCTTGCAACCCTCAGTGTTTCTACCAAGTGATGTTTCCTTGCCCACGTCTAACCTGATGTTTTGACCCTAAAACCCATGAAGTCTTAATGTTCAGGACTCTGAGGTCAACTCCCTCCCAAATGTATACCACTCCTGGTCTGTCTCGGGAAGGAATAGCGATGGTGATGTCTGAGACATTATCTCTAAAGTATGATTCCATGAGTATGATTATGTCAGGCTGCTGCTTGATTAGTCTATAGGACAGCTCTCAAGCCTCAGATGTTAGTGAGGATGACTTTGCAGGATTATTTCATGCACCTAAATTGATACTGGGTTGTCTGTCCAGTTTCATTCCTTTTTGACTTTTCTGTAGAGATTTGGAGAAGTGTCTTGCTCGGCCATTTCAGAGGGCAGTTAAGAGTCAAACACATTGCTATGCGTCTGACGTCATATAGGCCAGACCAGGTAAGGATGGCAGATTTCCTTTCTGAAGGATGTTAGTGAACCAGATGGGTTTTTGCAACAGTATAAGCAGCTGTTGAACAAGGAACCCACTGAGGAGTGCCTGCCAGCTCTTCCAGACCCCACACAGAAAGTGCAACCTCTGCTTCCCTGGGCACTGCCCATCTGGTTCTGGGGTATCCTGCAACCTATTCCACCACCCATCCCTCCCCCTAATCCCCATCCCCATCACCCCCCTTCCCCCCCACCCCCTCACATGCCACCTCACCCCACCCCCTCACACCCACCTCACCCCTCCCCCCTACCCCCTCCAGACGAACTTTGTTGGTCAATATTTGTCCACCTCCAACACCACCCCTCTCACTGATCAGCTACTGCTTTTCACCCAGAAAAGATAAGCCATTGACCAGCACTTTCAAAGAGAAAGAAAATGGAAGTTTTGCATTTCTATAGTGCCTTTCACAACCTCAGGGTGCCCCAATGCGCTTTGCAGCCAATGAAGCACTTTAAGCATGTATGCACTGTTGTAATGAAGTAAACACATCAGCCAATTTGCAAGCTCGCACAAACAATGAGATAGAGTCCAGATAATTTGTTTTAGTGATAGATAAGCATTGACCAGGATACGAAGATTAACTCCCCTGCTCCTCTTCAAACTAGTCACAGAATCAGAGTGCAGAAGAGGCCCTTCAGCCCATCGGGTCTGCACCAACATGTGAGAAACACCTGACCTACCTACCTAATCCCATTTACCAGCACTTGGCCCATAGCCTTGAATGTTATGATGTGCCAAGTGCTCATCCAGGTACTTTTAAAAGTTTGTGAGGCAACCCACCTCCACCACCCTCCCAGGCAGTGCATTCCAGACCGTCACCACCCTCTGGGTAAAAAAGTTTTTCCTCACATCCCCCTAAACCTCCTGCCCCTCACCATGAACTTATGTCCCCTTGTGACTGACCCTTCAACTAAGGGGAACAGCTGCTCCCTATTCACCCTGTCCATGCCCCTCAATCTTGTAAACCTTGATCAGGTCACCCCTCAGTCTTCTCCGCTCCAACGAAGACAACCCAAGTCTATCCAACCTCTCTTCATAACTTGAATGTTTCATCCCAGGCAACATCCTGGTGAATCTCCTCTGCACCCCCTCCAGTGCAATCACATGCTTCCTGTAATGTGGTGACCAGAATTGCACACAGTACTCCAGCTGTGGCCTCAACAAGGTCCTATACAACTCCAACATGACCTCCCGACTTTTGTAATCTATGCCTCGATTGATAAAGGCAAATGTCCCATATGTCTTTTTCACCACCCCACTAACATGCCCCTCCGCCTTCAGAAATCCATGGAACATGCCAAGATCCCATGGATCTTATACACTCGCCTGAGAGGGCAGATGGGTTTTGGTTTAACATCATATCTGAAGGACAGTACCTCTAACAGTGCAGCACGCCGCAGTACCACACTGGTATGTTAGCCTAGATTTTCTGCCAAGTCTCTGGAGAGTGACTTTCTGGCTCCGGGGCAAGAAAGAGATTCATACTCACTGAGCCACTGCCAACAGGCAGTTATAATGTGCTGGCTCTCTGATAGAGACCCATCCTCCTCTGTAATAAACTTGGAATACAGTAAACTTTATTTACAGTCTCCAGATAAGGCTACATGCTCGTTCCAGGACCAAGGCTAAAAAGCTCCTCCCCTAAGATTATCTGCATTTAGGGCTGATTCATCTGTATAGTCACAATTCCCATAACAATAAGAAAAGGCTTAACTTACAATTACTACATTCCTCCCTCTTTTTGCTTTAACCTCTTATGTACAAAAATATCTTAACCCATATTATATACAATTATATACAGTTCATGCAATTACAAATTTAGTTTGAGGAGGAGGTTTTCTGATTCGGGTAGAGCAATGCAACTCTACAACTGGAGGATCTTCCACCGGTTTGACTTGAACAGGAACTGCAGCTTCAGGGACATCCTTAGACAATGACAGTTCAGAATTATTTACTTCAGAGACATCAGATACATCTATTCTTTGTCGATCTGGCACCTTAGGAGTCGAAGTTTTAACTTCAGTCTTAGGTGGATTAACTGGTTGTTTGGGAGGTTTCTCAACTTCTGGGATGATCCATGTGTTTCCTAACAATCCTGTTTTCCACTTCTACTTGATAAGGTAAAGGTCATGTTTCAGAGACTATTGTGCCAGGGACCCATCTCAGTCCAGTTGCAAAATTTCGTAGGAAAACTGTCTCCCCCACAGTAAACTCTCAATCCTTACTGCGAATGTCATGAATCACTTTGACTACCTGGTTTCTTTCCACCTTCCCCATTAAATTAGGGAATACCAGGCTCAAATCTTGTATGAAGCCGGCACTTCATTAACAATTCTGAAGGTGTTAGACCAGTGGTTGCGTGAAGAGTTGTGCAATAGCTGATGTCAGGAAAATATAATAATTTTCATAATGTTATTGGAATTTATTGTAAAGTAGAATAATAGTGCGTGCTGTGTGTGTGTGTGTGTGTGTGTGTGTGTGCGCGCGCGCGCAACTTAATTGAATTAAAGGCAGCTGGTTTGAAGGCTTTGATGTAACAGAAGATAAACTAGGTTTGAAATGTTAAGTAGGTAAACGCAGGTTAAAGGGAATATTTGCATTTTAAATAAACCAGACTAGCTTGAATTCAAAGGAAGGGGCCAAAGTGTTTCACCCAGCCAGGAGAAGATAAGAAGCAATGTGTTTATTTTTCCCAACGATCAGTGGTAAAACTGGTACTTTGATGGATTTTTATTAGAGAGGTAAAAGTCCAAAGACATAGTGAAACAAAGGGAATTTGCATTCAAAAGAGAAAATATTGTGAAGGAGAGAAGGCTGTGCACAAGGGAAGGAATCTAAGATCTAACAAGTGTGAAAAGCCTCCATCATCTAAGCCTCAAGTTACTGTCTACAAGGAACTGAAGTTGAGAGAAACTCATTTTGAATTTGACTGTTCAGGGTATTGTGTGTTTCTTTGCCTGGGTCTTTTAAAATCTGTGTGTCTCACTGTTGCTTTAACGGAGGTGTAACTGGGGTTTAGATTAATTAGGGAATTTAGAAGTTATCATGGTAGATCTATGCATGTGCTTAAAATAATTTCTTCTATTAACAAAGGTTTAATTTAATTTTGTAAGAAACCTTTAAGACTTGGTGGTCTTCTTTTTACTGAATTCAAAGCCCACATTTCAAAATAATTACAAATTGCACAACAGTTGTGGCAGCTGCTTCAAAGTTTCCCCCTGGGATTTGGGCAGCTTGGCATTTACCATCTGCCTGTCATAACACTGAACAGAAATCTTGAAATTCCTATTTCCAACATGCCCTCCGTTAGTTTCTTCATTGCCTGTTTTAAAGGTTTGTACTGCACTTTCTGCTAACCCATTGGATGAGGGATGATATAGTGCTGTTCTGACATGTTTAATCTCACTGAAGAAGGCACTCCCTCCAATCCTGCAACTACCACATAGGCCAGTTGAAGAGGAGAAGGTACAATCCCCGACCACACAGCACCCACAGAGACTCAGGCTTCCTTTAACCGGTTTTATTCAAACATACACAAGGGAGCTGCAATCATTCCTAAGAATGAAGACCCAGCTCCCAAATTGATTACATTTAATTACTTCTGTAAACATGTGATTTTGCTAACAAATTATTCTAAAGAATGTATACATAATTATATTATCCAATCAAAATTAAAGCACGTACGCAAAGACCTTGGTTCTCACAGCTCAAGACTGTTTGTGTTTCATCAAAGCCCCCTCTTTGTCCATTGTTCGTCTTCCCATATCTAAGCTAAAACCATCTGCCCCTTCCCTGTGTGAGAGGGGAGTACAATTAATACAATTTATGTCATGCTTTTTGTCTCCAATCTGACTCTCAAGGCTGTGTTATGTTCATCTGGTAATCTTCAACTCTCAATATGTTTAGCAGCCATGTCTCACTGGAGATTTTAATGGCTTTTCAGTAAATTCTTATTGTATTCCCTTTTAGCATTTTTAATTTCCCCCTAACAGGACATAAAGGTTAGGATTAAGAAAAAAAGAGACGATTGTGGCAGATACCGAGGGCCCAATACGGCAGTGTCCTTAGAGGAGTATAAAAAGTGCAGGGGGTGCTTAAAAAGGAAATTAGGAAAGCTAAGAGAGTGCATGAGAAAGCATTGGTGGATAGAATAAAAGTAAACCCAAAGGGGTTTATTTGGACTGCACCCACATCTTCCAGGCCCACACACACATTACCTCTATGGTCCCTAATTGGCCCTACTCTTTCGAGTTAACTCAGGAAAGAGTAGGGCCAATTAGGGACCATAGAGGTAATGTGTGTGTGGGCCTGGAAGACGTGGGTGCAGTCCTCAATGAATACTTTGCATCAGTCTTCACAATCAGGAAAAGACATCAGGATGGAGGACCATGAAATATTAGAGGAAATTAATGGAGAGGGGGTACTGGCAGGTTTAGCAGCCTTAAAAGTGGATAAATCTCCAGGCACCAATGAGATGTATCCCAAACTGTTGAGGGAGGCAAGGGAAGAGATATCAGGGGCCCTGGCAGTAATTTTCAAATCCTCTCCAGCCACAGGTGAGGTTCCAAAGGGCTGGAGGGCTACTAACATTGTCCCAGTATTAAAAAAGGGAGGAAGGAATAGACCAGGAAATTACAGGTCAGTCAGTCTAACCTCAGTGGTGGGGAAGTTACCAGAAAGAATTGAGGGACCAAATATATCTGCACTTGGGGAGACATGGATTAATCAGGGAAAGTCAGCGTGGATTTGTTAAGGGACGGTCGTGTTTGACAAACCTGATTGAATTTTTTGAAGAGGTAACCAGGAGTGTTGATGAGGGTAGTGCATTTGATGTGGTCTACATGGACTTTAACAAGGCTTTTGATAAGGTCCCTCATGGCATACTGGTCAAGGAAGTAAGAGCCCATGGGACCCAAGGCAAAGTGACACATTGGATCCAAAATTGGCTGAGAGGCAGGAAGCAGAGGGTGGTGGTGGGTGGTTTTTCTGTGACTGAAAGTCTGTTTCCAGTGGGGTTCCGCAGGGCTCGGTGCTGGGGCCCTTGCTGTTTGTGGTGTACATAAATGAATTGGACTTAAATGTATGATCAAGAAGTTCATGGATGACAAAAATTGGTAGGGTGGTAAATAGCAAGGTGGATAGCCCTAAACTGCAGGAGGATATCAACGGGCTGGTCAGGTGGGCAGAGCAGTGGCAAATGGAATTCAACCCAGAAAAGTGTGAGATAATGCACTTGGGGAGGGCTAACAAGGCAAGGGATTACACTATGAATGGTAGGACTCTGGGAAGGACTGATGATCAGAGGGACCTTGATGTGCGTATCCATAGATCCCTGAAGGTAGCAGGGCAGGTAGACAAGGTGGTTAAGGTGGCAAATGGGATACTTGCCTTTATTAGCCGAGGCATAGAATACAAGAACAGGAAGGCTATACTCGAATTGTATAAAACACTGGTTAGGCCACAACTGGAGTACTGCGTACTGTTCTGGTCACCACATTATTGGAAGGGTGTGATTGCACTGGAGAGGGTGCAGTGGAGATTTATCAGGATGCTGCCTGGGCTGGAGCATCTAAGCTATGAGAAAAGAATGGATAGGTTGGGGTTGTTTTCCTTGGAGATACAAAGGTTGAGAGTGGACCCAATGGAAGTATATATGATTATGAGGGGCATAGATAAGGTAGATAGGAAGGCACTTTTTCCATTAGTAGAGTGGTCAATAACCAGGGGGCATAGATTTAAGGTAAGCGTTAGAAGGCTAAGAGGGGAGTTGAGGGGAATTCTTTTTCAGAAAGAGGTTGGTGGGAGTCTGGAACTCACTGCCTGAAAGGGTGGTTGAGTCAGAAACTCTCGTAACATTTATGAAGTATTTAGACATTCATTTGCTTGCCAAAGCCTCCAGGGCTACTGGCCAAGTGCTGGAAAATGGGATTAGTGTAATCCATTGACCGGTGTGGACACGATGGGTTGAATGGCCTCCTTCTGTGCTGTAGACATCCAGGGGCCTATGAGAATTGATCAAACTTGTTTTGTTGACCTTGTGTAAGAACAAACTTACCCTATCATTACTTTACACCTTTTACAACCTGATTATATACCCTTTTGAACTAAAACAACTCAATTCAAAAACACTCCTGTTACTGCTTTATGTAAAACTCTGATTGAAGTTCCTCTTGGTTCATTAACATATCAAAACCACTTCTTACTCTTTGTTTCAGACTCGTGCAGTCACTCTGCCTCTTACTCCAATTAGCCCATCCGTCAATCTTTCAGCACATAAGAAAAATACCAGTGATATTAGCAGACGAAAATGTTACAATTTCTTGTTTTCTTAACAAGTCACATGATCCTCATAACATTCAGAAAAGGTTTAACTTATAATTACTACACCCACCTTCATCCCCGCTCTTTGGGACTTTTGGATGGGAATGGGCAGAGATTCCAATCAGCCCAATTTATAAACCCTAGGAGGCCATCTGGAGCTCAGGCATCCCATCAGTGCCATGACTATTGAAGGAGCTTTACTGATGGTTTGCCTCTTATCCAACATCTCCTAACATTTGAAAGCCCCACCAACACTCCTGATCTGGTTTCAAACAGGGTCAGTGAATGATGATGGCTGAATCTGTATCAGAGAAGCGAGAGTGAGTGAGGAATGTGCAGGGGAAAGAAAATGGACAGAAAAATATGAAAAAGATTGGCAAGTTTTCTAAATAGAAAGGATTGTGAACTTGCACTCTCACTGTAGAAACATAACCTTGAAAATTCCCTTACTGTGTGGGGGATCAACAGGGTCCATTTTACCCTGTTAGAAAAACTTATAATAATCTACTGATGTCTCACAACATTGTTTGCATGACCATTCTATTAATCATTAAGAAATTCAACAATTTTCACCAAATCTCATTGTCATTGTAGTTTTCTGTAAATCAGAGCCACATAACAGAGAAATGAACATTTCCATAACTTGTAATCTTATTGTTAGCGTGCTTGCTTTTGTTCAAAAAATCAGTTTAGCTACAAATTCCTTTTGAAGATCCTGCTGTTGCTAGCCCAGCTTTCACAGTGTCTAACCATCCACTGTTATATATTGCCTGTTGGTCCTACTTTCTCCTAATGGAGAGTGTTTTTTCTCCTTTCATGGTCGTCTCACCTCCATCTCAAAGTTATAGATCTCCATGTGAGGTTGAGATGGTGACATGTCAGCTGCTCCTTGACAAACCCAGCATTGTCTAGCAGTAAGCTCAGGACTCCTGTGTCAGGGAGTGAGTAAGCTCACCACAATTTCCACTCATTCCTGATTGACATCCAATGGCCTTGATAAGATATATGAATGTTAAGAAAGGACCTGTACTCACTAGGTGTCTCACCTTTGGGCATTCTGACAAGGCCACATGTGTTTTGCCCATTCCCCAGTTACTCACCTTCTTAAACCGTTGCTCTTCAAGTTTCGATGACACTTCTGTGATGCTCCGCAGCAGGGCAGCTCAGCCATGTTGTTCTGTAGGTAAATGAAGCAACAAATTTTGACATTGCAAGATCCCAGGAGTGGCAATTAAGATGAATAAGCAGTTAGCCTGTTCTTTTTTGGTGGTATTGTTTGAGATTGGATTAATGCAGTATACACATTATAAAGACAGCAAAAAGCTCCCTACTCCTCGTTGAATGGTGCCATGGGACTTATTCCATCCACCTGTGTTGCCAGAACAGGGGTCTCCATTTAATGTCTCATCTGAAAAATTGCATTTCAGATGATGCAGACCTCCCTCAGTCCTGCACTTGAGTACGCCCAGGTTGTGCTTAAATCCTCAGCCCTGTTATACAGATTACTGTTTAGTAAAATTCTCTGCTAGTGATTATTCTCAGCAATGTTCTAGGTTTCTAATGGAACTTCTCTGCCAATGAAATAGAGAACAAAGAAAGGGGTCTATATATCACTGCCAGCTCATATTACTTCAAAATTCACATTCTGTCTCATCTCACTAACCAAGTACCAAAGTTGAAGTTAATTATGATGCAAGCTGAAATTGCTGCCTAATTGGCTGGAGGAATTGGAGAAGAGACCGTGCTTGAATATTGCTGGTGCTATGGGGAATAGCATGACGAATGCTTTGGAATGGGAGAGTCACTTTACATAAGCTGAATAATTTCACCCCTGCCAATGTTTTCTTGCTCATTCTCCTACACTGTCCCACTTCCAAATTGCACCCACACCTGATGCCTACGCTTTGATTCAGTTACTTTTAGTGATTAACAAATGCAAGAGTGAAATGATCTGCAAGATTTTCTCTTACTTTTAAGCCTCTGGGTTGACAAATCCAAACTGATGATAAAAGCTCTGCTGATGGATTGGTTAGGGAATGAAGTCAGTCCAAAATGAAACTGAGGCACACAGCAGTTCAGTGAAGAGTTACAGTGATGATGCTACAATGTCTCAGTGACTTTAGACTTGGGAGGAAAGCAACTAAAGCCAAGTTCCCAGTCTTCACTTCAGCTTAGTCATGGTTGCTAGAACATTGGATATATGTTATGTCAGGCAAGGATGGGGTTCGGATCAGTGATTGTGCTTCTCGGTGTATTAGCTTACCAACACTCACTGGCTGCTCTCCCGTGGTGAGGTAGTGAATGATTTATGGAATGTGTGGAACTGGAACGCAGGGCAAGTGACCACCTTCAGGAAAAAATGTGAGAGGTCAGCAGCTTTGATAGCTTCAAAACTACTTTATCATTTCAAATGTGTCAACTTATTGTGTCTCTTTGCAGTCACTTCAGTACCTGCTACAATGAGAAAGGGTTTGAGTCCATTGGGAATGAGATCAGTGGGAATAAATGGAAAGGGGTTTGGGACCATTGGGACTGGGTGAATTGGGATGGAGTGGGAAAGAGCTTGGTTTGTTTGGATTATGTAGCGAGTAGGAGAGAAACCAGATGGATTTGCTCATTTTTCTGGATTCAAATTTGCCAAATTGTATTTTAAATTTATTCTACCCCACAGTCAGTGAACGTAAAGGATAAGTCAGCTGGAAATTCTAACAATATTTCCCTAAACCTTTACATAAACCCAGTTTGGTATTTGAGCCAAAGCCAGGTGATATTATTTTTCCTAATGTAATTTTGAGTTCTACTGGTGCTGCAATCCTGAGGAATGTACTTGATCTTTTTGATTATTTCCAATTATTAAGTTACTGAATCTCAATGTAAAGATTTTCAGAGTGTTTTTGAAGGGGAGAGGTTGGGATAAGCCTAAAGATTATAAATCTTCAATGAATGACATTGAAAATGTCTCTCAGATCAGTCTGATGTGTCACTCTGTGCTTCTGTGTCTTTGATTAATTCCCTTCCTAGTGTCAGTCTTGCTTTTCTTGGAAAGTGTCACATCACTGCTTTGCTGACATTTGAGAAATGTGCCTGGGGGTGCCAAGAGACCTAATGCATTAATTAGAAAACAGGCTTGCCCCCCAATTGATTCACACTTCCTGGGTGATATCTGACAGCTTCGGAGATGGCTCTTAATATGATCGAGCTACCCTTGTTTGACCAGTCCCTCCCTCTCCTCTCCTGTGACACATACTGGATAACAGACCAAGCTGTTTCCTGATCACAGAATCATAGAATGATTCAGCACAGGAGGAGGCCATTTTGCTCATCATGCTTGTGGCAGCTCTTTGAAAGAGCTATCCAATTAGTCTGAACCAGCCCCATCTCCCCCCCCACCCACCCACCATTGCTCTTTCCCTGTAGCTCTGCAAATTTCTCCATTTCAAGAATTTATCCAATTCCCCAGACTTTGAAAGTTATTACTAAATCTGCTTCCACCACCCTTTCAGGCAGGGCATTCCAGACCGCAACAACTTACTGCAAAATGTTTCATCTTCCCTTCTGGCTCTTTTGCCAATTACCTTAATTTGTGCCCCTCTAGTTACCAACCCTCCTGCCACTAGAAACACAGTTTCTCCCCATTTTCAAGATCAAAACACTTCATGCTCTTAAATCCCTCTATTAAATCTCTTCTTACTGAAAGTTTAAAGTATGTACACTCAAAAAGTGAATGAAGGCTGCCAGTTAAACAGACTGTGCAAACAGCAGAACATCAAATTTAAAGCAAATTGGAATTGCAAATTAGACTAAAATCAGCTTTTAAACAGAAAATAAAATTGGCAGTAATGCAGCCATGGATAATGCAACTTTATGGAGAATAATGAAGGGGCAATAGTAACTGAGCTCTGTTTTAGGTTATATTGGATTGTTTAGATCAGAACATGCTTGTTGAGTTATAAGCTGAATTTTAGTTCCAGGGTCCCGATTCATGAAGCCGGGCAGAGTTGTGGGTCGGGAACCTGGAAGCGGGTGTGACAGGGCCCTGGGGTAGATTTTTGAGGAAATTGCTAATTATGAGGACTGCCACCAGGAGGCAGCCACATCGGAGTGGGGGATGGAGGCAGGTGGGGTCTGTCCAATGGTATCCGTCC
Source organism: Isurus oxyrinchus (assembly GCA_026770705.1). Lineage (NCBI taxonomy): Eukaryota > Metazoa > Chordata > Chondrichthyes > Lamniformes > Lamnidae > Isurus > Isurus oxyrinchus. The sequence continues at coordinate 22,910,799 of JANJGN010000031.1, read as the reverse complement.
ATCTTGGGAGACAACAAACTGCACCCAGGGTGCATGTCACTTCTGCACTGAACAAAGTGTGTTGTGGTTTTGGTGAGTGGCAGTCCCTTTCACGGCTGCCACAGATGAATGGCACTGTCCCAAGGTTTACTGATATTTCATCCTTCCGGCAGACTCTCTCTTCCACCATCTAATCATTGCTTTTGCTTTTGTTTTTGCTTCTGCCTTTTCCACGTCCTTCCTGACTGCTTGTCTCCAGGCACTCCGGTCGGCAGCGAGGACTTCCCTTGCATTAACTACAATCTCAGTGAACTTGAAGTCTCGCTTGCAGACATCCTTGTATCACAGACGTGTGCAACCTGTTGGTCTCGTGCCAATAGTTAGCTTGCCATAGAGCATGTCTTTGGGAATGCAGCCGTCACCCATTCGGCTCACATAAGCCAGCCAATGGAGTCGCCACTGACTTAAGAGGGCAAACATCCTGGGGATCCGTGCAAGCTGGTGTTCTTCCGTATTCAGCAGTCTTTTTTAAAAACTTCATTCATGGGATGGGGCGTTGCTGGCTAGACCAGCATTTATTTCCCATCCCTAATTGCCCTCCAGAACTGAGTGGCTTGTCAGGCCATTTCAGGGGGCAATGTCTTTCCCTAAAGGACATTATTCAACTAGATGAATTTTTATGATCATCAACAATGGCCATCATTAGATGTTTTAATTCCAGATTTGTTTTATTGAATTCAAAATTCACCATCTGCCATGGTGGGATTCAAGCCTGGGTCACCAGAGTATTACCCTGGGTCTCTGGACTACTAGTCCAGTGACAATGCCGCTATGCCACCGCCTGCCCCAGGAAATGCCCATTATTCACCTGAGGCAGCAGAGGTGGAAGCTTTTCAGCTGCTTTTTTTGGCTTGTATAAGTTGTCCACGTCTCGTTACTGTAAAAACAGATGCTGAGAACACAATCCTGATACGCATGGAGTTTTGTATTTTTGGTTAGTTTGCTGTTGGTCCAAACTCAACTTCCCAACTTTACATGGAAGCTGCAGGCTTGGCAATCCTGGTGCTGTTTCAGCATCAAGGAACGGGTTTCTGGTAATTGTTGATCCGAGGTATGTGAAGCTGTTGACAACCTCCAGGGTGAGGTTGTCGATGTTGGTGGTAGATGGAAGTCCCTGCATCTTGGCCCATAGCTCTGGTCTTCCTGATGATCATCAGTCCAAACTCCTTGCAGGCCTGGGAGAACCGATCTACAAGCTGTTGCAAGTGAACATCAGTATGGGATGCCAGCAATGCATCAGCAACTCACTGACAAGAACATTAACTTGGTCTTGGTGTGCAGGTTTGCCAAGTTGAGCAGCTTGCTATCAGCTCTGGATGTAGCTAGATACCCTCATTTGAGTTGCTGAAAGCATCCAATAGCAGCATGTAGAAAAAAAGGCCAAAGAGCTGGCGCCAGATAACAGCCCTGCTTTACCCCACTGCTGATCTTGTAAGCCTCTGATGGTGCTCCACTGTAACTGATGGAACTTTGCATGTGCTTGTGGAAAGAAGAAATGATGCCCAGGGATCCAGGCAGGCAGCCTATTTTCCAACCTGTCCACCATCTGGAAAATCCAGACCGGTGTGAAGAGTGCCCTAAATTGGCACTTTAATTAGCCAAATTGATGACAAGATAGCCATCATCTTCCAGAAGCTATCTCCATGAAAATAGGCCTGAGGTGGGAACATGCCAGCCAACCAGCCAGCCAATAATGGAAGATTTTCTGGCCTCCAAACCTGCCTCCACATTGGGATGAAGCTGGTAAATGAGGCTTCCTGCTGGTGCAGGAGGGTCCCTGATTGAGGGGGTCTCTGCTGGTACAGCAGAGTTCCTGTTAGTATGTTGGTACAGGAGGGTCTCTGCTGGAGGTGAGGGTTTACATTGAAGAATGGAAAGTGAAAGCAGAGAAGGTTAAATGGAGCCTCCCCATCTTGCACACTGACTCAGTATCAGTGATGGTGTTGTGACTACATTCACCTTGGTGAATGTTTTCATTCATCTCCACAAGCCCTTGCTGTGTCACTACAGATGTCAGACAGACTGATGGAAACGAGGAAGGTTTTCTCAACTTCAATCCTAGCTGGGAAACCATGGCAACCGATCTGGCAGAGGGCAGGATAAGTAGCCCCATTTTCTCCAGGTCTATGGGAAGTAAAAGGACAGGATATTTGTTCCTTTTAGCTATTGTCAGGCAGAGTTGGAAATGAAGAGTGAGTAATGAAAAACAGAGATACACATTTATAATTTTACTGACTAAAGGATCCTGATGTTCAGATTTTTGCAGCCCCTGGCATTGATCAATATTCAGTGTTTGATTAATGGAAAAGGCATGGAGTCAGAATTTGAGCTTAGGGTCAAATGGGATGCTCAGATTGTGAACAGAATGATTCAGCCTGTGATGGTGGGCAGGGATGGAGGTAACAGCAGCACCAGCAAGGCCAGAGAGAGGACTCATGGGCTCTGGTGCTTCTCCTGTTTCCAGGCCCTTATTCACCCCGCCCCAAAACCCCACCACCCACTTTACCATCCTAATTACATGTCTCTTATAGGTTTACTGAAGCCACTTAATTTTTGTACTCTATGCGTCTATTTAGAAAACCCAGTAAAATCTCAGGTTTCAATATGATACACTTTGTAACCACAGCTTTGTCAGACAATTACACAGAACTTGGTTGCTCATATTATGCAACCAACTCTGTTTCTTTGAACCTGGCCCTATGCCTACTGGACAGCAACATCCAAAATACCTGAACCTAACAAGCGCCACAAACAACAATCCCATGTACAAATGAGAATATTTTGAACTAACAATTACATATTCTATTGGTGCATGACTCCTAATTTCACTTCCAAGTTTACAAATCACAAAACCTTCCAGTAAATTAATACCAACCAATTCACCTGCAATAGTCTCCTATGTCTATCCAAAACATGGGCTTTGGTAACAGAAAAATTACATTTTGCATTGAATGATAAATATTTTCCCATTTTAAATTGAAATGCCCAGTGTGGAGCATAGGGGAGCAAAGTACTGCAAGAAATCTGAAATATAAACAGAAAATACTGGAAATACTCAGCAGGTCAGACATTCTGTGGAGAGAAACAGAATCAATGCTTCAGGCCCACGATCTGCAATAGTTTCGGCAAAGGGTCACTGACCACTGCTTCTCTGCACAGGTGCTGACAGGTGTGCTGAGCATTTCCAACACTTCCTAACCCCTTTTGCCAGCGCAAAAAGCAATCAGACTTCCTGTGAGCCTCTCATTTCCCTTCAGCCAAAAACCTAGCAGCAGCTTCCTGAGATGTGGTTTGGGACAACATTAAATATGAATTTCAAAAAACAAATGTAGGAAAACATAAACAGCTTGCTGAGCAACAAAAAGAAAATCAATGTCTAAGCAATAAGTTAATAATAAAAAAAAGAGTAATTAATAAAAATGACCATTAAAAAGTGCCAAGCAGCAGCACTAACCAATAAAAGCCTCAGGTGATAGTGGCAGTGTGTGTCTGCTGCCTGACCGGTTCTCACACACACTCCCTCACTCGCCCACACACCCTCTCCCACTCTCAATCCCTCTTCACACTCTCGCTCCCCTGCACGCTCTCTTCACTCCCCCTGCACGCACTTCACTCCCCCTGCACGCGCGCTCTCTTCGCTCTCCCCCGCACGCGCGCTCTCTTCGCTCTCCCCCGCACGCGCGCTCTCTTCGCTCTCCCCCGCACGCGCGCTCTCTTCGCTCTCCCCCGCACGCGCGCTCTCTTCGCTCTCCCCCGCACGCGCGCTCTCTTCGCTCTCCCCCGCACGCGCGCTCTCTTCGCTCTCCCCCCGCACGCGCGCTCTCTTCGCTCTCCCCCGCACGCGCGCTCTCTTCGCTCTCCCCCGCACGCGCGCTCTCTTCGCTCTCCCCCGCACGCGCGCTCTCTTCGCTCTCCCCCCGCACGCGCGCTCTCTTCGCTCTCCCCCGCACGCGCGCTCTCTTCGCTCTCCCCCGCAGGCGCGCTCTCTTCGCTCTCCCCCGCACGCGCGCTCTCTTCGCTCTCCCCCGCAGGCGCGCTCTCTTCGCTCTCCCCCGCACGCGCGCTCTCTTCGCTCTCCCCCGCACGCGCGCTCTCTTCGCTCTCCCGCGCACGCGCGCTCTCTTCGCTCTCCCGCGCACGCGCGCTCTCTTCGCTCTCCCCCGCACGCGCGCTCTCTTCGCTCTCCCGCGCACGCGCGCTCTCTTCGCTCTCCCCCGCACGCGCGCTCTCTTCGCTCTCCCCCGCACGCGCGCTCTCTTCGCTCTCCCCCGCACGCGCGCTCTCTTCGCTCTCCCCCGCACGCGCGCTCTCTTCGCTCTCCCCCGCACTCGCGCTCTCTTCGCTCTCCCCCGCACTCGCGCTCTCTTCGCTCTCCCCCGCACTCGCTCTCTCTTCGCTCTCCCCCGCACTCGCTCTCTCTTCGCTCTCCCCCGCACTCGCTCTCTCTTCACTCTCCCCCGCACTCGCTCTCTCTTCACTCTCCCCCGCACACGCTCTTCGCTCTCCCCCGCACACGCTCTTCGCTCTCCCCCGCACACGCTCTTCGCTCTCCCCCGCACACGCTCTTCACTCTCCCCCGCACACGCTCTTCGCTCTCTCCCGCAGTCGCTCTCTCTTCACTCTCCCCCGCACACGCTCTTCGCTCTCTCCCGCACACGCTCTTCGCTCTCCCCCGCACACGCTCTTCGCTCTCCCCCGCACACGCTCTTCGCTCTCCCCCGCACACGCTCTTCGCTCCCCCGCACACGCTCTTCGCTCCCCCGCACACGCTCTTCGCTCTCCCCCGCAGTCGCTCTCTCTTCATTCTCCCCCGCACACGCTCTTCACTCTCCCCCGCAGTCGCTCTCTCTTCATTCTCCCCCGCACACGCTCTTCGCTCTCCCCCGCAGTCGCTCTCTCTTCACTCTCCCCCGCACACGCTCTTCGCTCTCCCCCGCACAAGCTCTTCGCTCTCCCCCGCACACGCTCTTCGCTCTCTCCCGCAGTCGCTCTCTCTTCACTCTCCCCCGCACACGCTCTTCGCTCTCCCCCGCACACGCTCTTCGCTCTCCCCAGCACACGCTCTTCGCTCTCCCCCGCACACGCTCTTCGCTCCCCCGCACACGCTCTTTGCTCTCCCCCGCAGTCGCTCTCTCTTCACTCTCCCCCGCACACGCTCTTCGCTCTCCCCCGCAGTCGCTCTCTCTTCGCTCTGCCCCGCACACGCTCTTCGCTCTCCCCTGCACACGCTCTTCACTCTCCCCCGCAGTCGCTCTCTCTTCATTCTCCCCCGCACACGCTCTTCGCTCTCCCCCCGCAGTCGCTCGCTCTTCGCTTTCCCCCGCACACGCTCTTCGCTCTCCCCCGCACACGCTCTTCGCTCTCCCCCGCACACGCTCTTCGCTCTCCCCCGCACACGCTCTTCGCTCTCCCCCGCACACGCTCTTCGCTCTCCCCCGCACACGCTCTTCGCTCTCCCCCGCAGTCGCTCTCTCTTCATTCTCCCCCGCACACGCTCTTCGCTCTCCCCCGCAGTCGCTCTCTCTTCACTCTCCCCCGCACACGCTCTTCGCTCTCCCCCGCACACGCTCTTCACTCTCCCCCGCAGTCGCTCTCTCTTCATTCTCCCCCGCACACGCTCTTCGCTCTCCCCAGCAGTCGCTCTCTCTTCACTCTCCCCCGCACACGCTCTTCGCTCTCCCCCGCAGTCGCTCTCTCTTCACTCTCCCCCGCAGTCGCTATCTCTTCACTCTCCCCCGCACACGCTCTTCACTCTCCCCCGCACACGCTCTTCACTCTCCCCCGCACTCGCTCTTCACTCTCCCCCGCACTCGCTCTCTCTTCACTCTCCCCCGCACTCGCTCTCTCTTCACTCTCCCCCGCACTCGCTCTCTCTTCACTCTCCCCCGCACTCGCTCTCTCTTCACTCTCCCCCGCACTCGCTCTTCGCTCTCCCCCGCACTCGCTCTTCGCTCTCCCCCGCACTCGCTCTTCGCTCTCTCCCGCAGTCGCTCTCTCTTCGCTCTCCCCCGCACACGCTCTTCGCTCTCCCCCGCACACGCTCTTCGCTCCCCCGCACACGCTCTTCACTCTCCCCCGCAGTCGCTCTTCACTCTCCCCCGCACACGCTCTTCGCTCTCCCCCGCAGTCACTCTCTCTTCATTCTCCCCCGCACACGCTCTTCACTCTCCCCCGCAGTCGCTCTCTTCACTCTCCCCCGCACACGCTCTTCACTCTCCCCCGCACTCGCTCGCTCTTCACTCTCCCCCGCACTCGCTCTCTCTTCACTCTCCCCCGCACTCGCTCTTCGCTCTCCCCCGCACACGCTCTTCGCTCTCCCCCGCACACGCTCTTCGCTCTCCCCCGCACACGCTCTTCACTCTCCCCCGCACACGCTCTTCACTCTCCCCCGCACACGCTCTTCACTCTCCCCCGCAGTCGCTCTTCACTCTCCCCCGCACTCGCTCTTCGCTCTCTCCCGCAGTCGCTCTCTCTTCACTCTCCCCGGCACACGCTCTTCGCTCTCCCCCGCACACGCTCTTCGCTCCCCCGCACACGCTCTTCACTCTCCCCCGCAGTCGCTCTCTCTTCACTCTCCCCCACACACGCTCTTCACTCTCCCCCGCAGTCGCTCTCTCTTCACTCTCCCCCGCACACGCTCTTCGCTCTCCCCCGCAGTCGCTCTCTCTTCACTCTCCCCCGCAGTCGCTCTCTCTTCACTCTCCCCCGCACACGCTCTTCACTCTCCCCCGCACTCGCTCTTCACTCTCCCCCGCACTCGCTCTTCACTCTCCCCCGCACTCGCTCTTCACTCTCCCCCGCACTCGCTCTTCACTCTCCCCCGCACTCGCTCTTCACTCTCCCCCGCACGCGCGCTCTCTTCGCTCTCCCCCGCACGCGCGCGATCTTCGCTCTCCCCCGCACACGCTCTTCGCTCTCCCCCGCACACGCTCTTCGCTCTCCCCCGCACACGCTCTTCGCTCTCCCCCGCACACGCTCTTCGCTCTCCCCCCGCACACGCTCTTCGCTCTCCCCCGCAGTCGCTCTCTTCACTCTCCCCCGCAGTCGCTCTCTTCACTCTCCCCCGCACACGCTCTTCACTCTCCCCCGCAGTCGCTCTTCACTCTCCCCCGCAGTCGCTCTCTTCACTCTCCCCCGCAGTCGCTCTCTCTTCACTCTCCCCCGCAGTCGCTCTCTCTTCACTCTCCCCCGCAGTCGCTCTCTCTTCACTCTCCCCCGCAGTCGCTCTCTCTTCACTCTCCCCCGCACACACTCTTCGCTCTCCCCCGCTGTCACTCTCTCTTCATTCTCCCCCGCACACGCTCTTCACTCTCCCCCGCAGTCGCTCTCTCTTCACTCTCCCCCGCACACGCTCTTCACTCTCCCCCGCACACGCTCGCTCTTCACTCTCCCCCGCACTCGCTCTCTCTTCGCTCTCCCCCGCACTCGCTCTTCGCTCTCCCCCGCACACGCTCTTCGCTCTCCCCCCGCACACGCTCTTCGCTCTCCCCCGCACACGCTCTTCGCTCTCCCCCGCACACGCTCCTCGCTCTCCCCCGCACACGCTCTCTCTTCATTCTCCCCCGCACACGCTCTTCGCTCTCCCCCGCAGTCGCTCTCTCTTCACTCTCCCCCGCACACGCTCTTCGCTCTCCCCCGCAGTCGCTCTCTCTTCACTCTCCCCCGCAGTCGCTCTCTCTTCACTCTCCCCCGCAGTCGCTCTCTCTTCACTCTCCCCCGCACACGCTCTTCACTCTCCCCCGCACTCGCTCTTCACTCTCCCCCGCACTCGCTCTCTCTTCACTCTCCCCCGCACTCGCTCTCTCTTCACTCTCCCCCGCACTCGCTCTCTCTTCACTCTCCCCCGCACTCGCTCTCTCTTCGCTCTCCCCCGCACACGCTCTTCGCTCTCCCCCACACACGCTCTTCGCTCTCCCCCACACACGCTCTTCGCTCTCCCCCGCAGTCGCGCTCTCTTCATTCTCCCCCGCACACGCTCTTCACTCTCCCCCGCAGTCGCTCTCTCTTCACTCTCCCCCGCAGTCGCTCTCTCTTCACTCTCCCCCGCACACGCTCTTCACTCTCCCCCGCAGTCGCTCTCTCTTCACTCTCCCCCGCAGTCGCTCTCTCTTCACTCTCCCCCGCAGTCGCTCACTCTTCACTCTCCCCCGCACTCGCTCTCTCTTCACTCTCCCCCGCACACGCTCTTCACTCTCCCCCGCAGTCGCTCTCTTCACTCTCCCCCGCAGTCGCTCTCTCTTCACTCTCCCCCGCACACGCTCTTCACTCTCCCCCGCAGTCGCTCTCTCTTCACTCTCCCCGGCAGTCGCTCTCTCTTCACTCTCCCCCGCAGTCGCTCTCTCTTCACTCTCCCCCGCAGTCGCTCTCTCTTCACTCTCCCCCGCAGTCGCTCTCTCTTCACTCTCCCCCGCAGTCGCTCTCTCTTCACTCTCCCCCGCACACGCTCTTCACTCTCCCCCGCACACGCTCTTCACTCTCCCCCGCACACGCTCGCTCTTCACTCTCCCCCGCACTCGCTCTCTCTTCACTCTCCCCCGCACTCGCTCTCTCTTCACTCTCCCCCGCACTCGCTCTCTCTTCACTCTCCCCCGCACTCGCTCTTCGCTCTCCCCCGCACACGCTCTTCGCTCTCCCCCGCACACGCTCTTCGCTCTCCCCCGCACACGCTCTTCGCTCTCCCCCGCACACGCTCTTCGCTCTCCCCCCGCACACACTCTTCACTCTCCCCCGCACACGCTCTTCACTCTCCCCCGCACTCGCTCTTCGCTCTCTCCCGCAGTCGCTCTCTCTTCGCTCTCCCCCGCACACGCTCTTCGCTCTCCCCCGCACACGCTCTTCGCTCTCCCCCGCACACGCTCTTCGCTCTCCCCCGCAGTCGCTCTCTCTTCACTCTCCCCCACACACGCTCTTCACTCTCCCCCGCACAAGCTCTTCACTCTCCCCCGCACACGCTCTTCGCTCTCCCCCGCAGTCGCTCTCTCTTCACTCTCCCCCGCACACGCTCTTCACTCTCCCCCGCACACGCTCTTCACTCTCCCCCGCACTCGCTCGCTCTTCACTCTCCCCCGCACTCGCTCTCTCTTCGCGCTCCCCCGCACTCGCTCTTCGCGCTCCCCCGCACACGCTCTTCGCTCTCCCCCCGCACACGCTCTTCGCTCTCCCCCGCACACGTTCTTCACTCTCCCCCGCACACGCTCTTCACTCTCCCCCGCACACGCTCTTCACTCTCCCCCGCAGTCGCTCTTCACTCTCTCCCGCAGTCGCTCTCTCTTCACTCTCCCGCAGTCGCTCTCTCTTCACTCTCCCCGGCACACGCTCTTCGCTCTCCCCCGCACACGCTCTTCGCTCCCCCGCACACGCTCTTCACTCTCCCCCGCAGTCGCTCTCTCTTCACTCTCCCCCCACACACGCTCTTCACTCTCCCCCGCAGTCGCTCTCTCTTCACTCTCCCCCCGCACACGCTCTTCGCTCTCCCCCGCAGTCGCTCTCTCTTCACTCTCCCCCGCAGTCGCTCTCTCTTCACTCTCCCTCGCACACGCTCTTCACTCTCCCCCGCACTCGCTCTTCACTCTCCCCCGCACTCGCTCTTCACTCTCCCCCGCACGCGCGCTCTCTTCACTCTCCCCCGCACGCGCGCGCTCTTCGCTCTCCCCCGCTCACGCTCTTCGCTCTCCCCCCGCACACGCTCTTCGCTCTCCCCCGCAGTCGCTCTCTTCACTCTCCCCCGCAGTCGCTCTCTTCACTCTCCCCCGCAGTCGCTCTCTTCACTCTCCCCCGCAGTCGCTCTCTTCACTCTCCCCCGCAGTCGCTCTTCACTCTACCCCGCAGTCGCTCTTCACTCTCCCCCGCAGTCGCTCTCTCTTCACTCTCCCCCACACACGCTCTTCACTCTCCCCCGCAGTCGCTCTCTCTTCACTCTCCCCCGCACACGCTCTTCGCTCTCCCCCGCAGTCGCTCTCTCTTCACTCTCCCCCGCAGTCGCTCTCTCTTCACTCTCCCTCGCACACGCTCTTCACTCTCCCCCGCACTCGCTCTTCACTCTCCCCCGCACTCGCTCTTCACTCTCCCCCGCACGCGCGCTCTCTTCACTCTCCCCCGCACGCGCGCGCTCTTCGCTCTCCCCCGCTCACGCTCTTCGCTCTCCCCCGCACACGCTCTTCGCTCTCCCCCGCAGTCGCTCTCTTCACTCTCCCCCGCAGTCGCTCTCTTCACTCTCCCCCGCAGTCGCTCTCTTCACTCTCCCCCGCAGTCGCTCTCTTCACTCTCCCCCGCAGTCGCTCTTCACTCTACCCCGCAGTCGCTCTTCACTCTCCCCCGCAGTCGCTCTCTCTTCACTCTCCCCCGCAGTCGCTCTCTCTTCACTCTCCCCCGCAGTCGCTCTCTCTTCACTCTCCCCCGCAGTCGCTCTCTCTTCACTCTCCCCCGCAGTCGCTCTCTCTTCACTCTCCCCCGCAGTCGCTCTCTCTTCACTCTCCCCCGCACACGCTCTTCGCTCCCCCGCACACGCTCTTCACTCTCCCCCGCAGTCGCTCTCTCTTCACTCTCCCCCCGCACACGCTCTTCGCTCTCCCCCGCAGTCACTCTCTCTTCATTCTCCCCCGCACACACGCTCTTCACTCTCCCCCCGCAGTCGCTCTCTCTTCACTCTCCCCCGCACACGCTCTTCACTCTCCCCCGCACACGCTCTTCGCTCTCCCCCGCACTCGCTCTCCCCCGCACACGCTCTTCGCTCTCCCCCGCACACGCTCTTCACTCTCCCCCGCAGTCACTCTCTCTTCACTCTCCCCCGCAGTCGCTCTCTCTTCACTCTCCCCCGCACTCGCTCTTCGCTCTCTCCCGCAGTCGCTCTTCACTCTCCCCCGCAGTCGCTCTCTTCACTCTCCCCCGCAGTCGCTCTCTCTTCACTCTCCCCCGCAGTCGCTCTCTCTTCACTCTCCCCCGCAGTCGCTCTCTCTTCACTCTCCCCCGCAGTCGCTCTCTCTTCACTCTCCCCCGCACACGCTCTTCGCTCTCCCCCGCTGTCACTCTCTCTTCATTCTCCCCCCGCACACGCTCTTCACTCTCCCCCGCAGTCGCTCTCTCTTCACTCTCCCCGCACACGCTCTTCACTCTCCCCCGCACACGCTCTTCACTCTCCCCCGCACACGCTCTTCACTCTCCCCCGCACTCGCTCGCTCTTCACTCTCCCCCCGCACTCGCTCTCTCTTCGCTCTCCCCCCGCACTCGCTCTTCGCTCTCCCCCGCACACGCTCTTCGCTCTCCCCCGCACACGCTCTTCGCTCTCCCCCCGCACACGCTCCTCGCTCTCCCCCGCACACGCTCTCTCTTCATTCTCCCCCGCACACGCTCTTCGCTCTCCCCCGCAGTCGCTCTCTCTTCACTCTCCCCCGCACACGCCTCTTCGCTCTCCCCCCGCAGTCGCTCTCTCTTCACTCTCCCCCCGCAGTCGCTCTTCACTCTCCCCCGCAGTCGCTCTCTCTTCACTCTCCCCCGCAGTCGCTCTCTCTTCACTCTCCCCCGCACACCGCTCTTCACTCTCCCCCGCAGTCGCTCTCTCTTCACTCTCCCCCGCAGTCGCTCTCTCTTCACTCTCCCCCGCAGTCGCTCTCTCTTCACTCTCCCCCGCACTCGCTCTCTCTTCACTCTCCCCCGCACACGCTCTTCACTCTCCCCCGCAGTCGCTCTCTTCACTCTCCCCCGCAGTCGCTCTCTCTTCACTCTCCCCCGCACACGCTCTTCACTCTCCCCCGCAGTCGCTCTCTCTTCACTCTCCCCGGCAGTCGCTCTCTCTTCACTCTCCCCCGCAGTCGCTCTCTCTTCACTCTCCCCCGCAGTCGCTCTCTCTTCACTCTCCCCCGCAGTCGCTCTCTCTTCACTCTCCCCCGCAGTCGCTCTCTCTTCACTCTCCCCCGCACACGCTCTTCACTCTCCCCCGCACACGCTCTTCACTCTCCCCCGCACACGCTCGCTCTTCACTCTCCCCCGCACTCGCTCTCTCTTCACTCTCCCCCGCACTCGCTCTCTCTTCACTCTCCCCCGCACTCGCTCTCTCTTCACTCTCCCCCGCACTCGCTCTTCGCTCTCCCCCGCACACGCTCTTCGCTCTCCCCCGCACACGCTCTTCGCTCTCCCCCGCACACGCTCTTCGCTCTCCCCCGCACACACTCTTCACTCTCCCCCGCACACGCTCTTCGCTCTCCCCCGCACTCGCTCTTCGCTCTCTCCCGCAGTCGCTCTCTCTTCGCTCTCCCCCCGCACACGCTCTTCGCTCTCCCCCGCACACGCTCTTCGCTCCCCCGCACACGCTCTTCACTCTCCCCCGCAGTCGCTCTCTCTTCACTCTCCCCCACACACGCTCTTCACTCTCCCCCGCACAAGCTCTTCACTCTCCCCCGCACACGCTCTTCGCTCTCCCCCGCAGTCGCTCTCTCTTCACTCTCCCCCGCACACGCTCTTCACTCTCCCCCGCACACGCTCTTCACTCTCCCCCGCACTCGCTCGCTCTTCACTCTCCCCCGCACTCGCTCTCTCTTCGCGCTCCCCCGCACTCGCTCTTCGCGCTCCCCCGCACACGCTCTTCGCTCTCCCCCGCACACGCTCTTCGCTCTCCCCCGCACACGTTCTTCACTCTCCCCCGCACACGCTCTTCACTCTCCCCCGCACACGCTCTTCACTCTCCCCCGCAGTCGCTCTTCACTCTCTCCCGCAGTCGCTCTCTCTTCACTCTCCCGCAGTCGCTCTCTCTTCACTCTCCCCGGCACACGCTCTTCGCTCTCCCCCGCACACGCTCTTCGCTCCCCCGCACACGCTCTTCACTCTCCCCCGCAGTCGCTCTCTCTTCACTCTCCCCCGCACACGCTCTTCGCTCTCCCCCGCACACGCTCTTCGCTCCCCCACACACGCTCTTCACTCTCCCCCGCAGTCGCTCTCTCTTCACTCTCCCCCGCACACGCTCTTCGCTCTCCCCCGCAGTCGCTCTCTCTTCACTCTCCCCCGCAGTCGCTCTCTCTTCACTCTCCCCCCGCACACGCTCTTCACTCTCCCCCGCACTCGCTCTTCACTCTCCCCCGCACTCGCTCTTCACTCTCCCCCGCACGCGCGCGCTCTTCGCTCTCCCCCGCACGCGCGCGCTCTTCGCTCTCCCCCGCACACGCTCTTCGCTCTCCCCCGCACACGCTCTTCGCTCTCCCCCGCAGTCGCTCTCTTCACTCTCCCCCGCAGTCGCTCTCTTCACTCTCCCCCGCAGTCGCTCTCTTCACTCTCCCCCGCAGTCGCTCTCTTCACTCTCCCCCGCAGTCGCTCTTCACTCTCCCCCGCACGCTCTCTCTTCACTCTCCCCCGCAGTCGCTCTCTCTTCACTCTCCCCCGCAGTCGCTCTCTCTTCACTCTCCCCCGCAGTCGCTCTCTCTTCACTCTCCCCCGCAGTCGCTCTCTCTTCACTCTCCCCGCACACGCTCTTCGCTCCCCCGCACACGCTCTTCACTCTCCCCCGCAGTCGCTCTCTCTTCACTCTCCCCCGCACACGCTCTTCGCTCTCCCCCGCAGTCACTCTCTCTTCATTCTCCCCCGCACACGCTCTTCACTCTCCCCCGCAGTCGCTCTCTCTTCACTCTCCCCCGCACACGCTCTTCACTCTCCCCCGCACACGCTCTTCGCTCTCCCCCCGCACTCGCTCTCCCCCGCACACGCTCTTCGCTCTCCCCCGCACACGCTCTTCACTCTCCCCCGCACTCGCTCTTCACTCTCCCCCGCACTCGCTCTTCGCTCTCTCCCGCAGTCGCTCTCTCTTCACTCTCCCCCGCACACGCTCTTCGCTCTCCCCCGCACACGCTCTTCACTCTCCCCCCGCAGTCGCTCTCTCTTCACTCTCCCCCACACACGCTCTTCACTCTCCCCCGCAGTCGCTCTTCACTCTCCCCCGCAGTCGCTCTTCGCTCTCTCCCGCAGTCGCTCTCTCTTCACTCTCCCCCGCACACGCTCTTCGCTCTCCCCCCGCACACGCTCTTCACTCTCCCCCCGCAGTCGCTCTCTCTTCACTCTCCCCCCACACACGCTCTTCACTCTCCCCCGCAGTCGCTCTTCACTCTCCCCCGCAGTCGCTCTTCATTCTCCCCCCGCAGTCGCTCTCTTCACTCTCCCCCGCAGTCGCTCTCTCTTCACTCTCCCCCGCAGTCGCTCTCTCTTCACTCTCCCCCGCAGTCGCTCTCTCTTCACTCTCCCCCGCACACACTCTTCACTCTCCCCCGCACACGCTCGCTCTTCACTCTCCCCCGCACACGCTCGCTCTTCACTCTCCCCCGCACTCGCTCGCTCTTCACTCTCCCCCGCACTCGCTCTCTCTTCACTCTCCCCCGCACTCGCTCTCTCTTCACTCTCCCCCGCACTCGCTCTTCGCTCTCCCCCGCACACGCTCTTCGCTCTCCCCCGCACACGCTCTTCGCTCCTCCCCCGCACACGCTCTTCGCTCTCCCTCGCACACGCTCTTCGCTCTCCCCCGCACACGCTCTTCGCTCTCCCCCCGCACACGCTCTTCACTCACCCCCGCAGTCGCTCTTCGCTCTCCCCCGCAGTCGCTCTTCGCTCTCCCCCGCACTCGCTCTTCGCTCTCCTCCCGCAGTCGCTCTCTCTTCACTCTCCCCCCGCACACGCTCTTCGCTCTCCCCCGCACACGCTCTTCACTCTCCCCCCGCACACGCTCTTCACTCTCCCCCGCACACGCTCTTCACTCTCCCCCGCAGTCGCTCTCTCTTCACTCTCCCCCACACACGCTCTTCACTCTCCCCCGCAGTCGCTCTTCACTCTCCCCCGCAGTCGCTCTTCACTCTCCCCCGCAGTCGCTCTTCACTCTCCCCCCGCAGTCGCTCTCTTCACTCTCCCCCGCAGTCGCTCTCTCTTCACTCTCCCCCGCAGTCGCTCTCTCTTCACTCTCCCCCGCAGTCGCTCTCTCTTCACTCTCCCCCGCACACGCTCTTCACTCTCCCCCGCACTCGCTCTCTCTTCACTCTCCCCCGCACTCGCTCTCTCTTCACTCTCCCCCCGCACTCGCTCTCTCTTCACTCTCCCCCGCACTCGCTCTCTCTTCACTCTCCCCCCGCACTCGCTCTTCGCTCTCCCCCGCACACGCTCTTCGCTCTCCCCCGCACACGCTCTTCGCTCTCCCCCGCACACGCTCCTCGCTCTCCCCCGCACACGCTCTCTCTTCATTCTCCCCCGCACACGCTCTTCGCTCTCCCCCGCAGTCGCTCTCTCTTCACTCTCCCCCGCACACACTCTTCGCTCTCCCCCGCAGTCGCTCTCTCTTCGCTCTCCCCCGCAGTCGCTCTCTCTTCACTCTCCCCAGCACACGCTCTTCACTCTCCCCCGCACTCGCTCTTCGCTCTCCCCCGCACACGCTCTTCGCTCTCCCCCGCACACGCTCTTCGCTCTCCCCCGCACACGCTCCTCGCTCTCCCCCCGCACACGCTCTCTCTTCATTCTCCCCCGCACACGCTCTTCGCTCTCCCCCGCAGTCGCTCTCTCTTCACTCTCCCCCGCACACGCTCTTCGCTCTCCCCCGCAGTCGCTCTCTCTTCACTCTCCCCCGCAGTCGCTCTCTCTTCACTCTCCCCCGCAGTCGCTCTCTCTTCACTCTCCCCCGCACACGCTCTTCACTCTCCCCCGCACTCGCTCTTCACTCTCCCCCGCACTCGCTCTCTCTTCACTCTCCCCCGCACTCGCTCTCTCTTCACTCTCCCCCGCACTCGCTCTCTCTTCACTCTCCCCCGCACACGCTCTTCGCTCTCCCCCGCACACGCTCTTCGCTCTCCCCCGCACACGCTCTTCGCTCTCCCCCACACACGCTCTTCGCTCTCCCCCGCAGTCGCGCTCTCTTCATTCTCCCCCGCACACGCTCTTCACTCTCCCCCGCAGTCGCTCTCTTCACTCTCCCCCGCAGTCGCTCTCTCTTCACTCTCCCCCGCACACGCTCTTCACTCTCCCCCGCAGTCGCTCTCTCTTCACTCTCCCCCGCAGTCGCTCTCTCTTCACTCTCCCCCGCACTCGCTCTCTCTTCACTCTCACCCGCACACGCTCTTCAGTCTCCCCCGCAGTCGCTCTCTTCACTCTCCCCCGCAGTCGCTCTCTCTTCACTCTCCCCCGCACACGCTCTTCACTCTCCCCCGCAGTCGCTCTCTCTTCACTCTCCCCGGCAGTCGCTCTCTCTTCACTCTCCCCCGCAGTCGCTCTCTCTTCACTCTCCCCCGCAGTCGCTCTCTCTTCACTCTCCCCCGCAGTCGCTCTCTCTTCACTCTCCCCCGCAGTCGCTCTCTCTTCACTCTCCCCCGCAGTCGCTCTCTCTTCACTCTCCCCCGCACACGCTCTTCACTCTCCCCCGCACACGCTCTTCACTCTCCCCCGCACACGCTCGCTCTTCACTCTCCCCCGCACTCGCTCTCTCTTCACTCTCCCCCGCACTCGCTCTCTCTTCACTCTCCCCCGCACTCGCTCTTCGCTCTCCCCCGCACACGCTCTTCGCTCTCCCCCGCACACGCTCTTCGCTCTCCCCCGCACACGCTCTTCGCTCTCCCCCGCACACACTCTTCACTCTCCCCCACACACGCTCTTCACTCTCCCCCGCACTCGCTCTTCGCTCTCTCCCGCAGTCGCTCTCTCTTCGCTCTCCCCCGCACACGCTCTTCGCTCTCCCCCGCACACGCTCTTCGCTCCCCCGCACACGCTCTTCACTCTCCCCCGCAGTCGCTCTCTCTTCACTCTCCCCCACACACGCTCTTCACTCTCCCCCGCACAAGCTCTTCACTCTCCCCCGCACACGCTCTTCGCTCTCCCCCGCAGTCGCTCTCTCTTCACTCTCCCCCGCACACGCTCTTCACTCTCCCCCGCACACGCTCTTCACTCTCCCCCGCACTCGCTCGCTCTTCACTCTCCCCCGCACTCGCTCTCTCTTCGCGCTCCCCCCGCACTCGCTCTTCGCGCTCCCCCGCACACGCTCTTCGCTCTCCCCCGCACACGCTCTTCGCTCTCCCCCCGCACACGCTCTTCACTCTCCCCCGCACACGCTCTTCACTCTCCCCCGCACACGCTCTTCACTCTCCCCCGCAGTCGCTCTTCACTCTCTCCCGCAGTCGCTCTCTCTTCACTCTCCCGCAGTCGCTCTCTCTTCACTCTCCCCGGCACACGCTCTTCGCTCTCCCCCCGCACACGCTCTTCGCTCCCCCGCACACGCTCTTCACTCTCCCCCGCAGTCGCTCTCTCTTCACTCTCCCCCACACACGCTCTTCACTCTCCCCCGCAGTCGCTCTCTCTTCACTCTCCCCCGCACACGCTCTTCGCTCTCCCCCGCAGTCGCTCTCTCTTCACTCTCCCCCGCAGTCGCTCTCTCTTCACTCTCCCCCGCACACGCTCTTCACTCTCCCCCGCACTCGCTCTTCACTCTCCCCCGCACTCGCTCTTCACTCTCCCCCGCACGCGCGCTCTCTTCGCTCTCCCCCGCACGCGCGCGCTCTTCGCTCTCCCCCGCACACGCTCTTCGCTCTCCCCCGCACACGCTCTTCGCTCTCCCCCGCAGTCGCTCTCTTCACTCTCCCCCGCAGTCGCTCTCTTCACTCTCCCCCGCAGTCGCTCTCTTCACTCTCCGCCGCAGTCGCTCTCTTCACTCTCCCCCGCAGTCGCTCTTCACTCTCCCCCGCAGTCGCTCTCTCTTCACTCTCCCCCGCAGTCGCTCTCTCTTCACTCTCCCCCGCAGTCGCTCTCTCTTCACTCTCCCCCGCAGTCGCTCTCTCTTCACTCTCCCCCGCAGTCGCTCTCTCTTCACTCTCCCCCGCAGTCGCTCTCTCTTCACTCTCCCCCGCACACGCTCTTCGCTCCCCCGCACACGCTCTTCACTCTCCCCCGCAGTCGCTCTCTCTTCACTCTCCCCCGCACACGCTCTTCGCTCTCCCCCGCAGTCACTCTCTCTTCATTCTCCCCCGCACACGCTCTTCACTCTCCCCCGCAGTCGCTCTCTCTTCACTCTCCCCCGCACACGCTCTTCACTCTCCCCCGCACACGCTCTTCGCTCTCCCCCGCACTCGCTCTCCCCCGCACACGCTCTTCGCTCTCCCCCGCACTCGCTCTTCACTCTCCCCCGCACTCGCTCTTCACTCTCCCCCGCACTCGCTCTTCGCTCTCTCCCGCAGTCGCTCTCTCTTCACTCTCCCCCGCACACGCTCTTCGCTCTCCCCCGCACACGCTCTTCGCTCTCCCCCGCACACGCTCTTCACTCTCCCCCGCAGTCGCTCTCTCTTCACTCTCCCCCACACACGCTCTTCACTCTCCCCCGCAGTCGCTCTTCACTCTCCCCCGCAGTCGCTCTTCACTCTCCCCCGCAGTCGCTCTCTCTTCACTCTCCCCCGCACACGCTCTTCACTCTCCCCCGCAGTCGCTCTCTCTTCACTCTCCCCCGCAGTCGCTCTCTCTTCACTCTCCCCCGCAGTCGCTCTCTCTTCACTCTCCCCCGCACTCGCTCTCTCTTCACTCTCCCCCGCACACGCTCTTCACTCTCCCCCGCAGTCGCTCTCTTCACTCTCCCCCGCAGTCGCTCTCTCTTCACTCTCCCCCGCACACGCTCTTCACTCTCCCCCGCAGTCGCTCTTCACTCTCCCCCGCAGTCGCTCTCTCTTCACTCTCCCCCGCAGTCGCTCTCTCTTCACTCTCCCCCGCAGTCGCTCTCTCTTCACACTCCCCCGCAGTCGCTCTCTCTTCACTCTCCCCCGCAGTCGCTCTCTCTTCACTCTCCCCCGCACACGCTCTTCACTCTCCCCCGCACACGCTCTTCACTCTCCCCCGCACTCGCTCGCTCTTCACTCTCCCCCGCACTCGCTCTCTCTTCACTCTCCCCCGCACTCGCTCTCTCTTCACTCTCCCCCGCACTCGCTCTTCGCTCTCCCCCGCACACGCTCTTCGCTCTCCCCCGCACACGCTCTTCGCTCTCCCCCCGCACACGCTCTTCGCTCTCCCCCGCACACGCTCTTCACTCTCCCCCGCACACACTCTTCACTCTCCCCCGCACACGCTCTTCACTCTCCCCCGCACTCGCTCTTCGCTCTCTCCCGCAGTCGCTCTCTCTTCGCTCTCCCCCGCACACGCTCTTCGCTCTCCCCCCGCACACGCTCTTCGCTCCCCCGCACACGCTCTTCACTCTCCCCCGCAGTCGCTCTCTCTTCACTCTACCCCACACACGCTCTTCACTCTCCCCCGCACAAGCTCTTCACTCTCCCCCGCACACGCTCTTCGCTCTCCCCCGCAGTCACTCTCTCTTCATTCTCCCCCGCACACGCTCTTCACTCTCCCCCGCAGTCGCTCTCTCTTCACTCTCCCCCGCACACGCTCTTCACTCTCCCCCGCACACGCTCTTCACTCTCCCCCGCACACGCTCTTCACTCTCCCCCGCACACGCTCTTCACTCTCCCCCGCACTCGCTCGCTCTTCACTCTCCCCCGCACTCGCTCTCTCTTCGCGCTCCCCCCGCACTCGCTCTTCGCTCTCCCCCGCACACGCTCTTCGCTCTCCCCCGCACACGCTCTTCGCTCTCCCCCGCACACGCTCTTCGCTCTCCCCCGCACACACTCTTCACTCTCCCCCGCACACGCTCTTCACTCTCCCCCGCAGTCGCTCTTCACTCTCTCACGCAGTCGCTCTCTCTTCACTCTCCCGCAGTCGCTCTCTCTTCACTCTCCCCGGCACACGCTCTTCGCTCTCCCCCGCACACGCTCTTCGCTCCCCCGCACACGCTCTTCACTCTCCCCCGCAGTCGCTCTCTCTTCACTCTCCCCCACACACGCTCTTCATTCTCCCCCGCAGTCGCTCTCTCTTCACTCTCCCCCGCACACACTCTTCGCTCTCCCCCGCAGTCGCTCTCTCTTCGCTCTCCCCCGCAGTCGCTCTCTCTTCACTCTCCCCCGCACACGCTCTTCACTCTCCCCCGCACTCGCTCTTCACTCTCCCCCGCACTCGCTCTTCACTCTCCCCGCACGCGCGCTCTCTTCGCTCTCCCCCGCACGCGCGCGCTCTTCGCTCTCCCCCCGCACACGCTCTTCGCTCTCCCCCACACACGCTCTTCGCTCTCCCCCGCAGACGCTCTTCGCTCTCCCCCGCAGTCGCTCTCTTCACTCTCCCCCGCAGTCGCTCTCTTCACTCTCCCCCGCACACGCTCTTCACTCTCCCCCGCAGTCGCTCTCTCTTCACTCTCCCCCGCAGTCGCTCTTCACTCTCCCCCGCAGTCGCTCTCTCTTCACTCTCCCCCGCAGTCGCTCTCTCTTCACTCTCCCCCGCAGTCGCTCTCTCTTCACTCTCCCCCGCAGTCGCTCTCTCTTCACTCTCCCCCGCACACGCTCTTCGCTCCCCCGCACACGCTCTTCACTCTCCCCCGCAGTCGCTCTCTCTTCACTCTCCCCCGCACACGCTCTTCGCTCTCCCCCGCAGTCACTCTCTCTTCATTCTCCCCCGCACACGCTCTTCACTCTCCCCCGCAGTCGCTCTCTCTTCACTCTCCCCCGCACACGCTCTTCACTCTCCCCCGCACACGCTCTTCACTCTCCCCCGCACACGCTCGCTCTTCACTCTCCCCCGCACTCGCTCTCTCTTCACTCTCCCCCGCACTCGCTCTCTCTTCACTCTCCCCCGCACTCGCTCTTCGCTCTCCCCCGCAGTCGCTCTCTTCATTCTCCCCCGCAGTCGCTCTCTTCACTCTCCCCCGCAGTCGCTCTCTCTTCACTCTCCCCCGCAGTCGCTCTCTCTTCACTCTCCCCCGCAGTCGCTCTCTCTTCACTCTCCCCCGCAGTCGCTCTCTCTTCACTCTCCCCCGCACACACTCTTCACTCTCCCCCGCACACGCTCGCTCTTCACTCTCCCCCGCACTCGCTCGCTCTTCACTCTCCCCCGCACTCGCTCGCTCTTCACTCTCCCCCGCACTCGCTCTCTCTTCACTCTCCCCCGCACACGCTCTTCGCTCTCCCCCGCACACGCTCTTCGCTCTCCCCCGCACACGCTCTTCGCTCTCCCCCGCACACGCTCTTCGCTCTCCCCCGCACACGCTCTTCGCTCTCCCCCGCACACGCTCTTCGCTCTCCCCCGCAGTCGCGCTCTTCGCTCTCCCCCGCACTCGCTCTTCGCTCTCTCCCGCAGTCGCTCTCTCTTCACTCTCCCCCGCACACGCTCTTCGCTCTCCCCCGCAGTCGCTCTCTCTTCACTCTCCCCCGCACACGCTCTTCGCTCTCCCCCGCAGTCGCGCTCTTCGCTCTCCCCCGCACACGCTCTTCGCTCTCTCCCGCAGTCGCTCTCTCTTCACTCTCCCCCGCACACGCTCTTCGCTCTCCCCCGCACACGCTCTTCGCTCTCCCCCGCACACGCTCTTCGCTCTCCCCCCGCACACGCTCTTCGCTCTCCCCCGCACACGCTCTTCGCTCTCCCCCGCACACGCTCTTCGCTCTCCCCCGCACACGCTCTTCGCTCTCCCCCGCACACGCTCTTCGCTCTCCCCCGCACACGCTCTTCGCTCCCCCGCACACGCTCTTCGCTCTCCCCCGCAGTCGCTCTCTCTTCATTCTCCCCCGCACACGCTCTTCGCTCTCCCCCGCAGTCGCTCTCTCTTCACTCTCCCCCGCACACGCTCTTCGCTCTCCCCCGCACACGCTCTTCACTCTCCCCCGCAGTCGCTCTCTCTTCATTCTCCCCCGCAGTCGCTCTCTCTTCACTCTCCCCCGCACACGCTCTTCACTCTCCCCCGCAGTCGCTCTCTCTTCACTCTCCCCCGCAGTCGCTCTCTCTTCACTCTCCCCCGCAGTCGCTCTCTCTTCACTCTCCCCCGCACACGCTCTTCACTCTCCCCCGCACACGCTCTTCACTCTCCCCCGCACTCGCTCTTCACTCTCCCCCGCACTCGCTCTCTCTTCACTCTCCCCCGCACTCGCTCTCTTCACTCTCCCCCGCACTCGCTCTTCGCTCTCCCCCGCACACGCTCTTCGCTCTCCCCCGCACACGCTCTTCGCTCTCCCCCACACACGCTCTTCACTCTCCCCCGCAGTCGCGCTCTCTTCATTCTCCCCCGCACACGCTCTTCACTCTCCCCCGCACACGCTCTTCACTCTCCCCCGCACACGCTCTTCACTCTCCCCCGCAGTCGCTCTCTTCACTCTCCCCCGCAGTCACTCTCTCTTCACTCTCCCCCGCACACGCTCTTCACTCTCCCCCGCAGTCGCTCTCTCTTCATTCTCCCCCGCACTCGCTCTCTCTTCAGTCTCCCCCGCACTCGCTCTCTCTTCACTCTCCCCCGCACACGCTCTTCACTCTCCCCCGCAGTCGCTCTCTTCACTCTCCCCCGCACACGCTCTTCACTCTCCCCCGCAGTCGCTCTCTCTTCACTCTCCCCGCAGTCGCTCTCTCTTCACTCTCCCCCGCAGTCGCTCTCTCTTCACTCTCCCCCGCAGTCGCTCTCTCTTCACTCTCCCCCGCAGTCGCTCTCTCTTCACTCTCCCCCGCAGTCGCTCTCTCTTCACTCTCCCCCGCAGTCGCTCTCTCTTCACTCTCCCCCGCAGTCGCTCTCTCTTCACTCTCCCCCGCAGTCGCTCTCTCTTCACTCTCCCCCGCAGTCGCTCTCTCTTCACTCTCCCCCGCAGTCGCTCTCTCTTCACTCTCCCCCGCAGTCGCTCTCTCTTCACTCTCCCCCGCACACGCTCTTCACTCTCCCCCGCACACGCTCTTCACTCTCCCCCGCACTCGCTCGCTCTTCACTCTCCCCCGCACACGCTCTCTCTTCACTCTCCCCCGCACTCGCTCTTCGCTCTCCCCCGCAGTCGCTCTCTCTTCGCTCTCCCCCGCACACGCTCTTCGCTCTCCCCTGCACACGCTCTTCACTCTCCCCCGCACACGCTCTCTCTTCATTCTCCCCCGCACACGCTCTTCGCTCTCCCCCGCAGTCGCTCTCTCTTCACTCTCCCCCGCACACGCTCTTCGCTCTCCCCCCGCACACGCTCTTCGCTCTCCCCCGCACACGCTCTTCGCTCTCCCACGCACACGCTCTTCGCTCTCCCCCCGCAGTCGCTCTTCGCTCTCCCCCGCACACGCTCTTCGCTCTCCCCCGCACACGCTCTTCGCTCTTCCCCGCACACGCTCTTCGCTCTCCCCCGCAGTCGCTCTCTCTTCATTCTCCCCCGCACACGCTCTTCGCTCTCCCCCGCAGTCGCTCTCTCTTCACTCTCCCCCGCACACGCTCTTCGCTCTCCCCCGCACACGCTCTTCACTCTCCCCCGCAGTCGCTCTCTCTTCATTCTCCCCCGCACACGCTCTTCGCTCTCCCCCGCAGTCGCTCTCTCTTCACTCTCCCCCGCACACGCTCTTCACTCTCCCCCCGCAGTCGCTCTCTCTTCACTCTCCCCCGCAGTCGCTCTCTCTTCACTCTCCCCCGCACACGCTCTTCACTCTCCCCCGCACACGCTCTTCACTCTCCCCCGCACTCGCTCTTCACTCTCGCCCGCACTCGCTCTCTCTTCACTCTCCCCCGCACTCGCTCTCTTCGCTCTCCCCCCGCACTCGCTCTTCGCTCTCCCCCGCACACGCTCTTCGCTCTCCCCCCGCACACGCTCTTCGCTCTCCCCCACACACGCTCTTCACTCTCCCCCGCAGTCGCGCTCTCTTCATTCTCCCCCGCACACGCTCTTCACTCTCCCCCGCAGTCGCTCTCTTCACTCTCCCCCGCAGTCACTCTCTCTTCACTCTCCCCCGCACACGCTCTTCGCTCTCCCCCGCACACGCTCTTCGCTCTCCCCCGCACACGCTCTTCGCTCTCCCCCGCACACGCTCTTCGCTCTCCCCCGCACACGCTCTTCGCTCCCCCGCACACGCTCTTCGCTCTCCCCCGCAGTCGCTCTCTCTTCATTCTCCCCCGCACACGCTCTTCGCTCTCCCCCGCAGTCGCTCTCTCTTCGCTCTCCCCCCGCACACGCTCTTCGCTCTCCCCTGCACACGCTCTTCACTCTCCCCCGCAGTCGCTCTCTCTTCATTCTCCCCCGCACACGCTCTTCGCTCTCCCCCGCAGTCGCTCTCTCTTCACTCTCCCCCGCACACGCTCTTCGCTCTCCCCCGCACACGCTCTTCGCTCTCCCCCGCACACGCTCTTCGCTCTCCCCCGCACACGCTCTTCGCTCTCCCCCGCAGTCGCTCTTCGCTCTCCCCCGCAGTCGCTCTTCGCTCTCCCCCGCACACGCTCTTCGCTCTCCCCCGCACACGCTCTTCGCTCTCCCCCGCAGTCGCTCTCTCTTCATTCTCCCCCGCACACGCTCTTCGCTCTCCCCCGCAGTCGCTCTCTCTTCGCTCTCCCCCGCACACGCTCTTCACTCTCCCCCGCACGCGCGCTCCCTTCGCTCTCCCCCGCACGCGCGTTCCCTTCGCTCTCCCCCGCACGCGCGCTCCCTTCGCTCTCCCCCGCACGCGCGCTCCCTTCGCTCTCCCCCGCACGCGCGCTCCCTTCGCTCTCCCCCGCACGCGCGCTGCCTTCGCTCTCCCCCGCACGCGCGCTGCCTTCGCTCTCCCCCCGCACGCGCGCTGCCTTCGCTCTCCCCCGCACGCGCGCTGCCTTCGCTCTCCCCCGCACGCGCGCTGCCTTCGCTCTCCCCCGCACGCGCGCTGCCTTCGCTCTCCCCCGCACGCGCGCTGCCTTCGCTCTCCCCCGCACGCGCGCTCCCTTCGCTCTCCCCCGCACGCGCGCTGCCTTCGCTCTCCCCCCGCAGTCGCTCTCTCTTCACTCTCCCCCGCAGTCGCTCTCTCTTCACTCTCCCCCGCACACACTCTTCACTCTCCCCCGCACACGCTCGCTCTTCACTCTCCCCCCGCACTCGCTCGCTCTTCACTCTCCCCCGCACTCGCTCGCTCTTCACTCTCCCCCGCACTCGCTCTCTCTTCACTCTCCCCCGCACACGCTCTTCGCTCTCCCCCGCACACGCTCTTCGCTCTCCCCCCGCACACGCTCTTCACTCTCCCCCGCACACGCTCTTCACTCTCCCCCGCAGTCGCTCTCTCTTCATTCTCCCCCGCACTCGCTCTCTCTTCAGTCTCCCCCGCACTCGCTCTCTCTTCACTCTCCCCCGCACACGCTCTTCACTCTCCCCCGCAGTCGCTCTCTTCACTCTCCCCCGCACACGCTCTTCACTCTCCCCCGCAGTCGCTCTCTCTTCACTCTCCCCGCAGTCGCTCTCTCTTCACTCTCCCCCGCAGTCGCTCTCTCTTCACTCTCCCCCGCAGTCGCTCTCTCTTCACTCTCCCCCGCAGTCGCTCTCTCTTCACTCTCCCCCGCAGTCGCTCTCTCTTCACTCTCCCCCGCAGTCGCTCTCTCTTCACTCTCCCCCGCAGTCGCTCTCTCTTCACTCTCCCCCGCACACGCTCTTCACTCTCCCCCGCACACGCTCTTCACTCTCCCCCGCACACGCTCGCTCTTCACTCTCCCCCGCACTCGCTCTCTCTTCACTCTCCCCCGCACTCGCTCTCTCTTCACTCTCCCCCGCACTCGCTCTTCGCTCTCCCCCGCACACGCTCTTCGCTCTCCCCCGCACACGCTCTTCGCTCTCCCCCGCACACGCTCTTCGCTCTCCCCCGCACACACTCTTCACTCTCCCCCACACACGCTCTTCACTCTCCCCCGCACTCGCTCTTCGCTCTCTCCCGCAGTCGCTCTCTCTTCGCTCTCCCCCGCACACGCTCTTCGCTCTCCCCCGCACACGCTCTTCGCTCCCCCGCACACGCTCTTCACTCTCCCCCGCAGTCGCTCTCTCTTCACTCTCCCCCACACACGCTCTTCACTCTCCCCCGCACAAGCTCTTCACTCTCCCCCGCACACGCTCTTCGCTCTCCCCCGCAGTCGCTCTCTCTTCACTCTCCCCCGCACACGCTCTTCACTCTCCCCCGCACACGCTCTTCACTCTCCCCCGCACTCGCTCGCTCTTCACTCTCCCCCGCACTCGCTCTCTCTTCGCGCTCCCCCGCACTCGCTCTTCGCGCTCCCCCCGCACACGCTCTTCGCTCTCCCCCGCACACGCTCTTCGCTCTCCCCCCGCACACGCTCTTCACTCTCCCCCGCACACGCTCTTCACTCTCCCCCGCAGTCGCTCTTCACTCTCTCCCGCAGTCGCTCTCTCTTCACTCTCCCGCAGTCGCTCTCTCTTCACTCTCCCCGGCACACGCTCTTCGCTCTCCCCCGCACACGCTCTTCGCTCCCCCGCACACGCTCTTCACTCTCCCCCGCAGTCGCTCTCTCTTCACTCTCCCCCACACACGCTCTTCACTCTCCCCCGCAGTCGCTCTCTCTTCACTCTCCCCCGCACACGCTCTTCGCTCTCCCCCGCAGTCGCTCTCTCTTCACTCTCCCCCGCAGTCGCTCTCTCTTCACTCTCCCCCGCACACGCTCTTCACTCTCCCCCGCACTCGCTCTTCACTCTCCCCCGCACTCGCTCTTCACTCTCCCCCGCACGCGCGCTCTCTTCGCTCTCCCCCGCACGCGCGCGCTCTTCGCTCTCCCCCGCACACGCTCTTCGCTCTCCCCCGCACACGCTCTTCGCTCTCCCCCGCAGTCGCTCTCTTCACTCTCCCCCGCAGTCGCTCTCTTCACTCTCCCCCGCAGTCGCTCTCTTCACTCTCCGCCGCAGTCGCTCTCTTCACTCTCCCCCGCAGTCGCTCTTCACTCTCCCCCGCAGTCGCTCTCTCTTCACTCTCCCCCGCAGTCGCTCTCTCTTCACTCTCCCCCGCAGTCGCTCTCTCTTCACTCTCCCCCGCAGTCGCTCTCTCTTCACTCTCCCCCGCAGTCGCTCTCTCTTCACTCTCCCCCGCAGTCGCTCTCTCTTCACTCTCCCCCGCAGTCGCTCTCTCTTCACTCTCCCCCGCACACGCTCTTCGCTCCCCCGCACACGCTCTTCACTCTCCCCCGCAGTCGCTCTCTCTTCACTCTCCCCCGCACACGCTCTTCGCTCTCCCCCGCAGTCACTCTCTCTTCATTCTCCCCCGCACACGCTCTTCACTCTCCCCCGCAGTCGCTCTCTCTTCACTCTCCCCCGCACACGCTCTTCACTCTCCCCCGCACACGCTCTTCGCTCTCCCCCCGCACTCGCTCTCCCCCGCACACGCTCTTCGCTCTCCCCCGCACTCGCTCTTCACTCTCCCCCGCACTCGCTCTTCACTCTCCCCCGCACTCGCTCTTCGCTCTCTCCCGCAGTCGCTCTCTCTTCACTCTCCCCCGCACACGCTCTTCGCTCTCCCCCGCACACGCTCTTCGCTCTCCCCCGCACACGCTCTTCACTCTCCCCCGCAGTCGCTCTCTCTTCACTCTCCCCCACACACGCTCTTCACTCTCCCCCGCAGTCGCTCTTCACTCTCCCCCGCAGTCGCTCTTCACTCTCCCCCGCAGTCGCTCTCTCTTCACTCTCCCCCCGCACACGCTCTTCACTCTCCCCCGCAGTCGCTCTCTCTTCACTCTCCCCCGCAGTCGCTCTCTCTTCACTCTCCCCCGCAGTCGCTCTCTCTTCACTCTCCCCCGCACTCGCTCTCTCTTCACTCTCCCCCCGCACACGCTCTTCACTCTCCCCCCGCAGTCGCTCTCTTCACTCTCCCCCGCAGTCGCTCTCTCTTCACTCTCCCCCGCACACGCTCTTCACTCTCCCCCGCAGTCGCTCTTCACTCTCCCCCGCAGTCGCTCTCTCTTCACTCTCCCCCGCAGTCGCTCTCTCTTCACTCTCCCCCGCAGTCGCTCTCTCTTCACTCTCCCCCGCAGTCGCTCTCTCTTCACTCTCCCCCGCAGTCGCTCTCTCTTCACTCTCCCCCGCACCACGCTCTTCACTCTCCCCCGCAACGCTCTTCACTCTCCCCCGCACTCGCTCGCTCTTCACTCTCCCCCGCACTCGCTCTCTCTTCACTCTCCCCCGCACTCGCTCTCTCTTCACTCTCCCCCGCACTCGCTCTTCGCTCTCCCCCGCACACGCTCTTCGCTCTCCCCCGCACACGCTCTTCGCTCTCCCCCGCACACGCTCTTCGCTCTCCCCCCGCACACGCTCTTCACTCTCCCCCGCACACACTCTTCACTCTCCCCCCGCACACGCTCTTCACTCTCCCCCGCACTCGCTCTTCGCTCTCTCCCGCAGTCGCTCTCTCTTCGCTCTCCCCCGCACACGCTCTTCGCTCTCCCCCGCACACGCTCTTCGCTCCCCCGCACACGCTCTTCACTCTCCCCCGCAGTCGCTCTCTCTTCACTCTACCCCACACACGCTCTTCACTCTCCCCCGCACAAGCTCTTCACTCTCCCCCGCACACGCTCTTCGCTCTCCCCCGCAGTCACTCTCTCTTCATTCTCCCCCGCACACGCTCTTCACTCTCCCCCGCAGTCGCTCTCTCTTCACTCTCCCCCGCACACGCTCTTCACTCTCCCCCGCACACGCTCTTCACTCTCCCCCCGCACACGCTCTTCACTCTCCCCCGCACACGCTCTTCACTCTCCCCCGCACTCGCTCGCTCTTCACTCTCCCCCGCACTCGCTCTCTCTTCGCGCTCCCCCCGCACTCGCTCTTCGCTCTCCCCCGCACACGCTCTTCGCTCTCCCCCCGCACACGCTCTTCGCTCTCCCCCGCACACGCTCTTCGCTCTCCCCCCGCACACACTCTTCACTCTCCCCCGCACACGCTCTTCACTCTCCCCCGCAGTCGCTCTTCACTCTCTCACGCAGTCGCTCTCTCTTCACTCTCCCGCAGTCGCTCTCTCTTCACTCTCCCCGGCACACGCTCTTCGCTCTCCCCCGCACACGCTCTTCGCTCCCCCGCACACGCTCTTCACTCTCCCCCGCAGTCGCTCTCTCTTCACTCTCCCCCCACACACGCTCTTCACTCTCCCCCGCAGTCGCTCTCTCTTCACTCTCCCCCGCACACGCTCTTCGCTCTCCCCCGCAGTCGCTCTCTCTTCGCTCTCCCCCGCAGTCGCTCTCTCTTCACTCTCCCCCGCACACGCTCTTCACTCTCCCCCGCACTCGCTCTTCACTCTCCCCCGCACTCGCTCTTCACTCTCCCCGCACGCGCGCTCTCTTCGCTCTCCCCCGCACGCGCGCGCTCTTCGCTCTCCCCCGCACACGCTCTTCGCTCTCCCCCACACACGCTCTTCGCTCTCCCCCGCAGACGCTCTTCGCTCTCCCCCGCAGTCGCTCTCTTCACTCTCCCCCGCAGTCGCTCTCTTCACTCTCCCCCGCACACGCTCTTCACTCTCCCCCGCAGTCGCTCTCTCTTCACTCTCCCCCGCAGTCGCTCTTCACTCTCCCCCGCAGTCGCTCTCTCTTCACTCTCCCCCGCAGTCGCTCTCTCTTCACTCTCCCCCGCAGTCGCTCTCTCTTCACTCTCCCCCGCAGTCGCTCTCTCTTCACTCTCCCCCGCACACGCTCTTCGCTCCCCCGCACACGCTCTTCACTCTCCCCCGCAGTCGCTCTCTCTTCACTCTCCCCCGCACACGCTCTTCGCTCTCCCCCGCAGTCACTCTCTCTTCATTCTCCCCCGCACACGCTCTTCACTCTCCCCCGCAGTCGCTCTCTCTTCACTCTCCCCCGCACACGCTCTTCACTCTCCCCCGCACACGCTCTTCACTCTCCCCCGCACACGCTCGCTCTTCACTCTCCCCCGCACTCGCTCTCTCTTCACTCTCCCCCGCACTCGCTCTCTCTTCACTCTCCCCCGCACTCGCTCTTCGCTCTCCCCCCGCAGTCGCTCTCTTCATTCTCCCCCGCAGTCGCTCTCTTCACTCTCCCCCGCAGTCGCTCTCTCTTCACTCTCCCCCGCAGTCGCTCTCTCTTCACTCTCCCCCGCAGTCGCTCTCTCTTCACTCTCCCCCGCAGTCGCTCTCTCTTCACTCTCCCCCGCACACACTCTTCACTCTCCCCCGCACACGCTCGCTCTTCACTCTCCCCCGCACTCGCTCGCTCTTCACTCTCCCCCGCACTCGCTCGCTCTTCACTCTCCCCCGCACTCGCTCTCTCTTCACTCTCCCCCGCACACGCTCTTCGCTCTCCCCCGCACACGCTCTTCGCTCTCCCCCGCACACGCTCTTCGCTCTCCCCCGCACACGCTCTTCGCTCTCCCCCCGCACACGCTCTTCGCTCTCCCCCGCACACGCTCTTCGCTCTCCCCCGCAGTCGCGCTCTTCGCTCTCCCCCGCACTCGCTCTTCGCTCTCTCCCGCAGTCGCTCTCTCTTCACTCTCCCCCGCACACGCTCTTCGCTCTCCCCCGCAGTCGCTCTCTCTTCACTCTCCCCCGCACACGCTCTTCGCTCTCCCCCGCAGTCGCGCTCTTCGCTCTCCCCCGCACACGCTCTTCGCTCTCTCCCGCAGTCACTCTCTCTTCACTCTCCCCCGCACACGCTCTTCGCTCTCCCCCGCACACGCTCTTCGCTCTCCCCCGCACACGCTCTTCGCTCTCCCCCGCACACGCTCTTCGCTCTCCCCCGCACACGCTCTTCGCTCTCCCCCGCACACGCTCTTCGCTCTCCCCCGCACACGCTCTTCGCTCTCCCCCGCACACGCTCTTCGCTCTCCCCCGCACACGCTCTTCGCTCCCCCGCACACGCTCTTCGCTCTCCCCCGCAGTCGCTCTCTCTTCATTCTCCCCCGCACACGCTCTTCGCTCTCCCCCGCAGTCGCTCTCTCTTCACTCTCCCCCGCACACGCTCTTCGCTCTCCCCCGCACACGCTCTTCACTCTCCCCCGCAGTCGCTCTCTCTTCATTCTCCCCCGCAGTCGCTCTCTCTTCACTCTCCCCCGCACACGCTCTTCACTCTCCCCCGCAGTCGCTCTCTCTTCACTCTCCCCCGCAGTCGCTCTCTCTTCACTCTCCCCCGCAGTCGCTCTCTCTTCACTCTCCCCCGCACACGCTCTTCACTCTCCCCCGCACACGCTCTTCACTCTCCCCCGCACTCGCTCTTCACTCTCCCCCGCACTCGCTCTCTCTTCACTCTCCCCCGCACTCGCTCTCTTCACTCTCCCCCGCACTCGCTCTTCGCTCTCCCCCGCACACGCTCTTCGCTCTCCCCCGCACACGCTCTTCGCTCTCCCCCACACACGCTCTTCACTCTCCCCCGCAGTCGCGCTCTCTTCATTCTCCCCCGCACACGCTCTTCACTCTCCCCCGCACACGCTCTTCACTCTCCCCCGCACACGCTCTTCACTCTCCCCCGCAGTCGCTCTCTTCACTCTCCCCCGCAGTCACTCTCTCTTCACTCTCCCCCGCACACGCTCTTCACTCTCCCCCGCAGTCGCTCTCTCTTCATTCTCCCCCGCACTCGCTCTCTCTTCAGTCTCCCCCGCACTCGCTCTCTCTTCACTCTCCCCCGCACACGCTCTTCACTCTCCCCCGCAGTCGCTCTCTTCACTCTCCCCCGCACACGCTCTTCACTCTCCCCCGCAGTCGCTCTCTCTTCACTCTCCCCGCAGTCGCTCTCTCTTCACTCTCCCCCGCAGTCGCTCTCTCTTCACTCTCCCCCGCAGTCGCTCTCTCTTCACTCTCCCCCGCAGTCGCTCTCTCTTCACTCTCCCCCGCAGTCGCTCTCTCTTCACTCTCCCCCGCAGTCGCTCTCTCTTCACTCTCCCCCGCAGTCGCTCTCTCTTCACTCTCCCCCGCAGTCGCTCTCTCTTCACTCTCCCCCGCAGTCGCTCTCTCTTCACTCTCCCCCGCAGTCGCTCTCTCTTCACTCTCCCCCGCAGTCGCTCTCTCTTCACTCTCCCCCGCACACGCTCTTCACTCTCCCCCGCACACGCTCTTCACTCTCCCCCGCACTCGCTCGCTCTTCACTCTCCCCCGCACACGCTCTCTCTTCACTCTCCCCCGCACTCGCTCTTCGCTCTCCCCCGCAGTCGCTCTCTCTTCGCTCTCCCCCGCACACGCTCTTCGCTCTCCCCTGCACACGCTCTTCACTCTCCCCCGCAGTCGCTCTCTCTTCATTCTCCCCCGCACACGCTCTTCGCTCTCCCCCGCAGTCGCTCTCTCTTCACTCTCCCCCGCACACGCTCTTCGCTCTCCCCCGCACACGCTCTTCGCTCTCCCCCGCACACGCTCTTCGCTCTCCCACGCACACGCTCTTCGCTCTCCCCCGCAGTCGCTCTTCGCTCTCCCCCCGCACACGCTCTTCGCTCTCCCCCGCACACGCTCTTCGCTCTTCCCCGCACACGCTCTTCGCTCTCCCCCGCAGTCGCTCTCTCTTCATTCTCCCCCGCACACGCTCTTCGCTCTCCCCCGCAGTCGCTCTCTCTTCACTCTCCCCCGCACACGCTCTTCGCTCTCCCCCCGCACACGCTCTTCACTCTCCCCCGCAGTCGCTCTCTCTTCATTCTCCCCCGCACACGCTCTTCGCTCTCCCCCGCAGTCGCTCTCTCTTCACTCTCCCCCGCACACGCTCTTCACTCTCCCCCGCAGTCGCTCTCTCTTCACTCTCCCCCGCAGTCGCTCTCTCTTCACTCTCCCCCGCACACGCTCTTCACTCTCCCCCGCACACGCTCTTCACTCTCCCCCGCACTCGCTCTTCACTCTCCCCCGCACTCGCTCTCTCTTCACTCTCCCCCGCACTCGCTCTCTTCGCTCTCCCCCGCACTCGCTCTTCGCTCTCCCCCGCACACGCTCTTCGCTCTCCCCCGCACACGCTCTTCGCTCTCCCCCACACACGCTCTTCACTCTCCCCCGCAGTCGCGCTCTCTTCATTCTCCCCCGCACACGCTCTTCACTCTCCCCCGCAGTCGCTCTCTTCACTCTCCCCCGCAGTCACTCTCTCTTCACTCTCCCCCGCACACGCTCTTCGCTCTCCCCCCGCACACGCTCTTCGCTCTCCCCCGCACACGCTCTTCGCTCTCCCCCGCACACGCTCTTCGCTCTCCCCCGCACACGCTCTTCGCTCCCCCGCACACGCTCTTCGCTCTCCCCCGCAGTCGCTCTCTCTTCATTCTCCCCCGCACACGCTCTTCGCTCTCCCCCGCAGTCGCTCTCTCTTCGCTCTCCCCCCGCACACGCTCTTCGCTCTCCCCTGCACACGCTCTTCACTCTCCCCCGCAGTCGCTCTCTCTTCATTCTCCCCCGCACACGCTCTTCGCTCTCCCCCGCAGTCGCTCTCTCTTCACTCTCCCCCGCACACGCTCTTCGCTCTCCCCCGCACACGCTCTTCGCTCTCCCCCGCACACGCTCTTCGCTCTCCCCCGCACACGCTCTTCGCTCTCCCCCGCAGTCGCTCTTCGCTCTCCCCCGCAGTCGCTCTTCGCTCTCCCCCGCACACGCTCTTCGCTCTCCCCCGCACACGCTCTTCGCTCTCCCCCGCAGTCGCTCTCTCTTCATTCTCCCCCGCACACGCTCTTCGCTCTCCCCCGCAGTCGCTCTCTCTTCGCTCTCCCCCGCACACGCTCTTCACTCTCCCCCGCACGCGCGCTCCCTTCGCTCTCCCCCGCACGCGCGTTCCCTTCGCTCTCCCCCGCACGCGCGCTCCCTTCGCTCTCCCCCGCACGCGCGCTCCCTTCGCTCTCCCCCGCACGCGCGCTCCCTTCGCTCTCCCCCGCACGCGCGCTCCCTTCGCTCTCCCCCGCACGCGCGCTGCCTTCGCTCTCCCCCGCACGCGCGCTGCCTTCGCTCTCCCCCGCACGCGCGCTGCCTTCGCTCTCCCCCGCACGCGCGCTGCCTTCGCTCTCCCCCGCACGCGCGCTGCCTTCGCTCTCCCCCGCACGCGCGCTGCCTTCGCTCTCCCCCGCACGCGCGCTCCCTTCGCTCTCCCCCGCACGCGCGCTGCCTTCGCTCTCCCCCGCAGTCGCTCTCTCTTCACTCTCCCCCGCAGTCGCTCTCTCTTCACTCTCCCCCGCACACACTCTTCACTCTCCCCCGCACACGCTCGCTCTTCACTCTCCCCCGCACTCGCTCGCTCTTCACTCTCCCCCGCACTCGCTCGCTCTTCACTCTCCCCCGCACTCGCTCTCTCTTCACTCTCCCCCGCACACGCTCTTCGCTCTCCCCCGCACACGCTCTTCGCTCTCCCCCGCACACGCTCTTCGCTCTCCCCCGCACACGCTCTTCGCTCTCCCCCGCACACGCTCATCGCTCTCCCCCGCAGTCGCGCTCTTCGCTCTCCCCCGCACTCGCTCTTCGCTCTCTCCCGCAGTCGCTCTCTCTTCACTCTCCCCCGCACACGCTCTTCGCTCTCCCCCGCAGTCGCTCTCTCTTCACTCTCCCCCGCACACGCTCTTCGCTCTCCCCCGCAGTCGCGCTCTTCGCTCTCCCCCGCACACGCTCTTCGCTCTCTCCCGCAGTCGCTCTCTCTTCACTCTCCCCCGCACACGCTCTTCGCTCTCCCCCGCACACGCTCTTCGCTCTCCCCCGCACACGCTCTTCGCTCTCCCCCGCACACGCTCTTCGCTCTCCCCCGCACACGCTCTTCGCTCTCCCCCGCACACGCTCTTCGCTCTCCCCCGCACACGCTCTTCGCTCCCCCGCACACGCTCTTCGCTCTCCCCCGCAGTCGCTCTCTCTTCATTCTCCCCCGCACACGCTCTTCGCTCTCCCCCGCAGTCGCTCTCTCTTCACTCTCCCCCGCACACGCTCTTCGCTCTCCCCCGCACACGCTCTTCACTCTCCCCCGCAGTCGCTCTCTCTTCATTCTCCCCCGCAGTCGCTCTCTCTTCACTCTCCCCCGCACACGCTCTTCACTCTCCCCCGCAGTCGCTCTCTCTTCACTCTCCCCCGCAGTCGCTCTCTCTTCACTCTCCCCCGCACACGCTCTTCACTCTCCCCCGCACACGCTCTTCACTCTCCCCCGCACACGCTCTTCACTCTCCCCCGCACTCGCTCTTCACTCTCCCCCGCACTCGCTCTCTCTTCACTCTCCCCCGCACTCGCTCTCTTCACTCTCCCCCGCACTCGCTCTTCGCTCTCCCCCGCACTCGCTCTTCGCTCTCCCCCGCACACGCTCTTCGCTCTCCCCCGCACACGCTCTTCGCTCTCCCCCGCACACGCTCTTCGCTCTCCCCCACACACGCTCTTCACTCTCCCCCGCAGTCGCGCTCTCTTCATTCTCCCCCGCACACGCTCTTCATTCTCCCCCGCACACGCTCTTCACTCTCCCCCGCACACGCTCTTCACTCTCCCCCGCAGTCGCTCTCTTCACTCTCCCCCGCAGTCACTCTCTCTTCACTCTCCCCCGCACACGCTCTTCACTCTCCCCCGCAGTCGCTCTCTCTTCATTCTCCCCCGCACTCGCTCTCTCTTCAGTCTCCCCCGCACTCGCTCTCTCTTCACTCTCCCCCGCACACGCTCTTCACTCTCCCCCGCAGTCGCTCTCTTCACTCTCCCCCGCACACGCTCTTCACTCTCCCCCGCAGTCGCTCTCTCTTCACTCTCCCCCGCAGTCGCTCTCTCTTCACTCTCCCCCGCAGTCCCTCTCTCTTCACTCTCCCCCGCAGTCGCTCTCTCTTCACTCTCCCCCGCAGTCACTCTCTCTTCACTCTCCCCCGCACACGCTCTTCACTCTCCCCCGCAGTCGCTCTCTCTTCATTCTCCCCCGCACTCGCTCTCTCTTCAGTCTCCCCCGCACTCGCTCTCTCTTCACTCTCCCCCGCACACGCTCTTCACTCTCCCCCGCAGTCGCTCTCTTCACTCTCCCCCGCACACGCTCTTCACTCTCCCCCGCAGTCGCTCTCTCTTCACTCTCCCCCGCAGTCCCTCTCTCTTCACTCTCCCCCGCAGTCCCTCTCTCTTCACTCTCCCCCGCAGTCGCTCTCTCTTCACTCTCCCCCGCAGTCGCTCTCTCTTCACTCTCCCCCGCAGTCGCTCTCTCTTCACTCTCCCCCGCAGTCGCTCTCTCTTCACTCTCCCCCGCAGTCGCTCTCTCTTCACTCTCCCCCGCAGTCGCTCTCTCTTCACTCTCCCCCGCAGTCGCTCTCTCTTCACTCTCCCCCGCAGTCGCTCTCTCTTCACTCTCCCCCGCAGTCGCTCTCTCTCCACTCTCCCCCGCACACGCTCTCCACTCTCCCCCGCACACGCTCTTCACTCTCCCCCGCACACGCTCTTCACTCTCCCCCGCACACGCTCTTCACTCTCCCCCGCACTCGCTCGCTCTTCACTCTCCCCCGCACTCGCTCTCTCTTCACTCTCCCCCGCACTCGCTCTTCGCTCTCCCCCGCACACGCTCTTCGCTCTCCCCCGCACACGCTCTTCGCTCTCCCCCGCAGTCGCTCTCTCTTCGCTCTCCCCCGCACACGCTCTTCGCTCTCCCCTGCACACGCTCTTCACTCTCCCCCGCAGTCGCTCTCTCTTCATTCTCCCCCGCACACGCTCTTCGCTCTCCCCCGCAGTCGCTCTCTCTTCACTCTCCCCCGCACACGCTCTTCGCTCTCCCCCGCACACGCTCTTCGCTCTCCCCCGCACACGCTCTTCGCTCTCCCCCGCAGTCGCTCTTCGCTCTCCCCCGCACACGCTCTTCGCTCTCCCCCGCACACGCTCTTCGCTCTCCCCCGCACACGCTCTTCGCTCTCCCCCGCACACGCTCTTCGCTCTCCCCCGCAGTCGCTCTCTCTTCATTCTCCCCCGCACACGCTCTTCGCTCTCCCCCGCAGTCGCTCTCTCTTCACTCTCCCCCGCACACGCTCTTCGCTCTCCCCCGCACACGCTCTTCACTCTCCCCCGCAGTCGCTCTCTCTTCATTCTCCCCCGCACACGCTCTTCGCTCTCCCCCGCAGTCGCTCTCTCTTCACTCTCCCCCGCACACGCTCTTCACTCTCCCCCGCAGTCGCTCTCTCTTCACTCTCCCCCGCAGTCGCTCTCTCTTCACTCTCCCCCGCACACGCTCTTCACTCTCCCCCGCACACGCTCTTCACTCTCCCCCGCACTCGCTCTTCACTCTCCCCCGCACTCGCTCTCTCTTCACTCTCCCCCGCACTCGCTCTCTTCGCTCTCCCCCGCACTCGCTCTTCGCTCTCCCCCGCACACGCTCTTCGCTCTCCCCCGCACACGCTCTTCGCTCTCCCCCACACACGCTCTTCACTCTCCCCCGCAGTCGCGCTCTCTTCATTCTCCCCCGCACACGCTCTTCACTCTCCCCCGCAGTCGCTCTCTTCACTCTCCCCCGCAGTCACTCTCTCTTCACTCTCCCCCGCACACGCTCTTCGCTCTCCCCCGCACACGCTCTTCGCTCTCCCCCGCACACGCTCTTCGCTCTCCCCCGCACACGCTCTTCGCTCTCCCCCGCACACGCTCTTCGCTCTCCCCCGCACACGCTCTTCGCTCTCCCCCGCACACGCTCTTCGCTCCCCCGCACACGCTCTTCGCTCTCCCCCGCAGTCGCTCTCTCTTCATTCTCCCCCGCACACGCTCTTCGCTCTCCCCCGCAGTCGCTCTCTCTTCGCTCTCCCCCGCACACGCTCTTCGCTCTCCCCTGCACACGCTCTTCACTCTCCCCCGCAGTCGCTCTCTCTTCATTCTCCCCCGCACACGCTCTTCGCTCTCCCCCGCAGTCGCTCTCTCTTCACTCTCCCCCGCACACGCTCTTCGCTCTCCCCCGCACACGCTCTTCGCTCTCCCCCGCACACGCTCTTCGCTCTCCCCCGCAGTCGCTCTTCGCTCTCCCCCGCAGTCGCTCTTCGCTCTCCCCCGCACACGCTCTTCGCTCTCCCCCGCACACGCTCTTCGCTCTCCCCCGCAGTCGCTCTCTCTTCATTCTCCCCCGCACACGCTCTTCGCTCTCCCCCGCAGTCGCTCTCTCTTCGCTCTCCCCCGCACACGCTCTTCGCTCTCCCCCGCACGCGCGCTCCCTTCGCTCTCCCCCGCACGCGCGCTCCCTTCGCTCTCCCCCGCACGCGCGCTCCCTTCGCTCTCCCCCGCACGCGCGCTCCCTTCGCTCTCCCCCGCACGCGCGCTGCCTTCGCTCTCCCCCGCACGCGCGCTGCCTTCGCTCTCCCCCGCACGCGCGCTGCCTTCGCTCTCCCCCGCACGCGCGCTGCCTTCGCTCTCCCCCGCACGCGCGCTGCCTTCGCTCTCCCCCGCACGCGCGCTGCCTTCGCTCTCCCCCGCACGCGCGCTGCCTTCGCTCTCCCCCGCACGCGCGCTGCCTTCGCTCTCCCCCGCACGCGCGCTGCCTTCGCTCTCCCCCGCACGCGCGCTGCCTTCGCTCTCCCCCGCACGCGCGCTGCCTTCGCTCTCCCCCGCACGCGCGCTGCCTTCGCTCTCCCCCGCACGCGCGCTGCCTTCGCTCTCCCCCGCACGCGCGCTGCCTTCGCTCTCCCCCGCACGCGCGCTGCCTTCGCTCTCCCCCGCACGCGCGCTCCCTTCGCTCTCCCCCGCACGCGCGCTCCCTTCGCTCTCCCCCGCACGCGCGCTCCCTTCGCTCTCCCCCGCACGCGCGCTCCCTTCGCTCTCCCCCGCACGCGCGCTCCCTTCGCTCTCCCCCGCACGCGCGCTCCCTTCGCTCTCCCCCGCACGCGCGCTCCCTTCGCTCTCCCCCGCACGCGCGCTCCCTTCGCTCTCCCCCGCACGCGCGCTCCCTTCGCTCTCCCCCGCACGCGCGCTCCCTTCGCTCTCCCCCGCACGCGCGCTCCCTTCGCTCTCCCCCGCACGCGCGCTCCCTTCGCTCTCCCCCGCACGCGCGCTCCCTTCGCTCTCCCCCGCACGCGCGCTCCCTTCGCTCTCCCCCGCACGCGCGCTCCCTTCGCTCTCCCCCGCACGCGCGCTCCCTTCGCTCTCCCCCGCACGCGCGCTCCCTTCGCTCTCCCCCGCACGCGCGCTCCCTTCGCTCTCCCCCGCACGCGCGCTCCCTTCGCTCTCCCCCGCACGCGCGCTCCCTTCGCTCTCCCCCGCACGCGCGCTCCCTTCGCTCTCCCCCGCACGCGCGCTCCCTTCGCTCTCCCCCGCACGCGCGCTCCCTTCGCTCTCCCCCGCACGCGCGCTCCCTTCGCTCTCCCCCGCACGCGCGCTCCCTTCGCTCTCCCCCGCACGCGCGCTCCCTTCGCTCTCCCCCGCACGCGCGCTCCCTTCGCTCTCCCCCGCACGCGCGCTCCCTTCGCTCTCCCCCGCACGCGCGCTCCCTTCGCTCTCCCCCGCACGCGCGCTCCCTTCGCTCTCCCCCGCACGCGCGCTCCCTTCGCTCTCCCCCGCACGCGCGCTCCCTTCGCTCTCCCCCGCACGCGCGCTCCCTTCGCTCTCCCCCGCAGTCGCTCGCTCTTCGCTCTCCCCCGCACACGCTCTTCGCTCTCCCCCGCACACGCTCTTCGCTCTCCCCCGCACACGCTCTTCGCTCTCCCCCGCACACGCTCTTCGCTCTCCCCCGCACACGCTCTTCGCTATCCCCCGCAGTCACTCTCTCTTCGCTCTCCCCCGCACACGCTCTTCGCTCTCCCCCGCACACGCTCTTCGCTCTCCCCCGCACACGCTCTTCGCTCTCCCCCGCAGTCGCGCTCTCTTCATTCTCCCCCGCACACGCTCTTCACTCTCCCCCGCAGTCACGCTCTCTTCACTCTCCCCCGCAGTCACTCTCTCTTCACTCTCCCCCGCACACGCTCTTCGCTCTCCCCCCGCACACGCTCTTCGCTCCCCCGCACACGCTCTTCGCTCTCCCCCGCAGTCGCTCTCTCTTCATTCTCCCCCGCACACGCTCTTCGCTCTCCCCCGCAGTCGCTCTCTCTTCGCTCTCCCCCGCACACGCTCTTCGCTCTCCCCTGCACACGCTCTTCACTCTCCCCCGCAGTCGCTCTCTCTTCATTCTCCCCCGCACACGCTCTTCGCTCTCCCCCGCAGTCGCTCTCTCTTCACTCTCCCCCCGCACACGCTCTTCGCTCTCCCCCGCACACGCTCTTCGCTCTCCCCCGCACACGCTCTTCGCTCTCCCCCGCAGTCGCTCTCTCCTCATTCTCCCCCGCACACGCTCTTCGCTCTCCCCCGCAGTCGCTCTTCGCTCTCCCCCGCACACGCTCTTCGCTCTCCCCCGCACACGCTCTTCGCTCCCCCGCACACGCTCTTCGCTCTCCCCCGCAGTCGCTCTCTCTTCATTCTCCCCCGCACACGCTCTTCGCTCTCCCCCGCAGTCGCTCTCTCTTCGCTCTCCCCCGCACACGCTCTTCGCTCTCCCCTGCACACGCTCTTCACTCTCCCCCGCAGTCGCTCTCTCTTCATTCTCCCCCGCACACGCTCTTCGCTCTCCCCCGCAGTCGCTCTCTCTTCACTCTCCCCCGCACACGCTCTTCGCTCTCCCCCGCACACGCTCTTCGCTCTCCCCCGCAGTCGCTCTTCGCTCTCCCCCGCAGTCGCTCTTCGCTCTCCCCCGCACACGCTCTTCGCTCTCCCCC
This sequence comes from Isurus oxyrinchus, assembly GCA_026770705.1. Lineage (NCBI taxonomy): Eukaryota > Metazoa > Chordata > Chondrichthyes > Lamniformes > Lamnidae > Isurus > Isurus oxyrinchus. The sequence goes on along the minus strand of JANJGN010000031.1, from coordinate 22,870,426 downwards.
GCACACGCTCTTCGGTCTCCCCCGCAGTCGCTCTCTCTTCATTCTCCCCCGCACACGCTCTTCGCTCTCCCCCGCAGTCGCTCTCTCTTCGCTCTCCCCCGCACACGCTCTTCACTCTCCCCCGCACGCGCGTTCCCTTCGCTCTCCCCCGCACGCGCGCTCCCTTCGCTCTCCCCCGCACGCGCGCTCCCTTCGCTCTCCCCCGCACGCGCGCTCCCTTCGCTCTCCCCCGCACGCGCGCTGCCTTCGCTCTCCCCCGCACGCGCGCTCCCTTCGCTCTCCCCCGCACGCGCGCTCCCTTCGCTCTCCCCCGCACGCGCGCTCCCTTCGCTCTCCCCCGCACGCGCGCTCCCTTCGCTCTCCCCCGCACGCGCGCTCCCTTCGCTCTCCCCCGCACGCGCGCTCCCTTCGCTCTCCCCCGCACGCGCGCTCCCTTCGCTCTCCCCCGCACGCGCGCTCCCTTCGCTCTCCCCCGCACGCGCGCTCCCTTCGCTCTCCCCCGCACGCGCGCTCCCTTCGCTCTCCCCCGCACGCGCGCTCCCTTCGCTCTCCCCCGCACGCGCGCTCCCTTCGCTCTCCCCCGCACGCGCGCTCCCTTCGCTCTCCCCCGCACGCGCGCTCCCTTCGCTCTCCCCCGCACGCGCGCTCCCTTCGCTCTCCCCCGCACGCGCGCTCCCTTCGCTCTCCCCCGCACGCGCGCTCCCTTCGCTCTCCCCCGCACGCGCGCTCCCTTCGCTCTCCCCCGCACGCGCGCTCCCTTCGCTCTCCCCCGCACGCGCGCTCCCTTCGCTCTCCCCCGCACGCGCGCTCCCTTCGCTCTCCCCCGCACGCGCGCTCCCTTCGCTCTCCCCCGCACGCGCGCTCCCTTCGCTCTCCCCCGCACGCGCGCTCCCTTCGCTCTCCCCCGCACGCGCGCTCCCTTCGCTCTCCCCCGCACGCGCGCTCCCTTCGCTCTCCCCCGCACGCGCGCTCCCTTCGCTCTCCCCCGCACGCGCGCTCCCTTCGCTCTCCCCCGCACGCGCGCTCCCTTCGCTCTCCCCCGCACGCGCGCTCCCTTCGCTCTCCCCCGCACGCGCGCTCCCTTCGCTCTCCCCCGCACGCGCGCTCCCTTCGCTCTCCCCCGCACGCGCGCTCCCTTCGCTCTCCCCCGCACGCGCGCTCCCTTCGCTCTCCCCCGCACGCGCGCTCCCTTCGCTCTCCCCCGCACGCGCGCTCCCTTCGCTCTCCCCCGCACGCGCGCTCCCTTCGCTCTCCCCCGCACGCGCGCTCCCTTCGCTCTCCCCCGCACGCGCGCTCCCTTCGCTCTCCCCCGCACGCGCGCTCCCTTCGCTCTCCCCCGCACGCGCGCTCCCTTCGCTCTCCCCCGCACGCGCGCTCCCTTCGCTCTCCCCCGCACGCGCGCTCCCTTCGCTCTCCCCCGCACGCGCGCTCCCTTCGCTCTCCCCCGCACGCGCGCTCCCTTCGCTCTCCCCCGCAGTCGCGCTCCCTTCGCTCTCCCCCGCAGTCGCTCTCCCTTCGCTCTCCCCCGCAGTCGCTCTCCCTTCGCTCTCCCCCGCACACGCTCTTCGCTCTCCCCCGCACACGCTCTTCGCTCTCCCCCGCACACGCTCTTCGCTCTCTCCCGCAGTCACTCTCTCTTCGCTCTCTCCCGCACTCGCTCTTCACTCTCCCCCGCACTCGCTCTTCACTCTCCCCCGCACTCGCTCTTCACTCTCCCCCGCACTCGCTCTTCACTCTCCCCCGCACTCGCTCTTCGCTCTCCCCCGCACTCGCTCTTCGCTCTCCCCCGCACTCGCTCTTCGCTCTCCCCCGCACACGCTCTTCGCTCTCCCCCGCACTCGCTCTTCGCTCTCGCCCGCACTCGCTCTTCGCTCTCCCCCGCACTCGCTCTTCGCTCTCCCCCGCACACGCTCTTCGCTCTCCCCCGCACTCGCTCTTCGCTCTCCCCCGCACTCGCTCTTCGCTCTCCCCCGCACTCGCTCTTCGCTCTCCCCCGCACTCGCTCTTCGCTCTCCCCCGCACTCGCTCTTCGCTCTCCCCCGCACTCGCTCTTCGCTCTCCCCCGCACTCGCTCTTCGCTCTCCCCCGCACTCGCTCTTCACTCTCCCCCGCACTCGCTCTTCACTCTCCCCCGCACTCGCTCTTCACTCTCCCCCGCACTCGCTCTTCACTCTCCCCCGCACTCGCTCTTCACTCTCCCCCGCACTCGCTCTTCACTCTCCCCCGCACTCGCTCTTCACTCTCCCCCGCACTCGCTCTCTCCTCACTCTCCCCCGCACACGCTCTCTCCTCACTCTCCCCCGCACACGCTCTCTCCTCACTCTCCCCCGCACACGCTCTCTCCTCACTCTCCCCCGCACACGCTCTCTCCTCACTCTCCTTCCCACTCTCCCTCCCTCTCTGTATCACAGGGGAAGCTGGTACCACAGCATCGTCGAGACACTGAGGTCAGACACTGTGGACTGAGGGAGGTCTCGGAGGAGAAATGAAGAACTCAGGATAATGAAGGCCGCAGCCTGCGGGTCTGGGAATCTGAACTGGAGGAAAACACCCCGGGAAACCCTCGCCGCTCCGGCAGCAGAGACGTGGCTTCCAGCCAGTGTGATCTGGAGCAGGGTCAGACAGACCCGCAACGTTGTGTCGGAAAGCCGTGTGTGGGTAAACTAACCATGGAGGGCCGGGGGCCTGGGGCCTGGGCCGGGCCCACCCGCTGCTCTGGTGAAGACTGAAGGAAGCTGCAGCCGACGAAGCCCCGACGGAACCGGCACGAGGCGAACGAGAATCTGGCGCCTCCAGCTCGGCCAATGATTTTGCCGTTCAGAACAAGAGCGCTCATTGGTCGGCTGGCCTGTCAATCCGTTCGGCCCACGCGCCCGATTGGCTGTTGCGGACGCGGTTCCATCCAGACTGACAGGCCACTGGGCCAATGAAGCCCGAGCTCCCCCTAAAGCGTCGGCGGTGGTGATGACGTCCTGCGCACCCCCCCTCCCCCCCCCCCTCCCCCTCCCCCTCCCACCCACCCAACGGTCCCAGGCAGTGGACAACATTCAGGAGAGGGGCGGGGCCTGAGGACCAGGGCTTCAGTCTTGCTCATCCTTCGCTGCTGACAGGTGAGGGGGGTCAGTTCAGGAGGGGATGGAGAGGGTGGTGAGGGGGAACGGGGCCTACAGATGGGATGTGACCTCACATCAGTGATGAGGGGGGAGGGGGATGAGTAGATGTTTGAAGAACTCTGCATGTGGTGCTGGAGTGTGGGGAGGGTCAGTGTTTGTAGGTCTGGGGTGAGTGATTGACATCTTGTGTTAGAACTTTAATATGTCAGAGTGTAGGGGCTACCACAATGCAGTGTTTATGTTACAGGAGCAGTTTGAGAACTTGAATTCCTATTTTAAAGATCTGGAAATAAAAGGCTGATATCTGTAAAAGTGAACGGTGAAGCTGTCAGATCATCATTAAAAGCCCAACTGGTTCACAATTATCCTTTAGAAAAACCTGCAGGTAAAGAATAACAAGCGTTACGGTTCAAGGAGGCGTCTCACCCACTCATCTTCTCAGGGCATCTGGGGACTGCTAATCAACTCCCGCCAGCAGTGCCCATATCCTGAGAAGTAATTACAAAATAGCAGGTATGGGGAGGTTCAAGGTAGGTGGTGATCAAAATCTATCAGCAATCACTTGCATCTCTGGACGTGCAACCCCTTGGCCTTCTCAGTTCCTTTCCTTCTAACCGCACTGAGTCCAAAAAAGCGGAAGCCTTGTGAACATGACCATACCATATTCTCAAAGAGGAATGGTGTCTTCCTGCAAGAAGCAAAGAATTTGTATTTATTTTGGGTCTTATCACATCTTTCCTGATGTTCCAAAGTAGTTCTCAGCCACTGAATTACTTTGAAGTGCAGCCCTGTAAGCATAATGTGGTGAAACTGTAAAATTGTATCTGGTATAAATTCCCCTCAGCTTCTGCAGCCAGAGGACAATCATTGTGTCATATCCCTTTGATTTGATAAATTGCTTTATGTTACAGTATCTAGGCTGAATCTGAGTAAATAACTGAGGTCACTGAGTTGGTTACTGAGAGGAAAGAATTCAGGACCTTTTTTTCCTTTATTCGTTGATGGGATGTGGGCTTCGCTGGCTGGGCCAGCATTTATTGCCCATCACTAGTTTCCCTTGAGAAGGTGGTGGTGAGCTGCCTTCTTGAACTGCTGCAGTCCATGTGGTGTAGGTACTCCCACAGTGCTGTTAGGGAGGGAGTTCCAGGATTTTGACCCAGCGACAGTGAAGGAACGGTGATATATTTCCAAGTCAGGATGGTGAGTGGCTTGGAGGGGAACTTCCAAGTGGTGGTTTTCCCATGCATCTGCGGCCCTTGTCCTTCTAGACGGTAGCGGTTGTGGGTTTGGAAGGTGCTGTCTAAGGAGGCTTGGTGAGTTCCTACAGTGCATCTTGTAGATGGTAAACACTGCTGCCACTGTGCATCAGTGATGGAGGAACTGAATATTTGTGGATGTGATGCCAATCAAGTGGGCTGTTTTGTCCTGGATGGTGTCGAGCTTCTTGAGTGTTGTTGGAGCTGCACTCATCCAGGCAAGTGGGGAGTATTCCATCACACTCCAGAATTGTGCCTTGTAGTTGTGGACAGGCTTTGGGGGGCAGGAGGTGAGTTACTTGCCACAGGAGTCTTAGCCTTTGCCCTGCTCTTGTAGCTGCAGTATTTATATGGCTAGTCCAGTTCTGTTTCTGGTCAATGGTTAACCCAGACCAGTTCTAACATCATCGCAAGACACTTGTGATCATTATAACCATTTAGGAAAAATTAATGTCACCTCCTAGCATAAATAACCCTCACATTAAAGAGCAGGAAAATCACCAATAAAATAGTTAATGCGGAACACCTCCACTTAGTTCACAAGCATGACCCCGAGCTTCTGGTCACCTTGTCATTTTAATTCTCCATCCCACTCTCACTTCTGCTACTCCTGAATATGAAAGGCACCATCTATCTGCATGTAAGGGATCTCACCTCGCCCTATATACCACATTAATTTGTGTTTCGGTGTTTGTGTTAATGCCGTCACAAGTGTACATGTGTGTGTATGCTTGTGTGTATTTGAACCTGTGCGTGTCTCTTTAACGTTTATGTGTGTATTTGTTGATTTATGTCTGTGTCTCTTCAGAATTTTCATAGAATCACAGAATTTTAACGGCACAGAAGGAGGCCATTCGGCCCATCAAGTCTGCACCAGCTCTTCAAATTAGCATTATGACCTAGTGCCATTGCCCTGCGGGATTTGACAGTCTGACGAAGGCAATGGACTTTTGAACGGCTCACTGTATTTTGCAGCTCTGCCTCCGCCGCAGTTGGACCATAAAATTCCGCCCACGGACACAAACACACACAAGACACACACACAGCGACACGTACAGACACACGCACACACATAGACACAGAGACAGATACACACACATAAAGACTCGCAGAAACGCACACAGACACACACAAACACACACAGACACAAACACACACAGGCACACACACAGCGACACACACAGACACACACACACATATAGACATGCACAGACACAGAGACACACACAAACAGACACACACATAAAGACTCGCAGACATGCACACAGACACACACACACATGCATGCACACAGGCGCAAATACAGACACTCAGAGAAACATGAACACAAAAATAAACAGATGCACAGAGCTGGACAAACAGAGACATGCACAAACAAATAAACACAGAGACTGACACAAACAAACAGACATTGGTGCACTTAGACATAGGACAGGATTTTCCATGAAATTGGCAAAGTCCGATATTGGGCGGGTAATCAGTATTTGATCTGCCAACAGCAATGGTGGAATTTCACTCCATATAGTGTGGAACATTGTGAAAAAACATCAGAGGCACGAGTTTTCCGTTGGATCACTGGCCTCAGGTTCTCCCATCCTGCCGTGACCTTAGAGCATCCAGGCACCATATTTAAAGGCTGCCCCTACACAGAGCTAGAACTCTGCAAGGGATAGAAAGCTGCTGGGAACAGATGGCTGCCAAAACTGGGAAACATGCTGCCCCCAAATTTAGCGACGCCTCCCTTAAGTGCCTCCTAGACGAAGTGGAGGCCCACTGCAACATCCTCTGCCCCTGCTCTGGGTGAAGACCAGCAAGCAAGGTCACCAATCCAGCATGGGAGGCAGTGGTAGCGGTGGTCAGCACCAAGGCACTCCAAAAGAGGACAGCCACCCAGTGCCGAAAGAGGAGGAATGATCTCCTCCATTCCGCCAGGGTAAGTCACTCTTCTCATCTCTCTCAACTCAAACATTCACAAACTCATCACACATCCACAGGGATCCCACTCACTGCCCACTCAAGGGACATCACCATTCAATCTCTCTCACACAACTTCATCTGCCCTGCAGATCATGTCCTCATCCCATCCATGGGACCACTCATCACACACACATGCCAAGCATCGTTCTCATCTGGCCTGGCAGGCTTCCTCTGTTCCATCTGTCTTTATGTAGGTCAAGCTGGCACAACAAAAGGGAGTTGTCTCAGATGGAAGAAGAATGCCCGACCTCAAGGTCCTCACAGACTTTGAAAATAGGACAGTTCAGCTGGCCATCGACGATGTGGACCCTTCGTGTGCTGACAGTGAAGTTAACAGTGCTCAACCAAGTGAAGATCCAGCACTGCAACATCCATCAGACAACCTGTTTCACAGGCCACTGCCATGCACTAATTAGCTCTCCTTTCTTTTGCAGGCACATGTGGGAATCAGCCAAGGGGACCACAAGCCAGGTCCTTGACTCCAGCCCCGAAGACACCCTGGAAGAGGAATCCGCAGACACCGACATTGAAGATGCGTCACAGTGTCCACCAGTGCAGAGACACACACCTCGGTGGGACCTTGTTCTAGAGTACCCTCAGGGTCAAAATATGGTGAGCACATCACACTGTCTGATCCACAGCAGGTGGAGGCAGGGACACCCCAGAGTGCTGGCACTCAGGATTGCTGGAAGCCAAATCCGAGTCAGATGAGGAGCTTCTGGACTCGGTCATACCTCAGTTGCTGGAGCGGCAAAGACAAGCTCAGGAACATTGGGAAGGGATGTCTGCTTCACTCTCAGATTTTTTTTTAATTCATTCACGGGATGTGGGCTTCGCTGGCTGGGCCAGCATTTGTTGCCCATCCCCAATTGCCCTTGAGAAGGTGGTGATGAGCTGCCTTCTTGAACCGCTGCAATACCTGTGGTGTATGTACACCCACAGTGCTGTAAGGGAGGGAATTCCACGATTTTGACCCAGAGACAATGAAGGAATAGCGATATATTTCCAAGTCAGGATGGTGGGTAACTTGGAGGGGAACTTCCAGGAGGTGGTGTTCCCATGCATCTGCTATCCTTGTCCTAGATGATAGCAGTCGTGTGTTTGTACAGTGCTATCTAAGGAGCCTTGGTGAGTTCCTGCAGTGCATCTTGTAGATGGTACACACTGCTGCCATTGTGTGTTGGAGTGGAGGGAGTGAATGTGTGTGGATGCGGTGCCTCTCAAGCAGACTGTTTTGGCCTAGACGGTGTTGAGCTTCTCAAATAATGTTGGAGCTGCACTCGTCCAGGCAAGTAGAGCATATTCCATCACACTCCTGACTTGTGCCTTATAGATGGTGGACAAGTTTTGGGGAGTCGGGAGGTGAGTTACTCATCATAACAAGGAGCCATAGACAAGGAGACAATCTTGGGAGTGCATTTACAATGGTCAACATTACGTACAAGTGATAAACACCCATGCCCACGTTGTGCACCTACATCTCCTTGAAGCTTGGCCTAAATAGCCAAATGGTTATGGTACTGGGTTTGTAACCCCAAGATCAAGAGTTCAAATCTCACAATGGCAAACTATGAAACTATGTAACTTCATCTGAAACAGATGGAAACGGGTTTGTACTCGAAAGAGTTACATTTCCTTGACATTTTGTTAATTTAGTTTAATTGTTTTAATTCGAAAGATTTACATCTCCTTGACCTCCGCGGCTACATTCGCGGCCGGGTGTCCCTAGAGAGGGAGCACGCGGTGTCTGCCGGCACACTCGAGGCCTTCCATGCTTGGTGGGCACCGCGGGGACTGGGGTGTTTTATTGACCCCCCTAATCACATTTTGGTTTAAAGTTTGTAAGTTTCCTTTAAACTTTGTCCTTAGTTCTACAGCTGACCTGAATTAGGGGCTGTGCTTGATTTGTCCTTCATTTTGTTAATTTAGTTTAATTGTTTTAACTCTAAAAGAGTTACATCTCCTTGACCTTCCTAACTCTGCCATCTTGGTACATCCCTGACATCCACAGTGAGGTAGAGGCGGCCTGTTGCCTGTGATCACCTTGGCGGGCATCCTCTGGAGGGCTGAGACCTCCAGAGGTGAGGTGAGATTGCAAGGCACGATGGAGGAATCCGCCTTCAGATCGAGGTGATAGTGACGGCATGCCAATGCACCGAGGTCAACACTGGTAGGATGGTGGATGTCATGGAGACCTTGGTCCAGGACATCGGCCTTGCACTGCTGCAGGAGCTGCACTCCATCACTGAGGCACTTTCTGGCATCCATCAGTGTCAACATGAAAGGGGTTGGGCATCTTGAGCTCACCCCAGCTGCCTCATCCTCTTAAGGAGTTAGCCAGGTGCTCCTCAGGCATCCATGGGGACGAGGATCAGCAGGTGCACATCCCAGGGCCATCCACCCAAATGACTCTGGGAATGACCATCCCATCCGAATCCCTCTTCCTGTGACCCAGCAGTCCAGCTGCACAGGCACTGCCACATAGCAGGACCCCGAAAGCAGGCCTCAGCCCTCCAGAGGACACCCGCCAAGGTCATCGCAGACAACAGGGCTTAGAAGTCAGCAGGCCGCTTTCACCTCCACTGTGGATGTCAGGGTGCACCAAGATGTGGCGGCAGGGTTAGAAAGGTCAAGAAGATGTGGCTTCACAATGTGGGCACAGGTGTCAATCACTTGTACATAATGTTGACCATTGAAAATAAACTCCCAAGAATGTCTCCTTGTCTATGGCTCCTTGTTATGATGAGCAGCATATGTGTCAATCAGATATGAAACCTTGGTTCCTGCACAAAATGAAGGCAAGTGTTGCAGTCCAGGGCCTCTCCCCTGTGCAGTGTGTAACCTTCTGAGTACAATGGTTGTCTGGCTTCAAAGTCAGTCTCCAGATCTATGATGCCTGCACCTCAATGTGGCTTCTGTTTGCTGCGAGAATCTCATACCCAACTTTCACAGGGTTCCGTGATGTTCTCTGTGTGCTTTCAGCACCTTAGAGGGAGAGCCCCCCACCACCATTTTGTGAGCATTCCTGATGGGTGAAGGTGAGGTATAGAGGGGAGCAGGTGATGAAGCCTGCCGAAGGAGCAAGGGCTGTTAAAGTTCATGTGCTGCCGTATCTCAGCAGCATCTCAATGATATGACCCTCTTCATAGAGGATATGTGTGCTGCCCTCAGCCAGACAGTGTCAAACGTTCCCAGATGCAATGTGAAGATCTGTGGAGTGTCCTCACTGCATGTCGTCTTCATCCTCCTGCAATCTTGTGGCAATGATGGCCTCACGAGCATGCCTGCCTCGTGTGGCCAGTGCAATGGCCTCATCACCTTCATCCTCCCATTCCAGGACCTCATCACCCTCATCCTCTTTGCCTTCCTACTCATGGAAGGAGATGTGCAGCTCTTCCACCTCCTCGTTATCCAGGTCCTCCCTCCTTTGCATCGTTAAGTTGTGTCACGCACAGCAAGCCATGATAATGCGTGACACTCTCTGGGGAGTGTACCAGAGTGCTGCACCAGATCTGTCGAGGCACTGGGGGGGTGGGGAGGGTGGTTGGGTCAAGCAGCCAGTAATAGGTGAGGATAACCAAAAGATGTCACAGACAGAAGAACAAACAGATGTTGAAGCTGGTGATATTATCTAAAGGATTGTGTTAATTAAGAGTAAAAGGCAGGACAGACAAGGTACAGATAACTCTATTGGGGGTGGGGGAATACTAAAAGGTAGAGATAAACAATGGGTGGAAATACATTTAAAAATAATGGAAATAGGTGGGAAAATCTATATAAATTATTGGAAAAAACAAAAAGGAGGGAAGAAATAGAAAGGGGATGGGGGTGGAGGAGAGAGTTCAAGAGCTAAAGTTGTTGAATTCAATATTCAGTCCGGAAGGCTGTAAAGTGCCTAGTCGGAAGATGCGGTGCTGTTCCTGCAGTTTGCGTTGGGCTTCACTGGAACAATGCAGCAAGCCAAGGACGGACATGTGGGCAAGAGAGCAGGGTGGAGTGTTAAAATGGCAAGCAACAGGGAGGTCTGGGTAATGCTTGCGGACAGACCAAAGGTGTTCTGCAAAGCGGTCAACCAGTCTCCGTTTGGTCTCTCCAAAGTAGAGGAATTTGCAATGATATGCAAATATATTCAAATTAAGTTCCCAACGTCCGATGGCAGGAAACGCGGCCTCCATTGACAATCGCTTCCCGCATTTATGTCGCTGAGGAACGCGCCTGGGTCCTTCTTGCGAGATTTTCCAGCCTCGCCACTAAACATGCCTGACCTGATCGGGAGCAGAAAATCCCAGCCATGGTCTCTTTGTGTGTTTGTGTAAGTTCCTGTGTGTCTGTTTATATATGTCTGTGTGCATGTCTCAGTGTGTGTATGTATGTTTGTGTGTGTCTGTGTATGAGTGTCTGTATGTGTATGTGCCTGTATTTGTGTGTGTTTGTCTGTATTTGTGTATGTGTGTGTGTGCCTCTAAGTGAGTGTTTTTCTGTATAAGCGTGTGTGGGTTTCTGTGTTTATGTGTGTATGGTGCTAAAACTGCATAAGGGAAGAAAAGGCTCCTGCCAGATGACCTTTGTAGTTCACATTGAAGCCAAATTGGGAGAGTTTATTGATTGGATGTAAACAGAGCTGTAGTGGGTATGCAATCCCGTTGTCATCATGAGCCATTACAGTGTTTGTTCCCAGACAAACAATGTAATTCCACACTGACAATTTGTTATTTGGACGTTTAAATGATTCCTGCTTTGCTTTTGCTCTTGCACATTGTATAGTTCTCCCAACAGCTCGACTGAGAAGAGCAGCTGACAGAGAATTTTCATCAGACATTGCCACATCCTGCCCCCGCCCCCGCCCCCGCCCCCGCCTCTGCCTCTGCCTCCTCCACCTTCAGAGTAACTGTATTCAGTTCTGGGCACAGTACCACAGGAAGGTGATAGTGGCCTTGGAGGGAGTGTAGCACAGTTTCACCAGAATGGTACCGGGGCTTAAAGGGTTAAATTACGAGAACACATTGTGCAAAACGTTGCTTGTATTCCCTTGAGTTTGGAAGATTAAGGGTTGTTCTGATTGAGGTGCTTAAGATGAGTAGAGGAGTGTGATAGGATACCTAGAAATTAATTATGAGAACTATTAGATCAGGATGGTAAATATTAACAGTTCAACAACAACTGCACCTCAAGCTTCCACCGGAGGCAAATCTTCCACCAGCACAACCAATGATCATGTAAAATCAGTTCCATTTGACGTGACACTGCATCCACATGTTAAGTTATCAGCTACCAAACTTAAGGGTGGCATCTGATCTCAGGGAAGACAGAAAAATGTTTTAAGAACACTCTGAAGACCTCATTGAAAAGGGGACAAATTGACATTGGTGCATGGGAGGGACTTGCTACAAAGCGTACCATGTGGCAGCGCCTCATCCAAGAAGCCGCAACAGAGTCAGAAACTGACTGCGTAAACTATGCTGTGGAGAAGTGACGAAAGCAGAAGGAGAGAGAGTGGAACCCTGACTCGACATTCCTCCTCCCCCCCGCCCCCCCAACCCTCCTCAGGGCAACTCTTGTCACCTCTGCCCAAAGCCCTGTGGCTCCAGGATTGGCCAATAGAGTCACCTGAGGACACACAGATCATGAAGCCTGGCTGACATCATGCTCGTTTCGAGGGACTGATGATGGTGATGACTTTAAACTTAATTAACACTTGCTCATGTTATCTGCCAGAATAATGTGATGCTTTAATGCAAGTGTTATTATAGATATCCCAGTAAAAGTTTAATGAAACTGATGACAGGAGTGGCTAGCTTACTATCAACATTGATATTTCGGTGATATTTGATTTCGATTTGGAGATATTCCAAACTGAGTTGTGGCCCAGCAAAGTAAACAGAAATATAATCACTCTTATAATTTATCAATGACATAAATCTGATGTGAGCAAGTCATCCTATTCTATCCCTAAAGAATGTTCTGTTTTTGAGTTCTGCGTTACGAAGAGAGAGTTCAATCAACCCTGATGCTTATTAAACGTTCATTTCACCACAATGACAGTATTTCCCTGAGATTTGACTTGTTTGGTGGTTGTGTGCCTTAAACTCCCTCCAGCAATTTCAGTAAACTTTAAAAAAAGTTTTAGAATGCAATTGTAAATAATAATAGCCTGACTTTACCTCAAGCATGAGTCCTTTTTTTGGAGTATAGACTCTATTAGGAGAGAAATATCTCCCAGCAGTTTATCACAAGTTTTTATTAAAATTTAAAACAAAATAAAAATCAGAGGAGAGCCTTTGGAAGAGGTCAGACATGATTCATTGCCAATGGGCTTCAATAACCTGCTATGGCATTGCAGAGTGCATTGAGTGAAGGTAGACTTTATCACTAACCTTTCTATAATTTCCCAAACTTTCTCATCTTTTTTTATTTTAACAATGCAACTGCAATTATTTCTAAGCTCTATGCCTGAAGAAACATACAAGTGTGAAACAGACCATTTCTGTGCCTGGAAGTAGTGCCAAAGTCTAGACAATATCATACAGTGAGATCCCATCCCACCCTCTTCCTCCTCCTTCTTCTCCCTGAATCCTCACCATGTTTAAGGTTCATCTTAATGTCTCCTACTGAAACTTTCATCCCCAGGACTACTTCTCACTATCACTCTATCTTTTGACTTACAATCCACAGCTTTTAAATCCCAAGCTTGATGGCAGTAATTACTGTCAAGCCTGGTGTTTGCTTCCATTGGTTCAGATAAGCTGTTTCCCTGCACTAGGGCTTGCAAATAAAAATTAAACCAGAACAAAAAAACCAGGATTGGCCATTCACTTCTAAAAGCAATACATACTCCCATATAAGCCGATCTCTGTACAGAAAAAGTCCTCTAACTTTCAATCAAAAAATCTTGGGAAGGGTGCAGGGAACAGGGAGCACAATTAGAATTCCTCAGTCACCATGGATCCCCAGAAAGAGGAAGTTGATTCTGAAACACTAACACTCGGAAACTGTTCTATATAGTTTTACTGTTGTCTAGTCAGTCAGTGAGAAGTTAAGATTGTGGAAAACAGGAAGAGGAGAGCAGGAACAGGAAGTTGAGCAGTGACTCAACTTTGACTGTTTAATACATCCCAATATTTGATTTATTTTACACACTGAGATCCATTAATTGTCAATCAGGAACTTCTCCCATTTTTCATGTGCATTCTCTTCTTTTAAGTAATAATCCCTTCCTAGATTTATCATGTGAACCGCTCTGAAGACTGTGGCAGATGTCACCATCACTTCCTCTCCATGTAGTATATTTCTGATCCACTCACTGTCTGACCTCCCTATCCTCGGATTCCTATACTGCACCAGTGAAAATCAGTGTAAGCTTGAGGAACAGTACCTCACCTTTCGATTAGGCACTTCACAGTCTTCCAGACTTAATACTGATTATTGACTTAATCAGATTATATCCTCTGACTCAAATTTTTTCTTCTTTTTATTTTTAGACAGGAACTATTGGTGATTATTCTGCTTTTTTCCCCATTTACACCTTTAGACGCATCGTTTGCCCTTTTGTTCTGTACCATCATCCCTTTTATCATTTAATCTTTCCTGCCTTGCACCCTATTATAAACATTCTCTTTGCTCCCCCACCCCGTACTTGTTTAAAAGCTGCCACACCTTTAACTTTTCCCAATCCCAATGAAAGGTCATTGAACCGAAGTGTTAACTTTTTCTTTTTTCTGCACAGATGCTGCAAACCTAGAATCACTATTGACTTTTAGGCTATTTAATGTTCAGACCAATGTAATGATATGTCACTTTGTTCCTTACTGATTGCATCAGAACTCATTTTTGTTGATTAGTGTGTTAACACATCTGTGACTCAGCAAAATAAGGCAAAGTTATGCTGTTTCCCTGCACTAGGGCTTGCAAATAAATCAGGATTGGCCATTCACTCTGCTAATAAGACTAATAAGGCCTAAATTATTTACAATATATATTAATGACTTGGATGAAGGAAGTGAATGTACTATCGCCAAGTTTGCAGATGACACAAAAGTAGGTGGGAAGGTAAGTGATGAGGATGACACAAAGAGTCTACAGAGGGATAGAGACAGGTTAAGTGAGTGGGCAAAAATGTGGCAGATAGAATATAATGTGGGTAAGTGTGAGGTTATGCTCTTTGGCAGGAAGAATAGAGGAGCTGAATATTATTTAAATGGAAAAGACTGAAGAAAGCTGCAGCACAGAGGGTTTGGGGGTCCTCATTCATGAATCCCAAAAAGCTAGCATACACGTTCAGCAGGCAATAGGTAAGGCAAATGGAATGTTTGCCTTTATTTCAAAGGGAATGGAATATAAAAATAGGGAGGTCTTGCTAAAACTATACAAGGCACTAGTTAGACCACACCTAGAATACTGTGAACAGTTTTGGTCTCCTTATCTAAGGAAAGATATACTGGCATTGGAGGCAGTCCAGAGAAGATTCACGAGGTTGATCCCAAGTATGGAGAGATTTTCTTAAGGAGAAGAGGTTGAGTCGGTTGGGTCTGTACTCATTGGAGTTTAGAAGAATGAGAGGCAACCTTATTGAAACACAAGATTCTTAGGGGGCTTGACAAGGTAGATGCTGAGAGGTTGTTTGCCTTTGTGGGAGAGTCTAGGACCAGAGATCATAATCTCACAGTAAGGGGGTGTCCACATAAAACAGAGATGAGGTGGCATTTCTTCCCTCAGAGGGTAGTTAATTTGTGGAATTCTTTACCATAGAGGGCTGTAGAGGCTGGGTCGTTAAGTGTATTCAGGGCTGAGATAGACATTTTTAATCAGTAAGGGAATCTAGGGTTATGGGGGAAAAGGCAGAGAAGTGGAATTGAGGATTATCAGAACAGTCATGATCTCATTGAATGGCAGAACAGACTCGATGGGCTTTATAACCTACTACTTCTTGACTATTTTTCAAGCTTTTTCACCTGGTGTAACTCTCAGAAATCTCCAGGTTCTTTAGTTCTTAATTTTCTGTTTGTTTTCTGATTATTGAAGTGAGTGATGGAGTGAGGATTTCACTGCACCCACCATCAGCACCATCTACTCCCAGGGATTCCATCCATCTGTCTCATTCCCTTTCACCACCTTCTAAATCCTCCTCAGAATCCACCTCTTGGTGCTTTCAATGGGCTTATCGTGCATATTTGTTGATAGCCTATCCTCAGAAATGGAGACAGGGAAGTCAAGGAAGGGAAGAGTCAGAGAAAGAGAAATTGAAAGCATAGTTGATTTTTTTATATGTTTTGCACCATCACCCCTTTTCTCATATATATATATATATATATCGAAACGTTAACTGTGCTCCTCGACAGCAGATGCTGTCAGACCTGCTGAGTTTTTCCTGCTATTTTTGTTTTTGATCCCTTTTCTTATGTAGTCTCTCCAGCTCTCTACCCTATCACAGCTGTGATTGACATTCCCTTTTGTTCTTCACCCATCCTTCCCCTTCCCTACTTCTGTATTTGCTTAAAAACTGTCACTAAACATCCAACTTTTTCCAATTCTAATGAAAAGTCACAGACCTGAAACGTTAACTGTTTCTCTCTCCACAGCTGCTGCCTGACCACCTGAGTTTTTCCAGCATTGTTTTGTTTTTGTTTCAGATTTCCAACATTCGCAGCATTTTGATTTTGAGTGATCCTAGGTGCTGTTAACTGAACAAACTGCCAAGGCATTCAGCAATTATCTATCAGCTGTCAAAAACTAGGTTAGTTAATTGATGCACATCTGGTTTGACAGCCCAGGGACAAGTTATTACTCTGACTGCAGCACAGTTACTTCGGAAATTTTACTGAGGCTCTTAGGTTCACTTTTAGCAAGATAGATTTTGGTTTTTGCTATGGCGGGTTGACTGCTATTTACTGGAGATCAAATATCCTACAATGCTTTGTGGGTACCAAGCTTATGTTCTCAGCACCCTCGGACAGTAGCGATGCATGGACAACTTACGGAAGTCAAGAAAAACAGCAGAATAGCTTCCATTTCCTGCAGAATGCCGAATATGGAAGTTCACCATCGTGCAGGGATCCCCAGCATGTTTTCCCTTGAGTCAACAGCAACTACATTGGCTGGGTCACATGAACTGAATAGATGATGGCCGCATCCACAAAGACATGCTCTATGACGAGTTTACAATTGGCACAAGACCAGCAGGTTGCCCACATCTGCGATACAAAGATGTCGGCAAGCAAGATTTCAAGTTGACCAGGATAGGAGTTGATGCAAGGGAAGTTCTCGCTGCTGACCGGAGTGTCTGGAGACAAGCAGTCAGGGAGAGCGTGGAAAAAGCAGAAAACAAAAGAACCAACCAAATGGGGAAAAGTGAGCCCACCAGAAGGAAAAAACATCAGTCATCCTCAGGCCAATGCTATTCTCTGTGCCAGCTGTGGAAGGGACTGCCGCTCACCAATCCGCTTCTGCAGCCACAACTTACGATGTTCAACCCAGAAATAATAGACATCGTTGCCTCCCAAAACAGACGGATATTCTGCTCTGAATCCAGTCCTGATCCACTCCAGGCTGAATCCAGGTGCACTCCAGACATTCTACTTTGGGGGTCAGTCACACCAACTTTTGTTTCCATCCTTTCATTCTTTTTGAAGCCTCAAAGTATTTTTTATTAAAAGTGTTTTATCCTGGAGGAGCTAACTTCTCCTGGGTTGATTGTAAAGTACTGATCCCACAAACACACACACACACACACACACACACACAAAGATATATAATATATAAAAATAGAAAGATTTACATGTGTGTGTCTGTAGGCGCACCTACATCTTCCTGAGTAAATTGCTTCTAATACTGTATGTTTTGACTCCCGCACACAGTTCTGTCAGCATTCAATATTAAAGTCAGAAAATCATTACAAATGAATAAAGCACGATTTAAAATAATGTGGGCGTTTTAATAAAGATCTCAAATTGAGCTCATTTTTTATACCTGTTTAACTAGGTAATAGGCTTTTGGAAATAACTAATTCTGTTTGTTTTTTGGGTAAGTGCTGGCAGACTCAGATTGTATTATTAATCTTGTTTAGTATCACTGGGACATCAACAGAACAACATAGAGAAAGAGAATGTGGTAATTGGTTCTGCAAGCAGTTCTCACAAAGTGAATTAGGGTCAGTCTAACAGGGCAGGAAGTTGGATAACCTGTGTCATGCTGGGATCATGCACTAACCTGCCCTGTTCGTAACTGTCCATCCAAGCACAGGCCTGAAGGCCGTTGATGCAGCAACACACATACTTGCAAAGGAGCTTGGTTCAATGTCTGATATCGCTCAGAATCAGACACTGGATAATCTGGATTGATCATGCAGTTCAGCAAGCAGCTAGCAACATTAAACCTGAATCTTTGTCTGCCGCTTCCAATTGGTCAGATCCATTATTCAAAGAGGAATAAAGAGGTGAAGAGGATTTCCACCAACCTGATGAAGAGGGAGTAGGGAGATGCCCAAGGTGCCCTGGACAATGTTCCTCTCTCAGCCATCACTGCCAGAAGCATTGCATTTGAGACATTTATCTCATGACTGGGGTCTCACCATTTGTAAACTCATATACAAATCAACATAGTTATATAGGCCAGCATGGCAGTTAATGTGTACACAGCAAGATCCTTGAAACAGCAAAAAAACAAAAGATATTTTAGAAACTCTACAAAAAGAAAAAGCTGATAGCACCATGTAATGTGGAGAGGAGCCTGCACCAGGCTGTGCAGGAGTATACCATGTACCAGAGTCAACTGCAGGCAGTAGGAAACTGGATCACTTGCTGATGGAAGACTATGGGCGGAATTGACCCAGATTGCTGTGTACTCACCTCTGAGTTCCCCTCAAAGTGCAGCCCACCTTTTATACGCTGTTGTGAAACATGTTGGTGTGTTTTCCCACCGACATGGGCAGAATGATCCAGCAGCGGTGGACAATTCTGGCTTGCTGGCTTGATAATGTATTACAATGAGGTTCCTGACATCCGATGACTGGGAACGGGGCCGCAGGCTGAGCGGACAGTCAAAACTGGATTCATGCCATCGTGAAATCGATCGCGCCATATTGTCCAAACACGCCCAACATTGGCGGGCTCGGAAAATCCCGGCCTATGAGTTTCACCACTAGTCCTGGAATCTGAAGGCTGACTGGAAAGTGGCTGCAGCAGCCTGAAACTGACCCGATCAGCTGAAAAGCACAATTACAGATTCTGCTGCTTCAGTCCTCTGAGGGACTCGTGTAGCATTTTTGCATCAAATTGAAAATTGAAAGTGGATAGCAATCTGTTTCCAGTTGTTCCAGGAATTACATGAATTAATGAATATCCTTTGGGTTTGAATCCTTTCAGTCCACTGGGTAATATTCATTATTTGAAATGAGCCAAGTTCTGTGCACATTACAGGGGAAGTATGGAGTGGGACCTGGGAATGGTCACAGTGTTGAGCTGAGTACAATGTTTTACTGAATCATTGCTGCTTCTAAGGGCAGAATCATCTGATCCCATTGGCAATGGGTGTCATGGTGGGCATGAGCTGACAATATGGCGAGAAGGCCAAAAATCGGTTTTACGCCATTGTGAAACCAGTTTGCGATTGTCTACTCCACCCGTCAATGGCGGGCCATGTTTCCCGCTGCCGCACATTGGGAATCTAATTTCAATACTTCAGTATCTCATTATAAGCCCTGCTTGCCAACATCATCCCCCTCATGCTGGATCATCTGGGCACATCGGCATGATTGCACACCGAAGTGTTTCACGATCATACATCAGTGACATGTACCTGGCGAGCTGCACTTCACTCAGAACTTTGAGGTTTGTCTTCCTTGTTTCAGGCAGCACTCATGGTCATCAGCACCAGACTTCGCAAACAACACCGCATCACTTTTAGGGGGGCTCATGGGCAGGTCTCTACCTACCAGATCAGCTGTAAGGCGGAGGTGGCTTTTCAATGGCTGCAGGGCTAGTGCTTGCTTGGGGAAAGGGGAGAAGTGGCCTCAGGCATGGGAAGAGGCTGCAGGACGAGGGCTGTACTGGGGAAGAGGGGGTATCACAGGGTCTGTACAAGTGGCCTCAAAATGGTGAGGGCTGAGGAGGCAGTCTGCAGAGGAGATGAGGCCAGATGGAGATGTGAGGGTGTGTGTGAGAATGGGTCGTGATGTCCCTTGAGCTGGCAGTGAGTGAAATGCCAGTGAATGAGTGATGGGTTTGTGAGTGTGTGAGTTTAGAGTGATGAGATGTTGCCTTATCCTGGTGGCACGGATGAGATCATTCATCCTCTATCTGCATTGGATGGTCAACCTCTTCTGTGCAGCATTGGCACTGATCACCACTGCCACCACCTCCCAAGCCAGAGCGGTGAGATTGCTGGACCTCCTGCGGCCAGAGCGGGGCTGGAGGACATCACGGTGGGGCCTCCAAAAGGCATTCCAGTGATGGGTCACTGAACTCTTCTTGGCTTTCAGGACCATGCCTTCATTGGAGCAGTCCTGGGCTGCAAACATTGAGATCTATGTGCATGGCTGCAGTTTAGATATGGCACCTGGAGTGAGGAAACGATGATGTATAGGCGTGGTGGGCAATTCAGAGGCAGCCCACCAGTGAGACGGCATGTTTCCTGTGGCTGCCTAATCAATGAGGTGGAAAGTGGATGATTGAGCGTGAAAACCTGCCATTGCGGCCAGCAGGTAAAACGGCACCTTCCCCCCCGACTCCCGCACTTGGTGCAAATCTGGGACAACAGCACCCTAAACCTTTCTTTCCCTAATTTTCTTCCCTGCCCAGAGCTGGGAAAAAAAAGCAGTCCTGGGAAAAAAAAAAACTTTTTCAGGAGAATCTCTAGCTCTGATTGGATATGAAAGAGTGAAACCAGGTAGGGACAGTCTCACTGAACGTGACAGGAAGAGGGATTTTGGAGGAAGATCACGTGGCTGATCATGTTAAACACTTCAGATAGGTCAAGGGAGATGAGAAGGGAGAGTGGTCGATGCTCACAGATGATGTAATTTGTCACTCTGCTTAGGACCTTTTTAATTCTGTGGTTGAGCAGAAACCTGGTTAGAATAATCCAAACATGGAGTTTCATGAAATAGTCACAAATTTGGGAAGTGGTGACATGTTCAGGATTTTGGATTGGAAAGCAAGATGAGAGGGTCATGGAGGGGTCTGTGCATAAATTGGCTATTACAGCAACTACACTTCAAAAGTAATTCATTGGCTGTAAAGCACTTTGGAGTATCCTGAAGTCATGAAAGGTACTATACAGATGCAAGTCTGTGGCAGGTGGTGAGGGAACCAACAAGAGGGAAAACCATCTTTGACCTCATCCTCACTAACCTGCCTGCCGCAGATGCATCTATCCATGACAGTATCGGTAGGAATGACCACCGCACAGTCATTGTAGAGACGAAAGCCCGTCTTCATATTGAGGATACCCTCCATTGTGTTGTGTGGCACTACCACCGTACTAAATAGGATAGATTTTGAATAGATCTAGCAACTCAAGCCTGGGCATCTATGAGGCGATGTGGGCCATCAGCAGCAGCAGAATTGTACTCAACCACAATCTGTAACCTCATGGCCTGGCATATCCCCCACTCTACCATTAGCACCAAGCCAGGGCATCAACCCTGATTCAAAGAAGAGTGCAGGAAGGCATGTCAGGAGCAGCATCAGACATACCTGAAAATGAGGTGTCAACCTGGTGAAGCTACAACATAGAACTACGTGCATACCAAACACAAGCAGCAAGCAATAGGCAGAGCTAAGGGATTCCACAACCAACGGATCAAATCTAAGCTCTGCAGTCCTGCCACATCCAGTCATGAATGGTGGTGGGCAATTAAACAACCATTGGGGGAGGAGGCTGCACAAATATCCACAACCTAAATGATGGAAGAGCCCAGCACATCAGTGCATAAATTAAGGCTGAAGCATTCGCAACAAACTTTAGCCAGAAGTGCCGAGTGGATGATCCATCTTGGCCTTACCAGAGGTCCCCAGCAACGCAGGTGCCAGTCTTCAGCCAATTCAATTCACTCTATGTGATAACAAGAAACAGCTGAAGTCATTGGTTAGTGCAAAGGTTATGGACCCTGTTAGGGGGGAATTAAAAATGCTAAAAGGGAATACAGTAAGAATTTACTGAAAAACCCTTAAAATCTCCAGGCAGACATGGCTGCTAAACATATTAAGAGTTGAAGATTACCAGATGAACATTACACAGCCTTGAGAGTCAGACTGGAGACACAAGCAGAACATAAATTAGATTAAGTGTACTCCCCTCTCACACAGGGAAGGGGCAGATGGTTTTAGCTTAGATATGGGAAGACAAACAATGGACAGAGAGGGGGTTTTGATGAAACACAAACAGTCTTGAGTTGTGAGAACCAAGGTCTTTGTGTACATGTTTTAATTTTGATTGGATAATATAATTATGTATACATCCTTTAGAATAATTGGTTCACAAAATCATTTGTTTATGTACTCAATAGGATAGAGTTAGCATAGGACCAGTGTGTCGGTTACCGATTGGGTGTATTCAAATGTACTCAAATGTATTATGGTAAGAAAAAGTACAAAAGTAATGAAATGTAATCAATCTGGCAGCTGGGTCTTCATTCTTAGGAATGATTGCAGCTCCCTTGCATGTGCTTGAATAAAACCGGTTAAAGGAAGCCTGAGTCTCTGTGGTTGCTATGTGATCAGGGATTGTAACTTCTCCTCTTCAACTGGCCTATGTGGTAGTTGCAGGATCGGAGGGTGTACCTTCTTCAGACCCTGACAATATTCCACCAATAGAACTGAAGATCTGTGCTCCAGAGCTTGTCGCGCCCTTAGCCAAGCTACTCCAGTACAGTTACAACACTGGCATCTACTTGTCAATGTGGAAAATTGCCCAGGTATGTCTTGTACAGAAAAGGCAGGACAAACCCAACCTGGCCAATTACTGCTCCATCAGTCTACTTGCTATCGTCAGTGAAGTGATGGAAGGGGTCATCAACAGTGCTATCAAGCAGCATTTGCTTAGCAATAACCTGCTCACTGATGCTCAGTTTGGGTTGCACCAGGGTCACTCAGCTTTTGACCTCATTACAGCCTTGGTTCAAACATGGACAAAAGAGCCGAACTCCAGAGGTGAGGTGAGAGTGACTGCCCTTGACATCAAGGCAGCATTTGAACAAGTGTGGCATTAAGGAGCCTGAGCAAAACTGGAATAAATGGGAATCGGAGAAAACTCTCCGCTGGTTTGAGTCATACCTAGCACAAAGGAAGATGGTTGTGGTTGTGGGAGGTCAATCATCTCAGCTCCAGGACATCACTGCAGGAGTTCCTCAGGGTAATGTCCTCGGCCCAACCATCATCAGCTGCTTCATCTAAGACTTTCCTTCAATCATAAGGTCAGAAGTGGAGATGTTCACTGTTGATTGCACAATGCTCAACACCATTTGTGACTCCTCAGATATTGAAGCAGCCCATGTCCAAATGCAGCAAGACCTGAATAATATCCAGGTTTGGGCTGACAAGTGGCAAGTAACATTTGCGCCACACAAGTGCCAAGCAATGGCCATCTCCAACAAGGGACAATCTAACCATTGCCCCTTGACATTCAATGGCATTACCATCACTGAATCCCCCACTATCAACATCCTGGAGGGTTACCATTGACCAGAAACTGAACAGGACTAGCCATATAAATACTGTGGCTAGCAGAGCAAGTCAGAAGCTAGGAATCCGGTGGTGAGAACTCACTTCCTGTCTCCCCAAAGCCTGTCCACCATCTATAAGGCACAAGTCAGAAGTGTGATGGAATACTTTCCTCTTGCCTGGATGACTCAAGAAGCTTGACTCCATCCAGGACAAAGTAGCCCACTTGATTGGCTCCCCTTCCACTAACATTCACTTCCTCCACCACCAGTGCACAGTAGCAGCAGTGTGTATCATCTACAAAATGCACTCCAGG
Source organism: Isurus oxyrinchus (assembly GCA_026770705.1). NCBI lineage: Eukaryota > Metazoa > Chordata > Chondrichthyes > Lamniformes > Lamnidae > Isurus > Isurus oxyrinchus. The sequence goes on along the minus strand of JANJGN010000031.1, from coordinate 22,847,112 downwards.
AACTCACCAAGGCTCCTTTGGCAGCACCTTCCAATCCCACAACCACTACCATCTAGAAGGACAAGGGCAGCAGATACATGGGAACACCACCACCTGGAAGTTCCCCTCCAAGCCACATACCATCCTGACTTGGAAATATGTCACCTTTCTTTCACCGTTGCTGGGTCAAAATCCTGGACCTCCCTTCCTAACAGCATTGTGGGTGTATCTGCACCAAAGGAACTGCAGCGGTTCAAGAAGGCAGCTCACCACCACCTTCTCAAGGGCAATTAAGGATGAGCAATAAATGCTGGCCTAGCCAGTGACACTCATATCCTGAGAATAAGTTTTAAAGGAAAGTTCAATTTTCAATTTTCTTTCTTTTATTGTACAAATGATTCAAAGTTATTCTCTCCAGGTTTATATTTAAGGAAAGTTTATTCCAACAGATAAATGTAAGAATCCTAGAACATTCTGCACTACCTACACCTAAGACATTATAAAAGGAACGACCAAGAAGAGTAAACAGCAAAACAGCCATTTTATCTCAATAAGATTAATCTGAATGTATCATTATGGCAGAATTTGTACGATGGCAATGTTGTTTAATTAAGCTTTAATAAAAAGCTAATCTCAGTTAGAATAAATTGGAATAACCAATAATATCTCACAGAGACCAATCCTGTCTCAAAGCAGTATTCTAAATCAGGATTGTGAAGTCCTAAAATGTTCAGAACTGAAAGAAGCCCATAAAGTCTGCATTGGTTTTCTCTACATGTTCAGTCTAATCCCACTCTCCTGCTCACTCCCTTCACCCTTTAATATCCCACCTTGTCTAATACCACTCAGGTACAGCATGGGGTTAGATACAGAGTAAAGCTCCCTCTACACTGTCCCCATCAAACACTCCCAGGACAGGTACAGCATGGGGTTAGATACAGAGTAAAGCTCCCTCTACACTGTCCCCATCAAACACTCCCAGGACAGGTACAGCACAGGGTTAGATACAGAGTAAAGCTCCCTCTACACTGTCCCCATCAAACACTCCCAGGACAGGTACAGCATGGGGTTAGATACAGAGTAAAGCTCCCTCCACACTGCCCCCATCAAACACTCCCAGTACAGGTACAAAATGGTGTTGGATGCAGAGTAAAGCTCCTTCGACATTATCCTCATCAAACACTCCCAGGACAGGTACAGCACAGGGTTAGAGACAGAGTAAAGCTCCTTCTATCTGTCACTATCAAACACTCACAGGACAGGTACAGCACGGGTTTAGATACGTAGTAAAGCTGCAAGTACACTGTCCCCATCAAACATTCCCAGGGCAAGTACAGTATGAAAAATGTGAAGGGATTTCAAAAGGATGGTGGGGTCTCCCACCGCCCTGCCTCTTGCATACGTAGACATAAGGAAAGATGACTCTGTGGTCAAATAGCCTGCCACAAATCAGTTCCATTTAATGGGATGAATGGCCTTGTCTGAGTCCTCCAACATGAGGAGTGTAATTTGAGCAAGTAGCAGTAACCCAGCATGAGTTTGACTCAGGTAAACCAAGATGAGACCTCAGGGTAAATATGAAAATAGATTCCAATTTCTTAGCCTTATTAGTGAGACAAATTATGTAACACCTTTCACACAGAATACTGATTTCTTCCAGGGGTAAATTCAGTGTTTCCTTTGAATCATGAGAAATGCTTTAATTGGCCAACAAAGAAAGAATTCTGCCCTTAGGAATTTGATAGACCAGAAATTAAGGATAAGGTGATTTGTAATTGTTTGTCCATTTTTAACTAATTTATAGTGACACTCCAGTACAGTACTGAAGGATTGCTGTGTTATAGGGAGGTTTCCATATTAACATAATGTTAAAAGTTCCATTGAATCCAATTTGTGTATATACCACTCTCCCAGCCCCTCTTAAATTCTTCCTCTTCCTGCGCCTAGTGGTGCATGAGGCAGACAAAGCACATGCTTGCGTCTGTTCCCATAGCTAGTTTTTCCTTGAGCCGTATACTGACCAGAGGCTATAGCTTGAGGGGTGCCACTCTGCATCAAGAATGGCTGACCAGGAGTATCTCCTGCTTTTACCGCCTGCCATTGGCATGTTGGAAGGATCTGCAGGTTGATAATCAACCAGTTTGGCCACATTATGAACGCACCTTCCTTGGCCATCAAGTCCTGGAGTGGAACTTGAATCTGGAGCTTCTGGGTCAGAGGCAGGGCTACTCACTGCACCACACAACCTCCATCTTAAATTAGTGAATGCCATTTGATTGGATTATCTCAACTAACATCACAGAAAAAGACCCTTCAACATGACCTTCAATCCTAGGCCGTTTGTTGTACTGGACATTAAAGATTCTATTACACTATTTGAAAAAAACCGGCGATCTCACAGTATCCTAATCAACATTCAGCTATATCTCCGCTCTACTTGTTGAGCTTTGCTGTGGGAGATTTTGCACAATTGAAGTCTCTGCTGCTCTTAAGTTTGAAAGAACAAGTTTGTGATGATTCAGTGACAGGGTGAGGCAGAATAGGAATGGTTTCTCTCTTGGATCAGGATGCTGTGTTGAACTGTTGTACCAGGATTGGGATTTGTCTGTGAGAGAGGCAGTGAGTGGAAAAACTAGGAAGACTCACTGAAGGGTTAAGGAAGAAATAATGGTGTGGCTCCCCCTGAAGCTCAGCCATTGCATATGCTGTTATGTTGCTTCAAACAGACCAGGAAGGACCCAGGTTAAATGTTGTTTTGTTGCTGAGTTGGACACACTGAAGGAATAGTGACCAAAAGATAGACTTCTTAACTAGAACAAAGTTCAAGTGATTGACTTCCTCTAGAATCTCCCCTCGGCCTCAGCCTACAATGAGGTTACATGAGCTCAAACAATCCTTCTGCTTGCATCTTCTTCTTCAGTTCTCTGCCTGAAGGCAGATCCAACCCTCAGTGCCATGCTCTCCAGCACGGGAAGGAGGCAGATCCCAAATCCACCCCAGCTGGAAGGGAGATTGAAGCCCATGCTGTTGGCACCAATCTGGTCCACACTGGTCATCCAGCTAACTGGCCCCTCAAGGAGTCTGAGTAGCTGGGGCAACATCCACTTATACATTTACATGCAAGCTGTAGTCTGGAGCTCATTTAATTTCACAAGGGAAGATTCTCCTTTCATCCTCACCCCTAGCCAAAAGGAGATTAAATAAAGCTCTGCCTTATCTGTCTAATCTTTTTACCTCCCTTGACATGATATTGTTCAAAGTTCTGATTGCTCAGCACCATTATGTTCCAAACACTGTTTGATCATTGTTACTATACTTAGCCTTGGATGATGCACAATTAGTTTGGGTCATGATAAAAGGAGTGCAACACTTGATCAGAATTCAGGAAAAGCCCTGAATGAATCTGATAGGCAATCCTTCCTTCATCTCTCATTTCTCTCAATTGACAGCCTTTCTGGTTTCTCTGTCTTATTAATGCTTTTTTGGTTAAATTGCCTTTTAAATGTTCCCCTTTTCCTGCCTAAATTCATTATGTCACTCCATGCGCTCTCCTTCCTTCCTCTGTCCTCACTGTGTTGAAGACAATGTCATTGCTCCAACCCTTTCACTGTGCCTCAAAATCTGGAAATTTGCACCTCTCCTCTATATTCCATAGACTTTTAAACCTGCCACTTGGTGTCATTTAATCATTTCTTATTGTTTATCCCATCTTCTATTTCTCCCCTTTTCAAATCTGTTGTGTCTGACATGGAGGCCGTGGCCTAGCTTCTCAATAAAAGCTCATAAGTTTTTCCGTCAGCCTGTATCTGCAGCTGGGTGAGTTACAACTTTAAGTTTCCACTTACTCTTTCTTAAACACAACATTATTTTCTGGCTAACTCACGGAGCACTTAGCTTCTCACGACCAACAATTAAAAGTGGGACCTGCAGACTGCAGCTGTTTCTCAAGCCTAGCCAGTTTTAAAATGGTCGGTAGCAAGATGAAAGACCAAGTCTCATGGTCCAGGACATTGTAGAAGAGAAAACCAGGACAATGAAGAAACAGTGGGCAGACAATACAGCTGGACGTTTTTGAGAGAAGGGAAGACTGGGACAGGGAAGGAACAGTGGAATTTTGTAATAAACACAGAAATGCTGCAATTAATATTGATTCCACAAAGCAGGCATGTTGGGAGAAAGAAGACTGCTCTGATGTACAGAAGGGAGGGGTTAAAGTGACCTCCCCCGATACAGGAGTGTGAGAGGGCTAGAGGGACAGCTTCTGATACAGGAGTGTGTGAGAACGGTTAGAGAAGCCTCCTCAGATACAGAAGTATATAAGAGGGCTAGAGTGACCTCCCCACATACAGGAGTATGTGAGAGGGTTAGAGTGACCTCCCCAGATACAGGAGTGTGAGAGGGCTAGAGGGACACCTTCTGATACAGGAGTGTGTGAGAGGTTAGAGGGACCTCCCCAGATACAGAGTGTGAGAAGGTTAGAGGGATATCCTCAGATACAGGAGTGTCAGCAAGAGGGGGTCTCTGCAGATACAGCAGTTTGCGAGAAGGGTGTTAGAGAAACATCTCTAGATCCAGGACGATGAACAGACTTGTCAAGTAAGGGATCAGGGTTCAAGACTCTAACGGAGATGAAGTGTTGAGCTGTGTCAGTTGCACAATAGACTGGCAGTGTCAGAGCACAATGTAGTACTTTATAGCTTTCATTTGAAGCTCCTATATTTTATGACAAGAAATTATACATTAACTTAAAATTACAAGGTTTTGATGCACTCAATGAATACTTCTCTATGGCCCTTGATGTGAAATGAATGGAAAATCTTAATGCTTTTTACTCCTGGTGTCAACATCAAACCTTCCCGGGTCACACTCAGTACAGCCTGCAAACAGATCAACTTCCCTCTATCACGCCTCGCAATCCGTCATTGCTGAAAGTAACATGGTCCCAGCAATGCTTCCATTTCTCCATGCCAGCCTCCCTTTAATCTTGAGGAATGATGCTGTCAGTTTAATGCTGGAATTTCTGTGTCTCTCGGTAACCAGATTCACACAGGCCTCAAGCTCATTTCAGATTGTACCAGACAGAAAATCAGGAAATGAGTGGAAAGTCCATTAAGTCTGGCCCACAACGGAGCTGGTGCATCACAACTCAACAGTGCCTACCCCACACTCAACCACCCATCCCGGCTCTGCACCCTTCCCCAATCCTGCTAGTCTGGAGGTGCACACAGACTGAGCCAGTCAGGAATCCCTGCCAGTCTCGAACCAATGAAATCTATTACTGCATGACTTCTCTATTGTAATATGGGCTGAATTGACGATGTAATTGATTAATTTTCAGCTGTATATTATGACTATAATTATGTCTGTTATGCTGTGAGAATGTACATCGGACACAATGGGATTAAGTCAAATTAGCCAACATTGAGTTGATTAGCTTGATCTTTGTGGAAACACAAATGTTAAGGGAGGGAAAATATAACATGGAAAACTTGGTCAATTCATCTGTGTAAGCAAGCATTTGAACAAAAATGCATTCTTAAAGCAGGATATATGCAATAAAATGACCAAGACCCTTTAATCATAAGATCAAGTATGGGTCAGTTTTTATTGCAGACATTCCAATAGTACAAATACCTATGATTATCGAAACACTGACAGGAAAAATCTCATTAATTTTGAAACTCCTGGTTTCATGGGGTTATCATTGTGTTCAGGGGTGTGAGGACCCCTGAAACAGTGTGAAGATACATCTGGATGATGCTTATCAAACATATGGAATGTTTGGCAGTCTAAACACTCAAAAAAAGGCATTTGGAAACAGTTCATAGGGACACTGTGCATAAGGGTGGCATCAAACTTTCACGACTCACAGAGCATTCAATGCAGAAAGTAAACAATCCCTGCTCACCACAGGTTTTGAACACATGTACAAAGGGGTATAAGAAAGGTGTACCTTCCTTTTGTTTCTTGTTACACAATCGGAATTTGACCAACATGTCAGAAGTTACATCCAGACAGTCCCCTCCACCCCCATCTCACCAATGCTATTTAAAGGTATCATCTTACAGTTTAGGATTGAATTGTCTGCCAATTACAAGTGTTTGGTGCTTTCTATAGCCATTTCAAGTTTCAGATGTCTACAGGAAATCTTCTTCTCTTAGGCAGTCCCTCAGAATCGAGGATGATTTGCTTCTATTCCGGTTCACTGGGTTCTGAGATGGCTGAAAAGTCCAATGTGCAATCTGCAGACTCTGCCACATGTGAAGCAGGTGCTGCCTGAAGGGTAGAGTAGATAGTTTATTTGGAGTTTTGTGCACTCTCCCCAACATCTCAACTTTGCCTCTGTACATTCCTGATGAAGTCTCTCAATGTGTTCAGTGCCTTCCTGAATGAGTCTTCTTCATTTCGGTCGACCACAAGTTAAGGTCCCCCATGAGTAGGTGGGGATGTTTGACCTCTTCAGGGAAGTTTTGAGGACATCCCTAAGGTATTTCCACTGTCCTCCTGGGAGTTTCCTGCCATGACTGATTCCAAGTAGAACATTTTCTTCAGGAGTCTGGTGGCAGGCATACAAAATAAATGCCCAGCCCAGTGAAGCTGGTTTTGAGCGATTAGCACCTCAACGCTGAATTAATTTCCAAATTGCGGGAGTCTCCTCTCGATGAAGACAGATATAGACAACAAAATTCATCATTGCCTCCAATGTGTCAGCTCAACCTTTGGCTAACTGAGATAAAGAGTATTTAAGGACTAGGATCTCAAACCCAAGACTACGGTCATGTTTTACCAGGCAGCAGCGATCCCTGTTCTTCTATCTGCTTCAGAGACTTGGACAACCTACAGGCACCTCAAAGCACTGGAGAAGTATCACCAGTGATGCCTTTGCAAGATCCATCAAATCTGATGGCAAGGTAGGCAGTCCAACAGCAGTGTCCTCTCTCAAGCCAATTTGTCCAGCATCAAGGCACTACAGGGAGTAAGGTGCTTCTGCTAACTTCAAGGCTTTAGCACAAAACAATTGGTCACGGACCTTGGTGCAGCAGTTGCCATTCCCCTTGGAATATAACGTGACTTGGAGAACGAACAGAGGTCTTGCAGAGTAGGACAAACTACTGGAAGAGGAAGGAAGGGTGACGAGAGCTAGAAGGGCTTTCTGCAGGAAGACATATCTCCCCAAGGTGTTCAGGGAGTAAAAGCTAAATACTGCAGATGCAGGAAATCTGAAATAAAAACAGAAAAAGCTGGAAAATCTCAGCAGGTCTTGCAGCATCTATGGAGAGAGAAAAACAGAGTTACGTTTCGAATCCAAGGTGACTCTTCTTCAGAATGATTCTGAAGAATGGTTTCAGGACGATTCTGAAGAAATCAGTCAGTTAAATAAATAAAAATGCTAGTATCAGCAATGGTGACTACACAACTACCTGAGTGTTGCAAAAGACCATCTGGTTCATTAGTGTCCTTTAGGGAAGGAAATCCTTACCCAGGGTAGCCGTCAAAGTCAGTCAGCACATTGGATTTGAGGTTTCAATTATAATCCCCGCCACTTACTTCATCCTGGCGTAACCAGTCGGTTGCCTGGTTTTGGTCTTATTTGTCTCTGATTTTTGGTGGAGGCACCCTTGGATTTTGAGTTCTCAGTTCGAGGGATGTAATGATCCATGCTCCCCTAATTGTTACCTTCAGAGGCCAGAAGATGCCTTGAGGCAGAGATTCCCAGGCCTCAAAGAGTGGAAGTGCTGGGAATAAAAAGCCTACACCGTCCCTTTTCCCCATTCTCAACCTTGGTGATGTTGTCTGGTGCTGCCTTGACTTCTTCAAATGGGGCTTTACATTATTTTGCTGAATGCCAGTTTATTGCTTTCTGATGCTGCTTGACCTGTGACTGCTCAAAGAAACAAACAGTTTTTGCCTCTTCAGAGTTACGATTATTCCAGCTGTGGCGTCATGTTTTTTACTGTTACTCCTGTGAGGTTACAAAAATCCATTTTTGCGTGATGAATTTTATTTAACAGGATTTCCATCGCTTTGTAGTTTCTCAGCTCCTCTGACTAAATCTGCATCAATTTTTCTCTGAGAAGATGCAAGGTCCTTTACGTTGTCCATCAACAATTCTTGCGAAGGCCTCTGCTGCAAGTCAGTTTCTTCTTTATGTTTGTGAGCCTGTTGTCTATTTCTTAGCCCTCACGTTTGAGTTAGTGGCTGTGTTCAGAGATAGAGATCTGTGTCCTGGAGAAAAACAATATTTCCTTTCAATGAGTTGGATTTGTACTCTCTTCAAGGTCATCTGTGTTTTAACTCAGTGGAGACAACTGCAATGATCAGTAACTCAAACAAGGGGTGGAGGGATCGGGATACTGGAGAGTATGAAGCTCATCGATCTTTTCCCAAAACACAGGAGAAAACTAGAGGGGTTGTAATTAAAACTAGAGGGGTTGTAATTAAAACTAGAGGGGTTGTAATTGAAACAAAATCTCTAATCTTAGCCTGAAAATTCAGGCATCCCTCTTATAGTCAGATGAATAACGGAGCACCCCTTCATCTTACAATTTGAAGCTTTTAAAACTGTTTTCTTTCAATCATTCCTTCTTGTCTTCGCTTCTACTGTTTACAAGCTTTCTAGAATCCTGATTTATAGGCTTTGGGCCTTTATCCAAGTTTCTTAATATTGTAAAATAATTTATGGCATGTATTTCCAACATGATAAACAACAACTTGCATTTATCTAGCGCCTTTAATAGAGTAAAACATGCCAAGCTGCTTCATAGGAGCACTGTCAAAATCCAAGTTGCATAAGGAGATATTGGGGCAGATGATCAAAAGTTTGGTCAGCGGGGTGGATTTTAAGGAGCAACTGGAGATGCAGAGAGGCTTAGGGAGGGAATTCCAGAGCTTAGGGCTCAGGCAGCTGAAGGCTGAGTCACTCATGGTGGAACAATTAAAATCAGGGATGTGCAAGAGGTCAGAATTAGAGCTGTGCAGATATCTCAGAGGGTCATGGGGCTGAAGGAGGATATAGAGAGAAGGAGAAATGAGGCAATGGTAGGATTTGAAAACAAAAGTGAGAATTTTAAAATTGAGGTGATGCTGGACTGGGAATCAATGTAGGTCAGCAAGCACAGGGATGATGGATGAACAGGACATCTTGCAAGTAAGGGTAGCGAAACAGAATTCTAATAACTGTCCAATCCACCAGCAATTCCTCAACCCAGCCCCCTAGCCCAGCTCCCTCAATCACCCCCATATTCACTGCTGATATTTTTGTGCAGAATTGTTGGCCTGGTATTTGAAAGAAGAAAAGAAAGACTTGCATTTATATAGCATTTTTCATGATCACCAGATGTCTCAAAGCACTTTACAGCCAATGAAGGCACTTTTTGAAGTGTAGTTAATGTTGTAATGTTGTAATTGCTTTAAAATTCTTCAACAAAGGCTCCTCTGGTGAGGCACTTGAGAAATATTTTAAATAGTCGTTCATTGTCTTTTGCAAAAATCTCAAATTAATTCAAATATTATTCAGTCAATTGCTTGAAACTGAACAAAGGAAGAGAAAATTATAAAAGCCGTGATGTCGGGAATATTGACAGTCTTAGTCATTTACATAATTAAAACGCGTTGTATTTTTCTCCAGTTCAGTGTTGAATGAGACCAGCTGAGAATTCTTGCCTTTGTTCTCTCTCTCACTGTCTCTCCAGCCACCTAACTTTCACTTTGCTGTTCTGTGATTTTTCTTCAATTTCTGTGTGTCTCGTTGGGAACATTCAGAAAAGGAAGAGGCCATTCAGTCCCTTGAGACTATTTTGACATGTAATTGGATCATGGCTGATCTATACCTCAAATCCATTTGTTCACCTTTGCTTCATATCTTCTAATATCTTTACAAAAAATCTATCATGCTCAGCCTTAAAAAGTTCAATTATCTCAGCATCCATAACCTTTTGCAGGAGAGCCTCCCAGGTTTCTAGCATCCACAGGCTTGGAACACATTTGTAGCCAAGAATGTCACATTCTAACCTCCACCTACATTAAACAGCTTATTCCTAATTTTACTTCAATTCTTTCTGTAATTATCTTATATTTCTACTCTCTTGGTACTATCTCATTAATCAGTGGAGATAATCTATCACTATTTACCTTATCATAAACCTTCATAATATTAAGTATCACATTAGCCTTTGACCTTCTAATCTCTGGGATAAAATCCCTAACTTTTCAATTCTCTTATTCCTGAACCCTGGTAACATCTCAGTGAATCTACACTATACCTGTTCCATTGTTTTTATATTCTGCCTATAATGGGAAGAATGCCCAGAAAACCATGTACAATTACCGAAATTTCTGGGAAAATATGAAGAGATTAATGTGTTATTACTCTGTAAATAACTCAGCAAATTGTGGTGAGGGAGAGATGTGTTGTGAGCCACACAGAAATAGGAGCTCATCTTCAAGCTCCCTATTAGTTTCATTAAACTTGTGCATTAATTACCCAGTAACTCACCACTGAAGGTTAAGGCTGGTACTTAACAGTGTAAGGATCATCTTAATGATGAGATTTATGTTTCTTCACTGCTACTCAACCTCTCTGGCTCAGTAAGGGAACAATTGAAAGTATGGATTCTCATTCCTGCAGCTCTCCCAATCCAATCTTTCTTTCCTTCTCTTTGTTTTTCCTTCTGCACCTGACTTGATTCAAAGGCCCAAATTTTCACAGAAATGGAAAGGCTTCACAACTTAGTCAAAATGGCGCCAGAACTCCGAATTCAGAAGCCCCACCTCTGTACCAAGCACCCACTATTTTTGCTGAGATGGGGAATGGGGCAGGATGTATTTTGCACATCCTTGGTTTACAGAGGCAGCGATATATTTAAAATTGCATTTGCCTTCAATCAGAAGAAATCTTTGTCACCCAGGTGTCTGAAACGTGATTCATCGGCTTTATGAATTTGAGGAAAAAGTCTAAACCTGCCAGGGTTTTTTGGAGAGGTCAGGTATGTTTTTCCCTCTTGTTGGTTCCTTCACTACCTGCCGCAGACCCAGTCCAGCAGCTATGTCATTTAGGATTCAGCCAGTTTGGTCAGTACTGATGCTACTGAGACACTCTTGGTGGACACTGAAGTCCACCCCCCCCCACCGAGTACATTCTGCACCCTTCCCCTCAGTGCTTCCTCCAAGCGGTGTTCAACATGGAGGAGCACTGATTCATCAACTGAGGGAGGGCAGTACGTGGTAATCAGCAGGAGGTTTCCCTGCCCATGTTTGACCTGATGCCTTGAGACTTCATGGTTTCCGGAGTCAATGTTGAGGACTCCCAGGGTAACTCCCTCCCGACTGTATACCACTATGCTGCCACCTCTGCTGGGTCTCTTCTGCCGGTGGGATGGACCACACCCAGGGACAATGATGGTGGTATCTGGGACTATATCTGTAAGGCATGATTCTGTGAGGATGACTGTGTCAGGCTGCTGCTTGACTAGTCTGTGAGACAGCTCTCCCAATTCTGGCACTAGCCCCCAGGGTCGACACATCATTTCTGGTGCCTAAGTTGATGCCGGGTGGTCCGTCCAGTTTCACTTTTGTGTCTTTTGTAGCGGTTTGTTGCTAGGCCATTTCAGAGGGCAGTTAATAATCAACCACATTGCTGTGGTCTGGAGTTACATGTAGGCCAAGCCCAAGTAAGGATGACAGATTTCCTTCCCTAAAGGGAATTCGTGAACCAGCTGGGTTTTTACTACAATCAACAATCGTTTCATCATTAGACTTATAATTCCTGATTTTTATTGAATTCAAATTCCACCACTTTGAACCCGGGTCCCCAGAGCATTACCCTGGGTCTCTGGAATACTAATTCAGCAACAATATCACTAAGCCATCGCCTCCTCCAGCTCACACTCCCAGCAAGTTACAGCACAAAACATTTTCAAACTGGACAGTAAAGAAATAATCCAAGGCATGGTAAACAGCATGAGATGCTCCACTCCCATCAAGTTTGGACCATTATTTAAACATAGGCCAACTGCAGTCCTATGAGCAGAGCTCCTTGTAGTGTTGGGGCTGAAGGAATCTAATTTAAACTTTGTCCTGTCTCCAGATAGTGGAATTTTAGAAGAAGCTGGAGGAACAGCAAATGCAGGCATGTGAATTCATTGCTTTATACTTCAGCTCACCTTGTACTTCTTTTGTTTTTTAGTGACCCATGTATCTTTCTGAGGAGGATCCACTGCTCTTGTGTCTCTGAGTTAGATTTTTCAGAAAAGGAAGTTTACACATTTTGCAACTTTGTGCTGTGGAATTGTATCCACCTAGGTTAATATTGCCTCCAATTCATGGCAGTTTCACACTTCATCAGCGCTGCTCATCTCCCTAGTCTGGGTGTTTGTACTCAGGCCCCAGACATGTAAAAACGATTGTTTTAAACTAATCAAAAGCAATCTACATTTAATGACTCTCAGGAAAGGAACATAAGAACAGTTACAATAATGGAAATAGAAATCACAAAGTGCATTTCAGAATTAATAGCAAAGGCCCATGTAATTATATAGGTTTTTTATATTCATGAACAGTCTTTTAAATATTTTTTTAAATATACAAACAATAAGGGGATCTCCAGCTGAAGACTCTACTCTTCTAGAGTTACAGAAACAGCTACTTTGAGCTTATTATGATACCTAAGCAATTTTAATCTGTACTTCACATCAGGTGAGAACATTATAAGAATGAAACTAGAAAAGATCGGTTCATTCCACAGAGAAAGCCCTGGATTGTTCTCTCTGGCAATTTTAGTGTTGCCTGGAATGATTGAGCTGAGGTGGGTCAAATGGATTCCCAAATCCAAATTTTCTTGTGATCATTAACAGCCAGTCTGTCAGAGCCCCTATTCAATCCATTCCACCTCATGAGGAATTTTGTTTTCAAAGTTTCTCCCTGCCATGTTAAATCAGCCAAAACTCCAATGGTACCTCCTATATTATTCATTCATGGCCCTTTCTGACACGACCTCCGAAGATATGAACTAGCCAGAAACCATTGTGTTCCTCCACAGCATTTGATCATACCTATTATACTACCCTCAATCCTACACACTTTCAAAATCCAAGCTTGGCATCACTAAGCCACTAGTTCCATTAAATTAATCAATCTCCCAAAGCTCTCTCTACCATTATGCACTATATACAAAGGCTACTGACTAAACATCTCCTATTCCTCATTAGTTGGTCATCCAGCTCCATGTTTTAGAGGTGCTAAATATTAATCAGTAAAATTCTGGGGGCTTGGAGAATGAAACGTCCATTTCATATCCCAAACCCTACAATGCACGAAAGCAACTTCATAAAGCGATGCATGTCATTACAAAACACCTCTGTGACAAGGATTTTATACCAGAGAATGCAATGTCCTCTCAAGCACTCTTTGATTGACAGTTTTTCTAGAAGAGTAATGATGTCATCTATTCCTCCTTGTTAGATGAGATGATTGACACCGCTGCACTTGTCAGCAGTGAGATAAAGGTGGTTTAAGCGCAAGTTTTAATGTAGGGATCACCATTTAGACAGCAGCATCGTACATTATCTGAGAATTAGGTAGAAAGTGAGAGAGGTTGTGTTGATCATGATCTACTTTGCAAAAATCATATTGTGCAAGCTAATAGTCTACAACCTTTCTTGATTATTAAAGTCTCATTGAAGCAACTTAAAGTCATTTGATAAAAACAAAAAAACTGCGGATGCTGGAAATCCAAAACAAAAACAGAATTACCTGGAAAAACTCAGCAGGTCTGGCAGCATCGGCGGAGAAGAAAAGAGTTGACGTTTCGAGTCCTCATGACCCTTCGACTGAACTCGGCGGAGAAGAAAAGAGTTGACGTTTCGAGTCCTCATGACCCTTCGACCAATTTGACTTCCATCAAAATGAAGAAAAATAAATTCCATCCCTTCATTTGAATTTCAAAATCTGATTGGACAAATGTGGTGAATTAAGTTCAGCTCCATAATTTTACAGTTCTCTGCTGGTACTATACAATTACTTTAACTATTACTTTTAATTATTACTTCAACTATTACAATTGCAACACTTCCTTCTACTATTGTTCCTGTCCCTATTAAATTAATTATCACTGTTACTGTCACAAATATTATAAACACTAGAAATACAATTACAGATATTATTTCTGTTGCTACAAAACCAAAAACTACTATTAATAAACTATCAATACAACTGCCATTACTAAACTACCAATGAGTAGGATTTGTGCATATCAGGGGGATGAATTCTCTCTTCTGTTTCACTCTGTGCAGTTACTCATTGATCCAGGAACCCCGGTTCAATCTCATTAAAATGATTCCATGCCCTTTACAGATGCTTTTAGATTTAAACATCGCAGTTACTAAGAAAATGTATCCTGTGAGCCTCAGCTGACACCTGGATTGATCGTTGCAACAGACACGCAGCATTTAGAGAAACTTTATTAAACTTCCAGATCTCAACAAAGTGTCATGTTAACTCCTGATTTATGAAAACAGTCAGCAAACCCAGAGCTTTTGTCACAACTAGTTTCAACCTTTAACATTTCTTGTTGATCCCTTATTGGCTGTTTCCTTTAGACATGGCTGGTTCCTGTTGTATTTCACTCTGAACTTTCCTCTCTCATTCTGAGATTCCTAACCCCCCCCCATCCTACACACTCTTCTTCTTCTCTTATCCCTCATTTGGGAATGAAGACTCTTGGATCTGAGAACTGTGGAACTCCTCCATTCCTCAGCTCTCTGATAATCCGTGTGTGTGGAACCACAAGGTTAACTATTGGACTCAATAAATTACTGCTGAATAAAAAACAAACCTAATTTAATTGTCATGTTATTAATTAATTAACATTATTTATTAATTATGAAGCCACATGGATATGTTACATAATAAAAATATGAATTAATAATTCAATGAAATATTATTGAAAAATTGTTGCTGTTATTATGTCGGGAAGTAGTCAATGCTCCAAGCATTCCCATCCTACCCGAACAACTGCATTACCCCAACCCCCTCCACCCCCAGAGTACCATCTTAAACTGTCGTCTTTACCTGGTCTGGCCTACATGTGACTCTAGACCCACAGCAATGTGGTTGACTCTTAAACGCCCTCTGAAAAGGCCTAGATGTAATAAACTGCTACAAAGACACAAAAAAGGAATGAAACCGGATGGACCACCTAGGCACTAGAAACGACAATGGCAATCTCAGCCCTGTCGACCCTGCAAAGTCCTCCTTACTAACATCAGGGGGCTAGTGCCAAAATTGGGAGAGCTGTCTCACAGACTAGGCAAGCAACAGCCTGACATCATCATCCTCACGGAATCACACCTTACAGATAATGTCCCAGACACCACCATCACCATCCCTGGGTATGTCTTGTCCCACCGGCAGGACAGGCCCAGCAGAGATGGCAGCACAGTGGGATACAGTCAGGAGGGAGTTGCCCTGGGAGTCCTCAACATCGGCTCCAAACCCCATGAAATCTCATGGCATCAGGTCAAACATGGGCAAGGAAACCTCCTGCTGATTACCACGTACCGCCCTCCTTTAGCTGATGAATCAGTGCTCCTCCATGTTGAACATCGCTTGGAGGAAGCACTGAGGGCAGCAAGGGTGCAGAATGTACTCTGTGTGGGGAACTTCAATGTCCATCACCAAGAGTGGCTCCACTACTGACTGAGCTGGCCTAGTCCTAAATGACATAGCTACTGGACTAGGTTTGCGGCAGGTGGTGAGGGAACCAACAAGAGGGAAAAACATACTTGACCTCATCCTCACCAACTTGCCTGCCGCAGATGCATCTGTCCATGACTGTGTCGGTAGGAGTGACCACTGCACAGTCCTTGTGGAGGCGAAGTCCCGCCTTCACATTGAGGATACCCTCCATCCTGCTGTGTGGCACTACCACTGTGCTAAATGGGATAGATTTTGTACAGATCTAGCAACTCAAGACTGGGCATCCATGAGGTGCTGTGGCCATCAGCAGCAGCAGAATTGTACTCAAGCACAATCTGTAACCTCATGGCCCAGCATATCCCCCACTCTACCATTACCATCAAGCCAGGATATCAACCCTGGTTTAATGAAGAGTGCAGGAGAGCATGTCAGGAGCAGCACCAGACATACCTAAAAATGAGGTGTCAACTTGGCAGAGCTAAAACACAGGAAAACCTGCGTGCCAAACAGAATAAGCAGCAAGTGATAGACAGAGCTATGCAATCCCACAACCAGCAGATCCGATCTAAGCTCTGCAGTCCTGCCACATCCAGTCATGAATGGCGGTGGTCTATTAAACAACTCAATGGAGGAGAAGGCTCCACAAATATCCCCATCCTCAATGATGCAGGAGCCCAGCACATCAGTGCAAAAGATAGGGGTGAAGCATTCTCAACAATCTTCAGCCAGAAGTGCCAGATGATCCATCTCAGCCTCCTTCGGAGGTCCCCAGCATCACTGATGCCAGTCTTCAGTCAATTCGATTCACTCCACATGATATCAAGAAACGGCTGAAGGCACTGGATACTGCAAAGGCCCTGACAATATTCCGGCAATAGGACTTCTGCTCCAGAACTTGCAGCGCCCCTAGCCAAGCTGTTCCAGTACAGCTACAACACTGGCATCTACCCGGCTATGTGGAAAATTGCCCAGGTATGTCCTGTGCAGAAAAACAGGACAAATCCAACCCGGCCAATTACCGCCCCATCAGTCTACTCGATCATCAGTAAAGAAATGGAAGGGGTCATCAACAATGCTATCAAGCGGCACTTGCTTAGCAATAACCTGCTCACTGATGCCCAGTTTGGGTTCCGCCAGGGCCACTCAGCTCCTAACCTCATTACAGCCTTGGTTCAAACATATAGAAAAGAGCTGAACTCCCGAGATGAGGCGAGAGTGACTGCACTTGACATCAAGGCCGCATTTAACTGAACATGGCATTAAGGGGCCTAGCAAAACTGGATGGAGGCAATGGGAATCGGGGAAAACTCTCGATTGGTTGGAGTCACACCTAGCACAAAGGAAGATGGTTGTGGTTTTTGGAGGTCAGTCATCCCAGCTCCAGGACAACACTGCAGGAGTTCCTCAGGTAGTGTCCTAAGCCCAACCATCTTCAGTTGCTTCATCAATGACCTTCCTTCCATCATAAAATCAAAAGTGGGGATGTTTGCTGATGATTGCACAATATTCAGCACCATTCACGACTCCTCAGATACTGAAGCAGTCTATGTCCAAATGCAGCAAGACCTGGACAATATCTAGGCTTGGGCTGACAAAGTGGCAAGTAACTTTCACGCCAGACAAGTGTCAGGCAATGACCATCTCCAACAAGAGAGAATCTAACCACCGCCCCTTAATGTTCAATGGCATTACATCACTGAATCCCCCGCTATCAGCAACCTGGGGGATACCATTGACCAGGAACTGAACTGGAATAGCCAGATAAATACTGTGGCTACAAAAGCAGGTCAGAGGCCGGGAATCATGCGACGAGTAACTCATCTCCTGACCCCTCAAAGCCTGTCCATCATCCACAAGGCACAAGTCAGGAGTGTGATGGAATACTCCCCACTTGCCTGAATGAGTGCAGCTCCCAGAACACTCAAAAAGCTTGATACCATCCAGGACAAAGCAGCCTGCTTGATTGGCAACACATCCACAAACATCCACTCCCTTCACCACTGACCAGCACAGTGGCAGCAGTGTGTACCATCTAAAAGATGCACTGCAGGAATTCACCAAGGCTCTTTAGACAGCACATTCCAAACCCACGACCACATCTAGAAGAACAAGGGCAGCAGATAGATGGGTACACCACCACCTGGAAGTTCCCCTCCAATCCACTCACCATCCTGACCGTTTCTTCACTGTTGCTGGGTCAAAATCCTGGAACTCCCTTCCTAACAGCACTGTGGGTGTACCCACACCACATGGACTGCAACAGTTCAAGGAGGCAGCTCCCACTTCTCAAAGGTAACTAGGGATCAGCAATAAATGCTGGCCCAGCCAGCGAAACCCACATCCCGTGAATGTTGCCCAACCCTAAATGCCCTTCAGATGGTGGTGGTGAGCTGCTGCAGTCTTTGGGACCAGTGCCTTGCCTAAAATGCAGCTTCAGAAGGCAAGGAAAGTGCAACCAATCACAGATCTGCCCATTTAATGTAAGGACTCTTTCTAGTATTTCAATGAAGGCCTATGAGATGGCACTTTGAACAGATGTTCCATGTCAGGAGGTGTTGTGAATGAGATTAATACATGTTCAACTGCAGACAGCCATTATTGAACTAACTTTATTGCCAGCTTCCCAAGAGAGGGCAATATAACAAAATGCTCAGATCTTGCAATATACTACAGAGGGAATCTATATACAGATGTGTCTTCAGTTAGCAACTATACATTCAAAGTGTTTAAGTTAGAATACCAAGTCTTTTCAAAAGATTCTTTAGTGTTGACATTGGTCAGGAGTTGTTCATTGTCTCACTTCCTTCTGCTCTTGCGTTGCTCTAAATGAGAGACAAGCCTGTCTTAGCCTCTCCTGAAGCCCTAGCAAGTTTTTCTGGTTGATTGCAAATTGAAAAAGAAAGACTTGCATTTGTATAGTGCCTTTCATGACCTCAGGATATCCCAAAGTGCTTGCAGCCAATGAAGTACTTTTGAAGTGTAGGCCCTGTTCTAATGAAGGAAACATGGCAGTCAATTAGCACACAATAAAGGCACCTTCCAAATCCCAGGTAACTGCAGAATCTAAATGTAAGCAACCAGTTTCTGTAGTGGATGTCTCACAGAAGAAATGATTGACAGCTCCATGCTCAGAGAGGGAAATAAATTCTGTTGCATTTAGCCTATTCAGCAGTTCTTTTGATACTGAAGTGAAGATGTGAAGGTTGTATGGGGTGAATTCTCCTCATAAATAATATTGTGTTTAAGATGCTGAATCTGTTTTAAAGTTATTCGGTGAGAAGAACACGTTTTATTATTCTTTTAAATTATAAGTTTATGAAATCTGCTATTCTAACTTGCTGTGTCTACTTAATTTTTACTTTATAAAAGAACTTGATTCATAGATTTCAGCATGTGCCATAGAGCCTGGTAGAGTGATTATCAGTAAATGACAGACCTCATGTCATGTGCAGTAATGAAGTAACAAGTGGTGGTTTAAACCCTGGGCACTGCCAGCAGTCGCTGTTTGAAAGATTACACTGTGGGGGTGTGGGGTGAGTTTCACTGGCACAGACTGAGCATCAGACCAGAATCAATGGAGGAAGATGTCCACTGGTCAGTATTGACCACACAAAAAGGGTACAAGAAGTTATTTATATCTGGAAAGAATTGTATTGATCTGCTCTTTGAAATAGTTTGTGTTCAGAGTATATAAATGTCTGTGCTCAAAAAACATACTTCTCTCTGCGGCGAATATTTTGTACATACAGTAATCTTATGGGCAAACCAGATGTTTATGGCAGGGCTACATTGACAAACAATGTTAACCTTATACCGCTTTGAAAGGAGTGGTGAATTAATTCCAACATGAATCACGTGAACTCATTGTAATATGTGTTCGTAAAATAAGTTTGTCAAACCTTTAATAGAATCATGCAGTTGGCATGATGAGTGAATGTGACTCACCTCGGCTGCAAGCAAGAGACTAACAAGCATACCGTTAAAACCATTCAGCAAGAATGAGCATGAATTGCAATAAACTGACAATGTATTATTCTAGTTTCTGCTCAATCACCCCATTACACTTTGATCTTCAAATAAGTCTAATGATCCAATGGTAATATTCACCGCAGAGCAATACTCTTCCTTCAACCAACAAACAACAGATTCACTGGTTAACTGTGCTCAAAATGGCTGCCAGTGCCTAAGTAACACTTATTAGTGCATTTCAAAGTAATTAATTGCTTGTGAAACACCTTAGCTAGCTTCCTGGAAGATGTGATAAAAGACTATAAATACGATCTTTTTCCTTGCACAGTCAAATTGGACAACATAAAGCAACATAAGCAAACTGGAGTTTGCTATAACTGAAAATGACTTGATGAGAAAATCTTCTGTCTTATTCCAGTTGCACACCTCAGACCTGTTATACATTCTCTGTGCAGCCAAGGCCCTGCCTGCTGAGACAGATTTCTATCTCCTGTGTAATTTCACAGATTTTAATCACAGGCTTTAAAGATCAGATATAAAAATTCTACTTATAGAGATGAGAAAAGGTTGGCCGTCTGCTTGTTGCTACGGCGACCAGTCCTATCAGGTTTTTGCTTCAATTTTCTCCTCTCTTCCCCCAAAGGTGCCGATTGCTAATGAGGATCATTTACTGGGTGACAGCTACTCATCCTGTTCCCTGGTTCATATGTATCACTGAGGTTAGGTTCCCTCACTGGAGAAGGAGCTCAGAATGGAGGGTCATCCTCTCTGTGCCCAATGCCTTTGTCCCCCATGGTGACTGCAGTAACTGTGGACTGGCAGCGTCAGGGCTACAATCAGCTACAACAAAAACAGAAAATGCTGGAAAAACTCAGCAGGTTTAGCAGCATCTGTGGAGAGAGAAACAGAGTTAACGTTCCAAGTTGTATGATGTTTACGTCTCTCTGTTCATTGCCTTGCAGATTTGTTCTTCTATGTCTCTCCCACTAGCTGGCGGTCTATATATTACACTGAGCAATGTCATTGCTCCCTTCTTATTCCTTAGCTCAAGCTAAATTGATTCTATCCTTGATCCTCTGACATATCCTCTTTCTCCAGTACTACAATACTCTCCTTAACCAAAAACGTCACCCCTCCTCCTTTTTTCCCTTTCCTATCTTCTCTGAACACCTTGTAACCAGCAATGGTAACCCAGATCTGCCCTTCCTTAAGTCAGGTCCCTGTTATCGCCACAACATCATAATCTCCAAGCCCTTAGGCTGCAGTGTGACCACCTCTCTGAACGTACTCTCCATGTAGCTCTCAGCCTCCCGCATGCACCACAGTAACTTCAGCCGCCGCTCGAGCTCTAAAACCTGGAGCTCAAGTTTCTGCAGCTGACAGCACTTCCTGCACATGTGGTTGTCTAGGACACTGGTCGCGTCCATGACTTCGCACATATTACAGGACACGCACCACTCGACTGCACTGCCCTGCCATGTCTTAACTCTACTTACCTTACGTTAACATTAATCTACTTTGGATTATTTATATTATTTTATTGTATTCGCCCTAAATTTCCCTTATTCCTGGTGCTTCTCAGTTAAATCCAAGTATAGCAACTTGTTTGAAAATATTACACTTTTCTAATTTACTCACCAGGTTTACTCACCAAGGCTGTCGCTCTTCTTTCTGAGGAAACATAGAAAAGGAAAGACGTACCTCCTCCCTCCTCCCCGAGCTCCCTCAGTCACCAAACTCCAACTGAAGCACTCTACTGCAGCCAAAGACAGCACTCCAGTGCAGACAAAATTACATCATGATACATTTCACTACCTCATTACCATAACTATTAACCCATTATACTACATCTCCCCCACAAGTATAATGTCAACTTTTTAATAACAATGTTAAAACTGTTTTTTAGGGCAGAATTTTTCCCTTGTCGGGTGGGCCCGGGAGTGGCCATGAAACCAACCACCACCCACGATCGGGCCCCGATTGCAATTTCACACTGGTGGGCCAATTAAGGCACATGACTGCTGATGTCACTGCTACAGCAGGATACACATCACTATCTCATTACAATAACTATTAGCCCATTGTGCTACAGCACTGAGCCTCTGGCAGTGCAGTGCTCCCTCAGTATTGACCCTCCGACAGTGCAGCACCCCTTCAGAACTGACCTCCAACAGTGCAGCACACCCTTAGTACTGACCCTTGGGCAGTGCAGCACTTCCTCAGTACTGACCCGCCGACAGTGCAGCACTCCCTCAGTACTGACCTCTAACAGTGCAGCATTCTCTCAGTACTGGTCCTCCAACAGTGCAGCACTCCCTCAGTATTGACCCTCCAACAGTGAAGCACTTCTTCAGTACTGATCCTCCGACAGTGCAGCACTACCTCAGCACTGAACCCCCTACAAAGCAATACTCAATACTGATCATCCGACAGTGCAGTGCTCCCTTGTACTGACCGTCCAATACTGCAGTGGTCCCTCAGTACTGACCCTCCGACAGTACTCACCCTCTGATAACGCAGTACTCCCTCAGTGCTGAATCTCTGACAGTGCTCCACTCCCTCAACATTGACCCTCGGACAGTGCAGCTGTCCCTTATTATTGACCTCCAACAGTGCAGCTCTCCCTCAGTATTAACCTTTTGACAGTGCAGCACACCCTCAGTGTTGACCCTCCATCAGTGAAGCACTTCCTTGGTACTGATCCTCCAACAGTGCAGCACTACCTCAGCATGGAACACCCTACAAGGCAACACTGCCTCAGTACTGATCTTCCGACCGTGCAGTGTTCCCTCAGTACTGACTGTCCAACATTGCAGTGCTCCCTCAATACTGACCCTCCGACAGTGCTCCACTCCCTCAGTACTGACCCTCTGATAACGCAGTGCTCCCTCAGTGCTGAATCTCTGACAGTGCTCCACTCCCTCAACACTGACCATCAGACAGTGCAGCTATCCCTTATTATTGACCTCCAACAGTGCAGCTCTCCCTCAGTATTAACCTTCTGACAGTGCAGCACTCCTCCAGTACTGACTCTCTGACAGTGCAGCACTCCCTCAGTATTGCCCCACTGACAGTGCAGCACTCCCTCAGTATTGCCCCACTGACAGTGCAGCACTCCCTCAGTACTGACCCTCTGACAGTGCAGCACTCCCTTAGTCTTGCATCTAGAGTTTTTGCCTATATTTTTGTGTTCAAGTCTTTGGAAGGGACTTGAACCTACAACTCCCTGATTCTGAGGTTAGAGTGTCTCCTGTTGAGCCACAACTAAAACTAGAATTTTTGTTGACAATGTGAAAAAAACTGAAGGAAGGACCAGTCAAAGTTAGGCAATGACTGGTATTGGTCCGAACTGGAGTTCCATTTCAGGGTATACAAGACCAGTTTGGACCAGTATCGGTCAGTTCCCAAGTTTCATTGGGTTTTTTCTTCATAAATCAGACAAAATCTGACAATGAACTGCAGTAGACTGCCTGATTGGCTCCACAGTGAGATCCAAACATGATAATTAACTCCCCAACACATGGTGCTTTGGAGGAGGGGCCTAGACAAACCAGTAACACTGTGCTATGTTCATCCGTGTTTACCCGAGTTCAACCGTGTTCATCTGAAGTTAAAACTTCTCTGGGTGTGATTTCTGTCTTAAATGTGTTTTCTGAAAAATTCTGCACCAGCGTCTGGAGGGATGTAGCAGAGTTTAATACCGAATAAAACTCCAGATATTCTGCAGCAGAACCTTTCATTTCCCACATTAGGCTCATGCAGCAAGGTTAGGAACTTGATGCTGTATTAGGGGAGTAGGTTTGTGCTTATCGGGTACTGGTTTGAAACAAATGCAAACCTATTTGCTCAATTCTTCATGCAACAAAGAAGCCAAGGAATTCTCACCTGTTAGCCTGAGCAAGACATGAATTCAGAAATGAAAGGCCAGTGCCAAACTCGGCATCATTGCAGAGTCCAGACATGGAGACTTCATTCCTGGTGTTTCAGCCTGTGTTATGATTCTACAAGTCCTGAGCTGCAGGTATTTATTTGCTCTGAATGATGCAGACAGCCTTCTGCAAGGCAGCAAATTAGAAATAACCTTCACACCCAGAAGGAAAAAACAGTAAAATCTGGGAAATAAGGGTACTGCTCTGAACTGCCTTCTCCTTTTGGGCATGGATGGAAGTGTCCTCTGATCTCTCTGCCTTCTCACTACTACTTCTTAATCAGCTGTGGAATTAGGTTTTCAATGTGTTAATCCTCAATGGAGAGCAGAAATTTGAAAAGGCTTTAGAATGAATCCTTGCTGATTAGTGCCAATAAATATATTGGGCAAAAATTGAATAAGGCCCAAGTTAGGGCTCAGGGGCTGTGATATATGATGACACCCTGTCTAAATTGGCAGCAGACAAACTTCCTATTGCTCCCCCACCACCCCTAAGCCCAACCCCCTACCGCCCACTGTGAAAGTCGGCAACCTTCCATTTGCCACACTGCATCCAATGGAGTTACATGGTGAAGGAGCACTTCTTCAGACTGGAAAACTGGAATTGTAGTTCCCGAGGAAGCAAGCTCCTTAGTCTCAGATTTAAACTGGGTAAACTCCCACACTCACAGATCGGGACTGCCAGTACCTCATTGCCATAATGAGAGGAAGGGAACTTATATCACAAATGTTTGCTTATATTACAGCATTTATATCACTGTGTTTAATTTCATCACAAAATTTGTATGTGTTTCCACCCAAATGACACATACCCCCCAAGTCTGAAATTTCTGACTTTTAGCCTCATTCCTGGCCCTGAGCTCACAATCCAGACAGGAACAGTGTGTTACTGAGGAGTGCAGCACTGCCTGAGAGTTAGTACTGAGGGGAATGCGGCACTGTCAGAAGAACCAGTACTGAAGGAGTGCTGCACTGCATGAGGGGCAATGTTGAGGGAATGCTGCCTTGTTGAAGGGTCAGTACTGAGAGAACGCTGCCCTGCTGGAAGGTCAGTACTATGGGAGTGCTGCACCATTGATGGACCAATACTGAGGGAATGCTGCACTGTCGAAGGGTCAGTACTGAGGAAATGCTGTACTGTTGAAAGGGTTAGTATTGAAGGAAGCGCTGCACTGTCAGAAAGGTCAGTTCTGAGGGAACGCTGCACTGTCGAAGGGTCAGTACTAAGGGAGTGCTGTACTGTCAGAGAGACAGTACTGAGGGAGTGCTGCACTGTTGGAAGGGTCAGTACTAAGGGAGTGCTGCACTGTCAGAGAGACAGTACTGAGGGAGTGCTGCACTGTTGGAAGGGTCAGTACTGAGGATGCACAGCTCTGCTGGAGGTTCAGTACTGAGGGAGTGCTGTACTGTTGGAGGGTTAATACTGAGGGAATGCTGTACTGTTGGAGGGTCAATATTGAGGGAGTGCTGCAATGTCGGAACTTCAATATTGAGGGAGTGCTGTGCTGTTGGAGGGTTAATACTGAGGGAATGCTGTACTGTTGGAAGGTCAATATTGAGGGAGTGCTGCAATGTCGGAACTTCAATATTGAGGGAGTGCTGTGCTGTTGAAAGGTCAGTACTAAGACAGTGCTGCACTGTTGGACTGTTAGTATTGAGGGAGAACTGCACTGTCTGAGGGGCAGTGCTGAGGGAGCACCACGCTGGCAGGTGGTTAGTACTGAGGGAGGGTGTCACTGTCAGAGGGTCAGTACTAAGGGAATGCTGCACTGATGGAGGGATAGTTCCGAAGGAGTGCTGCACTGTCAGACGGTCACTACTGAGGGAGTGCTGCAGTGTCTGAGGGGTAGTGCTGAGGTTGTGCTGCACTCTCAGGGGGTAAGTACTGGGAGAGCGCTGGATTGTTGGAAGGTCAGTACTGAGGGGCGTTGCACTGTCAGAGAGCAGTACTGAGGGGGTGTTGAGTGGTTCTGAGGGCAGAGTATTTAGAACAGTTATGAAAGTGACCAGGTAAATGGTAAATTAAATTTAATACTGAAAAAAGCAATGCATTAGATACTGTAAGACTGAATGCACTACATCAGTGAAGGGCAGGGAGAGTTTGAAAGAGCGAAAAGTGAGGGGAGATTTGTCTCCTGCATGGCCCATTGCTAATTGCTGTGAGATATCATTAGGCACAAATGTCTTAGACATGGGGAAGAGGGATGGTCACGGGGGAAGGGAGATGGACACGGGCGATGGGAGATGGACACCGTGGAAGGGCGATGGACTCAGGGGTGGGGAGTTGTACCTGGTCCTGCTCATGATCCCCTGTTTCTGCTGTTGAGGGTTTGAGAATTAGGCCCTGAGCCCACAGATGTCGTGATCTGATTAGTTAAAGCCCGAGTTGTTGCTAGTCACGTGATTGGACTGCACTCGATGTTTAACATGCTTATCACAATGCTGCACGATCATAATGTGGGCAGATTGTATCAATCACTCAGTTTGTATCCTAATACCCAGTGATTTCTTAGGCAACATAGAGACTGACTGATATTTTGCTGATAGCTGTTTGTTATAAATACAATTTTACAATAGAATGGCTTTTAACAAAATCTCAACTGAAGTTTTTATCTCTACCAATTAATTAGAATTCATTCATTCGCAGTAACTCCTAATAACTCAGTTATTCTCTCAACTTCAGTTTTTTAAAAATTTGTTCACAGGATATGAGCATCGCTGGCAAAACAGCATTTACCACCCATCCCTAATTGCCCTTGAGAAGGTGGTGATGTGCTGTCTTCTTGAACCGCTGCAGTCTATGTTACAACTAAATGGCTTGCTAGGCCATTCCAGAGGGCAGTTAAGAGCCAACCACATTGCTATAGGTCTGGAGTCACATGCAGGCCAGACAGGGTAGATATACTTCCCTAAGGGAAGCAGATAGGTTTTTATGATAATCAGTAATGGTTTCAGGGTCACCATTACTGAGACTAGCTTTTAATTCCAGATTTATATTTTTAATTGAATTTAAATTCCACCAGCTGCCATGATGGGATTTGAACCCATGACCCCAGAGCATAAGCCTGGGCCTCTGGATTACCTCCCTCCAGTTTGCTGTATTTTTGAGTAATGAGCATTGGGGTCTCAGATTACGTTCTGTATACTACAGTCCTCTCTCTGTCTATTAGAGTCTTATTTCTGCATTATAAAATAAAAGCAGAAAATGCTGGAAATCCTCAGCAGATCGGGCAGCCTCTGTGGAGAGAGAAACAGTTAACGTTTCAGGTCAATGACCTTTCATCAGAACTGGGGAAAGTTTGAGATGTAAAGGTTTTGAGCGAGGGGTGGGAGGAACAAGGCCCAAAAGCAGGCCCGTGATAGGGTGGAAGACAGGAGAGGCTGAATGACAGAAGAGTCAGTCTTTAGGGCCAAAGGGGATGGATATGGGGCAAGAAGAGAAACAAAAGATGTGCCGAGAGCAGGTGTGTTACAGCCCGAAAGTAAAAATAAGAGAAAACCAGGAACATGCAAAGAAAAGGAAACAAAATGGGTGGACAGAGTTTACAGTCTGAAATTGTTGAACTCAATATTGAGTCTGGAAGGCTGTAAAGTGTCAATTGAAAGATGAGGTTCTGTTCCTCAACTTACATTGAGCTTCACTGGAGCAGCGCGGCAGGACGATGACAGAGATATCAGCGTGAGAGGTGAGGGTTAAAATGACAGGGCACCCGAAGCTCAAGGTCATGCTTGCAGACTGAACGGAGGTGTTCCGCAAAGCGGTCACTCAATCTGCATTTGGTTTCCCCACCAGCCCCTGTATTGAACCTCTCATTTTCCACCTTTTCTGCCACCTCCAATGTGATGCCACCACCAAACACATCTTGCCCTCCCCGTTCAGCATTCCGAAGGGACCATTCCCTCCATGACACCCTGGTTCATTCCTCGGTCACCATCAATGCTCCATCCCTTCTTATGGCGCCTTTGCATGTAAACACAGGAGATGTAACACCTGGCCTTTTACCTCACTTTCCAAGACCCCAAACACTCCTTCCAGGTGAAGCAGCAATTTACTTGTACTTCTTTCAATCTAGTCTACTGTCTCTGCTGCTCACAATGTGGTCTCAACACAGACTGGGTGACCGCTTTGCGGAATACCTCTGTTCAGTCTGCAAGCATGACCTTGAGCTTCGGGTGCCCTGCATTTTAACCCTCACCTCTCACGCTGATATCTCTGTCATCGTCCTGCCGCGCTGCTCCAGTGAAGCTCAATGTAAGTTGAGGAACAGAACCTCATCTTTCAATTGACACTTTACAGCCTTCCAGACTCAATATTGAGTTCAACAATTTCAGACTGTAATCTCTGCTCCATTTGGTTTCCTTTTCTTTGCATGTTACAGTTTTTCTCTTAATTTTTGCTTTCAGGCAGTAGCACACCTGCTCTAGGCACATCTTTTGCTTTTATCTGTTTTTTTTTGCTCCATCACCATTCCCTTTGGCCCTGGAAGACTAACTCTTCTGTCAGCCAATCTTTTCTGTCTTCCACCCTATCACAGACCTTCCTTCTGTTCTTCACTACGGAGCATGAATTTATTATTCTACTCAACACTCATTTACTCAGTTAATCTTTCATGTTTAATCCGCGCATAACGGCATCATCAAAAGAGCTGAACTTCTGAGGTGAGGTGAGAGTGACTGCCCTTGACATCGAGGCCACATTTGACTGAGTGTGGCATCAAGGAGCCCTAAAAAAACTGGAGTCAATGGGAATCAGGGGGAAAACTCTTCACTGGTTGGAATCATACCTAGCACAAGGGAAGATGGTTGTGGTTGTTGGAGGTCAGTCATCTCAGCTCCAGGACATCACTGCAGGAATTCCTCAGGGTAGTGTCCTCGGCCCAACCATCTTCAGCGGCTTCATCAATGACCTACCTTCCATCATAAGGTCAGATGTGGGGATATTCACTGATGATTGCACAATGTTCAGCACCACTTGCAACTCCTCAGATACTGAAGCAGCCCATGTCCAAATGCAGCAAGACCTGGACAATATCCAGGCTTGGGCTGACAAGTGGCAAGTAACACTCGTGCCACACAAGTATCAGGCAATGACCATCTCCAACAAGAGAGAATATAACCATCGCCCTTTGATGTTCAATGGCATTACCATTATTGACTTCTCCACTATCAACATCCTGGGGGCTACCATTGAACAGAAACTGAACTGGACTAGCCAGATAAATACTGTGGCTATAAGAGCAGTTCAGAGGCTAGGAACCGTGCAACGAGTAACTCACCTCCTGATATCCACAAAGCCTGTCTACCATCTACAAGGCACAAGTCAGGAGTCTGATGGAATACTCTCCACTTGCCTGGATGAGTGCAGCTCCCACAACACTCAAGAAGCTTGACACCGTCCAGGACAAAGCAGCCCACTTGATTGGCACCACATCCACAAACATTTACTCCCTCCACCACTGACGCACAGTAGCAGCAGTGTGTACCATCTACATGATGTACTGCAGGAATTCACCAAGGCTCCTTAGATAGCACCTTCCAAACCCACGACCACTACCATCTAGAAGGACAAGGGCAGCAAATAGCACCACCTGGAAGTTCCCCTCCTGCTTTGTCCTGGACGGTGTCAAGCTTCTTGAGTGTTGTGGGAGCTGCACTCATCCAGGCAAGTGGAGAGTATTCCATCACACTCCTGACTTGTGCCTTGTAGATGGTGGACAGACTTTGTGGATATCAGGAGGTGAGTTACTCATTGCACGGTTCCTAGCCTCTGAACTGCTCTTGTTCTTTCACTGTCGCTGGGTCAAAATCTTGGAACTCCCTTCCTAACAGCATTGTGAGTGTACCTACACCACAGGGACTGCAACAGTTCAAGAAGGCAGCTCACCAGCACCTGCTCAAGGGCAATTAGGGATGGGCAATAAATGCTAGCCCAGCCAGCGAAGCCCACATCCCATGAACGAATTTAAAAAGAAATCATCATCCAGTACAACCAATCCCTTGCTCAAAACTTATTACATCTCAAACTTTCCCCAGCTCTGAAGAAAGGTCATTGACCTGAAACGTTAACTCTGTTTCTATCCACAGATGCTCCCTGACCTGCTGAGATTTCCAGCATTTTCTGTTTTTACTTCAGATTTCCAGCATCCACAGTATTTTGCTTTGCTATGTATATTGCAGCCATCTTTATGTATATTACAGTCCTGTCTCTGAGTGTTATAGCCCTCTCTCTCTGTAATTTTGTCATCTCCTTGTATACTATAATCCAATCCCTGTATTTTACAGTGCTATCTGTGTTATAGTCCTGTCTCCATATTAGTCCTTTTCTGTGTGTTGCAGAACTGTCTCATACGAACATAAGAGTTAGGAGCAGGAGGAGGCCACTCAGCCCCTCGAGCCTGCTTCGCCATTCAATAAGATCATCGCTGATCTGAACATAACCTCAACCCCACATTTCTGTCTACCCCTGATAACCTTTCATGCCCATTGTTAATCAATAATCTATCTAGCTCTGCCTTAAAAATATTCAAAGACTCTGCTTCCACTGCCTTTTGAGGAAGAGTTCCAAAGACTCACAACCCTCTGAGAGAAAACATTTCGCCTCATCTCCGTCTTAAATGAGAGGCCCCTAGTGACCCCTAGTTCTAGACTGTCCCACAAGAGGAAACAGCCTCTCCATATCCACCCTGTCAAGACCCCTCAGGATCTTAAAGGTTCCAATCAAGTTGCCTCTTACTCTTCTAACTTCCAGTGGATACAAGCCTAACCTGTCCATATTGAACATACGAACAAGGAGCAGGAGTAGGCCATTCGGCCCCTCTATCCTCCTCCGCCATTTAATAAGATCATGGCTGATCTGATAGTAACCTCAGATCTGCATCCCACCTACCCCTGGTAACCTAACTCCTCCTTGCTTACCAAGAATGTTTCTATCTCTGGCTTAAAAATATTCAAAGACTCTGCTTCCACCACCTTTTCAGGAAGTGTTCCAAACACTCATGACCCTCCGAGAGAAAAAATTCACCTCATCCCCTTTTCAAATGGGTGACCCCTTATTTTTAAACAGTGACCCCTAGTTCTAGATTCTCTCACAAGAGGAAACATCCTCTCCACATCCACCCTGTCAAGTCCCCTCAGGGTCTTATATGTTTCAATCATGTTGCCTCTTACTCTTCTAAACTCCAGGGGATACAAGCCTAACCTGTCCAGCCTTCCCTCATAAGACAACCCGCCCATTCCAGGTTTTAGTCTGGTAAACCTTCTCTGAACTGCTTCCAATGCATTTACATCCTTCCTTAAATAAGGTGACCAATACTGTACATAGTACTCCAGATGTAGTCTCACCAGTGCTCTGCATAACTGAAGCATACCCTCCCTACTTTTGTATTCAATTCCCTTCGCAATAAATGATAACATTCTTAGCTTTCCTAATTACTTGCTGTACCTGCAGACTAGCCTTTTGCAATTCATGCACCAAGACACCCAGATCCATAAGACCATAAGACATAGGAGCAGAAATTAGGCCAATCGGCCCATCAAGTCTGCTCCGCCATTCAATCATGGCTGATAAGTTTCTCAACCTTATTCTCCCGTCTTCTCCCCGTAACCTTTGATCCCCTTACCAATCAAGAACCTATCTATCTCAGTCTTAAATACACTCAATGACCTGGCCTCCACAGACTTCTGTGGCAAGGAATTCCATAGATTCACAACTCTCTGGCTAAAAAGTTTCTCCTCATCTCTGTTCTAAAAGGTCTTCCCTTTACTCTGAGGCTGTGCCCTCGGGTCCTAGTCTCTCCTACTAATGGAAACATCTTCCCCACGTCCACTCTATCCAGGCCTTTCAGTATTCTGTAAGTTTCAATCAGATCCCCCCTCATCCTTCTAAACTCCATCGAGTATAGACCCAGAGTCCTCAAACGTTCCTCATATGTTAAGCCTTTCATTCCTGGGATCGTTCTCGTGAACCTCCTCTGAACCCTCTCCAGGGCCAGCACATCCTTCCTGAGATACGGGGCTCAAAATTGCTCACAATATTCTAAATGTGGTCTGACCAGAGCCTTATAAAGCCTCAGCAGCACATCCCTGCTTTTATATTCTAGTCCACTCGAAATAAATGCCAACATTGCATTTGCCTTCCTAACTACTGACTCAACCTGCAAGTTAACCTTAAGAGAATCCCAAGTCTCTGTGCACTCCAGATTTCTGAATTCTCTCCCCATTTAGAAAATAGTCTATGCCTCTATTCTCCCTACCAAAGTGCATGACCTCACACTTCCCCACATTGTATTCCATCTGCCACTTCTTTGCCCATTCTCCTAACCTGTCCAAATCCTTCTGCAGCCTCCCTGCCTCCTGAATACTACCTGTCCCTCCACCTATCTTTGTATCATCTGCAAACTTAGCCAGGATGCCCTCAGTTCCTTCATCTAGATCATTAATGTATAAAGTGAAAAGTTGTGGTCCCAACACTGACCCCTGTGGAACTCCACTAGTCACCAGCCGCCATCCTGAGAAGGACCCCCTTATCCCCACTCTCTGCCTCCTGCCAGACAGCCAATCTTCTATCCACGCTAGTACCTTGCCTCTAACACCATGGGTGCTTATCTTACTGAGCAGCCTCCTGTGCGGCACCTTGTCAAAGGCCTTCTGGAAGTCCAAGTAGATAACATCCATTGGCTCTCCTTTGTCTAACCTACTCATTACCTCCTCAAAGAATTCTAACAGATTTGTCAGGCATGCCCTCCCCTTGATGAAACCATGCTGACTTTGCCCTATTTTACATGCACTTCCAAGTATTCTGAAATCTCATCCTTAATAATGGACTCTAAAATCTTACCAATGACCGAGGTCAGGCTAATCAGCCTGTAATTTCCCGTCTTTTGCCTCACTCCCTTCTTAAACAGGGGGGTTACATTAGTGATTTTCCAGTCCTCTGGGACCCTCCCTGACTCCAGTGATTCCTGAAAGATCACCACTAATGCCTCCACAATCTCTTCAGCTATCTCCTTCAGAACTCTGGGGTGTAATCCATCTGGCCCAGGTGGATTATCCACCTTCAGACCTTTCAGTTTTCCTAGCATCTTCTCCTTGGTAATGGCCACCATTCTCACCTCTGCCCCCCGACTCTCTTGAACTTTGGGGATGTTACTCGTGTCTTCCACTGTGAAGACTGACGCAAAGTACCTATTCAGTTCCTCCACCATTTCTTTGTTCCCCACTACTACTTCTCCAGTGTCATTTTCCAGCGGCCCAATGTCCACTTTTGCCTCTCTCTTACCCTTTATATATCTAAAAAAAGTCTTGCAATCTTCTTTAAATTACTGGCTAGTTTACCCTCATATTTAATCTTCTCCCTCCTTATTTCTTTTTTAGTTGTCCTCTGTTGGTCTTTGTAGGCTTCCCAATCCCCTGGTTTCTCACTGCTCTTTGCCACATTGTATGCTTTCTCTTTAGCTTTTATGCTGTCCCTGACTTCCCTTGTCAGCCATGGTTGCCTCGTCCTCCCTTTAGTATGCTTCTTCTTCTTAGGGATGAATTTTTGCTGTGTCTCCCAAATTACTCCCAGAAACTCCTGCCATTGCTGTTCCACTGTCTTTCCTGCTAGGCTCATCTCCCAGTCAATTCCGGCCAGCTCCTCCCTCATGCCTCTGTAGTTGCCTTTATTCAACTGTAATACCATTACATCTGATTCCAGCTTTTTCCTCTCAAATTGCAGGGTAAATTCTATCATATTATGGTCACTTCCTCCTAAGGGTTCCTTCACCTTAAGCTCCCTTATCAAATCTGCCTCATTACACATCACTATCTCTAGAATTGCCTGTTCCCTAGTGGGCTCCACCACAAGCTGCTCCAAAAAGCCATCTTGTAGACATTCCACAAATTCCTTTTCTTGGGATCCACTACCATTCTGATTTTCCCAGTCTACCTGCAAATTGAAATCCCCCATGATCATAGTAACCTTGCCTTTCTTACATACCTTTTCTATCTCCTGGTGTATCTTGTGCCCCACATCTTGACTACTGTTCAGAGGCCTGTACATAACAGATTTTACATCATCTGATCCAACCTCATTTCTTGCTATCGATTTAACTTCATTTCTTACTAACAAAGCAACCCCACCCCCTCTGCCAACCTGCCTATCTTTTCAATAAGATGTATATCCTTGGATATTTAGCTCCCTTTCCTGATCCTCTTGCAGCCATGTCTCCATAATGCCCACCACATCATACCTTCCCATTTCAATCTGCGCCACAAGCTCATTTACCTTATTTCGTATACTGCATGCACTCAGATACACCTTCAGTCCTGCATTTCCCGTCCCCTTTCTCATGGTCATCCCTTTATCTGGATGTGCTTGAAGTTAGATTCCTAGATCCCTGTCTGGTCAATGTATATTACAGTTCTCTTTCTGTATGTTACGGTCCTGTCTTTGTACATTGCAGTCCTCTCTGTATATTACAGTCCTCTTTCTGTATATTATAGACCAGTCCCTGCATATTAGTCCCATCTCTGTATACTACAGTCCCATCTCTGGACATTACAGTTCTCTTTCTGTAGCTTATAGTCCAGTCTCTGTATATTAGTCTAGTCTCTGTACATTACAGTCGCGTCTCTGTGTATTACACTTCAGTCTCTGTGTATTACATTCCTGTCTCTGTATATTAAAGTCCTTTCTCTCTATCACGTTGTTGTCACTCCTTGAAACAAGCATGATGTCAGCCAGGCTTCATGATCTGTGTGTCCTCAGGTGACTCTATTGGCCAATCCTGGAGCCACAGGGCTTTGGGCAGAGGCGACAAGAGTTGCCCTGAGGAAGGTGGGGGCGGGGGGAGGAGGAATGTCGAGTCAGGGTTCCGCTCTCTCTCCTTCTGCTTTCGTCACTTCTCCACAGCATAGTTTACGCAGTCAGTTTCTGACTCTGTTGCAGCTTCTTGGATGAGGCGCTGCCACATGGTACGCTTTGTGGCAAGTCCCTCCCATGCACCAATGTCAATTTGTCCCCTTTTCAATGAGGTCTTCAGAGTGTTCTTAAAACATTTTCTCTCTTTATGAGATTGAGTGCCATATTCAAGTTGTGAAAAAAGGATCTGCTTCAGAAACCGATTATTTAACACAGAGATGCAAGGTCCAGACCAGTAGAGCTGATTTGCTGTGATCATGGTTGTGATGCTGATGGAATTGGCTTCAGTGAAGATGCTGGAATTTATTCACCCATCTTCCCACTTGTTTCTGAGTATTCTGCAGAGACATCGTGGTGGAAATTCGCCAGAGCCGGAGCTGCCTTGGGGTTGGTGGCCCAAGTTTCGCCTAACACATTCTACAAGGAGTCTCATGATTGAGTTTTGACTCAACAGCCTCAACAAGCTGAAATCCAAGACTAAGATGACCATCCAGTAAATTCACCACTTATATATACCAATGACTGTGCAGCGGCCCACAATAACATTTGGATCACTCTCGACCTCTTCAAGTCCTCATACAAAAGGGTTAGCCTCTCACTCAACATCAGCAGGACCAAAATCCTCTCCCAGTGCTCCCCAGTCAAGCACCTACGCTTCAGGCTATGTTATTGATGCAAAGATTTTAAAAGTTGTTGAACAGTTCTCATATCTCCACATCCACCTTTCTCAGAAGGTCAGTATCAAGGAGGAGGTTCAGCACAGAATCAGCTGTGCCTGTGGAGCCTTCCAAAAATTGCAGAGCAGGGTCTTTGACAACAGATATCTCCATGAGAGGACATAGGCTTTAGTCTACAATGCTGTTATTGTCACCACCCTTCTACATGGCAGCCAGACATAGGTCTCCCTCTATATTACACTCCTTTCTATATATTACGGTCTTGTCTCTGAGCTTCTGGAATGTGTCATCAGCTGGTGCTGACTCATTGTCTTCCAGTGCGAGCTGGACCGGTTCCTGACTAAGACAGAGATTGCATCATATTCGAGGTAATTGTCTTTACAGATAACACTGGTTCCATGGCATCTCCAGGACTGATTTCTATCAGGAAAGATACAGCCAGGAAGGGAGTGAGTGAGGGAATGATGGAAGGATGGAGGGACAGATAGAGAGAGATGGAGGGAAGGAAAGGGAGAGCAAGATGAAGAGAGGGAGGGAATGACAGATAGAAGGGTGGAGGGATGGATGGAGGGAGGGTTGAAGGAATAGATAGAGGCATAAGGGAGAGAGACAGTGAGAGAGAACGAGATAGATGTGGGATAGAGGAATAAGGGAAAGAGGCAGAGAGAGAGAGGGAGGGAGAGACAGGTGGAAGGAGGGATGGAGAATAGCATGGGAAGAGAAGAAAAAGTGTTTAATCTCAATGCATCAACCATTGTGTGGGCTGAACCACAGAATACTGGGAAGTGATTTCCCTCACATTGAACTCCTGGTTTTAGTATTTTCTTCATTGAGTCAACCCTGTCTCCCAATAGTGTTCTCTGAACCAATACTGAAGCATAGTTCAAGTCCAACTCCCAGAGGCATGGTGGCAATACGTAAAGAACATGGGGTACTTGGAGCATGAGATAACTGTGCCAAAGGTCACAGGTGAAGGGTCATCAAGCTGGAGGTGTCCTAAGGCCCCATACAGGAACCTGTGAGGGTCAAAAGTTATTCCACGGAACCCACAGTGCATGAACAGAGCGATTGAAATATTCCACTAATCCTAAACTCTAGTAAATCAGCTCATCCTGTAAGAAGATTACTTTTTATAATAGGCTGCGAAAAGGGATGGTAAAAAAGCGGCTTCTATTCCTTATGGTCATCCTTTCCTTACAGTTCCCTTTATTTCTTGGAGCTAGCTTCTCCCTTTTTCATGTTTTCTGGAGTCAATGACTTCGCTACGGAGCATCAATTTATTATTCCACTCAACACTGTCATTTACTCAGTTAATCTTCAATCTTTCATCTCTAATCCGGGCACAAAGGCATCATCATCATCCAGTCATTCACCAAACCTCAAATAAATCTATTTAAAAATATAGTTTAATTCCTACCTTTTGAGGTATGGTTTGTGATTTATTTACTCTGAGACTCCATTAATCTTATTCAGTCTCCAGTACGAAGGAGCTCTGTAGAACTAATCCTGTTCTACACTCCCATTCACACCACCTTAACTAACGGGTCTTTCACCAAACTGCTGATACTTAAGGCGGGGGAAAGGGGGAGAGGTAGCTTCTGCTGGAAGGAGCAGGGGAGGTGCTAGGTATGGGCGAGGCAGAGGATGTGGTGGAAGGTGCAGGGAAAGTGCAGGGGAAGAAGGAAGGGGAAAGTGTCAAGACGGGAAGAGGAAAGGGTGGTTGTGGGGGTGTGCAGGGGTAGAGGGAGAGGAGGGATGCAGATGGAAGAGGGATAGGGAGGGTGCAGTGGAAGAGGAAGGGTACAAGGGAGGCTTTAGGGGGAGAAAGATATGGGAGTTAAGGAGAAAGCAGGAAACATTAATATTGGGGAGGCTGAACATTTCCTTGACAGGTCAGGATTGGGGTACTGCTCCTGCTCTTCCTGGCCCACAGGAATTCTGCAAGTTTACCTTGTGACGCTGGCAGCTACAATCTGTCTCACTGCTAGGAAACCTTACCAAGGCTCCTTCAATAGCACATTCCAAACCTGCAAAAACTACCACCTAGAAGGACAAAGGCAACAGATGCATGGAAACACCACCACCAGCAAGCTCTCCTCTGTGAAATTCGTGGGAAGGAACAATAAGGTGTTCAGTAAGGAGCATTCAGAATCACAACTAATGCATGGTCAGAACATTAAAGATTCTCCTTTCTTTCCTACTAGACTCTGTCTTGTTATTATGATTATAATACCTTGAACTTATTTACTGTATAAGACGCAAGGCACCAATCACTCATAAGGGATTTGGTAAACACATTGTGGGGTAATTTGTTAAGACTAGGCATAGGAGCATTTACACATAGGTATAAAGCTTGAAGGCATCAGAGTTGTGTGTGTGTGCTTGGCTCAAAGCAAAAGTGATACGAAGACTGAATCACATGATACATTTCCCTTCTAATGATGTCATACTGATATCCCTTAAAGGCATATTGCAACCGACTCCTTCTAGTACTACATGTATGTAAGGTAGTTCTAAGTGAACAAAATGCACAGTGCAGTTTTCAATACACTACACCCTCCAAGTTACACACCATCCTGACTTGGAACTATATCGTCACTTTCGCTGGGTCAAAATCCAGGAACTCCCTTCCTAACAACACTGTGGGTGTACCTACACCACATGTTCTGCAGTGGTTCAAGAAGGCAGCTTACCACCACCTTCTGAAGGGCAATTAGGGATAGGCAATAAATGCTGGCCCAGTTTGCAACACTCACATTCAACGAAAAAATTTAAAAGTGGTCAGTGGCTATCAGTCGCGTTGATATTTTTAAGGGGCAAGTTTACGATATTTCAGCTGATCGAGGGATTGATTCACAAACTCTTGTCTAAGCTCATGCACAATCTGGATACACTGTGTCTCATTCTTATTCTATTCCTTTACCTGATGTCTGTGATATTAAGATCCCTGGACTCTACGTGCTGTCACTTCTTTCAGTTTTATTTTCTCATGCACAGTGACAGCGACAGGTATTAACGGAAATGTCTGTTAAGTGCTGACTGACCTCTTCAATCTCAACCTTTCTGCTCACTGCTGTAAAACTACCAGAGTGCAAAATATGAGGAGGGATCCTTAAGAATGTCATGCTACATATTAAAATTACTAGGCCATCGATAAACCCTGCTTGGTACTGCATGAGGGATTCTCACTACCTTTTTGCACTGAAGTTAACTCATCCTGCTTCTGTAACGTTTATATTAGTGCCACAGAACAATACTGGCTGAGAATTCTTCTTCAATCTGTTATTGTTCCCACTCTGTGCAAGCTCCTGTCTGGTGCAGGTAACAACGGACAATGGATTCCTCACACAAACCCTTCTTTGTGCTGAATCCTCCAGCCTTGGAGCCAATTTCTGTCCCTAATCTGCCATGTCAGACATCCACATAGCACACTCTTGCGTGAGATTCACTGGACAGTGACCAGGAGCAGAAATTCTGGCTGAATTTTCCACTTAGAATGATAGGGCACAAAAGAAGACCATCAGCCCATTGAGGCTTTCCTGACTCTTTGAAGGGCCTATCCAATCAATCTGACTCCCCCCTGCTCTTTCCATTTAGCCCTGAAAATTTTTCCTTTCAATTATTGATCCAATTCCCTTTGAAAGCTGTTATTGAATTGACTTCCACCTCCCTTTCAGGCACAGCATTCCAGATCACTCTCCATTCCTTGTTCTCTAGGAAAAGTAGGTGAGGGATTGTCATTAACAGTGTCTCCCCAGTTCTCTAAGGCAAGTAACAGGCTCTTTTATGTGAAACTTGTGCGGCCTATCCTGTGGTCAGGTGTCTGTCCCCTAATTGCCCACAGAAACAAAAGGGGAAGCGTTAATGCTAAGTGAGATTACAGATAATGGCCTCACTCTGGTTCCTCAGTCAGATTGTCACTTTTCCTGTGAGAAGCACAGTACAAACCCACTCCTGTTCTTACCCGACAGGCAGACACACATTCACTTTCTAGCAGGAGGGCTTTGGGGACTCAGATCTGAGCTGATAATTAGTTCTGTGCCTCAGGCTACTGAGAGGCTCTTATTTCCCCTAACACCACGTGGGGACAGAAGCTGGGAGCTGCCTGACCTGTGTCGCTTAGCATTACACAGGGCAGTACATTCAGCCCCTGGGCCATGAGGACAGATACAAGCAGCTGCAAATTGAAATGACTCTTTGAAGAAGATTTCTGTGCAATTGTGCAGTATACTTCTGAGAGTGAGTTCAAGGCTTTCATATCTCCTGAAGGACTGAAGGGCTGTAGTGATGGTTTGGCTCCAGGTTGCTACCCAGTGACATCAATTAGGAAGTGTTTGCACCAACAGGACAGGTTGGTGCTGCTTCCCAAGACAAAATCATCTGCAGACATTTGGGCCTGCAATCTGGGATTGGAAGCTGATATTAATATGGAGTTCCAATAGAGGATGAGGAAAATCCCCATCAGGTTTCAGGATGTTGCTGCCACCCCCATCCATGCCTCTTCACCTCTACCCCCACCCCCAGCTGACTCCTTACACATATTTCAGCCTTCCCACTCTTTTTCCCTTCACCCTTCAGCTCACTTTGTGAAAATTGATTTTTTAAAAATATTTTTGGGGAATATTGTGCTGTTCTGTGGAAAAGTGTGTGTGTGTCAATGTATAGGATTTAATTAAGCTGGGCAGAGATTAGTAGGAGACATGTTGTGTGGGGAAGTTGAAACATGAAAAGGATAGAGGTGTTAGGTTTGAGGTATAGGTAAATAGGTTCAATCCAATATTTGCATTTTTGGATAAATTGAGAGTTTGTTTGAATATCAAAGGGGAGTCAGAGGTAGAAAAAACCATGTTTGCATCTTGCAAGAGTTCCATAGTTAAATAGAAGGGGGGATGTTATATTTTATTGACCCAAAAGCAAAGACAAAATAGAGACATGAAAGATTTTATATTTGGAAGGATTTGAGTTTCAAAGAGGTGTGAGAACAATGGAATCTGAGATGAAAGCAGAAAAAGGTTCTTTAGAGTTGCTGTTTGAGCTGTTGAGGTAGCAACTTGAGCTGCTTGAGCCATTGAGT
The DNA here is from genome assembly GCA_026770705.1 of Isurus oxyrinchus. Taxonomy (NCBI): domain Eukaryota; kingdom Metazoa; phylum Chordata; class Chondrichthyes; order Lamniformes; family Lamnidae; genus Isurus; species Isurus oxyrinchus. Next base: position 22,806,892 of record JANJGN010000031.1, on the reverse strand, counting down.
GGGGAGCTGTTAGCTCAGGGCTGGGAGAAGGTGCCATTTTAACCAGCCATCCAGTCAAGCCAGAAAAGTCTTGGGCTGCAATAAGCAGTTTTATTCTGAACTTTGGATTCCACAGAAGAGTGGAAGGGAGTTACGGGTCATGTGGTACATCTCTATTAAAGCTACAGTAGTTTGCATTGGATAACATTACAGGATTTGTTATAGTTAAACATCAATAAGGGAGTGCTGTCTGGAAGGTGTTTACTTATGCATCTGACCAAGGGGAGAGTCTTTTTGGGGGAATGGTTTGTAAGACTAACTGTAATTGTGTAACTGTAATCTTGTGTGCTTAAGTTTTCTTTTATTTCTTGTTAATAAAACTTTTACTTTTAATTTTTACAAATCCAAAGTGTTACTGGATCTCTTACTGCAGAGATCGGTATGTTTTCTTCTTGTTATCAGATTTCAAACAAAAAGGTTGTGGCCTGTAAGCCAAGTTTCCCTCTGGGATTTGGTTTGCGCAGCAATTAACACCGGCTGTGGTCAGAACAAATTCATCATATTTCATCTTCAAACGCCTTCTCAAATCTCTCTCCTAACTGCCACTCGGGGTTGATTCCCATCTCCTCCTAGCTCTTTCGTCCATTTCTCCATCTCTTTCCGCATCTCCTGCCATCCCAATATTTAAAGAATTGCTTCTGTTGTTTGCTGGCCCAGTTTAGCAGGAGTTAAGGACAGGGTTGCTGTCATGAATTGTAGGAGACGACATGAATCATTCAAGACCTGCCCAAGGGGATGCCAAATTTGATTTGTAGATTGCACAGCCTGCACTGCTCACCTTGTCTGTCATTAAAAATCATCATCTTTGTGAGTGCAATTCCCCGGGCCTGCAGTAGTTTAGCCATGGCCCAATGATAGCCACAGTCTAAATGCTGTCCTGGGCTCCCTACTTTTACCAGCTTTAGGGGGCTCTGGTCACACACTGTTACAGGAATAATGCAGCATCAGAAACATCTTTCCGCTTTCATTTTCCTTCTCGGCCCTGTGCAAGGTGCTGCCTTGTTCCAGTTGCCTCAGTCAAACAGCTTTCTTTTTTATGTGAGAAAGGACAGTGAGCATGCCATGGATAGCACTACATTGAACTAGCTCCTAATCCTACATTTCCCTGGGGATGACTGGCTAGTGATCAGCGGGTGGGTCCTAGCTGATTTACCCCTCTACCGCCTGCACGTCCACCACCACCCTGCCCCCCACAACACCCCAATCAATATTGGGGAAATTTGAAAGAAGACTTATGTTTTATAAAGAGGATTGTAAAATGATGGAATGCACAATTGGAGTTGGTGTCTGAAGCAGAAACCAAGGGCTGAATTTTCCTTCCATTGGGGTAATGTTGACGGGCGGGTCCGTATGGGCACGCTTCTGATCAGCAACCCCGATCGGATGAGCATCGCCATTTTATGTGGGCGGGCCAATTAAGGCCAGCCCAGCGTGACGTCCACAGGGAAGCGCTATGCAATCTCCGTGCAGGTGAGTGGGGAATCCCAAAATCGAGAGTGCGCTCTTTCACGCAAGCACATGAAAGAGTGCACTTATCTCCCTGAGGCTAAGTGCAGCCTCAGGGAGATTGGCTCTACATGTAAAAAAGATAAAAGTAGAAAAATAAAATTTCCCTTACATGTTCCCTCATGTGACAATGTCAGATGAGTTGGGACATGTCCATAATTTTTACACAATCTTTATTAACATTTTTTTAAGCCCTACATGAAACCTCATCCCACCCGTGGATGAGGTTTCATGTGTTTTCTACTTCCCGCTGGGGCTCCTGGCCTGCTCACCAACCTTAAGGTTGGACGGGCAGGTCCATTAATTGCTTAATTGATCCTGTCAATGGCCTCAGTTGGCCATTGACAGGTCAGTGGGTGCACAGCTGATTTTGCTGCACTCCCGCCTTCCTGAAAATTTTAATCGGGCACGGTGATGTCGGAAGTTCCCCCCAACGTCATCGTGCATCACTTTACGCATCGGCGAGCGGGCCCCACCCCTGCTCTCTGACTCGTAAAATTCAACCCCAAGTTACAATTTAAGTAAGGGTTAGACTGAGTATTGAAAGAAAAAAAGATAAAGAGATATTGGAACGGAGAGTACAGAGTACAGATACTGCTCAGGATAAACTTTAGCATGGTCTGCTGGGGACTGTTTAGACGTTGTGTGACCTATATAATTTCCTGATTTTCTCTTGCCTCCCACAGAATGTACATCTTGCTCCCTCAGCACTGATGCACTTACACTCTGCAAGACTCGGAACTGTGTGGAGTGAAGGGACCCCCTGGTTCTTTTTTCCCCGATCATTTAGTCTGTTACTTTTTTAAAATTAAGACTACAGAAGCCGGACATGTTGCAAGTAACACAGCACAGTTGTGGCAAGGCAGTGACATAGTGGTATTGTCACTGACCAGTATTCCAGAGACCCAGGGTAATGTTCTGGGTTCAAATCCCACTACGGCAGATGGTGAAATTTGAATTCAATAAAAATCTGGAATGAAAAGTTTGGTGATGACCATGAAACCATTGTTGATTGTTGTAAAAACCCATCTGGTTCACTAATCTGCCATCCTTACTTGGTCTGGCCTACATGTGGTTGATTCTTAAATGCTCTCTGAAAAGGGCAATTAGGGATGGGCAATAAATGCTGGCCTAGCCAGTGACCCACATCCAATGAATGAAAAAAAGCGCAGACTAGCACCTTCAGAAGGAAGAGTGAGAGGAAGTCAGGATTGAGAGAAGTTATAAATTATGCTGAAAGGGTATATTACTGAGGTGAGTTCAAGTGACAAACTCATCTCTGGAAACGATGGACAGAGGAAGTTGGTGAGATTCTGGGTAGACCTAGTAAAAAGGAACGAGTGACTGTTAGAGCAAAATATAATCACAAAGAGTTAACATTTATGTTGCTATTTAAAATAAATTTTTAAACTTGTAGTTTGATAACTTTGTTGGTGGGTAAATCTAGGCTGAGAAAAAGTCAATAAAATTTAATTAGATGTGGTAGATTATAAATTGTAATCAATGTGAATTCATCAGAAAGATCCTGTGTGATCTCTGTGGGCTGCTTCACTGATTAGAAAGGCGAAAATATCAAAATTAAAATCAGGTTCTTTTGAATACAGAGAACGTTTTGAAGGTTTGAGAATAGACATCCCCTAAACATAACAAAGACAGGTGCGAGGCAGAAAGAAAGACCCCGGAACAATTTCTGGACAGAGGGGGCAGGAATTTCCGGTCATTGGGCAGGGCTGGTGGGCGCGGCCAGGAGCGGCCCCCGACTGTGATGTCACTCTGGTTGTGGCCAATCGATGCCCGCCAGCGTGAAAGGTGCGCTGAGAAGCTCGGCGTTGCTGAGGAGGGGGTGGGAGGAGGGTGAGTGTGAAGTCTGCACATGTGCGGGGGGACCGCGCACTGAAAGTTCTCTAAAGGCAGGGGGCTGAACATTTGTAGAAACAGACATAAAGATTTTAAAAATGAGAGAAACATGTCTCCACATCTGACTCAGTTACATGAACAGGGACACATTAAAAATGATGCCTAAAAATTTTTACTTTTTTTTCAAATTGCTGTTGGAAACCTCATCCCGCCCATGGATGAGATTTCATCAAAATTCCAAAGACCGCCTGGCCGATTGGCCTGCCCGTCCACCAACTCTAAGGGTGGACGGACAGCGAAAAATTGCTTTTAATTAATTGATTGAGGGTCTTAATAGGCCTATTAATTGTCGGCGGGCACGCTGCTGAATCATCGGTGCGCCTGCGGACCGAAATATCGTGCTAGTGCATGATGACATCGGGATTCTTGCCCGACATCATCACACACCATTTTAGTTCCGATTGAGTTGGGCATGCACCTGCCCACGGGAGGTAAAATCCTGCTCAGGAATTGCTGCATGGAAGAAGATTGAGGTCCATCTAATTTGCATAAATTACTCATTTAAGGGCTACCAAATGTCTTAGGATTTCACATTCTCAGGATCCCCCAAAGTATTCAGAATCACAAATGGTTATAGCACAGAAGGAGGCCACTCAGCCTGTCGTGTATGTGCTGGCTCTCCAAGGGAACAGTTTACCTAGAGCCACTCCCCTGCCTTTTCCCAGTTGCCCTGCACATTCTTTCTTTTCAGTTAATAATCCAATTCCCTTTTGAATGCTTTGATTGATCCTGCCTCCACAACACTCCCAGGCAACACGTTCCAGGTCCTATAATCACTTGCTGCATGAAAATGTTTTACCTCCATTGTTTCTCTTGTCAATTACCTCAAATCTACGCTCTCTTTTTCCCAATTCTTCCACCAATGGGAAGTTTCTCCCTATCTACTCTGCCCAGAACCCTGATGATTTTGAAAACCTCTATTAAATTTCCTCTCAGCCTTCTCTTCACTAAGGAAAATGGTGTCAATTTCTCCAATCTATCTACGTAACTGAAGTTCCTCATCCCTGAAACCATTCTCATTAATATTTGCTGCACCCTCTCTAATGCCTTTACATCCTTCCTAAAGTGTGGCACCCAGAACTGGATGTAATACTCCAGTTGTTTCTAAACCGGTGTTCTATACAAGTTTAACATAACTTGCTTGCTTTTGTACTCTATGCCACTATTGACAAAGCCAGGGATACTGTGTGCTTCATTAACCACGCTCTCAACCTGTCCTTCAATGACATATACATGTATACACCCAGGTCTTTCTGCTCCTGCACCCCCTTTAGAATTGTTTCTTAGCCAACTATTTTTGAGGCTTAGTCACTGTTGTTCCATAAGCAAATGTGGCCCCCAATTTATACACAAGTTCCCACAAATGGCAATGAACTAAGTTTTGATTGAAGGATATTGTTATGATATGGTTGGTGGTATTTGCCAGGCTGACTAAATCTACAGGGGAAACTTGGCCACGTTATCACAACGATTTTGCAATTTGTATTTATTACGAGAAGATATGTGTACTGGAGTCAGAAGAAAAGATTCCACTACCACTTTTGGAGATTATCAATATTAAATGAAAACATTTGTTAACAAAAGAAAAGGAAACTTAAGCACACAAGATTACAGTTACACAGTTAAATTTAGTCTTATAATACTTCCAAAAGATTTCTACTTAGTTAGACTCACAAATAAACATCCTTTTCCAGGCAACAGTCCCAGCATATTCTTAATCTATAAAGCATACAGCATTTCACAAGCTTCTCTCTCTCTCTCTCACACTCAACAATGGAAATCCAAAACTTTGCTTCCTGGAACAATCAGACATTTTTCGGGGGTGGCTAGAAGCTGCTTTCTTCACAGGACTGTGCTTGTACAGTACACTGTTCAAGATCACATGGCCACACACGCCTCGTACAGCTTTCTATCTTTCCTTAAACACATTTTCCCCCTTTCATCTTTAAACCCATTGTTCTTAACTTTCTTTGGAAGTTACCTTTCCCAGAATCTAAAAATATTTCATGTTGTCTTGATGGCCACTACTTTCGGGAAAAATAAACTTAATTACATTGCTTTATTTATTTATGATCTTTGCCAGTTGTAAAACTTCCTTTTCTCTCTTTGAAATTCAACAGCTAAAAATTCAACACCTCATTTATCTCCTAATGCAAATTCCTATTCAAGCTGTAGGTACTAGTATCCCAGTTTAGCTTGCTCATCTCCACTTCAAAAGTGTCTGCTTTACACCTAACTCTTTGTTGATTTAAATCTGCAGTCTGTCTTCAGTTTAATTAAATTAGTCACGCAAACACATAGTCCCCATAAGCCTGCTCTACAGTATCCAATAGGAATATTGGAGAAAATGATATTTTCTTTACAGATACTTTTTAAAAAATTCATTTATGGGATGTGGGCATCACTGGCTATGCCAGCATTTATTGCTTATCCCTAATTGCCCTTGAGAAGGTGGTGGTGACCTTCTTGGACCACTGCAGTCCATGTGGTGTAAGTACACCCACAGTGCTGTTAGGGAGGGAGTTGCAGGATTTGTCCCAGTGACAGTGAAGGAATGGCGATATATTTCCAAGTCAAGATGTTGTGTGGCTTGGAGGGAAACTTACAGATGGTGGTGTTCCCATCTGCTTGCTGCCCTGGTCCTTCTAGATGGTAGTGATTGTGGGTTTGGAAGGTGCTGTCAAAGGAGCCTTGGTGAGTTCCTGCAGTGCATCTTGTAGATGGTACACACTTCTGCTACTATGTATCAGTGGTGGAGGGAGTGAATGTTTGTGGATGTGGGGCCAGTCAACCAGGCAGCTTTGCCCTGAATGGCGTGAAGCTTCTTGAGTGTTGTGGGAGCTGCACTCATCCAGGCAAGAGGAGAAAATTCCAGCACATTCCTGACTTGTGCCTTGTAGGTGGTGCACAGGCTTTGGGGAGTCAGGAGGTGAGTTAATCGCCACAGGATTCCTAGCCTCTGGCCTTCTCTTGTAGCCACAGTATTTATATGGCTAGTACAGTTCAGTTTCTGCTCAATGGTATCCCCTGGGGTGTTGATAGTGGGGGATTCAGTGATGGTAATGCCATTGAATGTTAAGGGGCAATGGTTAGATTCTCTCTTGTTGGAGATGGTCATTGCCTGACACTTGTGTGGCACAAATGTTACTTGCCATTTGTCAGCCCAAGCCTGGATATTGTCCAGGTCTTGCTGCATTTGGACATGGACTGCTTCAGAATCTGAGGATTCACGAATAGTGCCGAATATTGTGCAATCATCAGCGAACATCCCCACTTCTGACCTTATGATGGAAGGAAAGTCATTAATGAAGCAGCTGAAGATGGTTGGGCCGAGGACACTACCCTGAGGAACTCCTGCAGTGATGTCCTGGAACTGAGGTGATCGACCTCCAACAATCACAACCATCTTCCTTTGTGCTAGGTATGACTCCAACCAGTGGAATTTTTCCCCTGATTTCCACTGACTCCAGTTTTGCTAGGGCTCCTTGATGCCACACGCGTTCAAATGCTGCCTTGATGTCAAGGGCAGTCACTTTCACCTCACCTTTGGAGTTCAGTCTTCTGTCCATGTTTGAACCAAGGTTGTAAAGAGATCAGGAGCTGAATGACCCTGGCAGAACCCAAACTGAGCATCAGTGAACAGGTTATTGTTAAGCGAGTGCCGCTTGATAGCACTGTTGATGATCTCTTCCATCACTTTGCTGATTATTGTTATGATCCCAGTTCATGTTACTACTGGACAAGCCTGATTCCAGGGTCAAACCCAGCTTGATAGATCCTAACTTTTATTTTTTTAAAGAGGCATGGGGAGTGGCTACTGAACAGAGTCACAGGAGTCAGCTGACGATCTTTTAACTAAAGAATAAAGCATTTATTAAACAAGAAAAGATTAATTATATCGTAATACTCCTTCACCCATAACTATAGCTTTATAGATATATGTAGATATGTAAGGATAAGGCAAGTTACAAAAGCTATCTTATAATGTTCACAGTAAGCACGCAGTCCATGTAAACCAATAGGCGACCTGTAGTCAGGCACACCATACTCCAAAACTAAGTGATAGGTGCCACCCCAAACAGATGCAATGATCTCTCCTCAACTCCCCCCATATACTTGTCACACCGTAAGCCAATCAGTCTCACTGAATTCAGTCTTTCACACAAGGGTTTCTAATCTCCAATCTCGAAGAACTTGCTCTGCAATCCTCTTACAAGCAACGCTTTCTCTCAGACACCTTCCACAAAGGACCACCTCCAGGATTTCAAACTCTCCTTCCGATATTCCTCTCCCCTGGATCGCTACGTGCATTCAAGCTTCCTTCCATGCACTCTCTCTCACTGACTCAGCTGTCAACAGTACTCCACTGCTTCGCATGCCCATAGTAAAGAGGTACAGACCTTCCACTGTCTCTTTGGACCTTCTGACTTCTCACAAGCTGCTTTTGTTTAAATCTGCTTCCTGCAGCTTTTCTTCTCTTTAAGCATGAAACTGGGAACCCTCCTCTCTGCTGTTTACTGTCACCTCCACAGAACAGGACCTTTTCCAGATTCCTGCTCTTCCTTTGACTAGAAGGGCTTCTTGGGACCCCTCCTTTCAGTTTCACTCCTTGGCCTTGGGACCTTTCAGTTCTTTTGGGAAATCTACTCCCTCTGCAGTTCCCTCTCCCAGTATCCAGTCTCTTTGGCTTCAATTTCAGTTTTGGACTTGCTATCTGTCCCTCTGCTGTCCAGTTTCTCTGGCAGCTGCTTCCAACTGAACTCAAACTACCCTTCTATCTCTATGGGGCCTCCAGTTGTTAGGCAACCGCACAATTTTTTCCAACCTTGTTTGCTTTACTCCCTTCAAGTGTCATAAAAGTCTCATTAGAATGCAGGTACCTTTAAAGTGAAACTAAAATTCAATTTCTTTTAACAGACAGATGCAGAAATACAAATCAAGCTTAAACATTAAAGATATACCTTATTCTTAACATACCAAAATACACATGTAACTTACTTAAACAATTTCTATTTCCTAATATGATCATGAGTAGACTGATAGGTGGTACTTGGCCGGGTTGGATTTGTCCTGCTTTTTGTGTACAGGATATACCTGGGCACTTTTCCACATCGCTGGGTAGATGCCAGTGTTGTAGCTGTACTGGAACAGCTTGGCGAGGGGTGCAGCAAGTTCTGGAGCACAAGTCTTCAGTACTATTGTTGGAATAATGTCAGGGCCCATAGCCTTTGCAATATCCAGTGCCTTCAGCCATTTCTTGATATCATGTGGAGTGAATCGAATTGGCTGAAAACCGGCATCTGTGATGATGGGGACCTCTGGAGGAGACTAAGATGGATCATCCACTCGGCACTTCTGGCTGAAGATTCTGGCAAATGCTTCAGCCTTATCTTTTGCACTGATGTGCTGGGCTCCTTCATCATTGAGTGGGGATATTTGTGGAGCCTCCTCCTCTAGTGGTTTAATTGTCCACCACCATTCACGACTGGATGTGGCAGGACTGCAGCGCTTAGATCTGATCCGGTGGTTGTGGAATCGCTTAGCTCTGTCTATCACTTGCTGCTCATGCTGTTTGGCACGCAAGTAGTCTTGTTGTAGTTTCACCAGGTTGACACCTCATTTTTAGGTATGCCTGGTGCTGCTCCTGACATGCCCTCCTGCACTCTGCATTGAATCAGGGTTGATGCCCTGCCTTGATGGTAATGGTAGAGTGGGGGATATGCTGGGCCATGAGGTTACAGATTGTGTTTGAATACAATTCTGCTGCTGCTGATGGCCCACAGCACCTCATGGATGCCCAGTCTTGTGTTGTGAGATCTGTTCAAATCTATCCCATTTAGCACAGTAGTGCTACATAACACAATGGAGGGTATCCTCAATGTATAGATCGGAATTCGTCTCCACAATGACTGTGCGGTGGTCACTCCAACCGATACTGTCATGGACAGATCCATCTGCGGCAGGCAGGTTGGTGAGGATAAGGTCAAGTATGTTTTTCCCTCTTGTTGCTTCCCTCACCATTTGCTTCAGGCCCAGTCTAGCAGCTAAGTCCTTTAGGACTCGGCCAGCTCGGTCAGTAGTGGTGCTACACAGCCACTCTTGGTGATGAACATTGACATCCCCCACCAAGAGTACATTCTGCGCCCTTCCTCCAAGTGGTGTCAACATGAAGGAGTACTGATTCATCTGATGGGGACGGTATGTGATAATCAGCAGGTTTCCTTGCCCATGTTTGACCTGATCCAGAGATGGTGGAACAGGACTTACTCAGGTTTGGTGATGGTGGAGTCTGGGACATTATCTGCAAGGTGTGATTCCATGAGTATGACTATGTCAATCTGTTGTTTGCCTAGTTTGTGAGACAGCTCTCTCAATTTTGGCAAGGAGAACTTTGCAAGACCAACAGAGCTGCGTTTGTCGGTGTCATTTGTCATTTGTGGTGCTTAGGTTGATGTCAGTTTCATTCCTTTCAGGCTTTGTAGCAGTTTAATACAAACGAGTGTCTTGCTAAGCCATTTCATAGGGCATTTAAGAGTCAACCACAGGTGAGGACCGCAGATTTCCTTTCCTAAAGGGCATTAGTGAACCAGATGCGTTTTTACGATAATTGATAACGATTTCAACATCATCAATAGACTTTTTAATTCCAGATATTTATTGAATTCAAATTCCACTATCTGCTATGGTGGGATTCGAACCTGGGTCCCCAGAGCATTACCCTAGGTCCCTTGATTACCACTGCCTCCTCTAATGGAATTTGCAAGGCCATCGAGCCCTTCCTTGAATAATGCCATGGGATCAAACCCATAATGTTCCGACTTAGAGATGAGAGAGTTACCAACACTATCAAACTTACACTGATTGTTCTGGCAGGAAATGGTGACTTAGTGGTTGCATCACTGGACTAATAGCCTAGAGGCTAATGCTCTGGAGACAACGGCAGCTGGTGGAATTCAAATCCAATCAATAAATCTGGAATATAAAGCTCGTCTCGGTAATGGCGACTGTTGTAAAAACCCACCCGATCACTAAAGCTCCCTTTAGCGTGGTAAATCTGTTGTCCTTATCTAGACTGGCCTACGTGTGACTTCAGACCCACAGCAATGTGGTTGATTCTCAGCTGTCCTATTATGGCACAGCACATGGTAAATGCTAAGCTGCTCAATTTGTATATTTATTTCAAGATGCATGCCTTGAATTCAGTAGTAATAAGACCACCGAGTCTTATTGGCTTTTTACAAAACTATATTAAACATTTATTAATAGAAGAAATGATTCTAAGCATATACATAGGTCTACAAATTACTACTATGATAATTCCTAGCTCCCCTGATTAATCTAACTCCCAGTTACACCTCCATTAAAGATACAGTAAAAGCAAAATAGATTTTAACAGGCCCAGGCAAAGCAAACGATACCCTGGACAGGGTTATTCACAGTGAGTTTTCTTAACTTCAGTTCTTGTAGACTGCAATTCGGGGTACAAAGGCTGGAGGCTTTTCACACTTGTTAGATCTTAAATGCCTTCCCTCCTTATACACAACCTCATCTCCTTTATGCATGTTTCACCCTTTTTAATGTAAATCCCATTTTTTCAGTATGACTTTACCTTTATAACAATAAAATCTTTCATAGTACCAATTTTATCAGTAAGCTTTGGGAAAAATAAACACATTGTTTGGCTTAGCCTCTGTTGGGTAGGTGTAATTCACTTCTCGGGTTTATCTAAAAAATGTTAATTTTCCTTTTACACCTCACATTCTAAAACTTCAACCAAGTTTACATATTTAGCATTTCAAATCTAGCTTCTCTTCTGACACATCAAAGCCTGCAGAGTCTCTCTCACACACACACAAACACACTCACTCTCTAGGCCCCCACCATTCATACTTCACAATAAACCCCAATAACATTATAAAAACTATGATATTTTCAGGACTGGCCTCTGAAATGCTCAGTTCAAGGACAATTGGGATGGGTAACAAATGCTTTGCTGGCAATGCCCACATCCTCTGAAGGGATAAAGAAAAAAAAGTGTGGAATTAAACTTGTTGCCTGCTAGGTTGTCCAGTCTCCCCTTGAATTTTTACCGTGAGTCCATACAGTGAGTGTTTACAGGATATTAACCCCAGCCAGCAGTTCCACTCACCTCACACTCTCTGTTCTTCTGAATCTAGACTACTTGCTTACCGCTCTTGGCTGTCCCATCAGTGATGGACCATTCATCCATCCCAGCCCAAACTCTGCCTCAGGACTGGAGCACATAATCTTGGCTGATGATCCAGTGCAGTTCTGACAGAATGCTGCAGTGTCAGAGGGTCAGTACTGAGGGAGCGCTGCACTGTCAGAGGACCATTACTGAGGGAGTGCTACACTGTCAGAGGCAGTGGTCAGTGAACGGTGTGTTGTAGGAGAGGCCATCTTTTTATAGAAATGTTAAACTCTGCCTTTGGGTGGATTAAAAGGATCCTGTGGGACTACTAGAAGACAGGTAATTCTCCCAGTGTCTGGAACAAAATTACTTCCTAAACAGACTTTACCTACAACATATTAGCTGACCATTCAGCTCAATTCTGTTTGCACACTGACTGCTGAATTTACAGTTGCTACACTTACAAAAGAATATCAGTGAATGTGATGTGCTTTGGGATATCCTAAGAATGTGATAACATAATAATCTGAGATATAAAAATACAACTGCTGTACTCCTATCCTACCTGACAATCCAACAGCAAAGTAGCACTCTTTGAACAAATGACAGTGTGTTTGTGTGGCTTTTCAATTCCCCAAAATTTGACAAACTTTAATTTCCACTTGCCGAATTGCCTTTCCTCAATCATTCCCAATTCAAATCAGATCCAAGGATCATTAAGATATTTGTCATATTTATTGTCCAGAACAGCAAGAAAGGCATATTAATCAAATATTTATTTATTGTTTATTGAATATTAAATGGATTGTTATATACATGAGCCAATCTCATTGTTTCTGCTAACATTCCATAATAGCATCAGGATCTGAAACATATCAAGACTCAGAGATCCATTTCTGTCATCTAAACTTGAATATTGCTGTAACAATTCTATTTCTCCAGTGAATGTCTGGGAGGCAAAGTCAGAACTGGTGGAGTTATTAATGACTATCTCTTCAAAAAGCAGCCTGTCCTTTGAAAAATGCTTAAACAGACTTGTTAAATTTTCAATGTTGGCAGTGGAGAATGAGAAAGTAACAAGAAACATACACTAGGGAATGCCATGTTAATATTTGGAGTTAAACTCAAGTTATGAGGCAGAATAAACACATGGATGTACTACAAAAACAGAATTACCTGGAAAAACTCAGCAGGTCCGGCAGCATCGGCGGAGAAGAAAAGAGTTGACGTTTCGAGTCCTCATGACCCTTCGACAGAACTTGATTTCGAGTCCAGGAAAGAGTTGAAATATAAGCTGGTTTAAGGTGGGGGGGGGGGGGGGGGTGGGGGGGGGGGGTGGTGGTGCGGAGAGAGAGAGAGAGACAGAGGTGCTTGTGTAGACAAACAAGCAGTGATAGAAGCAGATCATCAAAAGATGTCAGTGACAATGGGACAAAAGAACACATAGGTGTTAAAGTTAAAGTTGGTGATATTATCTAAACGAATGTGCTAATTAAGAATGGATGGTAGGGCACTCAAGGTACAGCTCTAGTGGGGGTGGGGGGAGCATAAAAGATTTTAAAATATTTAAAAATAATGGAAATAGGTGGGAAAAGAAAAATCTATAAAATTTATAGGGAAAAAAAAGGGGAAAAAAAGGGGGAAACAGAAAGGGGGTGGGGATGGGGGAGGGAGCTCACGACCTAAAGTTATTGAATTCAATATTCAGACCGGAAGGCTGTAAGGTGCCTAGTCGGAAGATGAGGTGTTGTTCCTCCAGTTTGCGTTGGGCTTCACTGGAACAATGCAGTAAGCCAAGGACAGACATGTGGGCAAGAGAGCAGGGTGGAGTGTTAAAATGGCAAGCGACAGGGAGGTTTGGGTCATTCTTGCGGACAGACCGCAGGTGTTCTGCAAAGCGGTCGCCCAGTTTACGTTTGGTCTCTCCAATGTAGAGGAGACCACATTGGGAGCAACGAATGCAGTAGACTAAGTTGGGGGAAATGCAAGTGAAATGCTGCTTCACTTGAAAGGAGTGTTTGGGCCCTTGGACGGTGAGGAGAGAGGAAGTGAAGGGGCAGGTGTTACATCTTTTGCGTGGGCATGGGGTGGTGCCATAGGAGGGGGTTGAGGAGTAGGGGGTGATGGAGGAGTGGACCAGGGTGTCCCGGAGGGAGCGATCCCTACGGAATGCCGATAAGGGGGGTGAAGGAAGATGTGTTTGGTGGTGGCATCATGTTGGAGTTGGCGGAAATGGCGGAGGATGATCCTTTGAATGCGGAGGCTGGTGGGGTGATAAGTGAGGACAAGGGGGACCCTATCATGTTTCTGGGAGGGAGGAGAAGGCGTGAGGGCGGATGCGCGGGAGATGGGCCGGACACGGTTGAGGGCCCTGTCAACGACCGTGGGTGGAAAACCTCGGTTAAGGAAGAAGGAGGACATGTCAGAGGAACCGTTTTTGAAGGTAGCATCATCGGAACAGATGCGACGAAGGCGAAGGAACTGGGAGAATGGGATGGAGTCCTTACAGGAAGCGGGGTGTGAGGAGCTGTAGTCAAGGTAGCTGTGGGAGTCGGTGGGTTTGTAATGGATCACTTCTTTGGGCAGGAGTCCTCTCCCAGTTCAACAGATCCTTTTACCCATCTCCAATATTCTCCCTCCACCTGGACCCCTCCCTCTGGATTCTTACCTTCTCTTGATCTTTTCATTGAGAACTGTCGGCGCGACATTAGTCGTCTCAATTTCTCTGCTCCTCTCACCCATTCTAACCTGTCTCTCTCTGAACTTACTGCACTCCATTCTCTCAGGTCCAACCCTGACATTGTCATCAAACCCGCTGACAAGGGTGGTGCTGTTGTTGTCTGGCGCACTGACCTCTACCTCGCGGAGGCTGAGCGTCAACTCGCAGACACTTCCTCCTACCTCTCCCTGGACCATGACCCCACCACTGAACATCAAGCCATTGTTTCCAGGACTGTCACTGACCTCATCTCCTCTGGGGATCTCCCTCCCACAGCTTCCAACCTGATAGTCGCCCAACCTCGGACGGCCCGCTTCTATCTCCTACCTAAAATCCACAAACAGAACTGCCCCGGTAGACCGATCGTCTCAGCTTGCTCCTGCCCCACAGAACTCATTTCTCGTTATCTTGACTCCCTTCTCTCTCCCCTTGTCCAGTCCCTTCCCACCTACATCCGTGATTCCTCTGACACCTTACGTCGCATCAACAATTTCCAGTTCCCTGGCTCCAACCGCTTCCTCTTCACCATGGACGTCCAATCCCTCTACACCTCCATCCCCCACCAGGATGGTCTGAGGGCCCTTAGCTTCTTCCTCGAACAGAGGCCCGAACAATCCCCATCCACCACTACTCTCCTCCGTCTGGCTGAACTTGTTCTCACGTTGAACAATTTCTCCTTCAACTCCTCTCACTTTCTCCAAATAAAAGGTGTGGCTATGGGTACCCGCATGGGCCCCAGCTATGCCTGTCTCTTTATGGGATATGTGGAACATTCCTTGTTACAGTCCTACCCCGGCCCCCTTCCACAACTTTTTCTCCGGTACATCGATGATTACTTCGGTGCCGCTTCATGCTCTCGTCGGGACTTGGAAAAATTTATTAATTTTGCTTCCAATCTCCACCCCTCCATCATTTTCACGTGGTCCATCTCTGACACTTCCCTTCCCTTCCTTGACCTCTCTGTCTCAATCTCTGGTGATAGACTGTCCACTAATATCCATTACAAACCCACCGACTCCCACAGCTACCTCGACTACAGCTCCTCACACCCCGCTTCCTGTAAGGACTCCATCCCATTCTCCCAGTTCCTTCGCCTTCGTCGCATCTGTTCCGATGATGCTACCTTCAAAAACGGTTCCTCTGACATGTCCTCCTTCTTCCTTAACCGAGGTTTTCCACCCACGGTCGTTGACAGGGCCCTCAACCGTGTCCGGCCCATCTCCCGCGCATCCGCCCTCACGCCTTCTCCTCCCTCCCAGAAACATGATAGGGTCCCCCTTGTCCTCACTTATCACCCCACCAGCCTCCGCATTCAAAGGATCATCCTCCGCCATTTCCGCCAACTCCAACATGATGCCACCACCAAACACATCTTCCCTTCACCCCCCTTATCGGCATTCCGTAGGGATCGCTCCCTCCGGGACACCCTGGTCCACTCCTCCATCACCCCCTACTCCTCAACCCCCTCCTATGGCACCACCCCATGCCCACGCAAAAGATGTAACACCTGCCCCTTCACTTCCTCTCTCCTCCGTCCAAGGGCCCAAACACTCCTTTCAAGTGAAGCAGCATTTCACTTGCATTTCCCCCAACTTAGTCTACTGCATTCGTTGCTCCCAATGTGGTCTCCTCTACATTGGAGAGACCAAACGTAAACTGGGCGACCGCTTTGCAGAACACCTGCGGTCTGTCCGCAAGAATGACCCAAACCTCCCTGTCGCTTGCCATTTTAACACTCCACCCTGCTCTCTTGCCCACATGTCTGTCCTTGGCTTACTGCATTGTTCCAGTGAAGCCCAACGCAAACTGGAGGAACAACACCTCATCTTCCGACTAGGCACCTTACAGCCTTCCGGTCTGAATATTGAATTCAATAACTTTAGGTCGTGAGCTCCCTCCCCCATCCCCACCCCCTTTCTGTTTCCCCCTTTTTTTCCCCTTTTTTTTCCCTATAAATTTTATAGATTTTTCTTTTCCCACCTATTTCCATTATTTTTAAATATTTTAAAATCTTTTATGCTCCCCCCACCCCCACTAGAGCTGTACCTTGAGTGCCCTACCATCCATTCTTAATTAGCACATTCGTTTAGATAATATCACCAACTTTAACTTTAACACCTATGTGTTCTTTTGTCCCATTGTCACTGACATCTTTTGATGATCTGCTTCTATCACTGCTTGTTTGTCTACACAAGCACCTCTGTCTCTCTCTCTCTCTCCGCACCACCACCCCCCCCCCCCCCCCCACCCCCCCCCCCCCCCCACCTTAAACCAGCTTATATTTCAACTCTTTCCTGGACTCGAAATCAAGTTCTGTCGAAGGGTCATGAGGACTCGAAACGTCAACTCTTTTCTTCTCCGCCGATGCTGCCGGACCTGCTGAGTTTTTCCAGGTAATTCTGTTTTTGTTTTACATTTCCAGCATCCGCAGTTCTCTTTGTTTTTATCACATGGATGTACTAGGCTGTTTTCTTCACCTGTTGGCAACTCAAGATGAAGGGTTAAGTCCCACAGTGCACAAGGCCAGCAAGGTTTAAATCAAGAAGAGAACATACAAACATACAAATTAGGAGCAGGAGGAGGCCACTTGGCCCCTCAACCCTGCTCCACCATTCAATAAGATAATCGCTGATCTGAATGTAACCTCAACCCCATATTCCTGCTTATCCCTGATAACCTTTCACACCCCCTTGTTAATCAATAATCTATCTGGCTCTGCCTTAAAAATATTCAATGACTCTGCTTCCACTGCCTTTTGAGGAAGAGAGTTCCAAAGACCCATAACCATATGAAAGAAAAAAATTCTCCTCATCTGTCTTAAATGGGCGACCCCTTATTTTTAAACAGTGACCCCTGGTTCTAGATTCTCCCACAAGAGGAAACATCCTCTCCCATCCACCCTGTCAAGACCCTTAGGATCTTAAAAGGTTTCAATTAAATCACCTATTACTCTTCTAAATTCCGGTGGATACAAGCCTAAACCATCCAACCTTTCCTCATCAGACTACCCACTCATTCCTGGTATTTCTAATGCATTTACATCTTTCTTTGAATAAGGAGACCAATACTGTACACAATACTCCCAACATGGTTTCACCAATGCCCTGTACAACTGAAGCATAATCTCCCTACTTTTGTAATCAATTCCCCTCACAAAAGATTATGACATTCTATTAGCTTTCCTAATTACCTGCATTTTAGCCTTTTGTGCACTAGGACCCCCAGGTCCCTTCGAATCTCAGAGCTCATCAATCTATCACTATGAAGATAATAAGCTTCTTTTTTATTCTTTCCGCCAAAAAGAATGATTTCACTTTTGCCCACATTGTACTCCAGATATTTGCCCACTCACTTAACCTATCTATGTCACTTTGTAGCCTCCTTACATCCTCTTCATAATTTACTTTTCTACCTATCTTTGTGTTGTCAGCAAATTTGGCCACCATACCTTTGGTCCCTTCATCCAAGTCATTTATATAAATTGTAAAAAGTTGAGGTCCCAGCATTGATCCCTGTGGCACACTCGTCACATCCTGCCAAGCAGGAAAAAACCCATTTATGCCAACTCTCTGCTTCTTGTTAGCCAGCCAATCTTCTATCCATGCCAATATGTTACTCCCTTCGCCGTGAGATTTTATTTTCTCTAATAAACTTTATGTGGCACTTTATCAAATGCCTTCTGGAAATCTAAGTACAGTATATTCACCAGTTTCCCTTTATCCACAGCACATGTGACTCCTTAAAAGAACGCCAGTAAATTGGTTAAATATGATTTCCCTTTTACAAAAGCATGTTGACTTTGTCTGTTTGCCTTGAATTTTCCAAGCTATAACATCGTTAATAATAGCTTCTAACAGTTTCACATGTTAGGCTAACTGGCTTATAGTTTCCTGCTTTCTTTGTCCCTCCGTTTTTGAATAAAGGAGTTATATTTGGTATTTTCCCATCTAATGGAACCTTCCCCAAATCGAGAGAATATTGGACAATTAAATACAGTGCATCAACTATCTCACTAGCCACTTCTTTCAAGACCTTAGGGTGAAGTCCATCCAGACTTGGGAATTTGCCAGCCTGCAGCCCCAGCAATTTGCTCAGTACCCACTTTCCTGGTGATTGTAATTTTCCTGAGTTCCTCCCTCCCTTCCATTTCCTGATTTACAGCTATTTCCAGGATGTTACTTGTGTCCTCCATTGTGAAGACTGAAGAAAAATACCTGTTTAATTCATCCGCCATTTTCCTACTTCCCATTATCAGTTCCCCAGATGCACTCTCTATAGGACCAACGCTCACTTTATTAACACTTTTCTTACTGAAATATCTATAGAAACTCTTATCATCCATCTTTATTTTCCTATCTAGCTTTCTCTCAAACTCTATTTTTTCCCTCCTTATTAATATTTTTATCATTCTTTGCTGCTCTTAATATTCTTTCCAATCTTCTGACCTGCCACCCATCTTTGTGTAATTATATGCTTTTTCTATTGACATGTCCCTTAATCTCACTTGCCAGTTCACTTTAGCTAGCTGTGCTTTCATGCCCTCATAATTGTCCTTATTTAAGTTTAAAATGCTAGTTTTAGATGCACTTGTTTCTCCCTCAAAATGAATGAAAAATTCAATCATATTATGATCGTTGCTACCTATGGGTGCCTTCACTAGGTTGTCAATTAATCCTATCTCGTTGCACAATAACAGGTCTAGTATAATCTGCTCTTTGGTTGGCTCCAGAATGTGCTGTTCTAAGAAACTATACCGAAAACGTTCTATGAACTCATCTATGCTACCTTTGCCCATCTGATTTTTCCAGTCTATATGTAGATTAAAATCCGCCATGGTTATTGCTGTACATTTCTGGAAAGCTCCAATCGTCTCTTCTTTTATACTCTGTCCTACGGTGTAGTTACAATTAGGGGGCATGTACACCACTCCCACAAGTGACTTCTTGTCTTTATCCTTCCTCATCTCAACCCAAACCACTTCTACATCCTGGTTTCCTGAACTTAGGTCATCCCTCTCTAATGTGCCAATACCATCATTAATTAACAGAGCCACCCCTCCACATTTTCCTAACTTCCTGTCCTTTCTAAATGTCACACACCCTTCGATATTCGGGTCCCAATCAATGTCACCCTGTAGCCAGGTCTCTGTAATGGCTATCAGATTGTACTTATTTATTTCTATTTGCACTGTCAGTTGTTTTGTTTTGAATGCTACGTGCGTTTAGATGCAGAGCCTTTAGTTTTGTTCTCTTATTTTGGTTGTGTTTCGCCGTATCTGCTGATTTACTCTTAGATTTGTATCTCTGTCCCTTCCTGTCATAGTCTGTTTTTCATTTCTCATATTAATACCTGTCTCTCTTGTCTTGTCTCTACTCTTTGGTTTACCACACCTTGCCCCCCTCTATAACTCCCTAGTTAGGCAGCTCGCAAGGACACCAGCCCCAGCAAGGTTCAGGTATAGACCATCCCAACGGTACAGATCCCACTTTTCCCAATACTGGTGTCAGTGCCCCATGAACCGGAATCCACTTCACACACACCAATCTTTGAGCCACGCATTCATTTCCTTAATCTTATTTGTCCTATGCCGATTTGAACGTGGCTCAGGTAATAATCCAGAAATTATTACCTTTGGGATTCTGCTTCTTTATTTGGTGCCTAGCCCATCATACTGACTATGCAAAGCTTCCTTCCTCATCCTGCCAATGTTGTTGGTACCTACATGGGCCACGACCACTGGATCCTCCCCCTCCCACTGCAAGTTCCTCTCCAGCCCTGAGCAGATGTCCCGAACCCTAGCACCGGACAGGCAACAAAGCCAACTGCACTCTATCGTTTTGCTATAGAGAACAATGTCAATCCCCCTTACTATACTTAAATTAAATCAAGTAGTAGTGCTTAGGAGACAGCAAGCTGGGTTTTTAAAGACTATTATTGCAGAAGGTGGGAAAATCTGAAGATGATGTGGAGTGGATTATTCTGCAAGTTTAATATTAGCAGTTTCCTGGATCATGTAACTGTGGAAAAAGACAGGGCTCCAATCCATGCTTCAAGCAGAGCTCATCAATGATGGAATTCATTATTATCCATTCACTATCATCTCACAATTATATATTCACAAGAGAAATCCTACCACTACAGTCACTCCAAGACATCTCCCAACCCCAGCTGGATAACTTTTTAAATTTTGAGCACTAGATTTCTTTGCTGTATCAGGGGTTAATGTTAGTGGAATATCCTTCATCAGAGCCTCAGTTCTTAAATCTTCCCTTCTCTTCCATTGGCTTTTAAATGGTGAAAGAATTGGTTGTCTTACAGTTAACAAGGTTACTTGAAATAAGTTGGGAAGATAGAACTGGAGCAGATGTCTAGAAAGGCAAAAGATTGGCAGGAAATATTTCTTGTAGAGAGTTTTGGCAACGTGAGATGAGTCTGGGGTTCCTGCAGCCCCTTAAATGGAAATGTGACCAGTTCTTGAGCAGAGGACATTTTGAGTTATAAAGTTAAGTTGCTGGTCAGTTGAGGTTGCGATGAGTCAAGGATATCTGCTGTCTTTTGGACCATCACCAGAGAGTGTGAGGGGGAGGTGTGTGAGGGGACACTGCCTCATGGATGGCTTTTGCCTCTTCCCTCCCTACCACCCCTACCCCACCACCTGACCTTTGTATGCTCTAATCTTGCAGCTTTTCTTGACAAGTCTCAAATCTCTTCTCTGGCTCAGGTAAACCTTCCGCAAGCCCTGGTCTCTGTCGACTGTGTATCACACAGAAAACGCTCTTCACCACTCACTGCACTTTGACCACTGAAAACTAGATTGGTAATGATAATCTTTCATAACTTTTCTACTCATTCATTAAATTATGTTGTTGCCTCAAGAAACTGTTTAAAATAGTTTTCATTAGAAAAGAGAAAATTAATCAGATAATTTTGCAGAAGTTTGTAGATGAAATTTGTAGCTGAAAAAAGGATCAGGGTAATGGATAAGTAGCATGCCTGGAAACAACTGAGTATGTTGGAGACCATTTCCTTCCTCTGTGGTCTTCCTGAATCCTGCCTTCAAGCTCAGGCTAGAAATGACTTACATCCCGGACATGGAGTTTGTAGGGCTGAAGGAAAATAGCATGCTCATATTTTATGATGCGCAAATTGAAGTTTAATATTTAGGAAGGATTTATTTTTTGGTGGCCAATATTTTGTGCTCAGTAAGGTAATCAGTGTCATTGCTGTCAGCATCAAGTGCTCAAGGATTGGGATTAGGTTTCCCCTACACCATCCAAACAAACTGATGACTTCCTAATTTACCTTATCTTCTCTCCCACTGTTCACAACCTTGGCAGTATCCTAACCCTGGAACATGGTTCTCGATACCTACTGCATTCACAGAATCACAGAATTTTAATGGCCCAGGATGAGGCCATTGAGCCCATCGTGTCTGCACTGGCTCTCCAAAGGAGCATTATAACCTAGTGCCATTGCCCTGCCTTTTCCCCATACGCTTACACATTGAATAGAAACAAATAATCATCTAATGCCCTCCTGAATGCCTTGATTGAACCTGCCTTCACCACACTTCCAGGCAGTGCATTCCCAGCCCTGAACCACTTGTTGCGTGAAAAGGTTTTTTCTTACATCACATTTGCTTCTTTTGCAAATCACTTTAAATCTGTGCCCTCTAATTCTTGATCATTTTACGAGTGGGAACAGCTTCTCCCTATCTACTCTGTCCAGCCCCCTCATGATTATGAACATCTCTATCGAATCTCCTCTTAAACTTTTTATCTCCAAGGAGAACAGTCCCAATCTATCCTCATAGCTGAAGTTTCTCAACCCTGGAACCATTTTTGTAAACCTTCCTGCTAGACTCAGTCAGTTCAAACTCAGCTTCCCAATTTAAGGGGATAATTCAGGCTAACATTGCTGTGTGATGCTGTGAGATTGTTGGAATTCCCCTCCTTTGGAGGAGGGGGTGAGTGGAGGTGCTGGTATAGCTTAGGTGGATTACCTGGAAAAACTCAGCAGGTCTGGCAGCATCGGCGGAGAAGAAAAGAACTGGTTCTGTCGAAGGGTCATGAGGACTCGAAACGTCAACTCTTTTCTTCTCCGCCGATGCTGCCAGACCTACTGAGTTTTTCCAGGTAATTCTGTTTTTGTTTTGGATTTCCAGCGTCCGCAGTTTTTTTGTTTTTAGCTTAGATGGATGTTGAATATCCTGTGATTATCTTTAAAGGAGACATTGGACATTACATTCTCAACCAACAACATCAAAAAAAAATGTATTAGTCATTCCAGGTAATTTGTGTGAAATAGCTGCTGCTGTTGCCCACAATTCCTCATGTGGAGAACTCAACCTGCATAGTGTTAGTAAACTAATCGAAAATGAGAAGAATCATAGCCAAATCCAATCAGTCTCAGTCTTTGCCTAAATAACAAGTCACTACAGTTCCAAGTAATTAATTTGACCTGAAGTACCTTGAGATGCTGCTAATGTGATACATAAATGCATATTAAATTAAAACAGTAATTTGTGAGGAAGGAGGAGAAATGTGCTTCTGAAAGGGTCAGAGTCTGTAAACTGAAGAATATTTCGGAAGTCTGAAGGTTCAGTGAAGTGAAGCATTGATCAAACAAATCAGTATTTAGTAACAGTGACCTTTTTGTGGTCCTTCTAGTTGGCTTCTCAGACATCCTAAAATATTGATTTTATCACATTCATTCAAGCTGGCCTCAAATACAAAAAAGAAGAGCCGGAGGTAGGTAGGCAGCTCAGGTCAGGAATTTCCCGACTCAGCAGACCTGCCAACCCGAGAAGCAGGGTGTAGGCAGCCATGGGGACTGACAAATGCCAAGGTGAGCTGTTTAGGAGGCCCATGTTGGCTCTCTGGAACTTCATCCCAGTTGTTTTAGAAGATGCTAGGCCTTCTAGCCCTCATCCCTCTCATTGCCTCAACACCCCATGTGGCCCCTCATACTCTCCATGCCAACTCATGCCTCTCATCCATTCCCCATGGTCTTTCATACCCTCCATACTACCTCCATAGCCACCCAACCAGTATCCACTATGGGTATACATCAAGAGTCATGTGGAGATTTAAAAAAACTTCCAATAATCTAATGCAGCTCTCACTCCTACACACTTGATAATGAAAACAAATCCCATTCATAAAATCTATTCAAAACTTTTAAATCTCCTCCTGTGGTTAATCTCTTATAAAAACAAACAATCTTCTATTCATACCTCATATCAAAGATCCTTTTATAGCCTCTTGAAGCTGTCAATCAAATTGTGAACTCTCAACCCCTTGCTGAGATCATCGTAGATTTTGAAACTCAGCCAAACATTCATAATTACATAATGTAGCCCTTGGAAAGATGTCAACAAAGAGCTCTATTGAAACTGCATGACCAGACCCTACTATTTTTTCTAACTTACACTTGTCAATCAAAGCAGTTGAGCAGATTTTTTTTTAAAACTCACTGACAGCTGCAGCTTTTCTTTTACAGTTTAAAGAGCAGGGGATTTGAAAATCTTCAGATCACGACAGTTAGATGGATCTTATGTGCCCTTCAAGAATGTTTACATCTACTCCATCATTTTGTGACTCCCATACTGAAGGTTAAGCCACCTGTAAAAGCCAAAATGACATCTATTTGAATTCAGAACTGAGTTCAAATGGCCCAGCTGAGTTTAAGTATCCTGCCTGTGTGAATCAAGCCCTGTCCCCAATCCCCTACTGGCAAAAATTGGACCTGTTGGAAATGAGGGTGGGACTTCTGTACCCAGGTCCTGCCCACCGTTTTTAAAGGTCCGTGGAGTCGTCCTGACTGAAAATCCAGCTCGTAATCTTTGCTTTTCTGTTGTAAGGCAGTTTACAGAATAGGAAGGTATAGCTTTCAAAGACAGATTAGCCTCAGCATTGCCTGTGAGCTAATGGAATTAATCCATTCATTCTCTGCCAGTGACTCATACCCTGCCTCCAACAAACTGATGGTTTACTAATATTTTCCAACAAGCAAAATAAATCATTCTTTACAAGATGGTTTTTAAGAACATAAGAAATAGGAACAGGCTTCTAAATATCTAATTATCAAATCACTTCTAAACATGTAATTGGCCCTCCTGCTCTCTGCTGAAGTTGCTAACTCATTCTGGTCAAAATCCTGAACTGAAGCGGCCATTCTTCATGTGCGAGTGAGGCAGGCAATTCAACCATGGAAGAACTGAGAGCCGAGAACAACCAGATCACTCATGGTTTGTACACAAAGTAGCTTCCTTGGACTTCTTTGGAACAGCATACAAGATCAAAGACGGTCAAAGTGCAAGTGTGATGGGGAATTAAAGAGGGAAGTGACAAGAGTCCAGGGATGCACTTGTGGATAGAATGCAGTCTTTAACAATCTCCTCAATTTGCTGTAGACCAAACCATGAACAGCAAACCTATAAGCACCAGGAAATACAGGTAAACTGCTGTCTCACCAGAACAGTGTAGAACCCTGGACGGTGCTGTAGGAGGAGCTGAATGGGGAGCCAAAACACTGGAGAGGGATTTATTTATTCTAGGACTGCTATGGCTACATTTCCATTATTGTGCTTGCATTCCAGGAAAATTGGAAATGGTGAGCGCTTGGGGGTGATGGCAGCTCTTCCTCATTTCCAAATGAATGATCAACTACCTAAAGGAACTGAGTGCTGGCCTGGTGAGAGGGATAGGGGCTTAAAGGAACTGAGTGCTGGCCTGGTGAGAGGGATAGGGGTTTAAAGGAACTGAGTGCTGGCCTGGTGAGAGGGATAGGGGTTTAAAGGAACTGAGTGCTGGCCTGGTGAGAGGGATAGGGGTTTAAAGGCCTGTTCAGAGTTGGTTGCTAATGTTGGGAGTCTTGTTGTGCAGATGATCCAAGGCAGTCAACCTACAGAGCAAAGAAGAGTGTGTGAAATGACAAAGTACTTGGAGTTCAGCTAAATGCAGGAACTGCAAATGACACTCTGTGCTCATTTAATCCTGACCCTAACAACTATTAAAGGACAGAAGTCTTTTGATCCTTTACTTTTGCTGGTATTAACCATTTACTTTCATTTTGATCATATATTCACAAACTTGAGGTAAACTAATGATAATATTAAATTGGAATGACTGCAAAACATCACCAATATTTGGGTGTTACAGAGGGGAGTTTTGAAGCTTCTCCAGAGTCGGGTCATGGTTGGGAAATGTACCATATTATAATGACATCTGATGGCAGTAGAGTTGTGAGCTGCGAGGAGAGTGTGGGACATAGGCTGCTGGAATGAGTGGATAGGTGGCAGATGAAACTTAATTCAGACAAGTGTGAAGTGATACATTTTGGTGACAGAATGAGGAGACCATATAAAATGAAGGGTACAATTCTAGAGGTGCAGGAACAGATGGGCCTGTGGGTATACATGCACCATAACTCACCAAGGCTCGTTAAATAGCACCTTGCAAACCCACAGCCATTGCCATCTAGAAGGACAAGGGCAGCAGACACATGGGAACACCACCACCTGCAAGTTCCCCTCCAAGTTACTCACCATCCTGACTTTGAAATATATCGGCTGTTCCTTCACTGTCACTGGGTCAAAATCCTGGAGCTCCCTCCCTAACAGCACTGTGGGTGTACCCACACCACATGGACTGCAGCGGTTCAAGAAGGCAGCTCACCACCACCTTCTCAAGGGCAACTAGGGATGGGCAATAACTGTTGACTTAGCCAGCGTCGCCCACATCCCATGAATGAACAAAATATAAGTCATTGAATGTGGCAGGGCAGGTTGAGAAAGTAGTTAAAAAAGGCATTTGGACGTTGAACTTTATAAACAGAAGCATAGAATACAAAAGCAAGGAAGTTATGGTGAACTTTTAGAAGACACTGGTTCAGCCTCAATTGCAGTATTGTGTCCAATTTTGGGAGCCACACTTTAGAAAGGCTGTAAGGAATTGACAGAGCAAAAAGCTTTACAAGGATGGTTCCAGGGATGAGGAATTTCAGTTGCGTGGATAGATTGGAGAAGCTAGGGTGGCTCTCCTTGGAAAAAAGGTTGAGAGGAGATTTGTTAGAGGTGTTCAAAATCATGGGAGGTCTGGAAAGAGTATCACAGAATCACAGTGCAGAAGAGGCCCTTCAACCCATCGAGTCTGCACTGACACATGAGAAACACCTGACCTACCTACCTAATCCCATTTACCAGCACTTGGCCCATAGCCTTGAATGTTATGACGTGCCAAGTGTTCGTCGAGATACTTTTTAAAGGATGTGAGGCAACCCGCCTCCACCACCCTCCCAGGCAGTGCATTCCAGACCGTCACCACCCTCTGGGTAAAAAAGTTTTTCCTCACATCTCCCTAAACCTCCTGCCCCTCACCTTGAACTTATGCCCCTCGTGACTGACCCTTCAACTAAGGGGAACAGCTGCTCCACATCCACCCTGTCCATGCCCCTCATAATCTCGTACACCTCGATCAGGTCGCCCCTCAGTCTTCTCTGCTCCAACGAAAACAACCTAAGTCTCTCCAACCTCTCTTCATAACTTAAATGTTTCATCCCAGGCAACATCCTGGTGAATCTCCTCTGCACCCCATCCAGTGCAATCACATCCTTCCTATAATGTGGCGACCAGAATTGCACACAGTACTCCAGCTGTGGCCTCACCAAGGTTCTATACACCTCCAAAATGATCTCCTTACTTTTGTAATCTATGCCTCAATTGATAAAGGCAAGTGTCCCATATGGCTTTTTCAGCACCCCACTAACATGCCCCTCCGCCTTCAGAGATCTATGGACACACACACCAAGGTCCCTTTGTTCCTCAGAACTTCCTAGTGTCATACCGTTCATTGAATACTCCTTCCAAAGTGTATCACCTCACACTTTTCAGGGTTAAATCCCATCTGCCACTTACCTGTCCATTTGACCCTCTCGTCTATACCTTCCTGTAGCCCAAGACACTCAACATCACTGCTAACCACACGGCCAATCTTTGTGTCATCCACAAACTTACTAATCCTACCTTAGTAGATAGAAAGAAATTATTCCAATTGGGAGTTGGGTCACGAACCAGAGAATATTGATTGGCAAAAGAACCAACAGAGAGTGCTGCATTATTGGAGGGTCAGTACTGAGGGAGTGCTGCACTGCTGGAGGATCAGTAATGAGAGAGTGCTGCACTGTCGGAGGGTCAGTACTGAAGGAGTACTGCGTTGTCAGAGGGGGAATACTGAGGGATTGCGGCACTGTCGGTGGGGCAGTACTGAGGGACTGCAGCACTGTTGAAGGGGCAGCACTGAGGGACTGCTGCACTGTTGGAGGAGCAGCACTAGGGAGCATTGCTCGGTTGGAGGGGCAGTACTGAGGAAGCACTGCACTGCAAAGGAAGGGTTGTTCAACAGATCAAGTGCATGTTAAAAATCCTACAATACTATTCAAAGAGCAAGGAGTTCTCCTGGTGTTCTGGCCAACATTCCTCCCTCAACCAAAAACTGATTGATGATCATGGCACGTTGCTCTGTTCAAAATGTCTGCCATGTTCCATTCCAGAAGCAATTCACTTCATGGAAATTCTCAATAAACACAAATACTGTTTAAATTAAAGTTTCTAAATTATTTGACAGTCACAAATTTTATTTATTCCCGACAATAAAGCAGTCATTCAGAATAATTAGTGGTTGAGATGCATTTTAATCGCTAAATTTGGCTTGTGCATGAACAAATACAGCAATTGTTTTTAGTAAAAATCAGACTAAACAGAATAATAGTGGGAAGCAAAGAGCAACAGGCGTTGAGTGAAGCACTCACACAGTGAACGCAGGAACCAACCAAATTATTTGGGCTCTTTTGGCTTCTTGAATTGCCAATGGCTCCTTTTCAATTTGACCTTCTCACGGGTGTAACAGCCCAAGCACCGCACATCTAAAGGGCAGACTGAAGTTCAGCTGCTCTCTTGACTGTTCAACATGCTTACATCGTGATGCAAACCAGGGCCAAGATATAAGGGCAGTAACCACACAGGATGGCCCCTAGTCCCCGACCCCCCCCCCCCCCCCCCCCCCCCCCCCCCCCGCCCCCCGGCTACGTGTGATTTTGTCTGATGTAATGTTCTCAGGCCAACCATTAGCCTGTCTCCCACGGATCTACACGGTAACTAGACTGAGATGGCCTTACAATGTGTATAGTGTGGAACGGTCCTGGAACTAAACTGTGGTGTCTGAGGTTACTTTGATATTGGGCATCAGAACAGCATTCACAGAGAGGTCTACAAACCATATAAAACTCCACCGAACATGCTTCAGCTGGTGATAGGGAGAATCCCAAACATAACAGGGAGGGAATGTAAGAATATTTTAAAATGGAGAGGCAACAGGAGGTGTCCAAACCTGTGGAAAATTCATTCCATCTATCAGGGTCCAATACAGACAGGTCTGCCTTAATACTGTCCCTTTGTGTATAAACAGGGAAGAGGAGAAAGAAAAAGGAGGAGGAGAGGTTGAGCCACCTGAGAATGAATGTCCAGTAAATGTTTCCTGTGAGTTTGTACCTCAATAACATGCTGTGATCCCACAATGTGACTACCCTGAGCGGGCGACCCTGTGTTTCAGACACATTCACCTGTTCATTGACTTTGGCTCATTATAATCCCTATTATATTATCCTCGTCTTCATTATAAACCCAATCACAAACCCATTGAAAAATAAGAAATGTATCTTCTGGAACAAGCAACCACTAAACAGAAATGGTAAGGCACAACTTCTCTCTGTCTAAATTTCAGCTTCACTGCCACCTCTGTGTTCCTCAAACTCCACAGGTGGACATCATAGTCCTATGGTTTCTGCATTACAATGTGAAATTTACCTGAAATACAAAGAAAAAAAGCAATAACAACTAGGCAGAGAGGGAGCAAGACATGGAGGGAGGGGGCGAGAGGTGGAGGGAGGGAGCGAGAAGTGTAGAAAGGGACAGAGGGAGGGAGAGAGAGAGAGAGAGAGGGATAGAGAGGAATAAACCCAGGGCATAGAAAGAGCAAGGAATAACCCAGAGTAGAGAGAGAGGGCGAGGAATAAACCCAGGGGATAGTGAGGGCATTGGGATTTGGCAGGGGGGGGGTGGGGGTGCGGTCAAGGGAGCTGTGAATGAAATTGATGATGAGTATCCGAACACTTGCTGGTATCCTGAGGCCCAGAACAGGAGGTTGAAGAGAACAGGAAAATGCATGTTTTTGGTAGATAACAGCACCATCTAGTGTTGTCAGAGATTACTGTAGTAGTCCCCAGCCCCTGCAGGCTTTATACTTCACAGTGAATGACCACAATCATTCCAGAGGGAATGGCCCACTGTGCTTCAGCCCATGCTAGCTTTTTACCCAGCGTTGTCTGCTCATCCAATTTCCTTGCTCTTTTTCACTTTTTAAATAGCTATCCAATTCTCTTTGTAAAGATGTTATACTCTCTGCATCTTGGCCCTGTCCCAATGGCTGAGGTCTACTATCAGGAGTCACCTTCCTGCTGGTCCTGCAGCAATCCAAGGGAGACTGTGACCACTGCTGCTCACTTGAGCGAAGTCAAATAGTTTATCAATAAGTATTCATTATCGATCTATCAATCGCGAACGGGCATTGCTGCTGTAGGACTACTGATCCTAGTTTATTTGCTCTGTGGGAAGTGTACAGTCTCCGTCTGTGACTACGCAAAGGAGTATGACTGAACTAAGACATGTGGGGGAATCACAGACACAGACCCACATCCCATCACCGTGTGGGGCAATCAGACACAGACCCGCATCCTGTCACCCTGTGGGGGAATCAGACACAGACCCATGTCTCATCACACAACGGAGCAACTGATCTGAGAACAGGCCTCAGGTGAGCGTGTGCCCTGAAGTGTGAATGGTGTAAGGGATCCTTTCGGAAAGAAACAGCAATCAGTGACCTCTCCCCTCCCACCCAAACCCACTTACATGCTGGCATCACTGAAATTTCGGCAACGACTGTGCTGTTGATACCCAGGTTGGATAAAGCCCCTCGCACCAGCCCACAGGTGAATGCTAGGAACTAAAAATAAAACAAAAGCATTCAGAATACAATCACTAAAACATGTCCAGGTGAGTTATCACATCACACCCTCCCTGTGATATCTTTACTGCTTTGTTTTTGATGTCACTGTTGTTTTGCTAGTGAATATTACACCACACTGTAGTCCATGAGGCTAATGATCATTTAATCATTTCTTCATGATATAGGTGAGGAGAAAGTGTTAGTCAGCACACTGGGAGAGCTCCCCACCCTTGCCTTCTAATATCACCAGGAGATCATTAACATCCTCCTGAGAAGGTAGGTGAAGCCTCAACTTAACATTCCATGTGAAGGACTGCTCCTCTGCCAGTGCAGCACTCCCTCAATACTGATCCTGCAACAGTGCAGCACTCCCTCAATGCTGACCCTCCAACAACACACTGCTCCCTCAATACAGACACTGCAACAGTGCAGAACTCTCTCAGTATGACCCTGTGACTGCACAGTGCTCACTCAATACTGACCCTCCGACTATGTGGTGCTCCTTCAGTACTGACCCTCAAACAATGCAGCACTCCCTCAATACTGACTCTCCGACAATGCATTGTTCCCTCAATACAGACACTGCAACAGTGCAGAACTCCCTCAGTACTGACCTTGCAACTGTACAGTGCTCCCTCAGTACTGACCCTCAAACAATACAGTATTCTCTCAAAACTGATTCTCTGACAGTGCAGCGCTCCCTCAGCATGGAGTGTCAGCTCAGAATTAATGCTGACATTCTGGATCAGAATTGCTGAAATTGGGGATAATCAACAACTAATTTTAATCAGAAATAAACTGTCTTTCAGCAACAAATTTTATTTATACACCAACATTAACTCTCACAACATGCTCAACAATGGAGAGCAGAGATGCAGAGCAGTGAGGTGGCGGGAGAACCTCAACGTAGGATTGGGGGAGCAAGGCAAAAGCATGTCAGGAGTGCCTGCCAGAGTGTGTAAAGTAAGATGGTCAGAGGGAGAGATGGAAGCAACTACACTCAGTATCTCAGAGTATGTGGGCATTAATGCAGGGTGGGAGGAAGTAGCTGAAACACGGTGGATGAGGCCATGAGATGAGTGGAAGGAACAGCCAGTGATCAAAGGATGGGATGAACTCCAATGGTTGCACTTCCCTGCCTTGGAATACAATAGCACTGAAGAGTCAGAGAGGAGGCCGTGGAGGCCAAGTCACTGATTATATTTAAGAAAGAAATAGATAGATTTCTGGATTTTTAAAGGCATCAAGGGGAATGGGGAGAGAGCAGGAGTATGGCGTTGAGGTAGAGGTCAGCCTGATCATATTGAATGACGCAGCAGGCTCAAAGCAGGCTGCTCCTATTTTCTATGTCAGACATCGGATCAACGATCAATTTGCTTTATCTATTTCAGATGATACAGTGCATCACTGTGATGCATAGAGGGTCGTTAGACACAGCAACAATCCGTGCATTATTACAGCATCTTTAATGTAATCAGGTTTTTCATAACAAAGGGTCAGGTACCTTTGGTGCCTCTTCCAAGTACTGCTTCCCGCTGGAGATGGGGGTGAGGAGTCTGAAGCGATTGTCCTGGAGCACGTAGGTTCCCTGAGAAAAGGACAAAGTATCAGTGAACCATCTGGCATGGGATCGGAGCTTCACTCTGCCTAATACCTTGTTAGAAAGCCCCTCATTCCTCCCCAATCCCCTTCCCACTCTGTTTAGAAAGCCCCTCACCCTGAAAGGACTAAACCTCCTCTTCATAAATCGCTGCTCACTCCCCAATAGAGTGGGGGCAAGACTCCCACATTATAGAAGCTCCCTAATAAAGCTCAGCTCCCTCCCCAGTTAATCTCTGAGCAGCAGAGGCTCTGTGCGAGGCTCCACTCACCTGGTGGTTTGTTCGCAGGTTATCAATCTGTTTCCAGAAGAGGTTGGTCCAGAATTCCTTACAGATAAACTTCATAATGTCCAGCTCATCTTTGAAGGATGGTGTCTCCTTGGTGAACCTACAGCAACAACCTGTATTTATATAGCACTTACAACATAGCAAAGCATCCCAAGACTCTTCACAGGAGCCAAAATTGCACACCAAGACATGTAAGGACATATTAGGACACGTGACTAAAAACTTGGTCAAAAAAGTAGGTTTTGAGGAGCATCTGCAACGAGAAGAGGAGGAGAGCTTTAAGGAGGGAATTCCACAGCTTAGGGCTCAGGACTGCCAATGATGGAGGGATTAAGATAGTGGGATGCACAAGAGATCACAGCTAGAAGAGTGCAGAGATCTTGGACAGGTGTTGGGCTGAAAGGAGTTTTAGAGATAGAAAGAAAGAGTATTGGGGAGATTTGAAATCAAGAACAAGAATTTTAAAATTGAGCTGTTGCCAGAACGGGTACCAATGTAGGTCAGTGGGGCGGGATGGGCAAATGGGACTCAGTACGAGTTATGATACAGGCAGCAGAGTTTTGGATGAGCTGAACTTTACAGGAGATAAGGAACAGTTTAATCAATTAGCAGAGTGTCCTGCTATACATTTCTAAAGCAACAACAATTCAGATAAAAACAAAAATAAAAATATCTGGAAAAACTCAGCAAGTCTGACAGCATCTGCGGAGAAAAACACAGTTAACGTTTCGAGTCTGTATGACTCTTCAACAGAACTAAGGAAAAATAGAAGAGAGGTGAAATATAAGCTGGTTGGCGGGGGGGAAGGTGGGACAGGTGGAGCTGGATAGAGGGCCAGTGATAGGTGGAGATTGCCAGAAGATGTCATAGACAAAAGGACAAAGAGGTGTTGACGGTGGTGACATTAGCTAAGAAATGTGCTAATAGGCGACATTAAGGGTAGAAAGCAGGACAAGCAAGGTACAGATAGCCCTAGTGGGGGTGGGGTGGGGGGAAAGGATCAAAATAGGCTAAAAGGTAGAGATAAAACAATGGATGGAAATACATTTAAAAATAATGGAAATAGGTGGGAAAAGAAAAATCTATATAAATTATTGGAAAAAAGGGGGATCGGAAAGTGGGTGGGGATGGGGGAGAGAGTTCATGATCTAAAATTGGTGAACTCAATATTCAGTCCGGAAGGCTGTAAAGTGCCTAGTCGGAAGATGAGGTGCTGTTCCTCCAGTTTGCGTTGAGCTTCACTGGAACAATGCAGCAAGCCAAGGATGGACATGTGGGCATGAGAGCAGGGTGGAGTGTTGAAATGGCAAGTGACAGGGAGGTCTGGGTCATGCTTGTGGACAGACCGAAGGTGTTCCACAAAGCGGTCACCCAGTCTGTGTTTGGTCTCTCCAATGTAGAGGAAACCGCATTGGGAACAACGAATGCAGTAGACTAAATTGAGGGAAGTGCAAGTGAAATGCTGCTTCACTTGAAAGGAGTGTTTGGGCCCTTGGACGTTGAGGAGAGGGGAAGTAAAGGGGCAGGTGTTGCACCTTCTGCGGTTGCATGGGAAGGTGCCATGGGAGGGGGTTGAGGTGTAGGGGGTGTTGGAGGAGTGGACCAGGGTGTCCTGGAGGGAACGATCCCTGCGGAATGCCACTGGGGGGGGTGAAGGAAAGATGTGTTTGGTGGTGGCATCATGCTGGAGTTGGCGGAAATGGCGGAGGATGATCCTTTGAATGTGGAGGCTGGTGGGGTGATAAGTGAGGACAAGGGGGACCCTGTCATGGTTCTGGGAGGGAGGAGGTGTGAGGGTGGATGCGCGGGAGATGGGCCGGACATGGTTGAGGGCCCTGTCAACGACCATGGGTGGAAACCTCAGTTAAGGAAGAAGGAAGACGTGTCAGAGGAACTGTTTTTGAAAGTGGCATCATCAGAACAGATGTGACAGAGGCGAAGGAACTGAAAGAATGGGATGGAGTCCTTACAAGAAGCGGGGTGTGAGGAGCTCTTTCAGGGTAGCTGTGGGAGTCAGTAGGCTTGTACATGACAGAAAGATATATCACACTTAACTGATGTTCTGCGCACTCTTTGCACCAATACATTTATAATACCAAGTTTGGTGACATAGGGTTTTACGTGAGACTGAACTCTGCCCATCGTAGCACTGCAGGAAGGGAAGTGTCAGACCAGCGACAATGAACAAGAGTGAAACGTTTTGCATAAAAAAATTCCGGGACAGGCCTGATCAAAGTGCACCACATGCACAAAGACATGATAGACCTACCAGGTCATTTCACAGAGCCAGTTAAATGTTATTGTCTCTACTGCACTGTAACGTAAAGATAGCAGGTCTCTGAGACACGTTGGCCACTAACCTCTCGATCAAACCTTGTCCTGCCCGGAAACCCATCCCTTCCAAAGTGGAAAGGCTTTTCCCGTGCTCCTGCTGTTAAAAAAAAAAATGATTTTAACAGATCCTGCATTAGAGTCAATTTAACGGTGTAATACACCCCTCAGAGAACACAATTAACTCCTTGGATATAATTCCCCAAGAGCCTTGAACCTATCGAAGATTTCAGTCAGATCATCCCTCTACCATCTAAACCCAAAGGACCACAAGTCAAGTCCGTGCAACCAGTCACCATAACCAAACTTTTTTAGCACAGGCATCATTCTGGTGAATCTGTGCTACATCCCTCCAAGGCCAATGTCTCCTTCCTGAGGTGTGGCACTCAGAGCTGAAGGCAGCATTAAGCACTTGATGACCTGGGAACTGGCAGGTTCTTTCTTTCGATGGTGGGATCCAGATCCCATAACATTTAGCCACAGACACAACACATGCCAGGAAAGGTGCAAACACTGACTCCCACATAAAATTCCTGCCAAGATCCAGAAAAGGACCACCTTTACAACACAGTGTGAGAGGGTCATCAAAGGCAATGTCAGAAGTGTAACTGAAATAAAATTATTTGTTAGTGACAAACAACCTGCATTTATACAGTCACCCCTGACAGAGAACATTGGATTCCAAGTATGAGTCAGGAAAGGGAAGAGTTAGGGAGCTGGTTATAAGAAAACTTTTACAGCAAAGGGATGTGGATTTTCAGATGTTTGTGACTGATGGCAGTAATCCAGAGTTTGAGGCTGGGGTCAAAAAACCTGCACTTACATCGCACCTTTCACCACCTCAGGGAATCCCAAAGTGATTTTACAGCCAATGAGTTACTTTTGAAGCATGGGCATCATTGTAATGTAGGAGATGTGGCAGCCAATTTGTTCACAGCAAGCTCCCATAAACAGCAATATGTTTCAGGGACTGGAGCATGGGGAGGGAGGGATTGGAATAATGTGAAGGTTCAAAGCCTGGGAACCTTAACCCATTGGACTCTTGTGTGGGGGATATTGAGGGGTACATTAAGGGATTTTAGGGATATTTGGACTACTGGGGACAGACTAGGCATATTATATTAGAGTTATATTAAGGGGTTTTAGGGACTATTGTAGCGCATTAGAGATATATTGGGGTCTATTTCAGGAATAGGGAGTTTTAGGGAATATTGGAGTGTATTAGGTGAATATTTGAGGGTATTAGGTTTTATTAAGGATTAAGGTGAGGTATATAGGATATATCCTATACATAGGGTATATAGGATTTATATTCAAGTTACTGTGTCTCCAACCTCAGGCTATTGGGATTGTGCTGAGGGCTAGGGTTTTAAGGATATATTTTAGGGTTTACATTAAAGTATATTATATGGTATTTATAGGATTTTTAAATGAGGGTTTATTTAAGGGTATATATATGGTTTTAATAGGATTTATTTTAGGATATATATAGGGTTTATTTTAACGTGTATAAAATTCAATAGGATTTACTTTAGGGTATATATAGGAATTACTTTGGAGTATTTATAGGGTTTTAATAGGGTTTATTTTGGGGTGTATCTGGGTTTATTTAGGTGTATATATAGGGTTTATTTTGGGGTATATACAGGGTTTATTTTGGGGTGTATACAGGGTTTATTTTGGGGTATATATAGACTATTTATAGGGTTTATTTTGGGGTATAAATAGAGTATTTATAGGGTTTATTTTGGGGTATAAATAGAGTATTTATAGGGTTTATTTTGGGGTGTATCTGGGTTTATTTAGGTGTATATATAGGGTTTATTTTGGGGTGTATACAGTGTTTATTTTGGGGTGTATACAGGGTTTATTTTGGGGTGTATCTGGGTTTATTTAGGTGTATATATAGGGTTTATTTTGGGGTATATACAGGGTTTATTTTGGGGTGTATACAGGGTTTATTTTGGGGTATATATAGACTATTTATAGGGTTTATTTTGGGGTATAAATAGAGTATTTATAGGGTTTATTTTGGGGTATAAATAGAGTATTTATAGGGTTTATTTTGGGGTATAAATAGAGTATTTATAGGGTTTATTTTGGGGTATAAATAGAGTATTTATAGGGTTTATTTTGGGGTATAAATAGAGTATATATAGGGTTTATTTTGGGGTGTATACAGTGTTTATTTTGGGGTGTATACAGGGTTTATTTTGGGGTGTATACAGGGTTTATTTTGGGGTATATATAGACTATTTATAGGGTTTATTTTGGGGTATAAATAGAGTATTTATAGGGTTTATTTTGGGGTATAAATAATTTATAGGGTTTATTTTGGGGTGTATCTGGGTTTATTTAGGTGTATATATAGGGTTTATTTTGGGGTGTATACAGTGTTTATTTTGGGGTGTATACAGGGTTTATTTTGGGGTGTATCTGGGTTTATTTAGGTGTATATATAGGGTTTATTTTGGGGTATATACAGGGTTTATTTTGGGGTGTATACAGGGTTTATTTTGGGGTATATATAGACTATTTATAGGGTTTATTTTGGGGTATAAATAGAGTATTTATAGGGTTTATTTTGGGGTATAAATAGAGTATTTATAGGGTTTATTTTGGGGTATAAATAGAGTATTTATAGGGTTTATTTTGGGGTATAAATAGAGTATTTATAGGGTTTATTTTGGGGTATAAATAGAGTATTTATAGGGTTTATTTTGGGGTATAAATAGAGTATATATAGGGTTTATTTTGGGGTGTATACAGTGTTTATTTTGGGGTGTATACAGGGTTTATTTTGGGGTGTATACAGGGTTTATTTTGGGGTGTATACAGGGTTTATTTTGGGGTATATATAGAGTATTTATAGGGTTTATTTTGGGGTATAAATAGAGTATTTATAGGGTTTATTTTGGGGTATAAATAGAGTATTTATAGGGTTTATTTTGGGGTATAAATAGAGTATATATAGGGTTTATTTTGGGGTGTATACAGTGTTTATTTTGGGGTGTATACAGGGTTTATTTTGGGGAATTTATAGGGTTTATTTTGGGGAATTTATAGGGTTTATTTTGGGGAATTTATAGGGTTTATTTTGGGGTGTAAACAGGGTTTATTTCGGGGTGTATTTAGGGTTATTTGGGGTATATTTGGGGTTTAGTAGGTTTTACCGTATCTCCGGCCTCGGGCTGTTTGTAAATCTGAGCCACAATCTCCAGGTGAAGCAACTCGAACAAAACCGCGTCTCCCATCAGGCGAGGCCGAGGCTCGAGGCCCAGTCCCGGGCCCGGGTCCGGGGGTCCAGGGTGCGGGCTGCGGGCTGCGGGGGGTCCGGGCTGCTGAAGGTTTCTTTCCCGGTGACGGGAACCCAAACCCCGCCTCCCTGAACCGGTGGCCGCCGCTCAGTTTGCCCGGAGTGAGGGTCAGTTGTTCCAGACACTGACCATCCCGCTCCGGCCACTTGACCGAAATTTATGGAAGAATAAAATGTCCGGCCGGTGTAACCGGGAAACTTTCCCCGTTTCAGCCGCTTCCCGGGACCCAAATCCGGGAGAGAGGGAGCGGCTCCTGGTCAGAGACACAGTCATGGTCGGCCACCCGGGGGGGGGGGTCACCCACACAAACCCCAATAAACCCCAATAAACCCTGAATAAACCCCAATAAACCCTGAATAAACCTCAATAAACCCTGAACAAACCCCAATAAACCCCTAAACGAACCCCAATAAACCCCAATAAACCCTGAATAAACCCCAATAAAACCCTAAATAAACTCCAATAAACCCCGAATAAACCCCAATAAACCCTGAATAAACCCCAATAAACCCTGAATAAACCCCAATAAAACCCTAAATAAACCCCAATAAACCCCGAATAAACCCCAATAAACCCTGAATAAACCCCAATAAACCCTGAATAAACCCCAATAAACCCCTAAACAAACCCCAATAAACCCCAATAAACCCTGAATAAACCCCAATAAACCCCTAAACAAACCCCAATAAACCACAATAAACCCTGAATAAACCCCAATAAACCCCTAAACGAACCCCAATAAACCCCGAATAAACCCCAATAAACCCCGAATAAACCCCAATAAACCCCAATAAACCCCTAAACAAACCCCAATAAACCCCAATAAACCCTGAATAAACCCCAATAAACCCCTAAACGAACCCCAATAAACCCCGAATAAACCCCAATAAACCCCTAAACAAACCCCAATAAACCCCAATAAACCCTGAATAAACCCCAATAAACCCCTAAACAAACCCCAATAAACCCTGAATAAACCCCAATAAACCCCGAATAAACCCCAATAAACCCCTAAACAAACCCCAATAAACCACAATAAACCCTGAATAAACCCCAATAAACCCCTAAACGAACCCCAATAAACCCTGAATAAACCCCAATAAACCCCGAATAAACCCCAATAAACCCCTAAACAAACCCCAATAAACCCCGAATAAACCCCAATAAAACCCTGAATAAACCCCAATAAACCCCGAATAAACCCCAATAAAACCCTAAATAAACCCCAATAAACCCTGAATAAACCCCAATAAACCCTGAATAAACCCCAATAAAACCCTAAACAAACCCCAATAAACCACAATAAACCCAGAATAAACCCCAATAAACCCCTAAACGAACCCCAATAAACCCTGAATAAACCCCAATAAAACCCTAAATAAACTCCAATAAACCCCGAATAAACCCCAATAAACCCTGAATAAACCCCAATAAACCCTGAATAAACCCCAATAAAACCCTAAATAAACCCCAATAAACCACAATAAACCCTGAATAAACCCCAATAAACCCCACACAAAACCCAATAAACCCTGAATAAACCCCAATAAAACCCTGAATAAACCCCAATAAACCCTGAATAAACCCCAATAAACCCTGAATAAACCCCAATAAAACCCTAAATAAACCCCAATAAACCCTGAATAAACCCCAATAAAACCCTAA
This sequence comes from Isurus oxyrinchus, assembly GCA_026770705.1. Taxonomy (NCBI): domain Eukaryota; kingdom Metazoa; phylum Chordata; class Chondrichthyes; order Lamniformes; family Lamnidae; genus Isurus; species Isurus oxyrinchus. Next base: position 22,767,296 of record JANJGN010000031.1, on the reverse strand, counting down.
ATAAACCCCAATAAACCCTGAATAAACCCCAATAAAACCTCCAATAAAACCCTAAATAAACCCCAATAAAAACCCTAAACAAACTCCAATAAAACCCTGACTAAACCCCAATAAAACCTTAAATAAACCCCAATAAAAACCCTAAACAAACCCCAATAAAACCCTAAATAAACCCCCAATAAAACCGTAAATAAACCCCAATAAAAACCCTAAACAAACCCCAATAAAAACCTAAACAAACCCCAATAAAACCCTAAATAAACCCCCAATAAAACCCTAAATAAACCCTAAATAAACCCCCAATTAAAAACCCTAAAGAAACCCCAATAAAACCCTAAAGAAACCCCAATAAAAACCTTAAACAAATCCCAATAAAACCCTAAATAAACCCAAATAAAAACCTAAATAACCCCCAATAAAAATCCTAACTAAACCCCAATAAAAACCTTAAACCCCAATTAAACCCTAAATAAACCCCAATAAAAACCTAAATAAACCCCCAATAAAACTCTAAATAAACACCAATAAAACCCTAAATAAACCCCAATAAAAACCCTAAATAAACTCCAATAAAACCCTAAATAAACCCCAATAAAAACCTAAATAAACCCCAATAAAAATCTAAATAAACCCCAATAAAAATCCGAATACAAACCTAAATAAACCTGAATAAAACCTAAACAAACCCCGAATACAAACCTAAATAAACCCATGAAAACCTAAATAAACCCGAATAAAAACCTAAATAAACCCGAATAAAAACCTGAATAAAAACCTAAATAAACCCCAAATAAAAACCTAAATAAACACGAATAAAAACCTAAATAAACATGAATAAAAACCTGAATCAAAACCTAAATAAACCCCGAATAAAAACCTAAATAAACACAAATAAAAACCTAAATAAACCACGAAAAAAAAAACCTAAACAAACCCCAAATAAAAATCGAAATAAAACCCGGATAAAAACCTGATAAAAACCTAAATAGACCCCGAATAAAAACCAAAATAAATCCCGAATAAAAACCTAAACAAACCCTGAATAAAAACCAAAATAAACCCTGAATATAAACCTAAATAAACCCCGAATGAAAACCTAAATAAACCTGAATAAAAACCTAAATAGATCTGAATAAAAACCTGAATAAAAATCTAAATAAACCCCAAATAAAAACCTAAACAAACCCTGAATAAAAACCTAATAAACTTGATTAAAAACCTAAATAAACCCAAATAAAAACCTAAATAAACCGCATAAGAACCTAAATAAACCCCAGTAAAAACATAAATAAACCCCGAATAAAAGCCTAAAGAAATCCCGAATAAAAACCAAAATAAACCCTAAATGAAAACCTAAATAAACCTGAATAAAAACCCGAATTAAAACCTAAACAAACCCCGAATGAAAACCTAAATAAACCTGAATAAAAACCTAAATAGATCCGAATAAAAGCCTAAATAAACCTGAATAAAAACCTAAATAAACCCTGAATAAAACCCGAAATAAAATCTAAATAATTCCCAAATAAACCCCGACTAAACCCTAAATAAACCCAAAATAAACCCAGGATAAAACCCGAATAAAAACAGAAGAAAACCCGAAATAAACCCTAAATAAAATCTAAATAACTCCCAAATAGACCCTAAGTAAGTCCTGGCCTGAACGTTTCCCACGTTGAGCGGGAGCAGGCGGGGTTGGCCTCGTAGCTGTCCGCTGCCTGCAATCGGCTCCACAAAGCCATTTTACGCAGCTGGGCCAGTGAAGGCTCCCCCAGCTTAATATACGAGCCATAATGTGTGGGCAGGGGGAGCAGGGAGAGTCGAGTCCAGTGCTTCATTGTGCATGCACGTGAAAGAGCGCTCTGTGCCTCCGGGAGATTGAAACGGTTTTTTAAAAAAAAATTTTTTAAAGACATTAAAAATCTAATGAAGCATGTCCCTTCATGTGACGGTGTCACATGGGATGGGACATGTGCTTATTTTTCATAGAAACATTTTCTTTAAGTAGCAAAAGCTTTAGGAAACCTCATCACGTTCGTGGATGAGGTTTCCCAAAAAACGTAAAGGCCGCTTGACCTTTTCGCCTGCCGCCAACTGTAAGGTTGGACGGGCAACGTTAAGTTGAAATTAATCACTTCGTTAATGACCATAATAGGTCTATCAATTAGCGGTGGGCGCGCAGCCAATACTGGCGCACACCCGCAGAATGAAATATTGTGAGACAGCGCAATGATGTTGGGAAGCAGGCCCGAGCAGGCCAGAATAATCCCGAAATAAATCCAGAATAAACCCAGAATAATCCCGAAATAAAACCAGAATAATCCCGAAATAAACCCCGAATAAAACCAGAATAATCCCGAAATAAACACTGAATAAAACCAGAATAATCCCAAAATAAACCCCGAATAAAACCAGAATAATCCCAAAATAAACCCTGAATAAAACCAGAATAATCCCGAAATAAACCCTGAATAATCCCGAAATAAACCCCGAATAAAACCAGAATAATCCCAAAATAAATCCAGAATAATCCCGAAATAAACCCCGAATAAAACCAGAATAATCCCGAAATAAACACTGAATAAAACCAGAATAATCCCGAAATAAATCCAGAATAATCCCGAAATAAACCCCGAATAAAACCAGAATAATCCCGAAATAAACCCTGAATAAAACCAGAATAATCCCGAAATAAACCCCGAATAAAACCAGAATAATCCCGAAATAAACCCCGAATAAAACCAGAATAATCCCAAAATAAACCCAGAATAATCCCGAAATAAACCCTGAATAAAACCAGAATAATCCCGAAATAAACCCCAAATAAAACCTGAATAATCCCGAAATAAACCCAGAATAAAACCTGAATAGTCCCGAAATAAACCCCTAATAAAACCAGAATAATCCCGAAATAAACCCTGAATAAAACCAGAATAATCCCAAAATAAACCCTGAATAAAACCAGAATAATCCCGAAATAAACACTGAATAATCCCGAAATAAACCCAGAATAATCCCGAAATAAACCCTGAATAAAACCAGAATAATCCCGAAATAAACCCCGAACAAAACCAGAATAATCCCGAAATAAATCCAGAATAATCCCGAAATAAACCCTGAATAAAACCAGAATAAACCCAAAATAAACACTGAATAATCCAGAAATAAACCATGAATAAACCCAGAATAATCCCGAAATAAACCCTGAATAAAACCCGAATAATCCGAAATAAACCCCGAATAAAACCAGAATAATCCTGAAATAAATCCAGAATAAAACCAGAATAATCCCGAAATAAACCCAGAATAAAACCAGAATAATCCCAAAATAAACCCCAAATAAACCCTGAATAATCCCGAAATAAACCCGAATAAAACCAGAATAATCCCGAAATAAACCCTGAATAAAACCAGAATAATCCCGAAATAAACCCCGAATAAAACCAGAATAATCCCGAAATAAACCCAGAATAAAACCAGAATAATCCCGAAATAAACCCCGAATAAAACCAGAATAATCCCGAAATAAACCCCGAATAAAACCAGAATAATCCCAAAATAAACCCTGAATAAAACCAGAACAATCCCAAAATAAACCCTGAATAAAACCAGAATAATCCTGAAATAAACCCTGAATAAAACCAGAATAATCCCGAAAAAAACCCTGAATAAAATCTAAATAAAACCAGAAAAATAAACCCCAAATAAACCATAAATAAAACCTAAATAAAACCTGTATAAACCCTGAATAAACACCAAATAAAACCTGAATAAACCCTAAATAAAACCTGAATAAACCCTAAATAAAACCTGAATAAATCGTAGATGGTGGACAGGCTTTGGGGAGTCAGGAGGTGAGTTACTCATCACACGATTCCTAGCCTCTGACCTGCTCTTGTAGCCACAGTATTTATATGGCTAGTCCAGTTCAGTTTCTGGTCAGTGGTAACCCCCAGGATGTTGATAATGGGGGATTCAGTGATGGTAATGCCATTGAACATCAAGGGGTGATGGTTGGATTCTCTCTTGTTGGAGATGGTCATTGCCAGAAACTTGTGTGGTGCAAATGTTACTTGCCACTTGTCAGCCCAAGCCTTTTTATTGTCCAGGTCTTGCTGCATTTGGACATGGGCTGCTTCAGTATCTGAGCAGTTGCGAAAGCTGCTGAACATTGTGCAATCATCAGCGAACATCTCCACTTTTGACTTTATGATGGAAGGAACGTCATTGATGAAGCAGCTGAAGATGGTTGGGCCTAGGACACTACCCTGATGATTGAGAGTAGACCGATGGGGTGGTAATTGGCTGGGTTGGATTTGATAAAAACAAAAAAACTGCGGATGCTGGAAATCCAAAACAAAAACAGAATTACCTGGAAAAACTCAGCAGGGGGTCTGGCAGCATCGGCGGAGAAGAAAAGAGTTGATGTTTTGAGTCCTCATGACCCTTCAACAATACTGCTGAGTTTTTCCAGGTAATTCTGTTTTTGTTTTGGGTTGGATTTGTCCTGCTTTTTGTAGAGACAGGACATACCTGGGCAATTTTCCATATGCCAGTGTTGTGGCAGTACTGGAATAGCTTGGCTAGAGTGTGGCAACTTCTGGAGCACAAGTCTCCAGTACCATTGCCGGAATATTGTCAGGGCCCAGTATTCAGTATTCAGTTTCTTGATATCATGTGGAGTGAATTGACTTGGTTAAAGACTGACATCTGTGGATGCCTCCGGAGGAGGCTAATCTTAGATCCAGCACTTCTGGCTGAAGATTGTAGCAAATTTCAGAGGCATTTAAGAGTCACATGTATACAGATTTCCCTTCCCCTGCCTAAAGAGTGAACCAGAAGGGTATTTAATAACAATCATTTCATGGCTATCATTTGACTTTTAATTTGAGATTTTTATTGAATTCAATTTCAATTGAAAACTGAATTCAAATTGCACCATCTGCCGTGGCAGAATTCAAACCCGGATCCCTGGAGGATTACCCTGGGTCGCTGGGTTACTAGTCCAGTGACAATATCACTCTGCCACTGCCTCCCCCTAATGGGGTGAAAATGTTGTCCTGTGGTGTGAGGCTGAGTAGATCGGGTCTATATTCTCTGGCGTTCAGGAGAAAGGCGATCTCATTGAAACATTCAGGATTATGAAGGGACTTGACAGGGTCAATCCGGAGAGGTTGTTCCCACGAGTTGGGGAATCTAAAACACGAGAGCACCGGGTAATTCTGGTTTGCGTGTAATCACAATGTTTTGGTGATATGTTCCCCTGCTTGCATCAAGTCAAAAACAGTTTACTTTTCTCCAATCCGCAATTTTTTTTTTGTAATAACTAAACAAAAAATGTTCAAAGATAATGGAAGAACAATTCTGAAGGGTGCTGTGATTTTTGCTGCTGGGTTTTGCTGGTATGAGTGTGTCCGGAATGTCGTCTCAGGACAGGGGCTGACCATTCGGGACTGAGATGAGGCGAAGTTTCTTCGCTCGGAGGCTGAATCTTTGGAATTTTCTGCCCCAGAGATTTTTCAGTCTTTTGAGTGAAAGAGATTCAAAGGATTGGAGAGGGTTAGAGCGATCCATCCTCCCTCTAACTCGGCGCTTGATTACTGCTCCAGTTCGGCTGTGCGGCGCTTGATTGCTGCGGACTGGTTACAGGCGGAACCGGGTCTGATGGACAGATGGATTGGCCAATGGGAAACAGGAATGGGGGGGAGGCGTCCTCTGATTGGCGGGGGCGGGAAGAGGTCGGGATTTGGTCGCAAAGCAGCGAGGATGAGGTGAGCGAGTGGGTCCCACCGCAGACCCCGTGACCCCAACCCCCTCCCCCCCTCCCCCCATCCCCGACCCCGTGACCCCCGAACCCCCTCCCCCCAATCCCCGACCCCGTGACCCCAACCCCCTCCCCCCCCAAACCTGGGGGACTCAAACCTCCAGCCCAAAACCCGAATCAGGAGGGGGGGGAGGGGGGGTTGTTACCCCCTCGGGCTGCAGCCCCGACCCCAATTCCTCAAATCCCTTCATCCGGATCATCTCCCCCAACCCAGCCCCCCAAACCCACCCCAACCCCGGGCCCCCAACACCCCACACCCCAACCCCCCCCCAAACCAACACTCCACCCCCCCCTCACCTCCAACCCAACCCCCCAACACCCCAGCCCCCCCCACCCCCCCAACACAACCCCCCAAACCCATCCCAACCCCGGCCCCCCAACCCCCCAACACCCCAGCCCCCCCCACCCCCCCAACACAACACTCCACCCCCCCCCTCACCTCCAACCCAACCCCCCAACACCCCAGCCCCCCCCACCCCCCCAACGCAACACTCCACCCCACCTCACCCCCAACCCAACCCCCCTCAACCCCGGCCCCCCAACATTCCACCCACCTCAACCCCCCAACACTCCACCCTCCAACCCAACCCCACTCAACTCCCGCCCCCCCTCACCCCCAAAACTGTCCCTCACACCTCCCCAATCTCACCTCACCCTCAATCCAAACCCCCCCCCCCCCCCCCCCCACCCACCCATTCCGTGCTGTACCTGTCCTGGGAGTGTTTGATGGGGACGGTGTAGAGGGAGCTTTACTCTGTATCTAACCCCGTGCTGTACCTGTCCTGGGAGTGTTTGATGGGGACAGTGTAGAGGGAGATTTACTCTGTATCTAACCCCGTGCTGTACCTGTCCTGGGAGTGTTTGATGGGGACAGTGTAGAGGGAGCTTTACTCTGTATCTAACCCCGTGCTGTACCTGTCCTGGGAATGTTTGATGGGGACGGTGTAGAAGGAGCTTTACTCTGTATCTAACCCCGTGCTGTACCTGTCCTGGGAGTGTTTGATGGGGACGGTGTAGAGGAAGCTTTACTCTGTATCTAACCCCGTGCTGTACCTGCCCTGGGAGTGTTTGATGGGGACTGTAGAGGGAGCTTTACTCTGTATCTAACCCCGTACTGTACCTGCCCTGGGAGTGTTTGATGGGGACGGTGTAGAGGGAGATTTATTCTGTATCTAACGCCATGCTGTACCTGTCCTGGGAGTGTTTGATGGGGACGGTGTAGAGGGAGTTTTACAAGTGGCAGTAATCCAGACATAGGAGTTGTTGGGCTGGAGGTAATTGCTCAGAGAGACTAGGACAGGACTAGGAGGAGATTGGAAACTAAGGACAACGAGCTCAAATTTTGTAGATTGGAGGATAGGCCGTCTCTAATTCGCAGGGCAAAATAAAATTTGAAACCCCAAAATAGTATTTATAAATTAAATGTACTTCAATCACCATCTACCTCCTAATATTAGTAATGCTTTGCTCTATTTGCTCAGGTTGAATATTGATGGATTGTTGGTGCATTTCCCTTATGATTTCATCTACCCTGAGCAGTATTCCTATATGCTGGAGCTGAAAAGGACCCTTGATGCTAAGGTAACTTGTCATGGAATACTCAAATCTTAATCTTCTGGTGTGATCAGCTACTGGACAGGAGGCTTTCATATTGTTCTGTCACAGAGTGGGAGATGTGCAAAATTGGAGCTTTATGATTCAGTTAGGGACCAGTAACGTTTTGTTTAAAGTAGGTAAAGGTTGAGATTCCACATGCCTGCTAAGTGAATAAAGCCACAAAATTCCATGGGTTTTGAACAAACACAAATGAATTTTACTATACAAGTTTGGAAAGATAAAACATTTTACAATAATTATCTTATACTCTAACATTCAGAGTAAGTATGAATTACATGTGAATTAATAGACGAACTGTGGTCAGACACACCATGCTACAAAATAGATGACAGATGTGACCAAAACAGATTCCATGGATTTCTCAACAACCCACGCAGACGTTTGTCACTTTCTGACCCAACCAATCTCACCGAAACTGTCCTTCTCACGAGGGAATTCTCTCCAAAAGTCGTTCCCACTTGGATGGCTTCGATGACGAGCCGTCTCACAGGGTTGCAATCTCGCCTTCCGAAATACTTTCCCCCCGGATCTCCAAATACGCTTGAGCACAGTTTCAGACCTTCAGCTGTACCAAACAGAACACCATTGCTCCAAAGAGGTACCTTTGCCCCAAGGACCTGCAGCATGGCGTCGCCAACCTTCAGATACCTCCTTGGGCTTCTCTCATGCCACTTCGCTTAAAGCCTGCTCCCTACTGCTCTTTCTTTTTCTATTTCTCTGCTCCTTTTAACTTAACAGGACCTATTTCTGTCCCCTGTCTTTTAATCCCTGCCTGGGACTTCCTTCTGAGACTTTCCCCCTTTCCCCTTCCCTGGTTCGGCATCTCTCCCTGGGACATTCACTGAACACTAAGGCACTCTGTTCCAGGTTATCTGACCTGCATTTTCGTGCTGTTCTTCTTTTCTCCTGCACAGGCGTGCAGGGTCGGTTCTCGGCCTGAAGAACGTAAAAATAAAACCAAACAAGCTGCGTATGTGTGGCCATTTCCCGGCCGGCGCATATGTTGAAGACCCGAGGTTCATCAGGAATTGGAGTTCCTGACCTCCGAACTTCAAACTCAGGTAAGTTTAGGTTTCATCACGAACAGGAGGCTCTCACTTTGTCCTGTCACAGAGTGGGAGAGGTGCAAGTTTGAGGTTGTATGAGAAGAGCTAAAACTCTCGTTATTTCTCTCAGGATGTCCAGCACGTTTCAGCTTAAGCCCTGCATGATCCTACAAAGAGTAAATGTGATGAATGACCAGTTAATCAGTTTTGTTTTGGCAGAGTGGTTGAGGGAGAAATGTTCACAGGCTAAGGTAGGTGTGCTCCCACATTATCTTCTCACCTGCCATCAGATCTTTAACACTCAGCAGATGGGAAGCCGTTTAATATTTGATCAAAAGGTTCTGCCATTCAAATGAATTATGGTTGACCTGCACCTCAATTCTATTTACCTGTCTTTGTTTCATTCATTATCCTTACCCAACAATCAGCCTCAGTCCTGAAAATTTTAATTGATCCTGAGCCTTAACAGCCTTTTGAGCGAGAGGCTCCCAGAATTCCACTGCACATTGTGTAAAAAGGTGCTTCTGATTTCAGTCCCTCCAATGCAAACAGTTTCTCTCTGTTTCTGACCTCTCAGACCCCTTGATCATTTCAAATACTGCAGTCAAATCATCCCTTCTAAACTCGAGGGAATACAAGTAAAGGTTAGGCAACATATTAATTCTTCCAATTAATGAAGGCCAGCGTATCCTTCCTGAGATTAAAAACAGAATTTGGCGGGAGATAGGATAGATTCGCCCTACAAGTGATAACCGATCCTCTTATAAAATGAGGTTTCTTACAGGATGTTCATAAGCATGACGTTACAGAGTTGGGAGGGGTGAGGCAATGAATGGAAGTGAACGCAAGGATGGGAACTGAGTCATTGTAGGACTGGGATTTGCTTGTAATATTTGAAAGCCTGTTTGGTTGATGCCAGTTGTTGTTTGTATCTATTGTTTTAAGCTTACTGTCCCTTCCTGTGTTTTAGGGTCATGGGGTTCTGGAAATGCCATCGGGTACAGGGAAGACAGTATCACTACTTTCGCTGATTGTGGCCTATCAAATGGTGAGAATGCTGCTCCCAATGTGGGGTTCACCGTGGGTCTGGGAGGTGTGGGGTTGGGTTAGGCTGGGGGGTGAGTTGCATTTCAGTCATTTTGACACATATTTCTATTGAATCTATGTAAAACTGAGAAGAATGTCTGCATCTACCAAATGTAGTGCCATTGGCTTCTTTATTGTATTTGTAAGAACGTAAATGTTTTGAAGGCAGAGAAGCATCTTTCAACTCACTCAACTTGTCTATAGTACTTAGCATGAACAGTGGGTGGGAGGTGGAGGGCTAGGGCAGTGGGAATGGATGGAAGGTAGGGGCAGTGTGGGTAGGGGTGGAGGATGTGGTCAGTGTGGTGGAGGGTGGTCCTTGGGTGTGGAGAGTGTGGTCACTGTGGGTGGGGATGTTGTGGCTGGAGGGTGTGGTCAGTGTGGGTGGAGCGCTGTGGGCAGAGGGTGGGGGCATTGTGGACAAAGGGTGGGGCCGGTGTTGGCAGAAAGTGGGGGCAGTATGGATGGAGGGTGTGGTCAGTGTGGGTGGAGCGCTGTGGGCAGAGGGTGGGGCCGGTGTTGGCGGAAAGTGGGGGCAGTATGGGTGGAGGGTGGGGGCATAAGTAATAGGAACAGGAGTAGACCATTCAGCCTCTCGAGCCTGCTGTGCCATTCAATAAGATATGGCTAATCTTCTTGTTTTGATTTCCACATTCCCATCTACCCCAGATAACCTTTGATTCCCTTGTCTAACAAGAATCTATCTACCTCTGCCTTAAAAAATATTCAGTGACCCCGCCTCCACCACCACTACCTTCTGAGGCAGAGAATTCCAAAATCGCCCAACCCTCTGAGAAAAAATTTCTCCTCATCTCTGTCACAGACTCTCACAGTGCAGAAGAGGCCCTTCGACCCATTGCATCTGCACCGACACCTGAGAAACACTTGACCAACCTACCTAATCTCATTTACCAGCACTTGGCCCATAGCCTTGAATGTTATGATGTGCCAAGTGCTCATCCAGGTACTATTTAAAGGATGTGAGGCAACCCGCCTCCAACACCCTCCAGGCAGCGCATTCCAGACCATCACCACCCTCTGGGTAAAAATATTTTCTCTCACATCCCCCCCTAAACCTCCTGCCCCTCACCTTGAATTTGTGTCCCCTTGTGACTGACCCTTCAACTAAGGGGAACAGCTGCTCCCTATCCACCCTGTCCATGCCCCTCATAATCTTGTACACCTCGATCAGGTTGCCCCTCAGTCTTCTCTGCTCCAACGAAAACAACCCAAGTCTATCCAACCTCTCTTCATAACTTAAATGTTTCATCCTAGGCAACATCCTGGTGAATCTCCTCTGCACCCCCTCCAGTGCAATCACATCCTTCCTATAATGTGGCGACCAGAACTGCACACAGTACTCCAGCTGTGGCCTCACCAATGTTCTATACAACTCCAACATGACCTCCCTACTTTTGTAATCTATGCCTTGATTGATAATGGCAAGTGTGCCATATGCCTTTTTCACCACCCCACTAATATGCCCCTCCGCCTTCAGAGATCTATGGACACACACGCCAAGGTCCCTTTGTTCCTCAGAACTTCCTAGTCTCATGCCGTTCATTGAATACTTCCTTGTCAGATTACTCCTTCCAAAGTGAATCACCTCACACTTTTCAGGGTTAAATTCCATCTGCCACTTATCTGCCCATTTGATCATCTCGTCTATATCTTCCTGTAGCCCAAGACACTCAACCTCACTGTTAACCACCCGGCCAATCTTTGTATCATCCGCAAACTTACTAATCCTACCCCCCACATAGTCATCTATGTCGTTTATATAAATAACAAATAATAGGGGACCCAGCACAGATCCCTGTGGTACGCCACTGGATATTGGCTTCCAGTCACTAAAACAGCCTTCTGTCATCACTCTCTGTCTTCTACAACTAAGCAATTTTGAATCCACCTTATCAAATTACCCTGTATCCCATGTGCCTTTGCCTTCTTCATAAGTCTCCCATGTGGGACCTTGTCAAAGGCTTTGCTGAAATCCATATAAACCACATCAACTGCACTACCCTCATCTGCACACCTGGTTACCTCAAAAAATTCAATCAACTCAAAGGACTCACCCACAAGAGGAAACATTTTTTTGACATCCACCTTGTCAAGGCCGTTCAGGACCTTGTATATTTCAATCAAATCACTCCTCACTCTTCTAAACTCCAGTAGAAACAAGCCCAATTTGTTCAATCTTTCTTCATAAGACAACTTGCTCGTTCCAGGTATCAATTTAGTAAACCTCCTTTGAACCATCTCCAATGCAGTTACATCCTTCCTTAAATAAGGAGACCAAAACTAAACACGATATTCGAGGTGCGGTCTCACCAATGCCTTGTATAACTAAAACATAATATCCTTACTTTTATGTTCAATCCCTCTCATAGTAAAGGATAACACTCAATTAGCCTTCTTAATTACTTGCTGTACCTACATACTAACTTTTTGTGACTCATGTACAAGAACACCCAGATCCCTCTGCACCTCAGAATTAGGTAGCCATTCTCATTTAAGTAATATTCTGCTTTTTTGTTCTTCCTGCCAAAGTGAACAACTCCACATTTTCCCACATTAAACTCCATTTGCCAGATCTTTGCCCACTCACTCAACCGACCTATATCCATCTGCAACCTCCTCATGTCCCCTTTACAACATACTTTCCTATCTTTGCGTCATCTGCAAATTTAGCTATCATGTCTTCGCTTCCCTCATCTAAGTCATTGATGGAAATTGTAAGAAGTTGAGGCCCCAGCACAGACCCTGTGGGACTCCACTCTTCACATCCTGCCAATCAAAGACCCATTTAGCATACTCTCTGCTTTCTGCCAGCCAGTCAATCTTCTATCCAGGCTAATATGTTACCCTCCTACACCATGAACTTTAATTTTCCTTAATAACCTTTGACGTGGCACCTTATCAAATGCCTTCTAGAAATCCAAGTACAGTACGTCTCCAGGCTCCCCTTTATCCACAGCGCATGTTACTCCTTCAAAAAACACCAATAAATTGGTTAAACATGATTTTCCTTTCACAAAACCACGCTGACTCTTCCCAATTGCCTTGAGCTCTTGTAAGTGCCCAGATATAATCTCCTCAATGGTCGATTCTAACAACTTCCCCAGTGTGAGTGAAGGGTGGAGGATAGGACGGTGTGGGCGGAGGATGTGGGCACATGGTGGAGGCAGTGTGAGTGGAGGGTGTGGGCAGAGGAAGGGGGCAATGTGGGTGGAGTGTGGGGGCAGTGGGGATGAAGGATATGGTCAGTGCAGGCGGATGGTGTGGTCAGTGTTGTGGCAGTGTGGGTGGAAGATGTGGCCATTGTGGGTGGGGGCAGTGTGGTTGGAGGATGGGGGCTGTATGGGCGGAGACAGTGGGTGGGGGGGTGAAGGCTTTGTGAGTGGAGGGTTTGGGCAGAGGGTGTGGTCAGTGTGGATGCAGGGTGTGGTCAGTGTTGGCAGAGGGTGTGGTCAGTGGGAGCAGAGGGTGTGGTCAGTGGGGGCAGAGGGTCAGGGTGGAAGATGGGTACAGTTTGGGCGGAGGGTGTGGGCAGAAGGAGTGGCTGGTGTGAGCGGACTGAGTGGTCAGTGTGGGTGGTTGCAGTGTGGGCGGAGGGTGTGGTCAGTGGGGGCAGAGGGTGTGCTCATTGGGGGCAGAGGGTCATGGTGGAAGGTGGGTACAGTTTGGGCGGAGAGTGTGGGCCGAAGGAGTGGCTGGTGTGAGTGGACTGAGTGGTCAGTGTGGGTGGTTGCAGTGTGGGCGGAGGGTAGGGGCGGTTTGGGCAGAAGGTGCGGCCACTGGGGGTGGGGGGTGTTGGCGTGCGGCCAGAGGGGGCCAGAGGGTGTGGTCGATGAGAGTGGAGGGTGTGGTCGGTGAGGGTGTAGGGTGTTGGCAGTGTGGGTGGGGCCAGTATGGGCAGAGGTGTGGGTAGTGTGGATGCAGGGCGTGGGCACAGGGTGTAGTCAGTGTGGGTGGGGGCAGTGTGGTTGGAGGGTGGGAGTACTGTCGGTGGTGGAAATTGGGGACTGTGGAGACAGAGGATGTGGTCAGTGTGGGTGGGGGCAGTGCGGGCAGAGGACATGGACGGAGGGTGTGGGCAGTGTGGGCGGAGGGAGGGTGGGGGCAGCGTGGGTGTAGGATGAGGGTGGGAGAGTGTGTGGTATGAATGGAGAGTGTATCGTATATATCAATGCGGATTCATGCCTGTGCCATCAGTTGTTGGATAACAATGTTAACCCTTTGACACTGTTGAAGTTCATTCATGGGTGTTACCTAGTGCAAATGCACATGGTAGTTCCCTGCTTTTGCTGACTGGAATGATGTCCCTACTGTATGTGCCACAGGGTGAGCAGCTGTGTGAGCTTTGGTGGAATTACCTGTGGTACCTCACACTCTGGCTGGGATCCAGTTCACCTCAGTAATACATCACTCTCTTTGTTTTTGTCTCTGTCACTATCTCCTACTTGTGCCGTATCCTTTGTCTGTCTGTCTCTGTGTGTATACCTGCCTCATACTTTCTCTGTTTCTCTGACCATGCACACCTCTCTATCTGACTGCTGTCCGTCCAGATGTATCCGGCAGAAGTGACCAAGTTGATCTACTGCTCTCGAACAGTTCCTGAGATAGAGAAGGTAAGAGAAATTTGTGACATCTTTGCATTTTATATAATGTGCCATTCAATATTAATCACTGGAGATCTACAGCTGATCAATCATAGTTTGAACATTAATGTTTCAGTCGGGTCCCTTCAATGAAGCAGCTGCCTTGCCCAGGAACATTAGCCTCTCTACCCCAGGGCCACTGAGGCCGGATTTAGTGTCTCCAATAGTTGTATAAGTTCACAGCAGTATTTTTATTGTTATGACAATGATATTTATATAGTTGTGATTTAATTTCCAATATATAAGTTCTGAGTGATTGGGACACAGGCAGAGATACATGTCAACTGATCCGTGGATAATATCCTGTGTTGTCAACATATGAGACCTTATTTATCAGTGCCACAATTTTGCCACATGTTGAATTAAGTATTAGGAAGTTCACATGGAGTTTTCTATACGTTTGAAGCCTGTGTATGTGGAGACTATGAGTAAGAGTGTCGCTTTCTGAGAAAACTTGCTGCTTCCCAGTCTCTGAAGTCGACAGTTGTACAGATCGGTACAGAATGGGTGGGTGTAGGATGAGGGTGGGAGGGTGTGTGGTATGAATGGAGAGTGTATTGTATATATCAGTGTGGATCCCAGGAGAACCGAATCAGCACGATGTATGATTCAGTGTTCAACGCATGAGAATTCAAGCATTCGAAGCTAATTGGGACTGAAGTCAAAACATCCGACATGGCCAAAGCTTCAAAATATTGACCCACACGTCACTGAAATTTACATCACAGCAGTTTTTGCAGATTAAATATTCTCTCTTGCACTGTTTGTGTGTTTGTGTTCCCCCCGCTCCCCCCGCTGCTCCCCCCGCCTGCCCCCCCTCCCGCTCCCTCTGCTCCCCCCCGCTGCTGCCCCCCCCCTCCCCCGCCCCCCCCGCCCTGCAGCCCTCTCTCCGCTGCCCCCCTCCGCTCCCTCTGCTCCCCCCCGCTGCCCCCCCCACTGCTGCCCCCTCTCCGCTCCCTCTGCTCCCCCCCGCTGCCCCTCCACTGCTGCCCCCCTTCTGCTCCTCTGCTCCTCCCCGCTGCAGCCTCTCTCTCCGCTGCCCCCCCACTGCTGCCCCCCCTCCGCTCCCTCTGCTCCCCCCCGCTGCTAGCCCTCCCCTCGCTGCCCCCATCCACTGTTCCCCTGTCCACTGCCCCCGTCCACTGCCCCCCCTCCGCTGAACACCCAATCCACTGACCCCCCTGCTCCCCCCACTGCTCCACCCCACTCCCCTCTACTCCCCTGCTGCCCCCCCTCCGCTGCCCCCCCTCCGCTGCCCCCCCTCCGCTGCCCCCCTCCGCTGCCCCCCCTCTCCGCTGCCCCCCCTCCGCTGCCCCCCTCCGCTGCCCCCCCTCCGCTGCCCCCCCTCCGCTGCCCCCCTCTCCACTGCCCCCCCTCCACTGCCCCCCCTCTCCGCTGCCCCCCTCTCCGCTGCCCCCCCTCTCCGCTGCCCCCCTCCACTGCCCCCCCTCTCCACTGCCCCTCTCCGCTTCCAGCCACCGCTTACCTCCCTCCACCCCCCCACCGCTGGGCGGGCCCTCCCTGTCCGCTGCCCCCACCCCTGCCCCCCTCCCATCTCCCTCCCCCCTCTCTCCTTCGCCCCTCTCCCCTTTCCCCTTCCCCCCTCCATTAGTCTCCCTCTCCCATCCCCTACTCTCCCCTCCCCATCCCCTACCTCTCCCCCTCCCCATCCCCTACTCTCCCCCTCCCCTACTCTCCCCTCCCCTACTCTCCCCCTCCCTTCCCCAACTCTCCCCGTCCCCAAACCATCCCCTTCCCCAACTCTCCCCCTCCCCAACTCTCCCCTTCCCCAACTCTCACCCTCCCCAACTCTCCCCCTCCCCAACTCTCCCCTCCCCAACTCTCCCCTCCCCAACTCTCCCCCTCCCCTACTCTCCCCCTCCCCTACTCTCCCCCTCCCCTACTCTCCCCCTCCCCTACTCTCCCCTCCCTACTCTCCCCCTCCCCAACTCTCCCCCTCCCCAACTCTCCCCCTACTCTCCCCCTCCCCCCTCCCCTACTCTCCCCCCTCCCCTACTCTCCCCCCTCCCCTACTCTCCCCCCTCCCCCTCCCCTACTCTCCCCCTCCCCCTCCCCTACTCTCCCCCCTCCCCCTCCCCTACTCTCTCCCCTCCCCTACTCTCCCCCTACTCTCCCCCCTCCCCCTCCCCTACTCTCCCCCCTCCCCCCTCCCCTACTTTCCCCCCTCCCTACTCTCCCCCCCTCCCCCCTCCCCTACTCTCCTCCCCCCTCCCCTACTCTCCCCCCTCCCCTACTCTCCCCCTCCCCCTCCCCTACTCTCCCCCCTCCCCTACTCTCTGTCTCACTCTTTCTCTCTTTCTTTCTGTGCAGGTAATTGAGGAGCTTCGCAAACTGCTTGACTACTACGAGAAACAGGACGGGTGAGGAAGATGCAATTCTTGGCTCTGGCTCTGAGCTCAGGAAAAATCTCTGCATCCATCCAGAGGTAAGTTTTGCTGCATGTGGCTGTTAATAAATCAAGCTGCTTTGCACTGGACTGATTTGGATTCTCTGCAGTCTTGGGCAATGTAACTGTTGTCTCTCATTATACAAGCAAAATGTGAGGATTTTGTTTTTTATTAGTCATTCTTGAGATGTGGGTGTCACTGGCCAGGCCAGCATTTATTGCCCATCCTAATTGTCTTTGTTCAGAGGGCATCTTAAGAGCCAACCACATTGCTGTGGGTCTGGAGTAGGCTATTTCTCTAAAGGAAGGAAAAAGTGAAACCAGACGGGTTTTTACAAGAATTGACATGGTCATTATTAGACTTTTAAATCTAGATTTTTTTTTTATTGAATTCAAATTCACCATCTGCCATGGTGGGATTCGAACCCAAGTACCCAGAGCATTAACCTGGTTCTCTGAAATTACCAGTCCAGCAACAATACCACTACACCATTGCCTTAGCTGTGACACGGCTTCTAGACTCTGTGACCTGGTTTAAGTCAGGTTGGACTGGGATCAAAGCTCCTTCACCCAATCTGGCATGAGATGTTTTTGTTGAACTCTGAATGCCATTCCATGTGTAGTACAGAAGAGTCTACCTCGACATTCAGAATTGACAGGTCAGCCTCCCTGATGTGACAGGATGGCTGGAGTGTGGAGTTTCACAATGTGCTGTGGCACATTTGAAGAGTAGGATGAGCCTTCACTCTGCACAAAACCTTTACCATATCTACTTTGCAGGTAGTGTGCACTAATTGCCTGAAGTGGAAACTTGTTCAATTCCCAAAACTAACATCACAAACCTCAATGAACAAAGCTTTACCCCAAGTTCCAGTTCACAACGCTGTTGTTTCGTCAGAAGGCCATGGCACAGAATCCAGCTACAATTGAACAAAATAGGGAGGAAGCGCTGCACTGTGGAGAGGCAGTACCGAGGGAGCGCTGCACTGTCGGAGAGGCAGTACCGAGGGAGCGCTGCACTGTCGGAGAGGCAGTACCGAGGGAGCGCTGCACTGTCGGAGAGGCAGTACCGAGGGAGCGCTGCACTGTCGGAGAGGCAGTACCGAGGGAGCGCTGCACTGTCGGAGAGGCAGTACCAAGGGAGTGCTGCACTGTCGGAGAGGCAGTACCGAGGGAGCGCTGCACTGTCGGAAGAGGGCAGTACTGAGGGAGCGCTGCACTATCGGAGAGGCAGTACTGAGGGAGCGCTGCACTGTCGGAGAGGCAGTACCGAGGGAGCGCTGCACTGTCGGGGAGGCAGTACCGAGGGAGCGCTGCACTGTCGGAGAGGCAGTACCGAGGAAGGGCACACTCAAATCTGCCCCTCTGACAGGACAGCGATCCCTCAGCACTGTCAGAGGGGCAATATTGAGTGAGCTCAACATTGTTGGAAGTGCTGCCAGAGAATCAGTATGTGGGAGTGCTGCACTGTCCGTTTTGCCACCTTTCAGGGAATGTAAAAGATTGTACAGGATTATTTGGAGAAGAGCAGTGAATTTCTCCTGCTGACTCAGCCAGCATTTTCCTCTCATCTACAGCCCTGTTACCACTGGCCAGTTCATTTAATCTCGGTGATGGCAAAGCTTTTAGAAACCATAATTCAGGACAAAAATAGCAGCCACTTGGACGAATGTGAATTAATTGAGGAAAGCCGGCACAAATTTGCTAAAGACAAATCATTTTTAATTAAGTTGATTGAGCTTCTTTTGAGGAGGTAACAGAGAGGGTTGATGGGGATAATGCAGTTGATGTGTTGTGCGTGGACTTCCAAAAGACATTTGATAATTTGCCACACGACAGGCTTGTCAGCAAAGTGAAACTCATGGAATAAAAGGGACAGTGACAGCTTGGATGTGAAGTTGGCTCAGTGATAGGAAGCAGAGAGTAACAGTGAACAGTTGATTTTTGCACTGGAGGATAGTACACAGTGGAGTTCCCCCAGGGGGCGGTATTAGGACCACAGCTTTTCCTGATGTGTATCTTGACTTAGGACACATTTTTGAAATTTGAAGATGACACAAAACATGGAAGTGTCTTGAACTGTGAGAAGGATAATGATAGACTTCAAGAGGACATCGACAGGCTGGTAGAATGTTTCTTGTCACCTCTGAGTCTCCTTTGATATTCAAACAAATTCTCCACTTATCTAAAAATGCAAATGTTAGATCTAACCTAACATCTCTACCCTTTCCATGTTTTAAGCCCTCTAGACAACCTGTCTGCTATTGATCTCTGCCCAGCTTAATTAAATCTCTCTCACACACACACACACACACACACGTACACACACACACACACACACACACACACACACACCACACACACACACACACACACACACACACACACACACACACACACACAGCCTTTTCATAGAATAACACAATATTCCCCAAAAATATTTAGTAAATGCATCAATTTCTCTCACATTGGTGAGAGAATCGAGAACGAGGGCACCAATTTAACGTGCGAAGTAAAAGAGCCAAATGTGACTTAAGGAAAAACTTCTTTTGCGCACCAAGAGCTAAGGACCTGGAGCGTAGTGCCAGAGAGTGTGGTGGAGGCAGGTTCAATTGTGGCTTTCAAAAACATATTGGATAACTATCAGAAGAGAAAAAAAATATCCAGGGCTATGGGAAAAAGGGCAGGAGAGTGGGATTGCTCTTGCAGGAGCCCAGCAGGGACACGATGGCCAAAAGACCAACTTCTGTGCTGTAACCATTCTGTGATTCTAGCCATTGCTGCCAAACAGACTTACTGGTAGATATTTCATTTGCTCTTTGTGGGATCTTGTGCAATTGGGTTGGTTACGCTACAGTAGCTTAACTTCAAAGTTAATTGGCTGAGAAACATATTTACAGTGTCCTGAGGAAACAACCTCTGGAAATGCAAGTTTACCCTGTTATTTTTATAAATAATACAGTTATTGTGTTGATTTGATTTTTCCTTGTTGTTTAAAGGTCAGTGCCCAACGGTTTGGAAAGGATGTCGATGGCAAGTGTCGCAGCCTGACTGCATCACACATCAGGATGCAGCACTCAAGCAATCCCACTGTCCCCATCTGCCAATTCTATGAGGTGCATAACAGCAGCAAAGATTTATAAATGTTAAATGAAAAGTCCCTGCCTTGTAACTGAACAGTCAGGTTACTTACTGTTGATTCCCTTTTTGTGATTGTAAGCTTGGTTTACTCAGTGTGAACATTCCTGCACAGAGCAGTCCATGCTTTTGCTTCTGGGAACGTGTGCAGTGTAACCTGAGAGCTGAGTTCAGGATGGGCTCAGGATTGTACCCAGCCTTCGACCTCTATCTACTTCTTGTGTCCTCTCTCGCTATATTTTACTTGAAAGCCATTCTTTCCCATCATAACAAAATTGGAGAAAGTTCTGTTCCCTCCCTGTTCCCCTCCCTCATCTCCTACTTTCACCACCACCTCCCTCTATTTCCCCCTCCCTTTATCTCCCTCCCCTCCCTCTGTCTTACTTTTATATTCATTCATGGGATGTGTGCATTGCTAGCAAGACCAAGAATTATTGCCCTTGAGAAGGTGGTGGTGAGCCACCTTCTTGAACTACTGCAGCCTTGTACTGTAGCTGGTCGGGAGGGAGTTCCAGAATTTTGGCGCAGTGACAGTGAAGGAATGCCAATATACTTCCGAGTCAGGATGATGTGTGGCTTGGGGTGGGGGGAGCTTGCAGGTGGTGGTGTTCCCATGCAGCTGCTACCCTTGCCCTTCCAAGTGACAGAAGGTGCAGGTTTGGAAGGTGCTGCCTCCATGCCCTCCAAATACTATTTCCTGGCCCCTCCCTTATCTATCTCTTGCCGCCCTCCTCCTTCCATCCTCTTCCCTCTCCCTTCTTCCCTCTCCCATTTCCTTTTCCCCGCCTCAAGTTTACCTCCTACCAATAATCCACAGCCTTTTTAAAAGCTGAGTTTGATGTTGCTAAACCGTTATTTCTCGATTTGACTTGTGCTGTGCTCTCACCTCCAACTAGCTGATACCACTCGCTTGGTTCCAGCTTTCTCACCGAGTGTTTCATTGGCTCTGTAACGTACCTGTGTACATGCATTTTCTCTGACAGGAATTTGATCTCCACGGGAAGCAACTGCCTCTACCCTCTGGGATTTACAACCTGGATGACCTGAAGGTTTATGGGAAGCAGAAGGGATGGTGTCCCTATTTCCTGGCCAGATATTCCGTAAGTGAATCCCAAATTTCCCGTGGGCGGATATCAGTATTTCCACATTTTTCTTTACCTAATTTTCCTCAACCTGAAGGCATTGACTTGTGCTGCTGACCTGGTCCTGCACCACTGTAACTGTAGAAGTCTACTTTGGAAAGCATCATAGTTCACTCAGCCTGATCCTGACCTCCCTCACCATCCACTTATTCCCACCCCTGAGGTAGGCTCCAAATTGGACTTCCAGGAATCACGAGTTTCAGCTCCAACCTCTGAGTTTGCTGAGGTAATGATTGGGCATTGCAATTGGCTTGCAATAAAACTTGATTAAGAAGATGGAAAAATATCTGCCGATCCCCAACCAGAAGGTGTATATGCACATGTGGCGATGCATGTGGGCAAGCGACCGTGTGCAAATGAGTGGATGTGTATGCGCCAGTCTGTGTGTGCAAGTGTGAGTTTGGGGACCTTCGGTCAGGACAGCATTAGGCTTGAACATGATGCCCCTATGGTGGAATAGTCTGCCAGGCCTAACTGTGAACAGTAGTCTTTGGGGCGAAGTTCTAGAGAGTGAACATGTGGAATGGTGTCCTAACCAGATGTCAATATCTTTAGAATGGGAGAGGAAATGTTTCAGGATCATGTGTTATTTGACTGCTTCTACATCACCAATGAAAAGCTTTTTGGTACTCCTGTCAGATCCTGCATGCGAACATTATTGTGTACAGCTATCACTACTTACTGGACCCCAAGATTGCAGACCTAGTCTCCAAGGAGCTGTCGCGAAGATCAGTGGTGGTGTTCGATGAGGCTCACAATATTGGTATGTTGCCTTATTGAAATCTTCAACGTGATATAAAAATATATCTAATTATAGTTATGGTATGGGGATATTTATATATTCTTGAGCCTTAAATTACACCCAGTCTCTATGTCTCACACTGCCAAGTCAGGTGCAGTATGCATTAGCAAACCATGTGCCATAACAGAGCTGCCAGACCTGCTGAGTTTTTCCAGGTAATTCTGTTTTTGTCATGTGCCATAACCTCCAGTTTCACATCTGGGCCACATTAGTCACACTAGCTTTCCTAAAGGCTCTCCAAATAAAATGGATCAATTTAAGGAATTTTTGTGTTGTGGATCTGGAGTGAGATGGCACCTGGGTTCATTTTGCAAAGACCCCTTACAATAAGCAAAAATGGGAGATCCTCTTCTGACTGCACTGAGCTGGATTCCAGTCCCAGAGCTGAAGGCTCAGTCCACTGATTGAGCCAATCACAAAGGTTTCTGATTCTCTCATATTTTTTAAAGGAGGTATTTATATATTTGAAAACAAAAACATTTTTAACATAGAGATAAAACAAAAAAACTGCGGATGCTGGAAATCCAAAACAAAAACAGAATTACCTGGAAAAACTCAGCAGGTCTGGCAGCATCGGCGGAGAAGAAAAGAGTTGACGTTTCGAGTCCTCATGACCCTTCGACAGAACTAGTTCTGTGGAAGGGTCATGAGGACTCGAAACGTCAACTCTTTTCTTCTCCGCCGATGCTGCCAGACCTGCTGAGTTTTTCCAGGTAATTCTGTTTTTGTTTAACATTTTTAACATGTTATTTCTCCAAACACTTTGCAGACAACGTGTGCATCGACTCGATGAGTGTGAACATTACACGGCGGATGTTAGACCAATGTCAGAACAACATCGAAACGTTACAAAAGACCATCCAACAGTGAGTCATTAAATCAGCATTTCAATCAATTTCCTTTCTTCATTCGCATCCTGCTTAATTGACCTGGTGTAGAACAGATCAAACAAGCAGATTTGGGAACTACATAAACAAAATAATAATAATATAAAGAAAATACTGCTGATGCTGGAAATCTGAAATAAAAACAGAAAATGTTAGAAATACTCAGGTCTTCAGCATCTGTGCAGAGAGAAACAGAGTTAACATTTCAGATCAGTGACCTTCCATCAGATGAAAGGACATCAACAGAGCAAACTGGACTGGAACAATGTTGTTCTGCCACCAGGCTGCTTGCTGGTGTTAGACTGATTAGGAACAGCATTGTATAAACAAGGGTGAGTAAACGCTGAACAGTAGCAACAGATTCACCAGGGCAAGAGGGGACAGGGTCAGAGTACAGAGGTCATAATTCAGCACCAGGAAGTTTTGCTTTATCCTGTGAATGGTAACATAAATTTCACTCCCACATGGAATAACTGATAGGGTAAGCTGAATAAACACACGAGGGAGAAAGGAACAGAAGGTGAAATTAAGTAAATATAGTGTGAGGAGGCTCGTGTGGTACATAACCACCGGCATGGATAGTTGAGCTGAATGAACTGTTTTTGTTCTGTAAATGCTATCACTGGGGCCAGCAATTCTTCATATTACCTTGAAACCTAATGCCCTCACTGATAGGGTGGCTTTAGTCAGTCAGACATCAGCACTATCCCTCCAATTACTTAACCCTTGGTGCTGCCAGGGGAGTTTGGGCAAGATGCGATGTTATAGGAAAAGCTTGAAATTCAGACCGTGAAACCTCTTGTGTGGATTTCTAAGCATATTGGTTTACATATGCTCAAAATGGAGATGCATTTTCTCATACATTAAATGTTCGATAATGCTGGGTCTTAAACCTCTTCCCTAACAATGGTTTATGTCTCCAGTATAAAGGAAACAGATGCTGCCAAACTGAAAGAAGAATACAGACAATTGGTGGAGGGACTGAAAGAGGCTCACGTTGCCAGAGAAACGGATGTCTATTTAGCCAATCCTGTATTACCGGATGAAATTCTACAAGGTACAGTAGATGAAAGGAGTTGCAAAGTGTTCATAAGCCAAACACACTGTTCCGATAAAGCTGTTCTATGGACTATGGTAAACTGAGAGCTGCACAGTGATGGCAATTCATAATCTTGTTCCCTTATCTATCTCCAATTTCCTTCCCTCTTTTCCGAAAAGTTGCGCCCTGGCAACTCGCTGATGTGACCTTATTTCACTCATTGATTTTGGTCCATTGGATCCCCTCCCCCCAGAGCAACGCAGCAGCCTTCATGTACCAGTATCCAGCTTTTAGTAGGCCTCATATTTCAGACTCAGATTCCCTTTTCCCCTCCTTTCTGCAGACATTATGTCACATTCATTACTTGATTCACAGTTCTCTTGCCTCCTATTGTTCATCTTTGTTGGGCACCACCTCCTCACCTGGACCTTGGCAATTCTTAATAAAATCACTAAAACCGGTATTCAGGAGGATGCAGGTGACAAATCAAATTTTCTGTTTTGAATCCAGAGTCCATTCCTGGTAGTATTCGCACTGCTGAACACTTTGTTGGGTTTATGAAGCGGTTTGTGGAGTATCTGAAGTCCCGCCTACGAGTGCACCATGTGGTAGCTGAGAATCCGCCCTCTTTCTTGAAGGATGTCTTTGATAAAGTCTGCATTGAGCGCAAACCCCTCAGGTACAAGAATCCAAATTGTCTGTTTTCCCTTTGATCCTGGCAGTGCTGAGTAACTCTGGCCCACAGCCACTAGCTGCCCATGGCCACTGGCGACCTTATTGCACCTTGGCCAAGTTCCCATTCTTCAGGTGAACCTGGATATTAATGTTTCGTTGTCAGGCTGAGGGCATTGGTAAAGACGGCATTTATTGTCCATTCCTAATTGCCTTAGTTTTTTGATACAAATGTCTTGCAAAGCCACTTGAAAGACCAATTAAGCATGAGCCACGTTTGTGGGCACTGTAGTCACATAGACCAGACTAGATAAAGAGAGCAGTTTCCTGCCCTAAAGGAGCCTGAGTTTTGACAACAATCTGACAGCTTCATTGTCATTTTTGCTGTTTTTTATCTTCAAATAGTGAGTGTATGCAGATTTATTGGATCATTGGAACACCACAAGCACTTTGCAGCAGGATTCCCAGTGAGTAGGGATCAGAAGCTGATACCTCATCAGCTGAGGTGAGGGACCAGGACCAATTTCAGCCCCTCTACAACCATCTCAGTTAGGATCAGCTAACAAGGAGAAAACAAGGATTGAATCTGGAATCTGGAATCTTCCTCCTTTATGGAGGGAGAAAATCAGCCAGAGCTCCTATCGTTGTCTAGTGATCCACTGCTTAATTGTGATTCTTCTGATGGTCCATCAGTATAGTGGCATTTGCTTCCAGACAGGGTCAGAGAGATGTTGGTTGGATGCCACTATACTCCCAGCACTTTCAGAAGGTTTAGGAGTTTGAGTTGTGAAGTTTAGTTCAGCATTTTCAGTTTTCTGTGTCATTGCTGTTTTGTGACCTGTATCTGCCTGTCTCTCTCTCTGTCTCCCTCCCTCCCTCAGGTTCTGCTCAGAGAGGTTACGTTCATTGCTGCAGACGCTGGAAATTGCTGACCTCAGCAACTTTTCACCCATCATACTTGTCTCGAACTTTGCAACGTTGGTCAGCACTTACACCAAAGGTAGTGATTCTTGTACATTGTGTTTGTACTTCACAGGCATCAGGAGGACTCTGGACTCCTGATCTTGGCTGAGTTAGCCAATCACAGAAAGAGCTGCCACTGACCTCAGTGCCCCCGAAAATGGGCAGTTCCTGCACTTGGAGGCTGTGAAGGGACATTGGCTGGAAAGTACATGTGTAGGATAAGGCTATCCTGCGGTTCCCCTCCTCTCTGGCATAGTCAAATAGATCGCCAACATTACAATCATGCGTGAAGTATTAAAGGGGTGAAACTGGGATCAAGTTGGCCCAGTACCTCTGGTAATTAAAGCTGAACTAATCTGTTGTAGTCTGATTCCTGAACCAAACATTTACACTGTCCTCCAGCCAGTTCTGCTCATTGATGAACCCTGCTGGGTTTCTTTGCACTGGTCTCCATGTAACCTCGCAAGGAGTGTCCCAAATGTTAGAGGCTTTGGCCGGATGAAGAGCAGGAAACTTCTGATGCTCTGCCAGTAAGCTGAGCAGTTTTGACTGACGACATTCGAGTGGTATCATGTACATGTTGAGGAGTGTCCCTAATCATTGACCCTTGCCAGACCGAGCTCACTTTACCCAGGATTGGGTAAAGTGGGTTGCGTTCATATAGGGAGAATGTGCACCTCCAAACAGAAACTCTTCTAATGTGGATTTCTCAGTATAGGGTAAATTCTGGAAACACTTAGTGGGTTAGGCCTCCTCTGGAGAGTGGATAGTAGGGTTAATATTTAAGATCAGTGACATTTCGACAGCTTACTTCCCTCTATCCACTGAGGCTGCCTGACCTGCTGAGTGTTTCCAGCATTTCTCAGAAGTTGGTTTCAAACACTGTGCTGACTTTTCATCCCTGTCAAATGTTAATGGAAAAGATCCCTCAGGTGAAATAACAAAAGCAGTGCCAACCCTAGAACTGAATTCAACAACTTTCAACATAATCAGGAGAGGAAACTGAGGAAGATGTGATTTATCAGGAACAGGCATCAATAATTGGGAATGATCACAATCAAACATTGGATTGTTCTACAAAGGGCTGACACAGACTGGATGGGCCAAATGGCCTCATTCTGTATTGTAATACCTAACAGATTTGATTGAAATTTTTGAGGTAACCAGGTGTGTAGATGAAGGCAGTGCAGTTGATGTAGTTTATATGGATTTCAGCAAAGCCTTTGATAAGGTCCCACATGGGAGACTTATAAAGAAGGCAAATGCACATGGGATACAGGGTAATTTGATAAGGTGGATTCAAAATTGGCTTAGTTGTAGGAGGCAGAGAGTGACGATGAAAGGCTGCTTTAGTGACTGGAAGTCAGTATCCAGTGGCATATCACAGGGATCTGTGCTCGGTCCCCTATTATTCGTTATTTATATAAACGACATAGATGACTATGTGGGGGGTAGGATTAGTAAGTTTGCGGATGACACAAAGATTGGCCGGGTGGTTAACAGTGAGGTTGAGTGTCTTGGGCTACAGGAAGATATAGACGGGATGGTCAAATGGGCAGATAAGTGACAGATAGAATTTAACCCTGAAAAGTGTGAGGTGATACACTTTGGAAGGAGTAATTTGTCAAGGAAGTATTCAATGAACGGCATGACACTAGGAAGTTCTGAGGAACAAAGGGACCTTGATGTGTGTGTCCATAGATCTCTGAAGGCAGATGGCATGTTAATGGGGTGGTGAAAAAGGCATATGGGACACTTGCCTTTATCAATCGAGGCATAGATTACAGAAGTAGGGAGGTCATGTTGGAGTTGTATAGAACATTGGTGAGGCCACAGCTGGAGTACTGTGTGCAGTTCTGGTCGCCACATTATAGGAAGGATGTGATTGCACTGGAGGGGGTGCAGAGGAGATTCACCAGGATGTTGCCTGGGATGAAACATTTAAGTTATGAAGAGAGATTGGATAGACTTGGGTTGTTTTCGTTGGAGCAGAGAAGACTGAGGGGTGACCTGTTCGAGGTGTACAAGATTATGAGGGGCATGGACAGGGTGAATAGGGAGCAGCTGTTCCCCTTAGTTGAAGGGTCAGTCACCAGGGGACACAAGTTCAAGGTGAGGGGCAGGAGGTTTAGGGGGGATGTGAGGGAAAACCTTTTTACCCAGAGGGTAGTGACGGTCTGGAATGCACTGCCTGGGAGGGTGGTGGAGGCAGGTTGCCTCTCACCCTTTATAAAGTACCTGGATGAGCACTTGGCACATCATAACATTCAAGGCTATGGGCCAAGTGCTGGGTAAATGGGATTAGGTAGGTAGGTCAGGTGCTTCTCATGTTATGGTGCAGACGCGATGGGCCGAAGGGCCTCTTTTACACTGTGTGATTCTGCTACTTTACATAATGATCTTTCACGCTCTTCAGGGCCTCTGCAACATGCCCTGGGATGAGACTTTCTGTCAGCCTTGCTTTGTAAGTTGCCTATGGAAGATGTTGTAGGGCAGCCTAAGATATTTTATGTTGGTGCCCTGTGTCACATCAGAGAGTTGCTTCCAGTCTCTCCTAATGGGCTAAATTGGCAAAACAGCCTGCAGAACCAAAGACCTTGCATAGTGTCTGACCCAATGCCTCAATTTCCAGCGCTCTCCAAGTTAAGGAAGTGGAAGGGAATTAGATCAATTCCTGATTCAGCAAAGCGAGTCAGTAAACTGAGATATGATGAGGTCCAAGTCCTTGCTGATAGTCCAGACCCTCATGTCTGCAATTTCATGTTTGGCAATTCCGCAATTTCAAGGAACTTTCACAACGTTTCTGTTTGTTACCCAAGGTTTTACCATCATTATGGAACCTTTTGATGACAGAACTCCAACTGTTGTTAATCCAATCCTTCACTTCAGGTAGGCTGAAGTCTGCACATATTACTCTAATCAACTGCAGAGGATTTTGTTGTGTTCTGTGATCATTAAGTTGAGGGGTTTTTCCATTTCAGCCTAGTATGGCACATCAAGAAAGCTCTGCTCTGCCACAATAATAGTTCTCTGCTTTAACTGCAGAAGAACACCCTCTACTTCATCTCAGTGATGTCTTCCAGTTACCCACATCGGGATGCTATCATCTTACCAAGTGAGATCACCACTTTTGCCCGAAAATCAGATCAGTTTTGGGCTCTGAATCTACACACATGAAAAAGTTAAAGACTGTCCAACCGATTCACAGTGAGAGGCTCAACTCATTCACAGGCCCTTCCAGCCATTGAGGATTAAGATTTCCTCTTGTCTAAAGTTAAGCGCAGTTTTATTTACATTTAGCAATGGCCAATAGATTAAAAGGTTAGAATTCAAATTCTACCATAAAGTGACTACTGAACTATGTAACTTCCTGACTTTGATCATTGATCAAAAATGTTTTACCATCTTTGAGAGGTTTGCCTGTGGCCAGGGAAGTGATGGTTAGAGACAAGATGTCTGATTAAGCCCACTCCTAATGTGATATTGACTGTGACCATATGGGATATATGGTGCTGGCATGTTTTATCAAATCGAACTGAATCTCATTTACTTAATCAAATCTAGCTAAACTAATTAATCTAATCTGTCCATCCTAGTTTATTTGTCAACCTGAAATAGACCATCGAAAATTGTACTTGGTTTTAGATGCAGATCGGTCTTTGACTTTCTTTCACTTTGTTCAGTGTTTAGCCTGGAGTCAAAACATGCGAGAGTTACTGGTCTCTAATTCCCTTCATTTCCTGGATCCCTGAGTGCTACTGCAGGGAGTGCAGTAATGATGGACCAGTAGTAGAACATAGATTTCAGGCTGCCCATGAGTGACACCACACGAGATCTACTATCTGTCATCATTTTTCACCTGCTTCCTGAATGGCCTTATTTGTAAATGCACAGGCTGGTGTGAAATGAAGCAGTACAGACCAGGAAGGAGGGTCTAGATTCCACCCTCTTCTTGTGTAGAATTAGCTGATTCCAGTCCAGGTGGTAGTTGAGATCAAAAATGAAGGCCCCGGGCAGATGGTGCAGTTTGATATTAGGTGTTGTATAGGCTTTGATGTGAGCAGGGGCTCAGTAGGTGGGAGACCGTCACCTTGTGTGACAATGCCATCTATAGGCCAGAGGTCTGCAACTGCAGCATGACAAACAACTTCGCGTATAGAATTTCCCTTTGTAAGTGTTCACGTTAAGCAGTTTCAATTGTAAATGTTAATTTAGAAAGCAACACTCAAAATTATGGAACAGAATTGCATACATTCTAAGACTTTAAATCATGTTTAGATATTTCTCATCAGATAATCTCCCACATGGTAAGTCAGAGGATTTGTGTTTTGAGAGGAAAGGATCATTATATTGTGTAATATGGAGCTATGTGACATATTAAGGCTACATGGGAAACCACTCCAGGCAAGAAAAGGTTAATGAAAAACTGTACGAATAAAGTGTGTATTTTATTTGAGATAAATCTCCTCAGGCTCTGTACTTTTAAAATCTTTTTATAAGCTGTATGGACCCATCCATCGCCATCAAGCCTGTGTTTGAGCGATTTCAGTCTGTCATTATCACCTCGGGGGTGAGTTGCACAATTTATTTATATAATTGAAATGTGATTTTGTTTCTGTGGTTTGGTGATATCCAAATCCCCTGTTTATCTTTCTACTTTGTACAGTATTATCATTAAAGATATGTTGTGTGTATAGATGGTAGGATTAAATTTCGCTTAAAGCAGTTTGTTTCAGTATTATGAGACGCACTTGCTGTGTGATGCTGTTAATCCAGCACCTCTCACTGTTCCCCTTCTCAGCCCTGTACCTAACACTCTCACTATTAGAAGCCAATGCCAATCTTTTAGCTGCTGTGCCTCTGCTCTTTGGAATTACCATTCCCAGAATCAGTCCAACTGGCTGCCTCACTCCCTTCCATCAAACAAAGCTTTAAAAACCTGCCTTTTTGTCTTGTCATTCCCCTCTCTGAAAACTCTCCAGATTCTTGCCAACTTGAAGTAATGCTTTGTGTTTTTCTGTTGAATATGCTAGACCTTGTCTCCACTCGACATGTACCCAAAGATCCTCGATTTCAGGCCTGTTATTAGTGCAACATTTACGATGACCTTGTCAAGAACCTGCCTTTGCCCTATGGTAAGTGTGGCTGAAATGATATATTGTTAAGCAGCTTGTATTGGTCACATTTTTTCTGTATAAACTTTGCTTTCTGTTGTCACGATTCTTAGTCACACTTTGCAGACATAAAGTCTGACCCTAGGAGGCTCATTGGGAAAAATTTCTGAAGTTCCTTGCTCAATTCTGTTTCCACATTGTGTTTTTTTGAAAAACTGACGCTGTGCAATGCCACCAGCAGCAAACTAGTTTTACCTGAGTAGTTTAATCATGTACAGCAAAGATCCAACACGAAGAAACATGGGCCAGGATGATCCCATCACAGTCCTGGAATTCCACATGGAATTCAGTACCATACCAGCCAGTGTGAGATCTATTGGCACCTCTGACAACTGATGTTGCACGAGGCAATGTATGATCAGTTGACATGAAGAACTGATGATCCTGCTTCTCTCAGCCCATTGGATCCCATTCTTTCAGAACACCGTCTGAACCCTCTCTCATCCATCTGTTTCCTAACTGAACCCAAGGTCCAGGCCACTCCTCTGGCATCAGTCTCCAGCTGTTGGAATCCCCCTGTGTAAGGAAATCATTCCTGACATTTATCCTTCACACCTTGACCCTGTGGCCTCTTGTCCAGCTGCCCTTGTTTGGGTTACCTCCTGAACCATGTGTAAAGCTGCTCTTGTGCCTCTAGTGCCTCTGTGGCTGTTTTTGCTCCTGCTCTCTCTCTCTGATTTAGGAGCTCTGCTCAGCTGCTTGTGTTGTTTTTCAGATTGTGGGACGAGGGAATGACCAGGTAACAATCAGCTCCAAGTTTGAAACCAGAGAGGATATTGGTGAGTCAGCGGGTGACCCCGCAATGAGTTGATGTATCACACTTAGACTTGGTTATTGGTGGTTGCAGTCATGAGCCCCACAATCTAGACCCAGACTAGTTGAGTGATCACCCTCATGGCTGAGTTTGCAGTAAACATCTAGCAGAAGGAGAGGAAATGATTCCGAGTAGAAATACTCCACATTGTTTAGACTGCTTCCTGTGGATTAGCCAACACTGCCTGCCAGTGTTTGATTAATCTCTGTTGGCCAGGAGTGGGAAAACTCTGCACATTCCTCCCTCAGTCTCCAGTCACTCCTACAATCGCCAGAGCGTTAAAACTTTGGAGTTGAATGAGAAGGGAATCAGGAGGCAGTGGGTCGATTGTTTGTTCGCATCTACCCAATCTGCCTTCTATTGAGCTTTCTCTCTCATTCCCCCAAATCCCTGTCACACGGACACTTGCCATAGGAACAAGAATACACCACTCAACCCCTCCGGCCTATTCCCCTCCCTGCACTTTTACTGTCTCTTGCCCTGACTCACTTTCCCTGAGGTCCTACAATCTCCAGACATTTTCAACCCTGAGATTGGTGCTAACCAATTGCTGATTGCCATTTTTTGCCTTCCTTTAATGTGGCTTTTCACTCTTTGGGTCCCTCTATTAATGCAACTTTTGGTGATAGCAGTGTATTCTCTCTCTCTCGGCTCTAGCTGTGATCCGTAACTATGGTAACCTATTGCTGGAGATGTCGGCCATTGTCCCAGATGGAATTGTGTCTTTCTTCACCAGTTACCATTACATGGAGAACATCGTAGCCTCCTGGTATGAACAGGTAAAGGAGTGCTAGCTTTTCCTCAGACTTGCTGTACCTGCACACTCTGTAATTTGAGAGCAACCCCCTGGTTCAGTGACTGTTCTGTGCAGCCATTGCCTGGCAAATCTCCGTTCCAAACCACGATCTATGCTGAATTAACCGTTCTGCTT
Organism: Isurus oxyrinchus; assembly: GCA_026770705.1. Taxonomy (NCBI): domain Eukaryota; kingdom Metazoa; phylum Chordata; class Chondrichthyes; order Lamniformes; family Lamnidae; genus Isurus; species Isurus oxyrinchus. The sequence continues at coordinate 22,735,093 of JANJGN010000031.1, read as the reverse complement.
GTTGATAGATGCTCCTCAGTGCCTCTGATCTAGAGAGAGTGGACACAATTAGACAGTTCCTGTTCATTATCTAGTGATTCTTATTGGAAAATGCATGTGTTTGTGCCTGCCTGCCTGTCATTGCACATAGCTATCTGTGTGTGTCTGTCTAGGCATGTGTATCTGTCTGCCTGTGTCTGTCTGCATACATACATGTCATTCTGTCTGTGTCTAGGTGTTTGTGTGAGGATCTGTGTGCATCTGCCTGATTCTGTCTAGGTGCCTGTCCGTGCGGGTGTGAATACGTGACCTCTTCTTTCAAGAGCTAGTCTGATGCCCAGCCAACAGCAGCTTTACTCCACCCAACTGGGCACAGTCCTCACCCAAAAGGCTCATTATTCCAGATCTCAGATCTGCTTTAACTCAGGCTTTCTTGGTCGTCTTTTACAGCTGAGCTGACCTACAGAGATGACACCCCCTGTGTTGGCCAGGCCACACTCCAGCATCTAAACACAGGCACGGTCCCAGCTTCTCAGCCACACTGTGCCAACAACTTACTTTTTTTTAATTCATTCGTGGGATGTGGGCATTGCTGGCTAGGGGAGCATTTATTGCCCATCCCTAATTGCCCTTGAGAAGGTTGTGGTGAGCTGCCTTCTTGAACTGCTGCAGTCCGTGTGGTGTAGGTACATCCACAGTGTTGTTAGGAAGGGAGTTCCAGGATTTTGACCCAGTGACAGTGAAGGAATGACGATATATTTCCAACTCAGGATGGTGAGTGACTTGGAGGGGAACTTCCAGGTGATCGTGTTCCCATTTATCTGCTGCCTTTGTCCTTCTAGATGGTAGTGGCTATGAGTTTGGAAGGTGCTGCCTAAGGAGCCTTGGTGAGTTCCTGCAGTGCATCTTGTAGATGGTACACACACTGCTGCTACTGTGCGTCGGTGGTGGAGGGAGTGAATGTTTATTGGTGGGGTGCCAGTCAAGCAGGCTGCTTTGTCCTGGATGGTGTCAAGCTTCTTGAGTGTTGTTGGAGCTGCACTCATCCAGGCAAGTGGAGAGTATTCCATCACACTCCTGACTTGTGCCTTAGATAGACAGGGTTTGGGGAGTCAGGAGGTGAATTACTTGCTGCAGGATTCCTAGCCTCTGACCTACTGTTGTAGCCACAGTATTTATATAAACATAAGAAATAGGAACAGGAGTAGACCATTCGGCCCCTCAAGCCTGCTCTGCAATTCAATAAGATCATGGCTGATCATCTTGTGGTTTGATTTCCATATTCTCATCTGTGGCAGCGGTAGATAGATTCTTGTTAGGCAAGGGAATCAAATGTTACCGGGGTTAGATGAGAATGTCGAAATTGAAATACAGGAAGATCAGCCATGATCTTATTGAATGGCGGAGCTGGCTCATGGGGCTGAATTGTCTACTCCTGTTCCTATTTCTTATGTTTCTATGCCATTCTTTATATTCTGTCCAATCACCTGTCCTGCCATTCACCTTTGCGGAGTTGAATGCTTTTGCCTTAAGTTTGATGCTTTCCTGAACTTCTTTCGTAACCATAGATGTTGGGTCCTCTCCTTAGCATTTTTCTTTATAGTAGGAATGTACTTATTCTGAATACTCTGATATATCCCCTTAAATGACTGCCAGTGCTTCTCTATTGGTCTATTCTCTAGCCTAGTTTCCCAATTCACTTCAGCTAGCTTAGCTTTTATCCCCACACAGTTGCCCTTATTTAAGCTTAAGATACTAGTTTTAGACCCACTCTTCTCCCTTTCAATAGAAACCCCAGGATGATGATAGTGGGGGATTCAGTGATGGTAATGCCATTGAATGTCAAGGGGCAATGGTTAGATTCTCTCTTGTTGGAGATGGTCATTGCCTGGAAAATGTGTAGCAGGAATGTTACTTGCCACTTGCCAGCCCAAGTGTGGATATTGTCCAGGTCTTGCTGCATTTGGACATGGACTCCTTCAGAATCTGAAGGGTCACAAATGGTGCTAAACATTATGCAATCATCAGCGAACGTCCCCACTTCTGACCTTATGATGGAGGGAACAGCTAAAGATGTTTGGACCTAGAAAACTACGCTGAGGAACTCCTGCAGTGATGTCCTGGAGCTGAGGTGATTGATCTCCAACAACCACAACCATCTTCATTTGTGCTGGGTATGACTCCAACCAGTGGAGAGATTTTCCCCCTGATTCCTATTGGCTCCAGTTTTGCTGGGGCTCCCTGATGCCACACTTGGTCAATTGCTGCCTTGATGTCAAGGCCAGTCACTGTCACCTCACCTCGGGAGTTCAGGTCTTTTGTCCATGTTTGATCCCAGGCTGTAATGAGGTCAGAAGCTGAGTGACCCTGGTGGAACCCAAACTGGGCGTCAGTGAGCAGGTTATTGCTAAGCAAGTGCCGCTTAATATCACTGTTGGTGACCCCTTCCATCACTTTACTGATGATCGAGAATGGACTGATAGGGCGTAATTGGCCCTGTTGAATTTTCTTGCTTTTTGTATACAGGACATACCTGGGCAATTTCCCACATCGCTGGGTAGATGCCAGTGTTGTAGCTGTACTGGAACAGGTTGGCTAGGGGTTTGGCAAGTACTGGAGCACAAGTCTTCAGTACTATTGCCAGAAGATTGTTATGGCCCATAGCCTTTGCAGTATCCAGTGCCTTCAACCATTTCTTGATTTCACGTGGAGTGAATCGAATTGGCTGAGGACCGGCATCTGTGATGCTGGGGACCTCCAGAGGAGGCCGAGATGGATCATCTGCTTGGCACTTCACCTTCTAGCTCTCTAGCAGACAACTGCTCCTGGGCGTGCGTGTGTTTATGTGTGTGTGTGTGTGTGTATGCATGTATATCTATATCTGGCTACCTGTGCCTAGATGTGTGCGTGTATGTCTGGCTGCCTGTGTTTGTCTGGATCTGTGTGTGTTTGTGTGCTTGCGTATGTGTCAAGCTGCCCATGTCTGTCTGGATTTGTGCGTGCCTGCCTGGCTGTGTGTGCGCGTATGGTGTGTTGGGCAGCCTGTGTCTGTCCCAGTGTGTGTACACACCAGGTGGAAGACAAGATTGTGGTCTGCTCCCCAGAACCTGCAGACTCTGTTCTGCTTGAGGCAGAGAGATCCCCTTGGCCCTGATACCAAATGATATAAAAGTAAAATAACCTGTCATCAGAACTAGAAAAGTTAAAGATGTCACAGATTTTAAGGAAGTACAGAGGTGGACAGGGGAAAGAATAAAATGGAAAAGCTTGTGATAGGGTGGAGGTCAGGAGTGATTAGATAACAAAGAGGGTGATGGTGCAAGGCAAAAGAAAATAGTATTGGGAGAAGTAAAGAAAATATAACCCAAGAGGATGTGTAAATGTCTAAGGCAGAATCATTAACAGCTGTGAACCCCAAAAATGGGAGCAAATGATTTGAAATTGCTGAACTCCGTATTGTTTTCAGAAGGCTGAAAGCCCCTAATCAAAAGCTAAGGTTCTGTTTCTCGAACTTGTGTTGAGCTTCATTGAAACAGGAGGTTGAGGACAGAGTGGGAGTGGGGAAGAGAATAAATTGTCATTTTTCTTTTTCTAGTTCACGCAACTGCTCATCGACCTGAAATATTAATCCTGATTCTTTCTCCACAAATACTGCCTGACTAGCTGACTTCTTCCAGCATATTCTGTTTTTATGCCAAATGACATTCATTCCAGTTGTAGCTTCAGGAATAACGTTTCCTTCCTGTTTTCTGGCCTAAGAGATCCACTTTTTCCCCAATTCTTTTTTAGGGAATTCTAGAAAATATTCAACGCAACAAACTTATTTTTATTGAAACTCAGGATGCTGCGGAGACCAGTGTGGCCTTGGATAAATACCAGGAGGTGAGTGAGACGGAAGTGGGGGGAAACATTCCACGCACAATCCAGAAATCTTGATGCAAGCAGTGCAAATAAATGACTCGTTAATCTGTCTATAAATCATTGGTTGTGAGAGAGCTTGGAATCAGGTGAACTTCTTGCTTTTTTTTAAAGTGCCTTAGATCTTTTATAGCCACTTAGACAGGCAAACAAAACAGTCAGTTTAACTTCCGACAGTGCAGTACTTCCTCAATACTGACCCTCCCAACAGTGTGTACTGACAGTCTGACGGTGCAGCGCTCCCTCAGTACTGACCCTCTGACAGTGCGGTGCACCCTCAAAACTGACACTCCGACAGTGCAGCATTCCCTCAGTACTGACCCTCCAACAGTGCGGTGCTTCTTCAGGACTGTTCTGGAGTGTGAACTTGGATACATAGATAATTCATCTAATGAGCGATGTTTACTGCATACACAGCAACCTGAAAGTCCCAAAACAGGCCATGCACAGGTTGGCCCCAATAAGTTGTGCATGCGCAGCCATGCAACAATACTTAAAGGGGCCACACACATAAATAATCACCTGCACACTCCAAAACAACTAGAAGGGACATTACTGGTGAGCACTTGAACCACAAAACTCAGGAGGTGCCAAATTCAATCCACAGTCTGTGTTTATTTAGGGAAGGGATTATTTGTCAGGACACCTGCTCCTGATCACTAGCCAAACACATGCAGAATATTATATATGCATGCATGTCTGATGAGGGCCAATTTGGGCAACGGTGTGATATTCTCCACAGTTATGTCTGCTAATTGTCTAGGCTAACACAAAAACAGTAATATTTTCCCTGGAGGCATTCATGAAACTGTTCCCCAGCAAAGGATCAGTGCCTTCAGGGTAGGGAATGAATTAGGAGCCAGAAAGCAGTCTGTACAAATTAGCTGAAGCTGCATGATCCTTCCTTGTGCTGTGATCCCCTCCAGTTGGTTACTGCTTAGTGATATCTTTGTTCCGTTGGCAGGCGTGTGAGAACGGACGAGGGGCCATCCTACTGTCTGTCGCAAGAGGAAAGGTCTCCGAGGGGATAGATTTTGGTCAGTGCCAGAATTAATCTTTGTCCTTTTGCACTGTCAGGGGTGTGAGTGAAATTTGAGTCTCTGCCTCATCACAATGGAGTGTGTTTGTTAAATTGTTCAACCCACAAGCAAAATAAACTTCAGGGAGTAGCAGAATCTATCTCCCGGTTCACATACCATTCTATTTACACATTGTTCCTTTTGTACCATTAAGTCAGTGAAAAAAAATACTTGGAAGTGGTAAGATGGGCACTTATTGACTGAGAGCTCATTTCTCACAACCAGTAAAGGGCAGTTTGATCCATGGGTCTAATCCGTATCTCCACATTACTCCCAGGAAGTTAAATGATACAGTGTTTAATCGGGACACTGATTATGCTGAGCAATGCACAAGTGTATTATTTCCAGTAAAACCTCCTTCTTTATCAAACGGTACGTTCATTCACCTTTACAACATGACAGTTAGACTAAGTTTGATGCACTGAGTTTATGTATGCAAATTTCTGTCACTGGTAGATTTTTAAAAAAATGCCAACCTGATCTCGAATTGGTTGAGAATAAATCAGTATTTTACTTTTATTGTAAGTCAGTAATTTGAGGGGAAGTCTTATCACCCAGAGGGTGGTGGGGTCTGGAATTCTCAGCCTCACAGGGTGGAAGAGGCAAAAATCCTTATCACATTTTGAAAGTGCTTGAAGATGCCCTTGAAATACCGTAAACCTACCAGCCAACATACAAGGAGCTGGATAGCGGGATTCAATTGGTAGGCTGTTTGTAGACCAGCGCAGACATGTTGGACCAAGTGGCCTCCTTTCTGTGATTTTAGGATTCTTTTCAGAAGCTTTACTGTTCATAGGATGTAGCCAGCATTGATTGTCCATCCCTAATTACCCTTGTTCAGAGGGCGTTTAATGTGGGTCTGACCAGGTAAGAATGGCAATTAGTGAACCAGATGGGTTTTTATGACAATCAGCAACGGTTGTGTGGTCATCATCAGACTTTTAATTCCAAATTTTTATTGGATTCAAATTCCACTCTCTGCCATGATGGGATTCGAACCCCGGTCCCCAGAGCATTACTCCTGGATCTCTGGAATACCAGTCCAGTGACAATACCACTATACCACTGCCTGCCTGTCCTCAGTATGTAACTGAGGAAAGTTATTCTTCCCATTTGCACTGTGCCAGCAGGATCGTAGAAGGAAGAAACTTAGGCCATGAGTCTGTGCCAACTCTTTGCTAGAATAATCCAAAACCAATCCCACTGCCTCATCTCACCTCGTGATTCTGTTCAATGCTCAGTTTAAGTTATTTATCCAAGAGTTTTTTTTTCAAAAGATACAGTGATCGCAGCCTCAACCACTCCTTGTGGTAGAGTATTCCCTGTTCCTACAGACCCACGGTGTAAATAACTTCCTGATCACACTCTGACCATTTTAAGTTGATGATCCCTCATCACGGAATCAATAACCAGAGGCAATATTTACTATGTAAAAAAAACTTTATAGTGTTTAAAAGCCATTGCTAAATCTTTTCTGAGCCTTCCCTGCTCCCAGGGAAACAGCCCTAGTTTCTCAAATCTCTCCTTATAACTGTGATTTCTCATCATTGATAGTCGTCAGCTGCTTCGGCTCAAAGCTCTGGAATTCCCTTCCTAAACCTGTTGCCTTCCTGTCTCTCTTCCTTTATGATGCTCCTTAAAACCAGCCTCTTTAACCAAGCTGAAAGCAAAATACAGCGGATGCTGGAAATCTGAAACAAAAGCAGAAAATGCTGGAAAAACTCAGCAGGTCTGACAGCGTCTGTGAAGAGATAAAAAAACAGAGTTAACGTTTCGAGTCCGTATGACTCTTCTTCAGAGCTCTGAACGTTAACTGTTTTTTTTCTCGTGCCACAGATGCTGTCAGACCTGCTGAGTTTTTCCAGCATTTTCTGCTTTTGTTGTCTTTGACCAAACTTTTGGTCACATGACCTAATGCAGCTTTTGTCCATAAGCCACCCAGTGAAGCATTCTGAGATGTTTTATTGTGTTAAAGGTGCTATACTATTGCAATTAGCTGTTGCTGAAACAAAGTAATTCTTGGACTTGCTGAGCCGATAACCTTGTTCTTTTTCAACACTGCATGAGACGGCGCACGGGTATGTGTGTGTGTGTGTGTGAGGCAGCCTGTGTGTGTGTGCGCGTGAGTCAGCCTGTGTGTGTGTGAGGCAGCCTGTGTGTGTGTGTGTGTGTGTGTGTGAGTCAGCCTGTGTGTGTGTGAGGCAGCCTGTGTGTGTGTGCGCGTGTGAGTCAGCCTGTGTGTGTGTGAGGCAGCCTGTGTGTGTGTGTGTGTGTGTGTGTGTGTGCGAGGCAGCCTGTGTGTGTGTGTGTGTGTGTGTGTGTGTGAGAGGCAGCCTGTGTGTGTGTGTGTGCGAGGCAGCCTGTGTGTGTGTGTGTGAGGCAGCCTGTGTGTGTGAGGCAGCCTGTGTGTGTGTGTGTGTGTGTGTGTGAGGCAGCCTGTGTGTGTGTGTGTGTGTGTGTGTGTGTGTGTGTGTGTGTGTGTGTGTGTGTGTGTGTGTGTGTGAGGCAGCCTGTGTGTGTGTGTGTGTGAGGCAGCCTGTGTGTGTGCGCGTGTGAGTCAGCCTGTGTGTGTGTGAGTCAGCCTGTGTGTGTGTGCGCGTGTGAGTCAACCTGTGCGTGTGTGAGGCAGCCTGTGCGTGTGTGCGCGTGTGAGTCAGCCTGTGTGTGTGTGAGGCAGCCTGTGTGTGTGTGTGTGTGTGTGTGTGTGTGTGTGTGTGTGAGGCAGCCTGTGTGTGTGAGGCAGCCTGTGTGTGTGAGGCAGCCTGTGTGTGTGTGTGTGTGTGTGTGTGTGTGAGGCAGCCTGTGTGTGCGTGCGCGCACGTGAGGCAGCCTGTGTGTGTGTGTGTATGTGTGTGAGGCAGCCTGTGTGTGTGTGTGTGTGTGTGTGTGTGTGTGTGTGTGTGTGTGTGTGTGTGTGTGTGTGTGTGAGGCAGCCTGTGTGTGCGCGCGCGAGGCAGCCTGTGTGTGTGCGCGCGCGAGGCAGCCTGTGTGTGTGCGCGCGCGAGGCAGCCTGTGTGTGTGCGCGCGCGAGGCAGCCTGTGTGTGTGCGCGCGCGAGGCAGCCTGTGTGTGGGCGCGCGAGGCAGTCTGTGTGTGCGCGTGAGGCAGTCTGTGTGTGCGCGTGCGAGGCAGCCTGTGTGTGCGCGTGCGAGGCAGCCTGTGTGTGCGCGTGCGAGGCAGCCTGTGTGTGCGTGTGAGGCAGCCTGTGTGTGTGCGTGCGCACGTGAGGCAGACTGTGTGTGTGTGTGTGTGTGTGTGTGTGTGTGTGTGTGTGTGTGTGTGTGTGTGTGTGTGTGTGTGTGAGGCAGCCTGTGTGTGCGTGTGAGGCAGCCTGTGTGTGTGCGTGCGCACGTGAGGCAGACTGTGTGTGTGTGTGTGTGTGTGTGTGTGTGTGTGTGTGTGTGTGTGTGTGTGTGTGTGTGTGTGAGGCAGCCTGTGTGTGCGCGTGAGGCAGCCTGTGTGTGCGCGCGCACGTGAGGCAGCCTGTGTGTGCGCGAGGCAGCCTGTGTGTGTGCGCACGAGGCAGCCTGTGTGTGTGCGCACGAGGCAGCCTGTGTGTGCGCGCACGAGGCAGCCTGTGTGTGCGTGTGTGAGGCAGCCTGTGTGTGCGTGTGAGGCAGTCTGTGTGTGCGCGTGTGAGGCAGCCTGTGTGTGCGCGTGTGAGGCAGCCTGTGTGTGCGCGCGAGGCAGCCTGTGTGTGCGCGCGAGGCAGCCTGTGTGTGTGCGCGCGAGGCAGCCTGTGTGTGCGCGCGCGAGGCAGCCTGTGTGTGCGCGCGCGAGGCAGCCTGTGTGTGTGCACGCGCACTTGAGGCAGCCTGTGTGTGTGCACGCGCACTTGAGGCAGCCTGTGTGTGCGCGCGTGAGGCAGCCTGTGTGCGCGCACAAGTTAGCCTGTGTGTGCGATATTGTACAAATAGACTAGTTACTGATTTCCTATCTGCAGAATTTCTTTGTTTCTGTTCCCAGTGCCAGCGATGCCTTGCTGTTTCTTCACAAAAGCTTCCTCTGTCTTGCCATTCCATTCTGTTCACCTTGGGCCTTTTTAGTGTTTTAATTCATTGCTAGATTATTGTCCATTGATGTTTATCTCCTGTGTTTCTTGACAGTCCATCACTATGGGAGAGCTGTCATTATGTTTGGTGTTCCCTATGTCTACACTCAGAGCAGAATTCTGAAGGTAGGAGCTCCACTGTGGGATTTGATGATGTGGCTGATATTCTGGTAATATGTGGGAGGTGGCTTAGGTGGACTATAAACACCGACAGAGGCTGAATAGCCTGGTTCTGTGTTCTGGTAGCTTTTTATATTTGAGAGTTGTATTTTGGTGAATAGTTTGCTCTTCAAGGTGAGCGAATGCTGTGGAACAGGAATATTCAATTTGAGCACCCAGTGTCAGCACCAAACAGATGGGTCACACCAGAGGTTAGATACAGAGTAAAGCTCCCTCTACACCGTCACCATCAAACACTCCCAGGACAGGTACAGCACGGGGTTAGATACAGAGTAAAGCTCCCTCTACACTGTCCCCATCAAACACTCCCAGGACAGATACAGCACGGGGTTAGATACAGAATAAAGCTCCCTCTACACTATCCCCATCAAACACTCCCAGGACAGGTACAGCACGGGGTTAGATACAGAGTAAAGCTCCCTCTGCACTATCCTGTCAAACACTCCCAGGACAGGTGCAGCATGGGATTAGATACAGAGTAAAGCTCCCTCTACACCGTCCCCATCAAACACTCCCAGGACAGGTACAGCATGGGGTTGAAAGTTCACTCAATTTTCAAAGCACTGTCTTGACAGCTGGAGGCACACCTTTTGTATTAAACATTAAGGATCTCACAATTGAAGAGTGAGCAGTGGAGTATTCCCAATATCCTGATCAAAGATTATCCCAAAACCACCACTTGTCTCATTTGCTTGGACCTTGAAGTGTGTCACTTGGTTGCAGCACTTGCAAGATTGAGAAATTTCCACAGTTTGGCAGAATTCCAACTTTGGATCATGAAATTCCGTCCTTCTAATTCTTGTTTTCCAACCTGGACGTGGTCTGTGTGAACCGTCACTTAGCTTCCGTCTCTTTAATCAGTCTGACCCGCTATCTCTGACTGGGACATTTAGAGCCCCCACCCCTATGTGCAGCTTCCAGACTGCTTCCTGCTGCTGCCCCCGCTGTCTGAGTCCTTGCAACTGGCACAGGATGGCTGGACCTTCTTGCCAGTTTGAGGCCTCATTACCAATGGAGCAACTTGGCCCTGACCCAGCCCCCGCCCCCAGCTTGGCTTTAGACTGCGGCTCCGGGACAGGGCTGGGGGTGGCGGAGGTGAGGGAGGCTGTAGCTGGCCGCGGTCTCCGCTTCCCACCCTCGGCAGCAATCGCTGCTTTGCGCTGTCTCTGGCCCAGCCGAGCCGGGAACCATCCCCGTGTCAGCCAAGCAGCCAGTGATGGAAAGAGATTGCACCCCCTGGCTCGCCACAGTCTGAGCCTTCAGGGCCCAAACTCCTATTCCCCTGTGCAGGTGACTTGTGCTCCACCAGCAGAGTGCGAGAGTGTTGGGAGAGGAGCTGATAACTGTCTGTGGGTGAGGAGAGGGGGCTTCACTGAATCTTCTGGCACCCTGGATTGTGACTGAAATCTACACGGTACATAAAGTTTTTAAAAAATATTTTAAAAACACAGATTTTCATCTTTTATGATATATTATTATATGTTGATCTAGAATACGTGAACTTTAATAATAACGTACTGAATGTTCCTTTGCTGTTTTATTGCTGTTTTGTTTTTTGAATCATGTCAATTTTCAAGAATTTTTTGTTAGCTTATATATTCATTCATGGGCTGTGGACATCGCTGGCTGGGCCTGCCTTGGTTGCCCATCCCTAATTGTCCTTGAGAAGGTGGTGGTGAGTTAAAATGGGGCCTGATTGGAAAACAGTTTACGAAGCACTGCTTCACTTTGCATGTGCAGAATCCAGCCCCGGCCATGTTCTGTTGTTAGTATGGACCTCATGCGCTAATTGTATTGAATGCTGAAATGTTGAAGTCGCATGGTGATTGGATACAAATGCATTGGTCCCACAGTCTTGATGCAAATAGAAGGTAAAGTAATGGAAAACAATTTTTGTCCCTTTGCATGTCTAATAATTCCATGCATTTGAAGTGGCCTAGCAGCATTTGCATTTCACTGCAGATCATAAAAAGATCTATAATTACATGATTCCTTGTCATAAAGAATTTTCAGACCTTTTTGTCTTAGCTCATTAGCTAGCATATGAGTGACATCCAGCTGCCTGTTTGAGTGAGATACCAAGAAGTTTGAATGGCTCTGATCTCCGCTGGTTGGATTTGAATGGGGGGATGGTGGGGGACTACATTTGTGTTCAATAGTCCACCAGTCAGGAAGGGAAACACCAATCAGGGTTTCTGAACCCTCTCTCAACCTAGACAGCCCTGCTTATGTGAAGATAGGCCAATGGTCTACATTAGCTCACAGGTCAGCTATCAGAATGTGTTGCAGGTTTGTAAAACTGAAGGAGGTTCAGAGATAGGGAGAGCTGTAGGGGCCGGAGGAGGTTACAGAGAGAGGGAGAGTTGTAGGGGCTAGAGGAGGTTACAGAGATAGGGAGAGTTGTAGGGGCTGGAGGAGGTTACAGATAGGGAGGGTGATAGGGGCTGGAGGAAGTTACAGAGATAAGGAGAACTGTAGGGGCAGGAGGAGGTTACAGAGATAGGGAGAGCTGTAGGGGCTGGAGGAGGTTACAGAGATAAGGAGGGTTCTAGGGTCTGGGTGAGGGAGGGTTGTACAGGCTGGAAGAGTTGTAAGGCCTGCAGGAGTTTACAGAGATAGGGAGATGTGCAGGGCTGGAGGAGGTTACAGCAATAGGGAGGGTTCTAGGATCTGGAGGAGGTTACAGAGATAGGGAGGGTTGTAGGGGCTGGAGGAGGTAACAGAGATAGGGAGGGTTGTAGGGGCTGGAGGAGGTAACAGAGATAGGGAGGGTTGTAGGGGCAGGAGGAGGTAACAGAGATAGGGAGGGTTGTAGGGGCAGGAGGAGGTTTCAGAGATAGGAAGGGTTGAAGGAACAGGAGGAGGTTACAGAGATAAGGAGGTTTGTAGGGGCTGTAGGAGGTTACAGAGATAGGGAGGGTGAGCGGCTGTAGGTGGTTAGAGATAGGGAAGGTTTTAGGGGCTGTGGGAGGATACAGGAGATGCCAAAAGCGGAGAAAATGATGAACAAAGCAAAAGGGAAAATTTGGGAGGGAATCCCATCTGACACAAACTGTATAAAAACACCCTTTATATCTCCAAACCCCCTTTTTAAAGGTATCTTTTTAATCCACAGGCCCGTTTAGAATACATACGGGATCAGTTCCAAATCCGTGAGAATGACTTCCTTACGTTTGATGCAATGAGACATGCTGCTCAATGTGTAGGAAGAGTCATTCGAGGAAAAACTGATTATGGGCTAATGATTTTTGCAGACAAGGTAATTTGAAACCGATCTTCGTAAATATACAGTTTGCCCGAAACAGTGATTACTGATCGAACTGAATTAAACACAGATTGTGTGTCTTTTTCAGGAACATTGTTTGTTCAGCTGCAAGAGAATCCATTTCTATGCTATTTAGATCCAAGTAACCTGGGAGATTTACAACTTTGGTTTTAAGCTGCTCTATTAGTGCATTGAGAGCAGCAAAGCATTCAGAATAATTGCTTATGGCAACATTTCTTTGTTTCATTCTCGGGATATGGGTGTCTCTGGCTGGGCCAGCATTTATTGCCTATTCCTAATTGCCCTTGAGAAGGTGGTGGCAAGCTGCCGCCTTAAACCGTTGCAGTCCATGTGGTGAATGTGTCTCCACAGACTTACAGCATCATAAATCCATGATAATACTGAGCATTGGTTTCAGTAAATGCAGCTTAAATTGCTAAGCTCAGTACCATGCAGAGTTTGGCTGATGCTGAGTATCAGGAAATGTGTGTGTGTGGAGAGTGGCCCAGGATTACTAAATCAGTATAAAAACCTATATTTCACAACCTTGAATTGCTGCCACAAGAATCTTTGGAGTAGCCATGCTATTTGTCTCCATGGGTTATTGTTACGCAGCCTGGTCACAGTGTATAACACTGCCCACCCAGCCCCCCTCCTTCCCAGTGACAACTCCCAAATATCCTGAGCTGCTGATGGTAACAGATCCCAGGATCACAGTGTTCTCATTTAGAATTTATTTACTGATGTGGCATCAGAGTCCAAAGCAGCTTTTCCAAACCCCAAGACACAAAGATTAGTTAGTCAAATATAGAAGGGATGCACTGTGGAGTCTCTGGGTTACAGATTCTTTAGCATCTCCTCTCTGTCGAGTGTGTGGGTCTTTGAATTAGTTTTTGTTTGAGCATATGACAGACTGCGTATACACTACTGCGGGCAGAGTGTACACCATGTGGCGGGCCGCGCGTATGCCATCCCAAAGGCTGTGTATACATTGTACTAAGGGCCACATGCCCTCATTGGTTCTATCGCACTGCCGTTGAATCTAATTGTTTTCTCTGGGCAGCGTTTTGCACGAGCTGATAAACGTGGGAAGCTGCCTCGCTGGATTCAGGAGCACATCACAGACAGTAACCTCAATCTCACTGTGGATGAAGCTGTGCAAATAGCCAAGCACTTCCTGCGACAGATGGCACAGCCTTTCCAACAGGTCGGCTACTGAATCTTCCTAATCTGACGTTGGCTATTGCTTGCTCTTCAATTTGCTTCCCTCTCTATCTTGCTCTCTCGCTCTCGGCCACACTTCATCTCGCCCTTGCTCACACTTTTGCTCTTTCTCTCGCTCTTTTGTTTTTCTCTCTTGCTCGCTGTCTGTCGCTCACTTTTTCACAGCCTCTCTTTTTCAATTGTTCTTTCACTTTGTCCCCCGTCTCTCTGCCCTGCATGTGCTCTCTCCCACATGTGCTGTCTCTCCCATTCTCTCCCCCACTTTTTGTGTCCATGCCTCTGCCTCTCTTTGTGATATTTGGTTGAGGGATAAATATTGGACACAGCAGTGTGGGAGAATCACCCAGCTCTTTTTTCAGTTCTCTGGTTTCTTTTCTTATTTGTTCATGGGATGGGGGCGTCGTTGGCTGGGTCAGCATTTATTGCCTATCCTTAATTGCCCTTGAGAAGGTGGTGGTGAGCTACCTTCTTGAACCACTGCACACATGTGGTATAGGTACACCCACAGTGCTGTTAGGAAAGGAGTTCCAGGATTTTGACCTAGCAACATTGATGGAGTGGTAATATAGTTCCATTTCAGGATGGTGTGTGACTCAGAAGGGAACTTACAGATGGCTGTGTCCCCAGGCATTTTCTGCCCTTGTCCTTCTAAGTGGTAAAGGTTAAGGGTTTCGAAGATGCTGTCAAAGGAGCCTTGTCAATGGTACACACTGCTGTTACTGTACATTGATGGAGGAAGGAGTAAATGCTAACAGTGGTGGATGTGGTGCCAATCAAGCAGGCTGTTTTGTCCTGGATGGTGCTGAGCTTCTTGAGTGTTGTTGGAGTTGCACTCATTCAGGCAATTGGAGAATATTCCATCACACTTCTGACTTGTGCCTTGTAGATGATGGACAGGCTTTGGGGAGTCAGGAGGTGAGCTACTTACTGCAGCATTCCCAGTCTCTGACCCGCTTCTGTACCCACAGTATTTATATAGCTGGCGCAATTCAGTTTCTGGTCAATGGTAACCCCCAGGCTGTTGATAGTACAGGATTCAGCAATGGTAATGCTATTGAATGTCATGGGAAGATGTTAGATTCTTTCTTGCTGGAGATGGTCATTGCCCACCACTTGTGTGGCATGAATGTTACTTGCCACTTATCTGCCCAAGCCTGGGTATTGTCCAGGTCTTGCTGCAGGTGGCCATGGGCTGCTTCAGTATCTGAGGAGTCACAAATGGTGTTGAACATTGTGCAATCATCAGCGACCATCCCCACTTCTGACTTTTTTATGATGGAACGTCATTCCAGACAGGGGGTGTTTAATTTAAACAGCCTTGATTTATCCTCTTGCAACCTATCTGTAAAGAGAAAGGTGATTTTGGTTTTTGATTCCCCCCATTGCAAGCAGTGGTGTATATCCCAACCCATCAGTTTTGGTGTGATCCAATTTCTTTTAATAACCCCATAGCAAACTCGAGGACTAAAAGGATTAGTTTATTTTACGCATACTCAAAACACAGGAGTTGGTGTCGCTATGTAGCCCTCGTTCATACAATAAAAGAGGAATAAGGGAAAAAAAGAGATGTGGGGTGAATACCACAGAGAAGATAAGAATTATTGTTTCACGTGAATCCAGAATCAAAGGCCAACAGTGTATTTTTCACAGAGTCAGCAGGCTGAAGACGGATTCTGGATAATCAACTTTTCTAGGAGAGGTGACTTCCACAATGGGATAGGCACATCGAGATGATTTAGTCTTGTCGGTGCTGGTACAGAAATTCCAGTAGTAAACAGTGCAGGTGGGGAGCCAGGTATTTAAAAACCTGGACAGAGGCCTTTTTCTGCTGCTGCTTGCTAGATGGAAATTGACAGTCTGCCTTTTTTCAGCTCCACAAAGCAATATTACAGTTTCTAGCAACTTGGGGAGAGTGTCGGATGACATGACTCCCACTTCTCCACCTTGGCTGGACAAAGGACGTATATTCCTTGACTGGATTCATGAGATGGTTAATGTTTCATCCGTTAACAATTGCAAAAAAGAGGTTTTGGGTTCCTTTCTTGCTGCAGACTTATCATCTGTGTCAGCCACAGTCTGGCCTTAGAAATGTAAATGGTCTTTGTACAATTCCTTGGGATTTGATCTCTGCAGTCACAGGGGCATTAGCACCTCTTTAGAAATAACAAGGTTGCTGCTGCTCTGAATGCCAGGAATTCCTTTGCTGTGAGTCATAGTCAGTTTCCATGCTTTTGTCCAGTTTAAAGAAAAATGTTATATATTAGCTGATTCCTATTGACTACAATTGGCCCTTTGATGCCACACTGTCAAATGCTGCCTTGATATCAAGGGCAGTCACTTAATTACCTCATTATGTTGTGTGTGTCCCTGTTTTAGCTCCTGAGAAGCTGTCAGTGTGACATTTTGAGCAATTTATTTATAAATAATTGTTTAACGTTCTATCTTTTTCCTATTTCCAATCCCAGGAGGATCAGTTGGGATTGTCACTACTTTCACTGGAGCAGCTCGAATCTGAGGAGATACTCACCAGGATCCAGCAGATCTCTCATCAAGCGTGAAGGCAAAATGGGCAGGACACTTTGTCAAACAGCAACACAGAACCTTCAGCTGCTGGTCAATGTGCCAGATCGACCTCCTGTCTGTGAGCTGAGCCTCCCCACAGTCTGAAGGAGACAGGATTTCGATGGTGACCTGTGACAGGCGGTAGGGGGAAGGAGGTTGTTAACCTGTGACTCGGCGGATTCTAACGAGCAAAGTATTTCTCATGTCTGCATTGTTGTAACATATTACTTACTGATGCCAATGCTGATAAACGGGATTTTGTACTGGTAATCAAAGCTGCTCATTGCTTTTACATTTCCTCGTCCCTTACTGTTGGTCACTGATGTTAAGGGGTCTGGGGACTGGCATTTCATGGATGGAGTAAGGGGTCATTTTAGTGGATGGACAAGAAGGAAGGGGAAGGGAGGAGCAATCTTGAGGGAACGCTGCACTGACGGATGGTGAGTACTAAGGAAGTAAGTAATAAGGGAGAGCTCTGAAGAAAGGTCATACAGACTTGAAACATTAACTCTGTTTCTCTCGCCATAGATCCTGTCAGACCCGCTGAGTTTTTCCAGCATTTTATGTTTTTATTTTAGCACTGAGGGAATGCTGCACTGTCAGAGGGTCAGTATGAGGGAATGCTGCACTGCCAGAGGGTCAGTACTGAGGGAGTGCTGCACTGTCAGAGAGACAGTACTGAGGGAGTGCTGCACTGTCAGAGAGACAGTACTGAGGGAGTGCTGCACTGTCAGAGGGTCAGTACTGAGGGAACGCTGCACTGTCAGAAGGTCAGTACTGAGAGAGTGCGGCTCTGTCAGAGAGACAGTACTGAGGGAATGCTGCACTGTCAGAGACAGTACTGAGGGAATGCTGCACTGTCAGAGAGACAGTACTGAGGGAATGCTGCACTGTCAGAGAGACAGTACTGAGGGAATGCTGCACTGTCAGAGAGACAGTACTGAGGGAGCGCTGCACTGTCAGACAGTACTGAGGGAATGCTGCACTGTCAGAGAGACAGTACTGAGGGAACGCTGCACTGTCAGAGAGACAGTACTGAGGGAATGCTGCACTGTCAGAGAGACAGTACTGAGGGAGTGCTGCACTACCAGAGAGACAGTACTGAGGGAGTGCTGCACTGTCGGAGAGAGTACTGAGGGAGTGCTGCACTGTCGGAGAGAAAGGACTGAGGAAGTGCTGCATTATCAAAGGGTCAGTAATGAGGGAGTGCTGCACTATCAGAGCGACAGTACTGAGGCAGTGCTGCACTGTCAGAGAGACAGTACTGAGGCAGTGCTGCACTGTCAGAGAGACAGTACTGAGGGAGTGCTGCACTATCAGAGAGACAGTACTGAGGCAGTGCTGCACTGTCAGAGAGACAGTACTGAGGCAGTGCTGCACTGTCAGAGAGACAGTACTGAGGCAGTGCTGCACTGTCAGAGAGACAGTACTGAGGCAGTGCTGCACTGTCAGAGAGACAGTACCGAGGGAGTGCCACACTGTCGGAGAGACAGGACTGAGGGTGTGCCTCGCTGTTGGAGAGACAGGGCTGAGGGAGTGCTATACTGCCGGAGGGATGGAACTGAGGGAGTGCTGCACTGCCGGAGAGATGGCATTAAAGGAGTGCTGCATTGTCGGAGAGACCGCACTGAGGGATCGGCACATCGATAAATGGTCTGTACTGAAGGAGCACAGCACTGACAGAGGCTTATTACTGAGGGAGCGCTGTATTGAGGTGCCAGCCCTGTGGATGTGCTGCACTGTCGGAGGGTCTGTTCTGAGGGTGCACTGCACTGTCAGAGGTGCAGCACTCCCTCTGTACTAAACCTTGGATGGTGCAATGCTGCCTCAATACTAAAGGAGTGCTGCATTGTTGGAGAACCAGTACTGAGACAGTGTTGCATTGTCAGAGAGACAGTGCTGAGGGATTGCTTCAATGTCGGAGGAACATTACTGTGGGAGTGCTGCACTGTTGGAGGAGGAGTATTGGCTGCATTGTCGGAGAGACAGTACTGAGTGAGTGTGCACTGTTGGAGAGACAGTACTGAGTGAGCGTGCGCTGTTGGAGAGACAGTACTGAGTGAGCGCGTGCTGTCGGAGAGACAGTACTGAGTGAGCGTGCGTTGTCGGAGAGACAGTACTGAGTGAGCGCGCGCTGTCGGACAGACAGTACTGAGTGAGCGCGCGCTGTCGGAGAGACAGTACTGAGTGAGCGTGCGCTGTCGGACAGACAGTACTGAGTGAGCGCGCGCTGTCGGAGAGACAGTACTGAGTGAGCGCGCGCTGTCGGAGAGACAGTACTGAGTGAGCGCGCGCTGTCGGAGGGACAGTACTGAGTGAGCGTGCGCTGTCGGACAGACAGTACTGAGTGAGCGTGCGCTGTCGGACAGACAGTACTGAGTGAGCGCGCGCTGTCGGAGAGACAGTACTGAGTGAGCGCGCGCTGTCGGAGAGACAGTACTGAGTGAGCGCGCGCTGTCGGAGGGACAGTACTGAGTGAGCGTGCGCTGTCGGACAGACAGTACTGAGTGAGCGTGCGCTGTCGGACAGACAGTACTGAGTGAGGGAATCAAAGGTTATCGGGCGTAGATGGGAATGTGGAAATTGAAACACAAGATGATCAGCCATGATCTTATTGAATGGTGGAGAAGGCTGAAAGAGCCGAATGGTCTACTCCTGTTCCTATTTCTTATGTTCTGCCCTGAGACAAGCCCATGTGAACTGTTTGTATTGAGTCAGTGGCCCAGGTCAAAACTTATTGAAAGTAAGCTGCAGGTTTTAATGCCTGAACAAAGGAGACGGCAGCTGGTCTTGCTGAGCATAGGGAGTGCTGCACTGTCAGAGGAACAGTACTGTGGGAGTGCTGCACTGTCAGAGGAACAGTACTGTGGGAGTGCTGCATTGTCAGAGGGACAGCACTGAAGGAGTGCCGGACCTTTAGAAGGCCAGTGCTGAGGGAGCACTGCGTATTGGGAGTGCTGTCTTTCAGCTGAGACAATAACCCGAGTCCCCATCTGCTCTCTCAGATGGCTGCTAATGATCGCACTATTTTGAAGAAGAGCACAAGTGTTCTCCCTGGTCTCTTGGACTAATATTTATCCCTCAACCAACATTACTAAAACAGATATAAATTGAAAGTACAAGTAAATTGTTTTGTCACTTGGGATGTTTTGGGCCTTGGATAGTGATAAGGGAAGTGGTAAGAGACCAGTTGTTGTATCTCTTGCATTGATTGGGAAGTGTCATAGGAAAGGGGGGGAATGTTCGGGGTGTTATGATCCCTTTAGAGACCAATAACTTACAAAAACAGATATTAGTTTCCCAGTGACTGACGCAAGGAATTGCACAAGATTTCATGTGTTTAAGACCAATTCAGCTAAAATCGGCATCAACTAAACATTAATTAATAGGCAAATAACTAAGTTTGGAAAAAGTTCTCTAATCATATTAGCACAACTGAAAACTCCACACCACATTTATACATTACACCGCACTCTCAGTTGAAATGTCGTCTTGTATATGAAGTCAGAATCTCTTCTCCCCTTTCCAAGAGGGTGAATCTTCAGTGTCCTTTATAAAAGAAAGTCCCTTCACTCATCTCTTCAAACCGAGATTTGTCCTCACCTAGGCTGTGCTTCCTGGTTAACTCCAAAACACTCCTTTCCTTCTGCTTGGCATTGCAGCACTTTTTCCATCATCTTCTCCAAATCTCTCTGATCGACTCTGAAAGACTGTTATTCTATGCACAGCAAGACCAGCTGCCGTCTCCTTTGTCCAGATGTTAAAACCTGCAGCTTACTTTCAATAAGTTTTGACCTGGGCCGCAGTCCCCGTGGGAAACAGTTCCCATGGGCTTGTCTCAGGGCAGAACAAAAAAACATAAGAAATAGGAACAGGAGTAGACCATTCAGCCCCTCTAGCCTTCTCCACAATTCAACAACATCATGGCTGATCTTCGTGTGTTTGGAATTCCACATTCCCATCCACCCCAATAACCTTTGATTCGCTTGCCTAACAAGGATCCATCTACCTCTGCCTTAAAAATATTCAATGACCCCGCCTCCACCAACTTCTGAGGCAGAGAGTTCCAAAGTCGCACAACTCAGAGAAACAAATTCTCCTCATCTCTGCCCTAAAAAGACGCCCCCTAATTTTAAAACAGTGCTCTCTCGTTCTGGACTCACCCACAAGAGGAAACATCCTCTTGACATCCACCTTGTCAAGGCTGTTCAGGATCTTGTATACTTCAATCAAATCACCCCTCACTCTTCTAAACTCCAATGGAAACAAGGCCAGTCTGTCTGACCTTTCCTCATAAGACAACCCACTCTCTCCAGGTATCAGTCTAGTAAACCTCTTCTGAATCGTCTCCAATGTGTTTACATCCTTCCTTAAATAAGCACACCAAAACTGTACACAGTATTCGAGGTGCGGTCTCACCCATGCTCTGTATAACTGAAGCATAACATCTTTTATGTTCAATCTCTCTTGTACTAAAGGATAGCATTCTATTAACCGCTGTAATAACTTGCTGGACCTGCATACTAACTTTTTGTGACTCATACTAGAACACCCAGATCCCTCTGCACCTTAGAATTATGCAGCCGTTCTCCATTTAAGTAATACTCTGCTTTTTTGTTCTTCCTGCCAAAGTGAACAACTTCACATTTTCCTACATTAAACTCCATTTCCCAGATCTTTTCCCACTCACTCAACCTATCTATATCCATCTGCAACCTCCTACATATCTTTGTGTCATCTGCAAATTTAGCTCCCATGTCTTCGCTCCTCTCAGCTAAGTCATTGATGGAAATTGTAAGAAGTTGAGGCCCCAGCACAGACCCTGTGGGACTCCACCCGTCACATCCTGCCAATCCGAAAAAGACCCATTTATGCATACTCTCTGCTTTCTACCAGCCAGTCAATCTATCGATGCTAATATGTTACCCCCTACACCATGAGCTTTTATTTTCTGTAATAACCTTTGATGTGGCCCCTTATCAAATGCCTTCTGGGAATCCAAGTACAACACGTCTATAGGCTCCTCTTTATCTACCGTGTATCTTACTCCTTCAAAAAACTCCAATAAATTTGTTGAACCTGATTTTCCTTTCACAAAACCACGCTGACTTTTTCTGATTGCCCAGCTATAACCTCCTTAGTGTCGATTCTAACAACTTTCCCACAACAAACACCAAGATAACTGGCCTATATTTTCCTGTTTTCTGCCTCTCTTCCTCCTTGAATATTTGCTGCTTTCCGATCTGATGGAACCTTTCCAGAATCTAGTGAATTTTGGAAAATTAACACCACCACATCGACTACCTCATTAGCCACCTTTTTTAAGACCCCAGGATGTAGTCCATCGGGACCCAGAGACTTGCCAGCCGCAGCTCCATCAATTTGCTCAGTACCATTTCCCCAGTGATTTCAATGTCACCAAGTTCCTTTCTCCCTTTCACCTCCTGATTTGCAGCTATTACTGGAATGTTTTTTGTATTCTCTATAGTGAACACAGAAGCAAAATATTTGTCCATTCCTTATTATCTACTTTTAACTCCCCACTGACACTGTCTAGAGGGCCAACACTCACTTTACTTACTCTCTTCCTTTTTAAATACCTGTTGCTATCAATTTTTACATTTCTAGCTAGCTTCCTCTCATACTCGAATTTCTTTCTCCCGGTTAACCTTTTAGTCATTCTCTGCCGTTCTTTATGTTCTGACCTATCATTTGTCTTGCCACTCATCTTTGCGGAGTTGTATGCTCTTTCCTTAAGTTTCATTAAGATTTCATAGGAGGTCTAATCTGACTGCAAATTACTCCATTTTACCTTGAATTAAAGGAGACTGTTTAAAATATAACCATCTTATAAAGCCCAGTGTTTGAAAAGGGGTGACTGAGGAGTGAACCAGGCTGTTGCAGAGGGAACACCCTGGTTCACCTCTGAAATGCTGAAAGGAGAGGCGATTGGAGGGGAAGACATGTTTGGTGGTATCACGATGGAGATGGCAGAGGCTGATCCACTGAATGCAAAGGCTGGTGGGGTGGAAATTGAGGCCAAGGAGAACCTTGTCACGGTTTTGGGAGGGAGAGGAAGGGGTGAGAGCAAAAGTGTGCGAAATAGATCGGGACGCCCTGTCAGTCCCAGTGAGGGAGAATCCTTGGTGAGAGAGAAAAGGAGGGCATACGGAAGCACTAGTAAGGAACATTGCATCATCGGAACAAATGCAGTGAAGACGGAGAAACTGGAAGAATGGAATAAAGTCCTTACAGGAAGCAGAATGGTCCACATGTCCCACAGAAATTTCTAACTTTTCCCAGTTCTGGTGAAACAGGTCTGGAACGTTAACTGTTTCTCCCTCCACTCATGCTGCCAGACCTGCTGCGTATTTCCAGCATTTTCTGTCTAAACAGATTGCCTGGTCATCTTTGTTTGTGGGATCTTGCTGTGCACAGATTGAATTAATGCTTTGCACCTTTGTTGACCTCAGGACACCCCAAAGTGCTATACAGCGTAATCACAGAAATGATATAAGAAATGCAGCAAAGTATTTCTGTGCAATATTGTGCTTTGTCCCATTTGGTTTTGCCCATGTAACATGTTCTCTTTCCCACCAGGTGGTGCTGCTTACTGTATAAATTGTCCATCAATCTCCATAAAGTGCAGCGGTGCCACCTAATGACCAAAACCCTTATTACATGAATCCCAAACTCCAAATAGTGACAGTCTCTAATCTAAGCGCACAGGTTATGCTCTCTGTCTGGAGAGTGGCTGATGTTCTTTCCTTGCTCAGGATGAAGGATAAACCAAGGAGAGGTTTGTCGCTTGGACTAACTTTAGATGCGATCAAAACTCAGAATCTATGATACATAGTTAAATCTCAGATAGGCAGCAGTGGTTTGTTAAAAGGTTTTCAAATTTAGTAAAGATTTTTTGCCTAGACTGAGGAAATGCTGCAGATTTAACATGTGGATTTACAGAAAGTATTTAATTACGCTTAACACAAAAAACTTTGAAAATATTCAGGAAGCTTTCTGATAGGGTGGATTATATTTGATGAAAGGTCACAGATCTGAAACATGGGTTATAGTTCAAATACTATTCAGCAGTGAGAGTCTCCCATATCCCCACCCCACTCCCTGCCAGTCTGTCTCCCTTCCACCCAGTCTGTCCCTTGGCTTCAGCCCCACAGAGAGGCAAGAGAACGGAGGAAGA
Organism: Isurus oxyrinchus; assembly: GCA_026770705.1. Lineage (NCBI taxonomy): Eukaryota > Metazoa > Chordata > Chondrichthyes > Lamniformes > Lamnidae > Isurus > Isurus oxyrinchus. Next base: position 22,711,638 of record JANJGN010000031.1, on the reverse strand, counting down.
CAATAGGGTCCAAAACCTTTGCAATGAGTTGGGTGTGCCACTTCCAGGAGGAACCACAGAATGAGGAGGTTCAACGGAATCTGGGAATCAAAACCCAAATTCAAAAGCAGAATAACTTCAAAGCAGTGAAATTTGATGAGTTGAGAGGGCTTGAGAAGATTATTCAGCAGCACACCAGCGGAGGAGACAGGGAACATCTTTCAAGGTATAAAAAGGAGCATGCAGGTAAATCCATTCCAAACATCAACCAGCTCGGAACAAATCAGCATCGCCCTAAATGGATTAAACATGAAAATGAGGCAAGGCCAGCAGGAACAATTCCAGAGAGATGGGAGAAGGGGCTCTCACAACACTACCTCCAACCTCCCCCGCTCTTCTTTAACCCTCCCCTCTCCCACCACAACCTCCCTCCCAACAGCACCTTCCCAACTCCACTACAAACTCACTTCTACTCCTTCCCCTTTGACCCCTGGCCCCTAACATGCCCTCCCCTTAAAATCCTTCTTCCCCTTTTCCCATCACTCTAGCTCCCTCCACACCTTTCTAACTAGGCTGTTAAATATTTCCCCTCAGAACTGCCCCTCCAGCAGTGTAGCACTCCCTCTGAATTGCCCCTGTGACTGTGGACAGTTCCTTGAACAGTGCAGCATTCCCTCAGTACTGCCACTCCTGCAAGTACTTCCAACCACCTTCAGCTATTTCATCAATGACCTTCCCTCCATCATAAGGTCAGAAGTGGGATGTTCACAGGTGATTGCACAATGTTCAGCACCATTCTCGACGACTCAGGTACTAAAGCAGACCGTGTCCATGTGCAGCAATACCTTTCAGGCTTGGGCTGAAAGTGGTAAGTAACATTTGCGCCACAAAAGTGCCAGGTAATGACCATCTCCAAAAAGAGAATCTAACTATCTCCCTTTGACATTCAATGTCATTGCGATTGCTGAACTCCCCCACTATCAACAGTTTGGGTGTTACCATTGATCAGAAACTGAACCGGACCAGCCATATAAATATTGTGACTACACTAGCAGGTCAGAGCCTAGGAATTCTGCAGAGAGTAACTCTCCCCAAACCCTATCCATCATCTACAAGGCACAAGTCAGGAGTGTGATGGAATATTCTCCATTTGTCTGGATGAGTGCAGCTACCAATAATACTCAAGAAGCTCGACACCATCCAGGACAAAGCAGCCCAGCTTGATTGGCACCCCATCCACCACCCTAAACATTCACTCCCTCCACCACCGACACACAGTAGGAGCAATGCGCACCATCTACAAGATGCACTGCAGCAACTCAGTAAGACTTCTTTGGCAGCACTTTCTAAACCCGGGATGTCCAACACCTAGAAGGTCAAGGGCAGCACATGCATGGGAACACCACCATCTGCAATTTCCCTTCTAAGCCATACAACATCTTGACTTAGAACTATAATGCTGCTCCTTCACTGTCACTGGGTCAAAATCCTGGAACCCCTTCCCTAACAGCACTGTGGGTGTACCTACACCACATGGATTGCAGCAGTTCAAGAAGGCAGCTCACCACCACCTTCTCAAGGGCAACTAGGGATGGGCAATAAATGCTGGCCCAGCCAGCGACGCCCACATCCTGTGACTAAATTTAAAAAAATCAACGTCTTGGACAGTGACAGAAAACCTGACTTCATCCCCTGCATAATGGTCCCCAGCAGATAGTGATCAAGTCTGTGAGACCCTGTTACCCCAACCCAAGTCCCCACCTGTACTGTACCAGGGCTCACTGGATAGTGATGAGGAGAGGCACCTTGGCCTGATTTCCCCTTCCCCCTCTCTAACACTGGGCTACCTCCACCTAGGGAAATTCAGTAAACTCAGCATAGGGTGAAATCTTTGAGCAACTTGAGATTTCTGGGAACCTTATGGGTATAAATTCCATTAAATGACCGGAAAATCACTCTGTGAACACGGCTCAACCTCGTTTAAATATTTCAATGCAACAGGGGGCCATTATTCAGTGCCTTTCGGATTGACAGCTTTACATAATCATCACCATGGGCTGGGGGAACTAACTGCCCCTGCCTCTCGTACCCAATGCCCCTGAGGTGAAGAGGCAATGATGCAATTGTGTCAGTTTGCATATGTGAATGTGTATGTACGTGGATGGGTATATGTGAGTGCATTTATGTGTGAATCTGAGTGTAAGCTTTGTGTGAGTGTAAGCATATATGTGAGGCATATAAGCAGTCCCTGAAATTGCAACCCTATTTTATATTTCTGAAAGTGCAAAGCCTTGCTTTTATGCACCCACTTACCTAACAATAATCTTTGGTCGCTCAGTGCACAGACTGCAGGCACTCCACATGGGCCAGTATTGAAGGAGTCCAGTGCAGTATGTCTGTCCTTCGCATAAGGTTTGAAAGTTTCCATGGAACTATTTCATGAGCAATGTACTAGAGCAATATCCCTTCCTCAAGCAACGCCATAGTTAATATTGCAAAATCGAATTCTCGTCAATACAGAAAACAGTCCAGTTACAGAGCTTCTCATTGATACTGACCTGTTGTATAGGTGACCCCCGCCCTGTCTCTCATCAGTTGGGAGGACTTTTGCCTTCCAAAGGATTATTATTGGTGTTGTGGAGATTAGATTGTACACTGGGATGGTGCAAAGCTCTGCATCCCAGAGCCTGGGGCAGATTGTAGCATGTATAATTATCACAAAGATAAATTCAGGTGAGGGAATCTGTGACAATTTTTTGTGTTATGTTGAAATCTTATAAAGTCATTGTCCAGTCGGTTAAAAGTTGTTCATGGCATCATGTTAGATCCCCTAGTGTCTGGCTCTGAAAAGGCTATTCCATAGATACCAGGAATGTAGTTATCCTGTAGGGTTTTGCATTAAACCTTGATGAATTCGGGATTACCAGCTACTTATTTTGTATTTATTAAAGACTCGTTCCACTATTCTCCCCATCCCAGCTTTTAAGAAAATCAACTTTTTCTTTAGTATCAAGACTTCCTGCACATTAAGAGTGCTCATCCTAAGTAGGAATGGGCTGTTCTACTTTCATTTTGGGGTCTGTAGTTGATAACACATTACCCCCCTCTGAAGTGGATAACGCAGCAAATTAAAAGTAAAGTAAATTCCAAGCCCTTGTTGAAATCGTTTCAGATATTTGCAACAGTAACATTAATTTCAAATAATCTCCAAGAATATGGAGTGAAGAACATACGAACAAGGTGCAGGAGAAGGCCATTCAGCCCCTCGAGCCTGCTCCACCATTTAATAAGGTCATGGCTGATGCAACCTCAAATCTGCATCCCACCTACCCCTGATAACCTATCATCCCCTTACTTACCAAGAATCTATCCAGCTCTGTCTTAAACATGTTCAAAGACTCTGCTTCCACCACCTTTTAAGAAAGAGAGTTCCAAAGACTCACAACCCTCTGGGAGAAAAAATTTTGCCTTATCTCAGTCTTAAAGGGCGATCGTTTACTTGTAAACAATGACCCCTAGTTCTAGATTCTTCAACAAGAGGAAACATTGTCTCCACATCCACCCTGTCGAGATCCCTCAGGATCTTGTATGTTTCAATCAAGTCGCCCCTCACTCTTCTAAACTCCAGCGGATAGGAGCCTAGTTTGTCCAACCTTTCCTCATAAGACAACCCACCCATTCCAGGTATTAAGATAGGGAGCGTAAGTGACAATTTCCTCCTGTCTGATAGTTATACAGCTCACATACAAGTCAGCCAATGTCAGACTGGTGGAGTTCTGTCTGTCTCAGGGTGTAAGGAATCTGGCGAACAGTTTCTATGAGAGGCAGTCGATCACTCCTTAGTGGATCTGGTTCACTGTACCTTCAGATGCTCAGGGAGTCTGAAGGAAACTCTGTCCTTAAGGGCTTAAATGCACCCCTGTCCCTATCTGCACAATGATATGATTTGTATTACACACTATTAGGCTCCTATCTTTAACAACATAGCACCAGACTGCACAATGTCATTGGAGATCTGCAAGTATATGAAAGTCCGGAATACCACTCATGCTCACCCTGTCCCACACATGGAATTAGAAAAACAATATCTAAAGAGAAGGAAAGTCAATTATTTCCATGTCCTTCCCTGGCAACAGAAAATGCCTTCTAATGCACACCGGCAATCACAAGCAAAACCATCGATTAATCTCTGTAACTCCCCCCTACATCCATTACTCTCTGTAACTCCCCCCTACATCCATTACTCTCTGTAACTCCCTCCTACATCCATTACTCTCTAACTCCCTCCGACATCCATTACTCTCTGTAACTCCCCCCTACATCCATTACTCTTTGTAACTCCCCCCTACATCCATTAATCTCTAACTCCCTCTTACATCCATTACTCTCTAATTCCTTCCTCCATCCATTAATCTCTGTAACTCCCCCTACATCCATTACTCTCTGTAACTCCCTCCTACATCCATTAATCTCTGTAACTCCCTCCTACATCCATTAATCTCTAACTCCCTCCGACATCCATTACTCTCTGTAGCTCCCCCCTACATCCATTACTCTCTGTAACTCCCTCCTACATCCATTAATCTCTGTAACTCCCTCCTACATCCATTAATCTCTAACTCCCTCCGACATCCATTACTCTCTGTAACTCCCTCCGACATCCATTACTCTCTGTAACTCCCCCCTACATCCATTACTCTTTGTAACTCCCCCCTACATCCATTAATCTCTAACTCCCCCCTACATCCATTACTCTCTGTAACTCCCCCCTACATCCATTACTCTTTGTAACTCCCCCCTACATCCATTAATCTCTAACTCCCCCCTACATCCATTACTCTCTGTAACTCCCCACTACATCCATTACTCTCTGTAACTCCCCCCTACATCCATTAATCTCTAACTCCCCCCTACATCCATTACTCTCTGTAACTCCCCCCTACATCCATTACTCTTTGTAACTCCCCCCTACATCCATTAATCTCTAACTCCCCCCTACATCCATTACTCTCTGTAACTCCCCACTACATCCATTACTCTCTGTAACTCCCCCCTACATCCATTACTCTCTAACTCCCTCCTACATCCATTACTCTCTGTAACTCCTTCCTCCATCCATTAATCTCTGTAACTCCTTCCTCCATCCATTACTCTCTGTAACTCCCCCCTACATCCATTACTCTTTGTAACTCCCCCCTACATCCATTAATCTCTGTAACTCCCTCCTACATCCATTACTCTCTGTAACTCCCCCCTACATCCATTACTCTTTGTAACTCCCCCCTACATCCATTAATCTCTAACTCCCCCCTACATCCATTACTCTCTGTAACTCCCCCCTACATCCATTAATCTCTAACTCCCCCCTACATCCATTACTCTCTGTAACTCCCCCCTACATCCATTACTCTCTGTAACTCCCCCCTACATCCATTACTCTTTGTAACTCCCCCCTACATCCATTACTCTCTGTAACTCCCCCCTACATCCATTACTCTCTAACTCCCTCCTACATCCATTACTCTCTGTAACTCCTTCCTCCATCCATTACTCTCTGTAACTCCCCCCTACATCCATTACTCTCTGTAACTCCCCCCTACATCCATTACTCTTTGTAACTCCCCCCTACATCCATTACTCTTTGTAACTCCCCCCTACATCCATTAATCTCTGTAACTCCCCCCTACATCCATTACTCTCTAACTCCCCCCTACATCCATTAATCTCTAACTCCTTCCTCCATCCATTACTCTCTGTAACTCCCTCCTACATCCATTACTCTCTGTAACTCCCCCTACATCCATTAATCTCTAACTCCCTCTTACATCCATTACTCTCTGTAACTCCCCCCTACATCCATTACTCTCTATAACTCCCTCCTACATCCATTACTCTCTGTAACTCCCCCCTACATCCATTACTCTCTGTAACTCCCCCCTACATCCATTACTCTCTATAACTCCCTCCTACATCCATTACTCTCTGTAACTCCCCCCTACATCCATTACTCTCTGTAACTCCCCCCTACATCCATTACTCTCTAACTCCCTCCTACATCCATTACTCTCTGTAACTCCCCCCTACATCCATTACTCTCTAACTCCCTCCTACATCCATTACTCTCTGTAACTCCCTCCTACATCCATTACTCTCTAACTCCTTCCTCCATCCATTACTCTCTGTAACTCCCCCCTACATCCATTAATCGCTAACTCCCTCCTACATCCATTACTCTCTGTAACTCCCTCCTACATCCATTACTCTCTAACTCCCTCCTACATCCATTACTCTCTGTAACTCCCCCCTACATCCATTACTCTCTAACTCCCTCCTACATCCATTACTCTCTGTAACTTCCCACTACATCCATTACTCTCTGTAATGCCCCCTTACATCCATTAATCTCTAACTCCTTCCTCCATACATTACTCTCTGTAACTCCCCACTACATCCATTACTCTCTGTAACTCCCTCCTACATCCATTGCTCTCTGTAACTCCCCCCTACATCCATTACTCTCTGTAACTCCTTCCTCCATCCATTACTCTCTGTAACTCCCCCCTACATCCATTACTCTCTCTAACTCACTCCTACATCCATTACTATCTATAACTCACTCCTACATCCATTACTCTCTATAACTCACTCCTACATCCATTACTCTCTATAACTCACTCCTACATCCATTACTATCTATAACTCACTCCTACATCCATTACTCTCTATAACTCACTCCTATCCATCCATTACTCTCTGTAACTCACTTCTACATCCATTACTCTCTGTAACTCACTCCTACATCCATTATTCTCTATTACTCACTCCTACATCCATTACTCTCTATAACTCACTCCTACATCCATTACTTTCTATAACTCACTCCTACATCCATTACTCTCTATAACTCACTCCTACATCCATTACTCTCTATAACTCACTCCTATCCATCCATTACTCTCTGTAACTCACTCCTACATCCATTACTCTCTATTACTCACTCCTACATCCATTACTCTCTATAACTCACTCCTACATCCATTACTTTCTATAACTCACTCCTACATCCATTACTTTCTATAACTCACTCCTACATCCATTACTCTCTATAACTCTCTCCTACATCCATTACTCTCTTTAACTCACTCCTACATCCATTACTCTCTTTAACTCACTCCTATCCATTCATTACTCTCTGTAACTCACTCCTACATCCATTACTCTCTGTAACTCACTCCTACATCCATTACTCTCTATAACTCACTCCTACATCCATTACACTCTTTAACTCACTCCTATCCATCCATTACTCTCTGTAACTCACTCCTACATCCATTACTCTCTGTAACTCACTCCTACATCCATTACTATCTATAACTGACTCCTACATCCATTACTCTCTATAACTGACTCCTACATCCATTACTCGCTATAACTCTCTCCTACATCCATTACTCTCTATAACTCACTCCTACATCCATTACTCTCTATAACTCACTCCTATCCATCCATTACTCTCTGTAACTCACTCCTACATCCATTACTCTCTGTAACTCACTCCTACATCCATTACTCTCTATAACTCACTCCTATCCATCCATTACTCTCTGTAACTCACTCCTATCCATCCATTACTCTCTATAACTCACTCCTATCCATCCATTACTCTCTGTAACTCACTCCTATCCATCCATTACTCTCTATAACTCACTCCTACATCCATTACTCTCTATAACTCACTCCTATCCATCCATTACTCTCTATAACTCACTCCTACATCCATTACTCTCTATAACTCACTCCTACATCCATTACTCTCTATAACTCACTCCTACATCCATTACTCTCTATAACTCACTCCTATCCATCCATTACTCTCTGTAACTCACTCCTATCCATCCATTACTCTCTATAACTCACTCCTACATCCATTACTCTCTATAACTCACTCCTATCCATCCATTACTCTCTATAACTCACTCCTACATCCATTAATCTCTATAACTCACTCCTACATCCATTACTGTCTATAACTCACTCCTATCCATCCATTACTCTCTGTAACTCACTCCTACATCCATTACTCTCTTTAACTCACTCCTACATCCATTACTCTTTATAACTCACTCCTACATCCATTACTCTCTATACCTCACTCCTACATCCATTACTCTCTATAACTCACTCCTATCCATCCATTACTCTCTGTAACTCTCTCCTACATCCATTACTCTCTATAACTCACTCCTACATCCATTATTCTCTATAACTCACTCCTATCCATCCATTACTCTCTGTAACTCACTCCTATCCATCCATTACTCTCTATAACTCACTCCTATCCATCCATTACTCTCTGTAACTCTCTCCTACATCCATTACTCTTTAGCTCCCTCCTACTTTAGTGAATGTGACCAATTTGTGGCTGATTTTCCCCCTGGAGTTGAACAGTTTGTTTCTGGTTGGTTTATGAGACCTATTACCTGGACAAATTGAATTCTTCCTTTCTGTTCTGCTTGTTTTATATTTTTCAACCTCTCCTTCCAGGTCATTCCTAATTCCCAGCCCATTACCAACATAATCTTTCCCATAACCTTCATTACTTCACTTGTTATTGGATAGATAGACACACACCCGCACACAGACACCTAAGTAAGGCAAATCGCCCTGGCTCTTGATCACTCAAATAGACATTACCATATTCCTTGGCCTCTGAAACAGGATGCTGTTGCTATGGTGGCGACTTGGGTCATCCAACTAAGACATACCCCCCCACTTTACACCCCCACACTCCATGACAACACCACAGGCTTTCCCTTCAATGCAACGTGTGTGAACTTGCATACTTAATAGGGATTCCACCCTAAATGGGGTCCCTCATGCAGATACCTCGGATAAGCTGACCGAGTTTTATTTACACAAGAAAGGATCTTAGAAAAAAGCTTCTTAACTTGCTGGAGCTAGCCTGACTTCAAGCAGCTCTACAATTCCTTCAAGAAAAGCATCTGCCAGCTCAGTTCTGGGTGGATTGCATTGACCCCACACTGTTTGAACTTTGACCTGCGCTCTTTACTGAGTTGGACGCTGAATGTCTTCTGTTGTACCCACTCCCCACAAACGCCTAATTGTAACGATTAAAAAGGCTGATGTAGTCTAGACGCATTGTGTGTGTGTGAATGTCTGAACAGCTGAGATTGTGGGAGTTCCCAGTGGCGCTGGAACTCATTTCTGCTACTCAAACACCTGCTCGTTGATTTCAATGAAAAACTTTTGTGAAATTAAAATTACCCAGGCAAATAATAAATGTGAGATTGAAACATGATCATAAATCCAACAGGGAACTCAGGAGAAACTCCTTTACCCAGAAGGTGGTGAGAATGTGGAACTCACTACCATAATGATTGAGGTGAAGAGCACAGATTCATTTAAGGAGAAGCTGGATAAACTTGAGGGAGAAAAGATTAGAAGGATATGTTGAGGAGATGTTGTTAAGGGGAGGGGAGGCTCATGTGGAGCAGAAATGCCAGTCTAGACCAGGTATAGACCAGTATAGACCAGGTAGGCGATTGACCTGTTTTTCACTCATTGACAAACCAGGTGAATAGCAAAACAAGAATAACCATCAGAACAACCTCCACCTTGGGATGTGTCTGGGGGCAACTCCTTCATATATGGGCTCTTTTTGCTCACTATTAATACAGAAAAGGTGTAAATTCTATCTCAGCATCTTTCCGTAACCCGTGCCTTTGAACCATCATGTAATCGGGGTTGGCAGAATGCAGTTTGAGTGAAGCTTTGGTTTGGCCATCGGTGAGCTGTCAGTTAGACTCGAGACATCCCCATTATCAGACTATCTTGCTGGAAGAGGTGCCCGGGCAAGGACAGAAGGTGTCCTAGTCATTTTCCCTCCTTCCTGCGGGCACCCATCATGGCAGAAAAATGGTCACTTCACTTATATCAGTGCCTCCCTGGAGAAGGGAAACCGGGTGAGAAAGTTTGGAGGACCCGAGTGATGACAGTTCTGGCATTGTCAGTGATCCAGCCAGTCTTACTGAGATGTACATGGCCTCCATCTCAAGCAGGAACTTGACAGTTTGAGCAATTAATGTTCCACCAAGCCACAGTTTAAACCCTTCAGTGCCTGAAGAAACTGGAGAATTCTGAAACGTATTGTTGACGTAGAGGAGGAGGAGGGTAAAGGGTGTGTGAGAAGGGACAGCTCCACCTGCACCACACCCTGCCATAACTACCTCACCCATTAGCTAGACAGGTTGTCAGAGAACTGCCTGCAATTCTCCATCTTAATGGTTAGAAAATCATGGACAAAGTGACTGCAATTCCTCAACACATTCATTACATTTCAATATTCCCAAAGTTTGTGATGCAAAAGCCATTGCTTTTGACAGACAATCTGAAAACCTGAACCATTTTTTCTGAAACCCTTCATGCTGAGCATGTAATAGCTGCACAGATACTGATACTGGTACTGATACAGATACTGGTACTGATACAGATACTGGTACTGATACAGATACTGGTACTGATACAGATACTGGTACTGATACAGATACTGGTACTGATACAGATACTGGTACTGATACAGATACTGGTACTGATACAGATACAGGTACTGATACAGATACTGGTACTGATACAGATACTGGTACTGATACAGATACTGGTACTGATACAGATACTGGTACTGATACAGATACTGGTACTGATACAGATACTGGTACTGATACAGATACTGGTACTGATACAGATACAGGTACTGATACAGATACTGGTACTGATACAGATACTGGTACTGATACAGATACTGGTACTGATACAGATACTGGTACTGATACAGATACTGGTACTGATACAGATACTGGTACTGATACAGATAATGGTATGGGTACTGTACAGGCACTAGGAGTACGGATACAGATACTGGCACTGCTACTGACATAGATTCTGATATTGGGGCAGATTCTGGAACTGATACTGATATAGATATTGGTACGGGTATTGATACAGATATTGGTAGTGATACTGGTACAGATAATGATATTGGGTACTTCTCCTGATACTGATACAGATGCTGGTACAGATACTGATACTCCTACTGACACAGATAGCGAAACTGGTACAGGTGCTGGCACTGCTACAGATACTGTTATTGATACAGATATTGGTGCTGAAACAGATACTGTTGCTGCTACAGGTCACAGATACTGGTACAGATACAAATACAAATACCTGTACTGATACAGATACTGTGACGACTACAGATACTGAGGTACAGATACTGGTATAGGACCTGGTATAGATACTGGTACTAATACAGATACTGATACAGATACTGAGGTACAAATATTTGATACAGACACTGGTACTGATAGAGATACTGGTACAGATACTGAGGTACAGATACTGATACAGACACTGGTACTGATAGAGATACTGGTAGAGGTACTGATATAGATGTGGGTACTGATAGATACTGGTACTGGTACAGATACTGTTACAGATAGAGATACTGGTACTTATACAGATACTAGTACAGGTACTGGTACAGATACTGATGTAGATACAGGTACTGATACAGATACTGGTACTGGTACAGGTACTGCTACAGATACTGGTACAGATACAGATACTGGTATAGATACTGGTACTAATACAGATACTGTTACTGATACAGATACTGAGGTACAGATACTGATACAGACATTGGTACTGATAGAGATACTGCTAGAGATACTGATACATTTACAGGTACTGATACAGATACTGGTATAGATACTGATACAGATACTGCTTTAGATACTGGTACTGGTACAGATACTGGTACTGATAGAGATACTGATATAGATACGGGTACTGGTACTGGTACAGATACTGATGTAGATATGGGTACTGATACAGATTCTGGTACTGATACAGACACTGGTACAGACACTGGCACTTATACAGATACTGGTACTGATACAGATACTGTTGCTGATACAGATACTGGTACTGGTACAGATACTGGTACAGATATGGATACAGGTAATGGTACAGATACTGCTACAGATAAAGGTACATATACTGGTACAGATACAGATACTGATATAGAAACTTGTACTGAAACAGATATTGATACAGGTACAGATACTGTCACATGTAGTTACTGGCACAGATACTGATATAGATATTGATACTAATGCAGTTATTGGTACAGGTACTGATACAGATATTGGTCAAGTTTTTGGTACTGATAGAGATACAGATACTGATACAGATGATGGTACTGATACAGATACTGATACAGCTACTGTTACTGATACAGACACTGGTACTAATAGAGATGCTGTTACTGATAGAGATACTGTTACTGATACAGATATTGGTGCTGATACAGATGCCAATACAAATACTGGTACAGATACAGAAATTAGTATAGATACTGATATAGATACTGCTACTGGTACAGAACTGATATATCTGCTGGTACAGATACTGATATAGATACTGGTATACTAAAACAGATACTGAGGTACAGATACTGATACAGGCACAGATATTGGTAATGATACAGGTACGGATATAGATATTTGTACTGATACTGATAAAGATACAGATACTGGTACTGATAACAGTTGCTGATACTGATACAGGTACTGGTGCAAATACTGATACAGATACTGGTACAGAGGTTGATGTAGATATTGCTACATGCACTGTTACAGATACTGGTATTGATACATACACTGGTACTGATGCAGATGCTGATACAGACTGGTACCAATACTGCTTCATATACCGGTACAGATACAGATACTGGTATTGATACAGACACTGATACAGGTACAGATATTGGTACTGGTACTGATCTGGAAATTGGTACAGATACTGATATAGATACTGATACTTGTACAGAAAGTGATATAGATACTGGTATACTAATACAGATACTGTTACTGATACTGATACAGATATTGAGGTACAGATATTGATACAGATACTGGTACAGGCGCAGATACTGGTAATGATACAGGTACTGATATAGATATTTGTACTGATAAAGATACTGATACTGGCACCGATACAGATACTGGCACTAAAGCAGATACTGATACAGATACTGGTACTGATACTGATACAGATACTGGTACTGATGCAGATACTGATGCAGATACTGATGCAGATACTGATGCAGATACTGATGCAGATACTGATGCAGATACTGATGCAGATACTGGTACCGATACTGCTTCAGATACTGTACAGATACTGGTACTGATTCAGATACTGGTACTGATACAGACACTGATACAGGTACAGATACTGGTACTCATACAGATACTGTTACAGAAGTGGTGTAATGATATTGCCATTAGACTCATAATCCAGACATCCAGAGTAATTCTCTGGGGACCTGGATTTGAATCCCACCACAGCAGATGATGAAATTTGAATTCTATAAAAATCTGGAATTAAAAGTCTGATGCTGATTGTTGTAAAAACCCATCTGGTTCACTAATGTTCTTTAAGGAAGGAAATCTGGAGTCCTTACCTGGTCTGGCCTACATGTGACTCCAGACCCACAGCAATGAACAAGGGCAATTAGGAATGGTGCCACACCCCATGAATGAATTTTAAAAAACTGATACAGATTCTGGTACTGGTACAGAAACTAGTACATATACAAATTGTGCTACTGATATAGATACTGATGCAGATACTGGTATGATCTAGATACTGCTACAGATATTGATACTGATACTGGTACCGGTACCGATACTGGTACAGTTACTGGTATTGATACAGATACTGTTACTGATACAGATACTGATATTGGTACAGAAACTCTTACAGGCACTGATACAAATACTGGTACCGATAAAGATACAGTTATTGGTACTGATACAGGCACTGATATCGGTACAGTTACTGATAGAGATACGGATACTGGTGCTGGTACAGATACTGATGCTGATACAGCTACTGGTACAGATGCTGCTACAGATAACAATACAAATAGGATACAGACAGGTTCAAGTACTGGTACTGATATAGATATTAGTACTGATACAGAGACTGATACAGAATCTGGGACTGATAAAGATACTGTTACACATACTGATACATATACTAATATTGGTTCAGATATTGATACAGATACAATTCAGATACTGCCACTGATACAGATACTGGTACACATATTGATATGGATACTGATATTGATACAGATAATTATACAGATACTGATACAGGTACTTGGACTGATACAGATACTGGTACAGATCCAGATACAGATGCTAATACAGATACTGATACTGATATAGATTCTGATACAGATACTGGTACTATGCAGAAACTGTTGATGGTACAGATACTGATACAGATACTGACACAGATACTGCTACAGTTACTGCTACAGATACTACTGGTATAGATACTGATGCAGATACTGGTACTGATACAGATTCTGGTACTGATACGGATCCTTGTACTGATACAGATAATGGTACTGATATTGATAGTGGTACAGATGCTGGTACTGATACAGATGCTGGTACAGATACTGATACAGATACTGGTACTGATACAGATGCTGGTACAATACTGGTACAGAAAATTTACAGACACTGATAGAGATACTGATACTGATACAGATACTGGTACTGATTACTAGTACTGATACTGGTACAGATATTGATTAAGATACTGGTACTGATACAGATCCTGATACAGACATACATACAGACATAGATACTGATACAGATACTGATACAGATGCTGTTACAGATGCTGGTATGCACCTTTACTGTCTTTATAGTCCTGATTAGTGATGGACTTCACTTTATATTTTCCTTCTCTGACTGTCTCACTGCTGCATGATTGGGGAAGGAATGGCAGTGGGAAATGGAGGGGAGTCAGAGAGGGGAGACAGGGAAAGGGGGAATCTGATAGTAAATGTTGGGTGCAGAAGCAGTGGAACTGACTCAGTCTCAAATGCTAAACCACCTGTCGTGTTCCTGATATCAGTCCAATGGGGAACTGGGCAAAGTTCACTGCAGTGAAGCTGGTTTGAATACAGATTTATCCCAGATATTAGTTCCTGCTACCATAGCACCAGTGCCATTGACATGAGAACTGACTCTCTTCAGATCCCAGACAGTTGTCTTGAAGGGCCTCTCATGGTTCAAAAGCTGATGACAGATGGTTGACGAGGCAGAGAAAGCCCAGGAGGAAACCTGGCACCAGTGGGCACAATCTCAGTGTCACAAACTGTTTACTGAGCCCCACCCATTAGGAGGAGCTGCATGGCTAAAAGATTGTGATCATCAGCCCTGCAAAATACATCTGTCTAAAAACACTATGACAAGCTGATGAAGAGATTATACTCATTCAATCACCCCTGTGACATTCCCCACCTCATTAAAATAAATAGCAGGACATGAAAATTAACCCTTTTAGCAGCAAACAGCAAAGTTTTGTTTAACCTTAATACACCAGGTACTAAAATGCTCTTGTTGGTACGGAGGATACTTCACTCCCAGTTCCCAAATGGAGTAGCTGTCTGAGACAGGGATTTGACAGCACAATTGTACCTCTAGCATGTGCTTTCTTCCCACTCCAGAGACTTGAGACTATAGCTCATGCTAAAAGGACAGTACTGAAGGAGCACTGCACTGCCAGAACACAGCATTGTTGCACAGGGTGCTGCATTGTTGGAGGAGCAGTACTGAGTGAGCACTGCACAGTCAGAGGGGCAGTACTGAGAGAGTGCTGCACTGTCAGAACACAGCACTGAGGGAATGCTGCACTGTCAGAGGGACAGTACTGAGAGAGTTTTGCACTGTCGGGAGAGCAGCAGTACTGAGGGAGCATTGCATTGTCAGAATGCAATACTGAGGAAGTGCTGCTGTGTCAGAGGAGCAGTACTGAGGGAGCCCTGCACCATTGAAGGGGGAGCACTGCATTTTCAAAGGGGCAACTCTAAGCAAGAACTGCATTGTCAATGAGTCAGTACTGAGGGATCACTGCACTGTTGGAGGGATAGTACAGAGGAAGCATTGCACTGTCAAAGGGGGACATCTTTTCAACGAGACGTTGAAGTCAATCTATTTCACAGAGGAGTAGGGGTGTTCTTCTCAATATCTTGAGGCCAATATTTGTCCTCAACCAACAACTATATCATATGATCTGCTAATTATCACTTTGTAGTTTGTGGCAACTTCCTGTGCCTTTTTCTTCTAGGTGGTACAAGTTGTGAGTTTGGAAGGTGCTGATGAAGGAAGCTTGGTGAGTTGCTGCAGTGCATGTTGTAGATGCCACTCATTGCTGTCACTGTGTGTTGGTGGTGGAGGGAGTGAATGTTTAAGGTGGTGGATTGTGTTCTGCTCAAGTGGGCTGCTTTGTCCTGCATGGTGTTGATCTCCTTGCATGTTGTTGGAGCTGCATTCATCCAGGCAAGTGGAGAATATCATCACACTCCTGACTTGTACCTTGTAGATGATGAACAGGCTTTGGGAGTCAGGTGGTGAGATACTCGCCACAGAATTCCCAGCTTCTGACATGCTCTTGGAGCCATAGTATTTATATAACTGGTCCAGATCAGTTTCAGGTCAATTGTTTCAATTGAAAGCCTCTCAGGATGCTAATAATGGGAGATTCAACAATGATAATATCATTAAATGTCAAAGAGAAATGGTTAGATTCTCTCTTGTTGGAGATCGTTATTGCCTGGCACTTGTGTGACGCAAGTGTTACTTGCCATTTATCAGTCCAAGCCTAAATGTTGTCCAAGTCTCGCTGCATTCGGACATGGACTGCTTCAGTCCCTGAGGAGTCGTGATTGGTGCTGACAATTGTGCAATCATCTGAGAACAACTCCACGTCTGACCTCATGATGGAGGAAGGTCATTGCTGAAACAGCTGAAAATGGCTGGGCCAAGGGCACTGCCCTGAGGAACTCCGCAGTGATGTCCCCAAACTAAGTTGATTGACCTCCAACAACCACAACCATCTTCCTTTGTGTTAGGCATGATTCCAACCAGTGGAGAATTTTCTCCTTGATTCCCATTGATTTCAATTTTACCATGGCTCATTGTTGCCACACTTGGTCAAATGCTACCTTAACTTCAAGGGCAGTCACTCTTACTCACTGCCACAAACAGGAGTGAGAGCTTTCGAAAGAGGAACTGGGAAATTACCGCTGCACTTTGGGTGACAGGAGAAATCTGGAGTCGAACTCACTTCCTCCATCTGCCCTCTCCACCACATGTGGAACGATTCTGAGTGCCCCTGAAATCCTGGCCGTTACAGCCAATGTACAGCCAGTGTGGAGGGTGCCTGCAAACTGCAAATACACTGTACAGTGAGCATAAATAGGCCCTGTAATTTCATCAATCTCAGAAATCCAATAGTCTGGAACTTTGTTAATCCTGAAGATGTTTTCCGTACCAATCTTCTCTTAATCTTTCGTTTACTTCTCCCTCTAAAGGCATTGCCCCTTCCTACAGTATTGTTACATAGATGTTGCCCCTTTCCGGGGTATTGCTACACAGATGTTGATTACCCTTTAATAACTTGGCCAGGTAGCCATTCTTCATTGGTGAGCGTTATCAGGAGATTGGGCAATAGTCAGCACCATGGCCCTGAGCAGAAGATTTGGATGCACTTTGCAAAGTTGGATAGTCCAGGCTGCTGCTCCAGTTCCTAGCCAAGGGTGCTCAGGTGGATTTTTTGGATTCCAAAGAAGAGTGTTATTTGACTTGAAACGTTAACTCCGTTTCTCTTTCCACAGATGCCAGACCTGCTGAGTATTCCAGTATTTGCTGTTTTTATTTGCTGAGATGGATTATAATGTCACAAGACTGCATCCCCTACTCAGCACAGAGCAAGCATTGAACCTATGCAATTCCAAACTGGACCACCCCATTGCAGTTTATTTTCTAATTGATCAAGGGTTGGAGATCAACGAGGGATTAGAAACATTAAACATGTTGGAACTTAAACTAACTTTTATAACCATTACCATTGATACCCATTGCCGTGTCTGTGGAGGAAGCTTTGAGCTCACAGACACACAGAGGGTGATGGTCAGTTTGTTGGTCTGTTCCACCTTGAGCCACTGTGACGAGTTTTACTCAATGGCTGACTTGTGTTTCACTATTTCCCATTTACTGCCAACAAATTATAGGATTAACCCTGTGTTTTACATGAAGTCAACATCTTTCCCTACCTTTGATGCTCCATTTAACTTGCTCTGATTTTAAACTCCACATCTCAGTGTCCTTTATAGAGATAAAAACAAAAAAACTGCGGATGCTGGAAATCCAAAACAAAAACAGAATTACCTGGAAAAACTCAGCAGGTCTGGCAGCATCGGCGGAGAAGAAAAGAGTTGACGTTTCGAGTCCTCGTGACCCTTCGACAGAACTTTATAGAGATGTTTATAACACGTGCCCAATATTCACTCTCAGAAATAGCATGGCACAGATTGGGAAATGTGAGGAGTAGGTTTAGGGAGTGTCAGAGTAAAACTTTGCACTGAGAATAAAGAAGTGAGAGTGCTAAGGGAGGTGGCAGAATTGGAACTGGGGGATGGAACGGAAAGCTTGTGCTGAACAAACTTCTTCACCCGAATCTCTCCTCATGTGATTCCTGAGCTGCCTTTCTCCAAATATACAGCCTGTTCTTCATCTTCCTGCGGCTGTGACTGGTGATTCTCCTTCACATGGAGATTTCAGTCCTGTCCTGGTGCTCAGTAGGTTCTGAGAGCTGACAGAAAAGAGGCAAAAATAACAGTGCAAACATTTCTGATTTAACAGCTGCTCCGAGGAATAATCAGTCACCTCACCCAACTCTTTCACATGGTATTGCTGCACAGTAACAGAACAACCATCCCCATCCCCACCTTCACATCCTGTCACTTTCCCTCTCACTCCCTCTTGCCACTTTCTCTCCATCCAGTCACTTTCTCTCCCTCCATCCAGTCACTTTCTCCCTCTCTCCATCCTGTTACTATCCCACTGTCTCTGATGCTCCGCCCAGTCACCTTCCTCGGCTCCTGATTGGAGCGTTGTCAGACTGTGTGTCAGGGCCCAGCTGATTGGGTAGAATTTAATACAAAAAGTTACAGGAGGCTCATTCATAAAAAAAAATCAAAGGGACAGAGGAGGGAGAAAGAGAAAAGCAGGGAGAGAAAGTGAAAAGAGAGAGAGGAGAGACAGAAAGTGAGGGAGGGAGGGAGGGAGGGAGAGGGAGGAGGCTGCCTGGGGTACCGGACGCTGGGTGAATGCAGGAGCCTGAGTGTGTGAGCGAATCGCGCAGCCGGGCTTAGCCCGGTCCCAGGCAGCATGTGGCAGTGCCAAGGGTTCGGGGCTGCAGCTCTGGGCTTCTGCCTGACTCTCACTCTCCTGACCCGGGGCGGGCAGTCCAGCCACCCCCAGAATCGGCGCTTGACTCCGGGGAGACCGGGACTGCGGGGAACGAGGTGAGGAGCTGGGAACTTGGGACTTGCCGACAAACTCGCTGCCACTTTCTGAACTGTTTTAAATGCAACTTAAAATATTCTTTTCAAAGAGTTTTACATTTAAGTCAATGCAGCTGCAACCTTTTATTTAACTTGATGCAATTTAAATTCTCTTTAATAGTGGATTTTTGAAATTGTGAACTTAATTTTTAATAGTTTAATTCTGAATTGTGTAATTTATGGTGTTAATGTCAGTGCAGTTTATGATGCAGTTTCACGGTTAATGTAAAGTCAGTTCTCAAGAATTTCTGAGGAGCGGATCTTTTTAAATTTTCACTTTTAAGTTTCTCCAGCTCTGCTTCTCAGATTTTATGCCGCTCTTGAAGATGTTTATAGAGGCTCCAGTATTTAATGTAGGGTTTTAATCTCCTAATACTTCCATCCCTCCATTCCGTTCCCGTGTGTCTAATTCGGAACTGTGTTCCTCACCTGCAGCAACAGCCTCTGGGTTAATAAATAAATTTAATTGCCAGCACTGAATCTGTCTGTCAAGGCGGATTTAGTGACATTTCTAACCCCAGCCGATTTGGTTTTAAAGCGAGCTCACATCCAGCAGCTCCTCTGAAGCAGAGAACAGGATGAGAGGATTCAAGTCAAACACTCGGGGCACTGGAGGCTGTGGCACTGACCGAGGGGTCGGATGGGGAGGTACCGGCTCTAGGACTCTGGGACACCTGCAGTCAACAGGTTTAGTTTGAGACTTGAGGTTGAAAGGGTTTCACTGGTGGGGGGGGGGGGGGGGGGGGGGTGGAGAAAAGAAAGACCTGCATTTCTGTAGCGCCTTTCACCAAGTCAGGACGCCCCAAAGCGCTTTACAGTCAATGAAGTACTTTTGAAGTGTAAGCAGTACCGTAATGTAGCACAGCAAGCTCCCACAAACAGCAATATGATATTGATCAGATCATCTGTTTGGTGTTGTTTGAGGGATAAAGATTGTCTGTAAGAAACATAGAAAATAGTAGCAGGAGTAGGTCATTCAGCCCTTGTAGTCTACTCAACAATTCAATATGATCATGGCTAATCTTCTACCTCAACACCGTACTCCCACTCTCTCCCCATAAACATTGACATCTTTAGAATCTAGAAATCTATCTATTTCCTTCTTAACTATAGTCAGTGACTTGGCCTCCACGGCCTCTGTGGTGGAGAATTCCACAGGTTCACCACCCTCTGAGTGAAGAGGTTTCTCCTCGTCTCAGCCCTAAATGGTCTACCCCATATCCTGAGACTGTGACCCTTTGTTCTAGACCCCCCCAGCCAGAGGAAACATAATCCCTGCATCCAGTCTGTCCAGCCCGTTCAGAATTTGATATATTTCAATGAGATCCCCTCTCATTCTTCTAAACTCCAGTGAATACAGGCCTAGTCGACCCAATCTCTCCTCATATGACAGTCCTGCCATCCCAGGAATCAATCTGGTGAACCTTTGCTGCACTCCTTCTATGGCAAGTATCTCCTTTCTTAGGTAATGAGACCAAAACTGTACACACTACTCCAGTTGTGGTCTCATCCAGGCCTTGTACATCTGCAGTAAGACATCCTTGCTCTTGTACTCAAGTCCTCTCGCAATGAAGGCCAACATACCAGTTGTCTTCTACCTGCTTGTTGCACCTGCATGTTTGCTTTCAGTGATTGGTGTACAAGGACACCCAGATCCCTTTGTACATCAACATTTCCCAATCTATCACCATTTAAATTTCTGCCATTCTGTTTTTCCTGCTGAAGAAGTTAACTTTGCACTTATCCACGTTATACTGTATCTGCCATGTATTTGCCCACTCACTCAACTTGTCTAAATTGCCTTGAAGCCTCTTAATAATTCTCATCATTCACATTCCCACCAAGATTTGTGTCATCAGCAAACTTGGAAATATTATATTTAGTTCCCTAATTCAAATCATTGACATATATTATGAATAGCTGGGGTCCAAGCACTGATCCCTGCAGTACCCCACTAGTTACTGCCTACCACTCCGAAAAAGACCCATATATTCCTACTCTGTTTCCTGTCTGCCAAGTACTGCATTGGAACATCAACTTTGACTTGTGTGGCCAAGTGCTGGAGAGGGATTCTGAACTCATAAATTTCCAACTCAGGGACATGAATGCTACGCACTGAACCACAGCTAACAACTCAGTCATGGAAGTGTAAAAGAGGGAGGGGTAAAGGGGAGAGGAGTAATGCGATAGAGATAAAGGTGGGAGATGGGGACGGTGGTGAGGTGGGGAATGAAGTGGGGGGGGAGGGATGTAGAAACAGAGGCGTGGTATGGAGAAAGAGATGAGGGATGGAGGAAAGGGGGTGGGGTTGGAGAGAGAGGGGTGGGGTGGGTGATAGATCAAGAGTGAAAATTTTTAAATCATATCTTCACAGAAGACTGTGGAGCAATGGAAAGTTTCACTTTGCAAGAGTACAACTAATCCCATTCACTTGCTCCCTCCACATTCAGGCATTTATCCAATTCTCTTTTGAATGATATTGAATCTGCTTCCACCACCCTTTTAGGCTGCATATTCCAGATCATAACTCACTGTGCAAAAAAGAATTTTCATGCTGCTCGTTCTTTTACCCATCACCTTAACTCTGTCCCTTCTGGTTACTGACCCTCCTGCACTGGAAGCAATTTCTCTATAAAAATTCTTAGCAATTTTGAACACTTCTATTAAATCCCCTAGTAACCGTCTCTGATCTAAGGAGAATAACTCCAGCTTCTCCAGTCTCTCCACATTAACTGAAGTCCCTCAACCCTAGTTACATTCCAGTAAATTTCCTCTGCACCCTCTCCAAGACATCCTTCCTAAAGTGCGATGCCTAGAATTGAACACAAAACTCCACCTGAGGTCTAAATAGTGATTTATAAAGATTTGGTATGATTTCCTTGCTTTTGTCAACTGTTTAAAATGTGAGTTTTGATGAGAATTTGAGATTGGCTGTTTGAACCATTCTGAAGTAGACTTTTGTGACATTTCATAACTGGAACTGCTCGATCAAAAACTATCAATTTTTACAGTGGAAACAAGTAGTTTGGACTGCTCATAACCCCGTCAACCTCTGCTTTCCTCCTTAATATCCTGTACTTGAGTAAAGTTTATCCAGGTGTCACACTGATGGGGACAGTGGATTTGCTATCAGTGAAATGTCAACAGTTGCTAATAAAACAGACCTGAGAAAAAAGCCGTAACCATGTTACATGCTGTATAGATAAGGGAGAACCAGTGGATGTGGTATTTGGATTTTCAGAAAGCTTTTGATAAAGTCCCACATAAGAGGTTAGTGTGCAAAATTAAAGCATATGGGCTCGGGGGTAATATATTGACATGGATTGAGAATTGTTTAGCAGACAGGAAACAGAGAGTAGGAATAAATAGGTCTTTTTTTGGAGTGGCAGGCAGTGACTAGTGGGGTACCGCAAGGATCAGTGCTTGGGCCCCAGCTATTCACAATATATATCAATGATTTGGCTGAAGGAACCAAATGTAATATTTCCAAGCTTGCTGATGACACAAAACTTAGTAGGAATGTGAACGGTGAGGAGGGTCTTAAGAGGCTTCAAGGCGATTTAGACAGGTTGAATGAGTGGGCAAGTACATGGCAGATGCAGTATAATGTGGATAAGTGTGACGTTATCCACTTTGGTAGGAGAAACAGAATGGCAGAGTATTATTTAAATGGTGATAGATTGGAAAATGTGGATGTACAAAAGGACCTGGATGTCCTTGTACACCAATCACTAAAAGCAAGCATGCAGGTGCAGCAAACAGTTAAGAAGGCAAATGGTATATTGGCCTTCATTGCAAGAGGACTTGAGTACAGGAGCAAGGATGTCTTGCTGCAGCTGGACAAGGCCTTGATGAGACCACAGCTGGAGTATTGTGTACAGTTTTGGTCTCGTTACCTAAGAAAGGAGATACTTGCCATTGAGGGAGTGCAGCGGAGGTTCACTAGACCCCAATTCCTGGAAAGGCAGATTGTCATTTGAGGAGAGATTGGGTTGACTAGGCCTGTATTCACTGGGGTTTAGAAGAATGAGAGGGGATTTCATTGAAATGTATAAAATTCTGGCAGGTCTGGACAGACTGGATACAGGGATGAGATTTTCTCTGGGTGGATTTCTAGAACAAGGGGTCATAGTTTCAGAATACGGGGTAGACCATTTAGGACCAAGATGAGCAGAAACATCTTCACTCAGAGGGTGGTGAACCTATGGAATTCGCTACCACAGAAGGCTGTGGAGGATCAGCCACCAGCCATTAGATCCCTCACCCTAACCCTAGTGCAGCCATCAGAGGATCAGCCATGATCATATGCAGGCTCGAAGGGCCAAATGACATACTCCTGCTCCTATTTTCTGTGTTTCTAATCGTACTTCCTCCATTGTTACCACATTTGGTGTGAGGCAGGTAAGCCAAAACCTTCCTGGAGGTAATGGTTATTGAGCAGAAGGAGGGATGAAGAGTCCCATCAGAGGACAATGAACAAATCACCAAAGGAAAAAAAATGTGAGGGAAGGGAGATAGGGCTTGTTTTTATTTAGCTTCTTTAATCCTAGGTATGGCTGGTTAATTCAGTGGCCAGATGGTTAAAGCGAGGTGTTTGATAACATTGATAGTGCCAGTTTAACACCTGTACCAGCTGAGGTAGCTCTTGGAGCTTGATAAGAACCCTTGAACAACGAAGACATTATGTAGAGAGGAAGAGTTCCAGGGAATTGGCAACACCAGCATCTGAATTCCGGCAATTTGGGTTGTTTGAAGATTTTGAACTAAATTGTTGATTGTGGGACCTGGGATTTTCCAAGTGTCTTTGTGATCTCTTGGGTGTTTCTGCTGTTGAAAGCTGAAGCTTGGTCTTAAGGGAGCCCAATAAATTCTGCTTCAAAAGGTGTTTGTACCCTTGATGTTCTGTGTACTCTTGACAGAAATACACAGCCGCATGTATCTCACTGGAAGCCAGTGAGATAAGTTTGTCTTATCCTGGGCACTTGACATCCTGATCTGAAACCCTCCAGTCTGAAAATTATTCAGACTCAATGGGGAAGTCTTGTTGTCATCAGTGTCTGCATCTCCTGGGAGTGGGGATTAATATTCCAGTTGGATCCACTGGTCAGTGAGAGGAACAGGAACTGTGACATTGTCTGCAATCAGCCCTCTCAAAGGCCCCATGTTACTAAGCATACGAACATACAGATAAGAAGCAAGAGTAGACCATTCGGCCCCTCGAGCCTGCTCCGCCATTTAATAAGATCATGGCTGATCTGATCGTAACCTCAAAACTGCATTTCACCTATCCCCAATAACCGATCACCCCCTTGCTTACAAAGATCTATCCACCTCTGCCTTGAAAATATTCAAAGACTCTTCTTCCGCTGCCTTTTCGGGAAGAGAATTCCAAAGACTTGTGACTGTCTGAGAGAAAAAATTCAGCTCATCTCTGTTTTAAATGGGCAACCCCTTATTTTTAAAGAGTGACCCCTTAGTTTTAAATTCTCCCACAAGAGGAAACATCCTCTCCACATCCACCCTGTCAAGTCCCCTCAGGATCTTGTATATTTCAATCAAGTTGCCTCTTACTCTTCTAAACTCCAGTGGATACAAGCCTAGCCTGTCCAACCTTTCCTCATAACCTTTCCTGCCCATTCCAGGTATTAGTCTTGTAAACCTTCTCTGAACTGCTTCCAACTGATTTACATCCTTCCTTATATAAGGTGACCAATACTGTACACACTACTCCAGACGTAGTCTCACTAGTGCCCTGTATAATTGAAGCATAACCTCCCTACTTTTGTATTCAATTCCTCTTGCACAAATGATAACATTCTATTAGCTTTCCTAATTACTTGCTATACCTGCATACTAGCCTTCTGTGGTTCATGCACTGAGACACCCTGATCGCTCTGCAGTCTCTCACCGTTTTGATAATATGCCTTTCTTTCATTCTGAGGCTAATGTTAGGTGTCCAACAGCTGAAATCCATTAACTGAGGTTGAAATCTAGGATGTTTCTGATTTCTGTTCTGATGCTAAACCAGGGTATCAATTTCCCCACTATTGTACTACTGTACCAAGGGAGTTTGCACCTGTGCACCTGTGTGTGTGTCTGTACCTGTGTAGTGAGTGCCCCAGTAGGGTATAGGGAGTATAGAGACATTTAAGGCACCTTCAAGCTCCAGCAGGAATGGGGCATTGTGGCTGAACAGCAATTGGCTCATTCTGCATTCTAAGTGCAATGAGATTCGGTTCCTGTTTTTAAGGACCTGCTTTGGGAAATCAAATGAAATCCTGAATGAGGATTCTAACAACTTGCCCATTCCACTGTAGAGAGTTCCCCATCCTGTTCCCGTCCTTCTACCCATCCCTCTCCCCATTTCCCATTCTGCTTTGATGCCCTTCTTGTCCAGCTCTAGTTTAATCCTTTGCAAACAAACCCCCAAAATTCTGCTTCTGACACCCCCTGTTTTACTTCCGATCGTGTATGTGGGGAGCCATTTCCTTCCATTTGTTATCCTCTTTTCCTGATCTTGCTGCTGTGATCCCACTCAGGAACTGATGGTCTTCCACTACTTTGTACCTGTGACTGTTCTTTATATGTGAGGCTAGACAGAAAGTGTCGGAGGCTATCTGACTGTGAAAGTGTCGGAGGCTATCTGACTGTGAAAGTGTCGGAGGCTATCTGACTGTGAAAGTGTCGGAGGCTATCTGACTGTGAAAGTGTCAGAGGCTATCTGACTGTGAAAGTGTCGGAGGCTATCTGACTGTGAAAGTGTCGGAGGCTATCTGACTGTGAAAGTGTCGGAGGCTATCTGACTGTGAAAGTGTCGGAGGCTATCTGACTGTGAAAGTGTCGGAGGCTATCTGACTGTGAAAGTGTCGGAGGCTATCTGACTGTGAAAGTGTCGGAGGCTATCAGACTGTGAAAGTGTCGGAGGCTATCAGACTGTGAAAGTGTCGGAGGCTATCTGACTGTGAAAGTGTATCATAGCCGTGCTGGACCCTGTCCTTACTGAATGACCATATATTTTCCTGTAGGGCAATTCAACTGTATTCCTTCTACCCATTCCTTCTCCATCTCTCCACTCCTCCTTCCCCTGTCTCTGGCTAACTGTGTAGGTTTGTAACCTGTTGCTTGTATTTTATTGCAGTCTGAATGTCTGTGGCAGTGGCTGCTGCAAAGGATGGATATTAGGACCCCAGACCAGAAAATGCACAAAGCGTAAGTCCCTTTCTGAAATGTTCCATGTAAAAGCAGTGAGGATGGAAGGAACATCCACCTTTAGCTACTGGTTCAATGGACAGGTCCTGCACCCAGTGCCATACATAGAATTACACAGTATTTACAGCACAGAAACAGGCCATTCAGCCCAACTGGTCCACGCTGGTGTTTATGCTCCACACAAGCCTCCTCCTACCCCTCTTCATCTCACCCCATCAACATATCTTTCCATTCCTTTCTCCCTCAGGTGTCCATGCAGCTTCCCCTTAAATGTATCTATACTCTTCACCTCAACCACTCCCTATGGGAGTGAGTTCCACATTCCCACCATTCAGTTTCTTCTGAATTCCCTATTGGATTTATTAATGATTATCTTCTATTGATGGCCCCTAGTTCTATTCTCCACCATAAGTGGAAACATCTCTCTGTCTACCCTATCAAACCCTTCCAGAATCTTAAAAACCTAGAACAGGTCACCCCTTTGTCCTCTCTTTTCTAGCAGAAAGAGACCAACCCTGTTCAACGTTTCCAGGTAGTTAATAACCTCTCAGTTCTGGTATTATTCTAGTAAATCTTTCCTCAGTGCCTCTGTATTCTTTTTATAAAATGAAGACCAGACTGTGCACACTGCTGCAACAGTGATTTAACAAAGGCTCAAAGTAGGTTTAACAGGAATTCTCTGAACCCCAGTGTCTGGTTTGATTTTTTTCTGGCCTTATTAAGCTGTATTTGCTACCTTTAGTGATCAATGTACCTGTCGCCCCTAATCCTCGGTCTTATTTAGACGCTTATTTTCCTTTCATTCTTCGTACTACTTCCACCTCGCACTTAGCGATATTGAAGCTCACTTGCTAATTACTTGCCCATTTTGCAAGTTTATTAACGTTTTCCTGTATTTTGTCGCAGTCTATTAACTACATCCCCTAATTTTATGTCATCTGCAAATTTTGAAATAGTATCTCTTATTCTTTATGTAAATTGTGGACAAAAGTGACCCCAGTAGCGAACCTTGTGGAACATCACTTGTCACCATTTGCCAATCTGAATGACTAATGTTAACTCCTACTCTCTGTTTTATAACCAGCTTGCTATCCATTCTACTACTTACCCCTTGATTCCACATGTTGTGACCTTAATTATGAGACCACTATGCTTTTGCTTATCAATGGCCTTTTTCCTGACCAGGTTTAATCTTTAGTCTGTGCTGAGTTAGTGGGTGTTGCTTAGGGTGAGTCTAACTGACCACATGCAACGTAAGTCAGGAGTAAAATCAACCAGGATTTCCACCCTTGATCACATCCAGAAAGTCCTGTGGAAAATACAGGTGGATATTGTGGGGATGGGATATTGTTGCTACAATCTTACAATCTAGACTGACTCCCGATGTATGACCATCTGGGTAAGCTGTCCATATCCCAGGTGAGGTATCTGTACCCTAAGAGTAGGCACCTTCAGGAAAGATGAGAATTAAATGTGACTTTTGTTGTTCATGTAACCCCAGTTGAATTGTGCTCTTTTCAGTTTCCAATATGGTTCTCTCTTCAGCAAGTCTGAAAATTGTCAGTGTAACACACTCCTTTTTATATTGAAACTCTGTGTTTTGCTGCCTGCAGACATCACACCAGTCCCACGGAGAGCTGTGTGTTTGGAGTATGCGAAAGATCTCAAGGTCATTGACGCTCTTTTTCAGGAGGGTCACTGTGACCTACATCTCCATCTCACCTCTGCCCTTGTGTCTGACCCAGATATAGAGTCTCAGCAAGGGCTAGCTGGCGAGGAGATTGCTTTAACTTCTCCTTCCAAGAGTTGAGCTGCTTGCCATCTTCCTGCGATCTGCCAACACCTGTTTCCCGCTGACAATGGGACTATGACCCTGTTGAACAGGTGCCCTGACCCACAGGGTCTGCATCTGGAAGAAGGTTAATCCACCTGTTCAGCAGACATACCATCCTGGATGGTCCCCTGCCCCCTGCCCTCTTCCCCCACCCTCATTCCCCGCTCCCTACCCCCTTCTCCTTCTCCTCCCCCCCCCCCCCCCCCCACCCCACCCCCCTCACTCCTGCCTGTGGCCTTGAAAGAATCTTGAAATTGTTCAGCCAATTCTCCCCCTTTGCACTGCAGCAGAGTGAGATATCTGAGCTTAATGTTGTACCCACCTTGATGTGGCTTAAACAAACTAAGCTTCAGTCTGACTTCTGTATCACAGACACAGTTACATTCTATCGGAAACAGAAATGCAGCAAAATTTGGAATTTTAGCAGATGCTGTCACCAAAGCTTATTTTTTAATCATACAAACTGTGCCAAGCTACTGTGTCCCAGCATAAGGCAGGGTCAGTGGCTGCTTACAGGCTGCAAATATGATTGATGGTGTTCGAGCAGCAACACCTGGTACATTTTACAGCCCAACAAGATGTCCAACAGGAAAAGACAAACTTCAGAGAGAGTCTGACTTGAATCAACTGAACTTTCAAGTGAGTTTAATGGAGAAATTGCAATTCCTTTTATCTTAAAGGGGTCTTGTTACTCAGTGCAATGTCTTAAAACAATTGAGGATTGAAGCCAATTGGTAGTTTTTCTTATTTGTTCATGGAATTTGGGAATTCCTGGAAAGGCCAACATTTATTGCCCATCCTTGAGAAGATGGGGCTGAGCTGCTGCTTAAACTGCTTCAGTTCATGTGGTGTAGGTACACCCACACTGCTATTAGGGAGGGAGTTTCAGGATTTTAACATAGAAACAGTGAAGGAACAGTGATATAGTTCCAAGACAGGATGGTTTGTAGTTTGGAAGAGAACTTTTCAGATGGCGGTGTTCCCATGCATTGGCTGTTCTTTGTTTTTCTAGATGGTAGAGGTTGCATGTTTGGAAGGTGCTGTCAAAGGTATTGCTGCAATGCATCTTGTAGATGGTACACACTGCTACCACTGTGCATCGGTGGTGAAGGGAGTGAATGTTTGTGGATGCGATGCCAATCAAGCAGGGTGCTTTGTCCTGGATACTGTTGAACTTGTTGAGTGTTGTGGGACCTGCATTCATCCAGGCAAGTGGGAAGTATTCCATTACACTCCTGACTTATGCCTTGTAGATGGTGGACAGGCTTTGGGGAGTCAGGAGGCGAGTTACTCACTGTAAAATTCTCAGCCTCTTACCTGCTCTTGTAGCTATAGTATTTATACGGCTAGTCCAGTTCAGTTTCTGGTCAATGGTAACTCCCAGGATGTTGATAGTGGGGATTCAGCGATGGTAATACCATTAAATGTCAAGGAGAAATGGTTGGCCTCTGTCTTGTTGGAGATAGTCATTGCCTGGAACTGTGTGACATGAATGTTACTTACTATTTATCAGTCCAGATCTTACTGCATTTGGGCACCGACTGCTTCAGTATCTGAGGAATTGTGAATGGTGCTGAACATTATGCAATCATCAGTGAACATCTCCGCTTCTGGCCTTTGATAGAGGGCAGGTCTTTGATGAAGAAGCTAAAGATGGTTGAGCCTAGGACACTACCCTGACGAACTCCTGCAGCGATGTCCTAGGACTGAGATGATTAACCTCTAACAACCACAACAATCTTGCTTTGTGTTAGGTATGTCTCCAACCAGTGGAGAGTTTTTCCTGATTCCCATAAACTTCAATTTTACTCGAGCTCCATGATGCCACACTTGGTCAAATGCTACCTTGATGTCAAGGGTAGTCTCTCCAACCACATCTGGAATTCAGCGTTTTTGTCCATGTTTGAACCAAAACAGTAATGAGATCAGTAATGAGTGGACCTGGCGGAATCCGATCATCAATGAGCAGGAGCTTGATAGCACAGTCAACGACAATTTCCACCAGTTTTCTCAGTCGAGAATAGACTTATGGGGTGATAACTGGCCGGTTGGATTTGTTTTATTTTCTATCCCTCGGCAATTTTCCACATTGTCAGGTAGATGCCGGTGTTGTGACTGTATTGGAACAGCTTGGCTAAGGGCATGCTACTTTTGGAACACAAGTCTTCGGTGACTATAGCCCAGCTGTTGTCTGGGTTCGCAGCCTTTGCAGTATCATATGCTTTCAGCCACTTCTTGATATCATGTGGAGCGAATCAAATTGGTTGAAGACTAGATTCACGACTGGATGTGGCTGGATTGCAGAGCTTAGATCTGTTGGTTGTGGGATCACTTTGTTTTATCTATAACATGCTACATCTGCTATGTGGCATGCAAGTAGTCCTGTGTAGCTTCACCATGTAATTTTTAGGTATGCCTGGTGCTGTTCCTGGCATGCCCCCCTGCACTTTTCATCGAACCAACCTTGATCCCCCAGCTGGGTGGTAGTGGTAAATTGAGGGATATATCAGGCCTTGAGGTTATAGATTGTAATTGAATACAATCCTGCTGCAGATGGTCCACGGTGAGTTATTGACATCCAGTTTTGAGCTGCCTGATCTGATCAGAATCTATCCTGTGTAGCACTGTGATATACAAATCAATAGAGGTTATCCTCAGTGTGAAGACCAGATCTCCCCTCCACAAGGACAGCGTGGTGTTCATCCCTACTAATACTGTCATGGACAGATGCATGTAGTTAGATTGGTGGGGGTGAGGTCACATAGGTTTTCCCCTCTTGTTGGTTCCCTCCCCACCTGCCACAGACCATCAGCTCGCAGCCAGTTCGCTGCTACTGAACCACTCTTGGGGCAGAATTTTACGTCCCGCGGGCAGGTGTGTGCCCGACCTGATCGGGAGTAAAATAATGTGTGATGACGTTGGGCGAGAATCCGACATCATTGCGCACTCATGCGATGTTTCGATCGGCAGGTGCGCGCGAGAGTTGGTAACATGCCCGCCGACAATTAAGAGACCTATTAAGGCCATTAAATTTGTATTTTTTGCTGCCTGTCCAAACTTACGGTTGGCGGGCGGGTGAACAGGCCAGGCAGTCTTTGCATGTTTTAGGAAACCTCACCCACGGGAGGGATGAAGTTTCCAATAGTAATTTTTAAAAAATCTTCTAAACGTAATTTTTAATATGTCCTTGTTCATGTGACTGAGTGACATATGGGGACAGGTTTCCTTGATTTTTAAAATCTTTATTTTTCATTGTAAAATTCTTCAGCTCCCTGAGGCAGCTCTGTACCTTCAGGGAGTTCTCAGTGCGTGGTCTTCTGTGCACCCGCAAACCTTGGCGCCTGCGCTCCTCTTGCCCCTGTCCCAGCAGCACTGATGTTCTCAGCTGGCGGGCTGTTAATTGGTCTGTTTCATGCTGTTC
The DNA here is from genome assembly GCA_026770705.1 of Isurus oxyrinchus. NCBI lineage: Eukaryota > Metazoa > Chordata > Chondrichthyes > Lamniformes > Lamnidae > Isurus > Isurus oxyrinchus. The sequence goes on along the minus strand of JANJGN010000031.1, from coordinate 22,679,679 downwards.
CTGGGCCCATCCACTGCCCCCACCCAACAAAGGGAAAATCCTGTCCTTGGTGATGGACTCCACCCAGAGTACATTCTGTGTCCTTGCCACCTCAGTGCTTCTCCCAGGTCATACTCAACATGGAGGGGCACTGATTCATCATCTAAAGTGAGCGGTGGTGGGGGGAACGTGGTAATCAGCAGGAGATTCCCTTGCCCATGTTTGACCTGATGCCATGAGATTTCATGGAGTCTAGAGTCAATGTTGAGAACTCCCAGGGCAACCCCCTCCTGACTGTGTACCATCATGCCGTCCAGTCTGGACAGTTTGCCCTGCTGGAGAGACAGGACATAAGGACACAATCAGGTATGACGATGGTGGTGTCTGACACATTGCCTAAGGTATGATTTGATGAGTATGACGATGTCAGGCTGTTGTTTGACTAGTCTTAGGGACAGCGCTCCCAATTTTGGCACAAGCCCCCCCAGATGTGATTGAGGAGGACTTTTCAAGGATTGGTTGGGCTGAGCGTGTCATTGTGGTTTCTAGTTCCTATAGGCTGATGCTGGGCAGTCCATCCTGTTTTATTTTATTATATGTTTTAAAGCAGTTTGAAACATCTGAGTGATTTGCTCAGTCATTTCACAGGGCAGCTAAGAGCGTACCACATTGCTGTGGGTCTGGAGTCACATAGGCCAGGCTGAGGAAGGACAGCAGATTCCATTCCCAAAAATTCATTAATTATAGTGAACAGTATCGATGTACCACACCCTGTATAGATCTGCAGCCTCCCTGATCTTCCCCCAGTGTCATTGATCTGCTGCTGTGGCTCACACTATAATCCCTAGCAGTGTGTCACCCTAACATCAACCCCGTGAGTTTGGTTCTTATGGGAAGTCATGGAAGGATCAACTTTCTGTGATTCACCATCTGCCAATGTATCAGCTACATTTACCCTGTAGGTGGCGGTAGAAACTTAGGAAGAGGAGGAGGCCAATCCTAGGCTCAAAGATCTGGAATTCCCTGTGACCCCAAAATTGCTCCCTAAAACTAACTACACCCCCAAAACTCTTTCCCAAAACTTCCACTCCCTAACCCCAGCCTTACAGACTTCCCCTGACCCCCCTCACTTAACCCCTTCCTTGAACAACCCAACCCTGAAACCAGCCCCTGAAACCTCCCTCCGCAAAACTTCCCCCCCCAAAGCACCCTTCCTGATCATCACCATGTCTCCATATCCCCGCCTCTCCACCACTTCCTTTGCTTTCAAGGAGCTTATTTTGCTGACAAAGCTTTAGGTCGTCAGACTAACATCATCTTAAGTGGCTCGATGTCAGTTTTTGTTTGATAAACGTTTCTGATGTTTACTATGTTAAAGCTGCGATTTAAATGAAAGTTGTTGCTCTAGTTAAATACTTAAATAATGCACAGGTTTAGATACAGAGTAAAACTCCCTCTACACTGTCCTTATCAAATACTCCCTGGACAGGTACAGCACAGGGTTGGTTACAGAGTAAGGTTCTTTCTTTTATACTACCCCAGCAATGTAACTCATGCCTACAACAGGCATCTGCTGACCTCTTTGCAAAGAATGACCCCCTGGTGCTACCTGCTGTTCCCACTCGTAAAAGGATCAAGAACGAGGGGGCACAGGTTTAAAGTGATTTGCAAAAGAAGCAAGTGTGACGTGAGAAAAAACTTTTTCACACAGCGAGTGGTTCGGGTCTGGGATGCACGGCCTGGAAGTGTGGTGGAGGCAGATTCAATCGGGGCATTCAAGAGGACATTAGATTATTTGAGTAGAAACAATGTGCAAGGGTATGGGGAAAAGGCAATGGTATGAGGTCATAATGCTCATTTGAAGAGCTGCTGCAGGCATGATGGGCTGAACAGCCTCCTCCTGTGTCGCTAAGTTTCTGTGATGTCTGGTAACTCTGTACATAAGGTGACTAGATTGAGTCTGCTGCTCTCTTGTAATGGAAGCTTTGTGTCCAGCAGCTAATGAGGAATTTGCTTATCAAACTGGGCTGAGTTTAATCCCAGAGCCCAGAGGTGAGAGAGCCAACATTTAACATGCTGTGTCAACTAAACACTTGATTTTATTTTTAAAATATCAATTATCATTTGAGCAGCTCCATTTCTGTCAAGTTGGAGAACTTGTGATTTAATATGTCATGTTTATATTAAGGTCTGCAAGACATACCTGTGGGTGCATTAAATGTCTAACTTCTCCCCAAAGCTAGAATAAGGTACTTGGTCACACATTCTCATTCCTCAGATGAAAGTCAGGATTTCTAACCCTTGGCTCTTTATTGGGAATGGGATGAGAGCAGTTGGTGAGAAAGTTGTTGATTGGATTGAAAGTCAGAACTCGATGTCTGCTCTCCACTGCTGAATCTGTGGGTAAAGGGATGACATTCTATTCCACCCATGTGCTAAATAAAGATGGTCCCTAAGAGCCCAGACACCTTGTAAAATGTAGACAGTCCCTAAATTACCAAACGCTGTGCAAAATATAGACAGTTCCTAAGCTCCCGGATGCTGGTTTAAATAAAGATGGTCCCTATCTTCCCAGATACTTAAATGGAGATGGTCCCTATGTTCCTTGCCATTGGGTTAAATAGAGACAGTCCCTAAGTTTCCGGACTGAGTTCTACAGGCCTTGTTTTGGGATGTGAGTACATGTTCTGCTGCTGTTTAGTAGGCCAGTGTGGGACTATTGAGGGACAATGGTGGTGGGAGCATCTGTAACAAGAACTGTCACCTTCAGGATGGAGGAGATTGACGGAACTTCAGAGATTTTCCCCTTGAGTGAGCTGCATCTTGATTGGTTATGTTTTGGTTATTTTATAGCTATCTGCTTCCCACGCTGTCAGAATGGTGGGTTTTGCCAAAGACCTCAGACCTGTGTGTGCAAACCTGGCTTCGCGGGCACACGGTGTGAAATAGTGACTGACATTCAGCTCCCGACCAATCCCACAACATCCCCACCCCAAACACAGCCTTTGCCAGCTTTATCCATTGGCCGTGTCGGCAAGAAGGAAAAGAGGGAGAGAGCAGCAGGAAAGAAAGTATCGAACACTCGCTACATTGGCCGAAAGAAATCCACAGTCCGATGGCAGCCGCTGACGTAAGTACTGAGGGAATCTTAACAATTAGGGAGTTGTGGAGAGGGAGGATGTTTATTAACTGCTCCCAGAGGGCAGAACCATCCTGCCAATTGCTGTTCCTCTCAGATTTGTGCAGGAGGATCTGAATGTGCAATGTGTAAGTACAGGGACCAACAGAAGTGGCTAACAGGTTGAATCAGCAAGAACCTGGTGTTCCTGGGGTTTAAATGGGTAGAGGGGTTAACTACAGTTACAGCCAGCACCAACGCTGGCTCTTACAGACCACAAATGTGGGCAGTGTCTTAATGGGCTTTAGATGAGCAGTGTGAACCAAAGGTTGATGTGATGACATCCCAACTCAATGGTTTTATTGACAGGAACCATCCTTTAATGTGCTTAATTTTCTCTGTGAAAATCCAGTCTGAAAGATATCCTTCACTCTACTCTCTCAGCAACTGTCCACTGTAATATTATTCAGGGCTGGAACCCCATCAAAGACATCAACTCAAGAAACTTGACATTAACAGCAACTTGTGCTTTCAGGGAGAGGAAAAAGTGAGAGAGGGAAAAATATTGAGCCTTAGGGGCGAGATTGAGAAACGTAGCTGAAAGTCTGGTTAAATGGATGGGTTTTTGAGAAATTTCTAGAAGTAGTGAGGGAAAACGTGAAGGGACTTGGGGTCTGAATTGCAGGGACTGGGACTGAGTTAGCTAAAGGCACAGGCACCAGTTGTAGGGCAATGGGGTACGATGGACAAAAGGCATGTAAAGCTGGAGGAAGTTGTTGAGGTTTGCTGGGGCAAGGCTATGGAATGATTTGAAGGTGAACACTCGGAGCCACTATAGATCACTGAGGACAAGATAGAAGAACTTCAGACTATTTGGAGTTTAGTGAGTTGTGGATGAGAGGCTATTGAGGAAGACATTGGAGTAATCAAGCCCGGAGGTGTCAGAAACATGGAGAAGAGTTTCAGTTGTGAGGGCCCAACGGTTAATGTGGGTAGTGTGGAGTTTGAAGCTCAGATATATTTGATTGTTCAGCCTAAGGAAGGAATCAGTGGCATGGAAGCAGAGTTCAAAGACAAAAGGCTTTGATTGTCTTGATATTCAGGTGAAGGAAGCCCTGATAGGTCCATGATTTGATGTCAGCCCTGTGGAGCTGGATGGATGGAGATGTTGCAGAAGAAGAGTTGAGTATCTGCAGCATACACATGAAGCTGATCGTGTGCCTGTGGTTAATGTTACAAAGAAGCATCCTGTACATGAAGAAGAGTCAGAGCTCCTGAAAAGACCCTTGGAATGTGGAAGTGACAGTGTAGGGCAGGAAGCAAAGCGGAGATAAGGAGAGATCTGGTTAATCTGGCTGTATCATAACTTAGTCTGCAATCTAATCTGAGGTTAATGTAACCCCCACAAAGTAACCTTGAGATCAGTGTTGCTGTTGGAACCTCCAAATTGGGCTTGAAGTTCACTTGTGATTGAGAGCTGAGTTTTGCTGGGTTGGATGCTGTGACAAATGGGAAGGTCTTTGTCTTTATCTCATAGAATTTATAACCTAATTGATGTACAAAAACTAATTACGTTAACAGTTGCATTGGTGAAAAATCAACTTATTTTACATATTGATATATGTGGATTGACAGATATAGGACCTGGGCAACTTTACAATCTCTGAATACTGAGTCAATAGAATGGATTCCAGTAAAGGGCTGACATTCTTTGTAGGGGAATGTATGCACAGTCCTGGAATAAGCATCTGCCATTACAAGATCTGCGAGGTCTGGTTAACATTATGGCTGGAATTTTCTGGCCCTCCGGTGGCAGGCACCATGGTGGGCTGTGGGGGGACAGTATAGTGAGAAGGCCAAAAAATCGGTTTCACACTGTTGTGAAACCAGATTGTGATCATACTCTCCGCCCGTCAATGATGGGCCACATTCCCTGCCACCACATGTCGGGATCCTAATTTCAATACTTTAGCATCTCATTACAAGCCTAGCTTGCTGGAATCATCCCCCAACACTGGATCATCTGGGCACAACTGTACATAAGTGACATACACCTGGCGCGCTGCCCTTCACTCGGGACTTTGAGGTTTGTTTGCTGACCTTGCTTTGGGCAACACTTGTGGTCATCAGCACCAGGCTGCACAGGCAGCACCACATCACTTTTAGATGGGCTCACGAGTAGGTCTCTACCCACCAGACCAGCCATAAGGTGGGGGTGGCTAGGGCTTGCTTGGGTAAGGGGAAAGAAGTGGCCTCAGGTAAGGGAATTGGCAGGGCAGGGGCTGTACTAGTGAAGGGTATGTGTGGGGGCCCATATTGATCTGTGTAAGTGACCACAAGATGGTGAGGGCTGAGGAAGCAGTCTCCAGAGGATTTGAGGCCAGATGGAGATGTGAGGGTGTGTGTGAGAGAGTGAGTAGTGATGTCCCTTGAGCTGGGAGTGAGTGAGATGCCAGTGAATGTGTGATGACCTTGTGAATGTGTGAATTTAATGTGACAAGATGGTGCCTTACCCTAGCGGCACAGATGAGATCATTCATCTGTTTTCTCCACTGAATGGCTGACCTCTTGTGTGCAGCATTGGCACTGACCACCTCTGCCATTGCCTGTCAAGCTGGAATGGTGAGACTGATGGGTCTCCTGCAGGCAGAGCGAGGGTGGAGAACACTGCAGTGGGCCTCCACAGCGTCCAGAAGGCATCCCAAGGATGTGTCACTGAATCGGGAGGTTACACTCTTCTTGGATTTTGGGGGCCATGTCTTCACTGGAGCTGTCCTGGGCCGGAAGCATTGAGAAGTGTGCGCGCAGCTGCGGTTTAAATATGGTGCCCTGCATGAGGAAGTGGCGAAGTAAGGGTGTGGCAGGCAAATCAGAGGTCGCCTGCGCAAGAGATGGTGTGTTTCCTGTGGCTGCATAATTAATGAGGCGAGAATGGGACAATTCAGCACGAAAACCTGTTATTGCGGCCGGTGAGTAGAACAACTTTTCTCCTGCCCAATACCGCACTTTGTGCAAATCTGGGACAATTCCGCCCGACATTTATTTGAAATCAAATGATTCAACAGGAACAGAATCCTGGTAAGAATCACAGCTTGAACATTGGGATTTAGTTCTGACAATGGAGTAAATTTTGTATTGTCCATGCTCAATACCTCTGATTGAAGGTCTACAGAAGACAGTGCTTATCTGGACCACTCTGCTAAAATAATATATCAATTCCTTATAAATTGATTCTGGTTTTATTGTCTGTATGACGCTGCTTGATATCTTGCTGTGTACTTTGGCTTCTGTGTACTTAATCTTTAAATAAATCTGAACAAATCATTTAATCTGTATAGCTTGGTCAGGTGGTATTTTCTACTATTGGAAAAGATCCCAGGGCACTTTAAAGCTATTGAAGGTTGATTGTTAAATCTTGAATTTGTACATGGGCTGTAAGGAAACAAGGTTTGTTTAATGGGAGATTGGGTCAGTTTATGGAAATTACTCTCAAGTCACAAACACAAGATACAAAGGGGCAAATCCAAAGCTGTAACTAGAATGATGCACACCGCTGATGGAAGGGTTAATGTTCAGCTGCATAGCTGATTCTTGGCATCTGCATCAACAGCTCTGCACCCACCTGCTAATCACATGGGCAGCAATCGTACATCATCCAAACCTGCAAATAGCATCTTTTTAAGTTTCCGACCTCAATCATTGATGTGTTTAATCTTTCCAAACATGTCAAGATCGATTACACAGGCCTGCTCTTTATTATGTAACCTGGTTATTGTACAGGCTGAGAGTCTGAGCCCCTGAGTGGACGAGGTGGTGGGGGAGTAGGTGTGGGGGGAAATGATGGGGGGTGTGGTGGTGGTGGAGGAGTGGGGGAGGGGCGGGGTCATTGAAATTAAATGGGACAGTTTTCCAGGACGTGAAATGTGTGGGACTCCTGCCCTTCACCTACATTTCTCAATGTGTGCTTGAAGCGTCAGTGAGAATTCTTTTTTTTTGGGCAAAGTGATAGATCAAAATGTTGTGGGACATTATCAAACAGCAGCAATGAAGCATGTGTTAGAAATGGCCACTGTCCTTCCTGGGAGCTGTGCATAGATTTTCCATTGAACGCCCTCAGGAAATGAATGGCAGCCTTTGTGTTAGTACTTGTCTCAGTCAGAATGCCTGCCCTGTGCTGCTGTGGACACATAGCATTTACTATGTGCCATCCACCCTGTACAGCGAGCAAACCAGGAGTTGTTTGATGCTGACAGCTGCAGGAATGAGCTTCACATGGCCAGATGTTGAGTGAATTGTTACCTTTTACCCAGTGTGTGTTATACAGAGGCTGACACTGGAGAAGTGGCGTGGCTAAACTTTACCAGGAGTTTACGAACTGTTACACATGTGTATACGCGGTGAATTCTACAGCTGGGAACAATTAAACACAACAGGTGCAAGTGAGCTGCTCCCTTTACAGTGTTCAGTAACCCAGATCCGGATCGGGATTCGCGGAGCGAGCCCGGAGCTGGATCAGGATTTGTAGAGCGAGCCCGGATCCGGATCGGGATTCGCAGACCGAGTCCGGATCCGGATCGGGATTCGCGGAGCGAGCCCGGATCCGGATCGGGATTCGCGGAGCGAGCCCGGATCCGGATCGGGATTCGCGGAGCGAGCCCGGATCCGGATCGGGGTTCGCGGAGCGAGCCCGGATCCGGATCCGGATTCGCGGAGTGAGCCCGGATCCGGATCAGGATTCGCGGAGTGAGCCCGGATCCGGATCAGGATTCGTGGAGCGAGCCCAGAGCCGGACCGGGATTCACGGAGCCGGACCAGGATTCACGGAGCTGGACCGGGATTCACGGAGTCGGACTGGGATTCACGGAGCGAGCCCAGAGCCGGACCGGGATTCACAGAGCCGGACCGGGATTCACAGAGCCGGACCAGGATTCATGGAGCGAGCCCAGAGCCGGACCGGGATACACGGAGCCGGACCGGGATTCATGGAGCGAGCCCAGAGCCGGACCGGGATTCGCGGAGTTCAAACATGGGCAAAAGAGCCAAACTCCCGAGGTGAGGTGAGAGTGACTGCCCTTGACATCAAGGCTGCATTGGACCAAGTGTGGCATCAAGGAGCCCCAGCAAAACTGGAGTCAATGGATAGCGAGGGAAAACTGCTCTCCTCTCACTTTCTCCAAATAAAAGGTGTGGCTATGGGTACCCGCATGGGCCCCAGCTATGCCTGTCTCTTTACGGGGTATGTGGAACATTCCTTGTTGCAGTCCTACTCCGGCCCCCGTCCACAACTCTTTCTCCGGTACATCGATGATTACTTCGGTGCCGCTTCATGCTCTCGTCGGGACTTGGAAAAATTTATTAATTTTGCTTCCAATCTCTACCCCTCCATCATTTTCACGTGGTCCATCTCTGACACTTCCCTTCCCTTCCTTGACCTCTCTGTCTCAATCTCTGGTGATAGACTGTCCACCAATATCCATTACAAACCCACCGACTCCCACAGCTACCTCGACTACAGCTCCTCACACCCCGCTTCCTGTAAGGACTCCATCCCATTCTCCCAGTTCCTTCGCCTTCGTCGCATCTGTTCCGATGATGCTACCTTCAAAAACAGTTCCTCTGACATGTCCTCCTTCTTCCTTAACCGAGGTTTTCCACCCACGGTCGTTGACAGGGCCCTCAACCGTGTCCGATCCATCTCCCGCGCATCCGCCCTCACGCCTTCTCCTCCCTCCCAGAAACATGATAGGGTCCCCCTTTTCCTCACTTATCACCCACCAGCCTCCGCATTCAAAGGATCATCCTCCGCCATTTCCGCCAACTCCAGCATGATGCCACCACCAAACACATCTTCCCTTCACCCCCCTTATCGGCATTCCGTAGGGATCTCTCCCTCCGGGACACCCTGGTCCACTCCTCCATCACCCCCTACTCCTCAACCCCCTCCTATGGCACCACCCCATGCCCACGCAAAAGATGTAACACCTGCCCCTTCACTTCCTCTCTCCTCACCGTCCAAGGGCCCAAACACTCCTTTCAAGTGAAGCAGCATTTCACTTGCATTTCCCCCAACTTAGTCTACTGCATTCGTTGCTCCCAATGTGGTCTCCTCTACATTGGAGAGACCAAACGTAAACTGGGCGACCGCTTTGCAGAACACCTGCGGTCTGTCCGCAAGAATGACCCAAACCTCCCTATCGCTTGCCATTTTAACACTCCACCCTGCTCTCTTGCCCACATGTCTGTCCTTGGCTTGCTGCATTGTTCCAGTGAAGCCCAACGCAAACTGGAGGAACAACACCTCATCTTCCGACTAGGCACCTTACAGCCTTCCGGTCTGAATATTGAATTCAACAACTTTAGGTCGTGAGCTCCCTCCCCCATCCCCACCCCCTTTCTGTTTCCCCCTTTTTCCCTTTTTTTTCCCTATAAATTATGTAGATTTTTCTTTTCCCACCTATTTCCATTATTTTTAAATATTTTAAAATCTTTTATGCTCCCCCCACCCCCACTAGAGCTGTACCTTGAGTGCCCTACCATCCATTCTTAATTAGCACATTCGTTTAGATAATATCACCAACTTTAACTTTAACACCTATGTGTTCTTTTGTACCATTGTCGCTGACATCTTTTGATGATCTGCTTCTATCACTGCTTGTTTGTCTACACAACCACCTCTCTCTCTCCCTCTATCTCTCCGCCCCCCACACACACACCTTAAACCAGCTTATATTTCAACTCTTTCTTGGACTCGAAATCAAGTTCTGTCGAAGGGTCATGAGGACTCGAAACGTCAACTCTTTTCTTCTCCGCCGATGCTGCCAGACCTGCTGAGTTTTTCCAGGTAATTCTGTTTTTGTTGGGGAAAACTCTCCGCTGGTTGAGTTAGAACAAAGGACTTTGGTTGTGGTTGTTTGAGGTCAGTCTTCTCAGCTCCAGGAGTTCCTCAGGGTAGTGTCCTAGGCTCAACCATCTTCAGCTGCTTCATCCATGACCTTCCTTCCATCATAAGGTCAGAAGTGGGGTTGTTCGCTGATGATTGCACAATGTTCAGCACCATTTGCTACTCCTCTGATACTGAAGCAGTCCATGTCCAAATGCAGCAGGACCTGGGCAATATGGCTTGGGCTGATAAGTGGCAATTAATATTCGTGCCACACAGATGCCAGGCAATGACCATCTCCAACAAGAGAGAACCTAAGCATTGTTCTTGACATTCAATGGCATTACTATCGTTGAATCCCCCATTATCAACATCCTGGGGGGGTTATCATTGACCAGAAACTGAATTAGACTAGCCATATAAATACTTTGGCTGCAAAAGCATGTCAAAGGCTAGGAATCCTGCAACAAGTAACTCACCTTCTGATTCCACAAATCCTGTTCAACATCTACAAGGCACAAGATCAGGAATGCAATGGCATATCCTCCATTTGCCTGGATGAGTGCAGCTCCAACAAAGCTCAAGGAGCTCCACACCATCCAGGACAAAGCAGCCTGCTTGATTGGCACCCCATCCACAAACATTCGCTCCCTCCATCACCGACACACAGCAGCAGTGTGTGTTCCATCTACAAGATGCACTGTGGGAATTCACCAAGGCCCCCTAGACCTTTCATGACCACTACATCTAGAAGGACAAGGGCAGCAGATAGATGGGAACACCAACACCTGGAAGTTCCCTTCCAAGCCACTCACCATCCTGACTTGGAAATGTATCGGCCGTTCCTTCACTGTCGCTGGGTCAAAATCCTGGAGCTGCCTCCCTAACAGCACTGTGGGTGTACCTGCACCACATGGACTGCAGCAGTTCAAGGAGGCAGCTCATCACCACCTTCTCAAGGGCAATTAGGGTTGGGCAATAAATGTTGGCCCAGCCTGTGAAGCCCACATCCCATGAAGAATAAAAAAAACCCAGAGTTGGATCAGGATTTACAGATTGAACCCAGAGCTGATGTGCCTGAACCACCTGTTTCTGAACTGTATTGCTTTGAAACCTCATGAAGTTTACCTTGAAACAATTAAAGCCGATGCCAAGATATGTCTTAAAATTTTAGAAGTTAACAGCAAGAATAGTTCTCTCTCGTGCTCTCTCTCTCGTGCTCTCTCTCTCCCTTCCCCCCTCTCTCTTCCCCTCTGTCTCTCTTCTCTCTCTCTTTTTTCCCTTTGTGCCTCTCCCTTTCCTTGTCTCGCTCTCTCTCTCTCTTTCTGTCTCTCTTTTCCTCTCTCTCTATCTCTCTCTCTGTCATTCTTTCCCTCTCTCCCTGCTTCCCCCCACTCCACCCCCTCTTTTCCCCACCTCTAAACTCTGCCTCTAGCTAAGCTCCTTCTCAGTTAAGTGTTTGTGACCTCTGGGGAAGCAGTTGTAGAATGTTTACTTAGCAAAAAGAAAATCTCAGCTTGGTGCCGGGATTGTTCAACGTGGGGTCCTGTGTGTGTCAAACATATTTTGAATTAATCAGAACAGAGCAGATTGTTACCATTTTGGGTCAAAGAGTGAGCAAGGTGCACAAAGAGCCTGAATGGAATTGAAAGGTGGGATGGGCTGCAGGAACTTGGCAAGACAGAGTGGAGCAAGGCAGCTGATGAATTGGAAGAGGAGGAGGAGGCGGAGGTGGATTTTAAATTCAATGCATTTAGGAACAGAAAGGCAATTCAATTCGTTGTGTAAGTAGGAATCAGAGCAGACTGGAATATGATGCCTATTGTTTATATGGATAATAATTACTTGAAGAGCAGGAATCTCCTGAGCAATATTCCTCCTTCAATTGACTCTACTAAACAAAACAAAAATAAAACTATGGGTGATTTGTTATTGAGTTTTTGTGAGAGTTACTATGCGGGAAATAGCTGTCATCCTACATGCAACACCACAAGAGTGGCTCCAATCATTGGATGTGGAGCACTTTGAGATCTCTTCCAGATATGACCAGGTACAGGACGGCATCCTTCGAGTCCTTGTTTTACAGGAGAGGATGGGAGGGAGAGAGTGGAGGATGAGGAGAATTCTGTATAATTACATATTATTTATCTATACCTGTCCTTCCCACAGCCACTAGTGACACAGAACAGAAAGCACTTGCATTTAGACAACACCTTTCAGAGTGTGTGAAAATGTTTTGCAGCCAATTAATTTTGTTTGAACTGCAGTCACTGTTTTAATGTGAGACAAGAGGGTAGCCATTTTGTATACAGTAAGACTTGGCCGACAAAGATTATTAAGAACATTAAAACATAGGAGCTGGAATTGGCCATTCAATAAGATGATGGCTGATCACCCACCTCAACTCCATCTTCCTACATCATTCCTATTTATCTTGATTCCCCTAATATCCAAATAGCTACTGATTTCAGACTTGAGTATATTCAATACGTGTGCATTCTCAGCTCTCTAGGGTCGGGAATTCCAAAGATTCACAATCGTTTGAGCAAAAAAATTCTCCTGACGTCAGAGTCCGAAATGATCAACTCCTTCTTCTGAATATGTAACTCCTAGTTCTAGACTCCCCAACAGGGGAAACAATTACTCAGCATCTACCATATCAAATTCTTTAAGAATGTTGCGTTTCAATAAGATCACCTCTCATTCTTCTAAGCTCCAGGGAATATAGGCCAATTCCCCTCATTGGACAATCCTCCCATCCCAAGAACCAGTCCAGTGAACCTTTGTTGCACTGCATCTTATATCTTCCCTTAGGTAAGGAGAACAAAACTGTACATGGCTCATGTGTGGTCTCACCAATACTCTATATAATTGTTGTAAGCCCTCTTCACTCTTTACTCTTAATTCCTTTGCAATGAAGGCTAATATACCATTTACTTTCCTATTTGCTTGCTAGATGGCCATGTTAACTTTCTGGGATTCATATAGAACAACATCCAGATCCCTCTGAATGCAGTCTCTCACCATTTAAAAATAATCTGCTTTTCTATTTTTTCTACCACACTGGATACCTTCACATTTCTCCACATTCTTGCCCACTTACTTAACCTGTCTTACAATTCCTTTGCAGCTTCTTTGCATCTTCCTCACAGCTTACTTTTCCACCTAGCTTTGTATTGTCAGAAAATTTGGGTATGTTACACTCAATTTCTTCATGTAAACTATTAATATGGATTGTAAATAGCTGAGGTCAAAGCACTGATCCTTGCAGCACCCCCACTAGTTTCAGCCTGGAAACAACTCATTTATTCCTACTCCCTGTTTTCTCTCTGTAAAGCAATCTTTAATCCATGCTAATACATTACCCCAACTATATGAGCCCTAATTTTGTTTAATAATCTCTTGTGCGACACCCTATCAAATGCATTCTAGAAATCCAAATATACCACATCCACTGGTTTCCCATATTCATTAAATCCTCAAAAAGCACTAACAGATTTGTCAAACATGTGTCTCCTTTCACAAATCACGGAATCGTTACGGTGTAGAAGGAGGCCACTCAGCCCATCATGTTTGCACTGGCTCTCTGAGTATTTTAATTTAGTGCCAATCTCTTGCTTTTCCCCCATAACCCTGAACATTGTTTCTATTTAAATAATCATCCAATGCCCTCTTGAATGCCTCAATTGAACTTGCCTCCACCATACTTTCAGGCAGTGCATTCCAAACCCTAACAATTCGCTGTGTGAAAAGTTTTTTTCTCACCTTGCATTTGCTACTTTTGCAAAACTTTAAAACTATTCCCTCTGGCTCTCGATCCACTTATGAGCAGGAACAGTTTCTCCCTATCTATTCTGTGTTGACTTTGCCCAATGACGTTATGATTTTAGTGCTATGTTACCGTGTCGCTAATAATAGATTATAGCATTTTTCCTCCCAATGATGTCAGGTTAACTGACCTCTAGGGACATAGGACGTAGGAGCAGGAGTAAGCCATTCAAGCCTGCTCCACTATTTGATAAGATCTTGGCTGACTTAGTTATGATCTCAACTCTACTTTCCTGTTTGCCCCCCCCATCCCATAACCCTTGACTCCCTTGTCAATCAAAAATCTATCGAACTCAGTCTTGAATAAATTAAATGACTCAACCTCCACGGCTATCAGGTGAAAAAAACTCCACAGACTAATGACCCTCTGAGAGAAAAAGTTTCTCCTCATCTCCACCTTGAAAGGGAGACCTCTTATTCTAAACTGTGTCCCCTAGCTCTGGTCTCCCCAACTAAAGGAAACATCCTCCCAGTATCTACCCTATCAGTTCCCCTCAGGACCATATATGTTTCAGTAAGGTCACCCCTCATGTTTCTAAACTCCAATGGGTAAAGGCCCAACTTGTTAATCTTTCTTTATAAGACAACACCTTCATCGCAGGAATGAGTTGAGTGAGCCTTCATTGAATTGCTTCTAACACAACTATATCCTTTTTCAAATAAGGAGACCAAAACTGTACACAGTACTCCAGATGTGGTCTCACCAAGGCCCTGTACAGCGACAGTAAAACTTCCCTACTTTTATATTCCATTGCAATAAACACCAACATGCCATTTGCCTTCCTAATCAGTTGCTGTACCTGCATAATAACTTTTTGTGATTCATGTACCAGGACACCCAGATCCCTCTGTACCGCAGAGTTCTGCAGTCTCTCTCCATTTAAACAGTATATTAATTTTTTATTCTTCCTGCCAAAGTGGAAAAGTTCATGTTTTCCCACATTATATTCCATCTGCTAAATTTTTGTCCACTCATTTGACCAATCCATATCCCTTTGCAGACTCTCTACTTCCTCTTGACAACTTACTTTCCTACCTATTTTGGTGTAATTGGCAAATTTAGCTACCATACATTTGGTCCCTTCATCCAAGTCATTGATAAAGATTGTAAATAGTTGAGGCCCCAGCACTGATCCCTGTGGAACTTCACTAGTTAGAGCTTGCCAACCCCAAAATTACCAATTTATCCCTACTCTCTGCTTCCTGTTATCTAACCAATCCTTTATCTATACTAATATATTACCCCCTACATCATTAGTAGTAATCTTTACTGTGGCACCTTATCAAGTACCTTTTCAAAATCCAAGTACATCACATTCACAGGTTCCCCTTTATCTATCTTGTTTAATTTATTCGGGTTTTGTGAGAAACAAACAAGATAGATAAAGGGGAACCTGTGAATGTGATGTACTTGGATTTTGAAATTATTTAAACATGATTGCCCTTTCACAAAACTATGTTGGCTCTACCTGATCCCATTATGATTTTCTAGGTGAGAGAAACAGAAGGGCCATTTACAGTGAGAGAGTGTGAGAGAAACAGCGGAGTTATTTATATTGAGAGAGTATGAGAGAAACAGCGGGGCCATTTACAGCGAGAGTGTGAGGGAAACAGTGTTGTCATTTACAGTGAGAGAGTGTGAGAGAAATAGTGTGGTCATTTACAACAAGACAGTGTGAGAGCAGCGGGACCTTTAACACTGAGAGAGTGAGAGAAGAGTGTGAGACTATTAAGGAGCACGAGAAGGAAAAGGACGAGGAGAGCAGCTGATTGGTGAGTAGGATTGGGCAGTATTTCTAGTCTTTAAAGTAAAGTAAGGTCTTTGGTTTGTGTTTAGATCTCTAGTCTTTTTTCCTTTTCTTTCAAAAGATATCTTGTTAAGTATAAGATTGATGCTGGTGTGTATAAAAATTAATTATAATGAAGTGTAAATTGTGGGGATATTAGAGTAATTAATTAATAAATTGAATAAAATACGATAGTGATGGCAGGATGGGTGGTGTGTTGCTGCTGCAGCATGTGGGCACTGCTGGACACCAAGGTGATCCAGAGCGAATAAAACCTGTACCAAGTGTTTGCATCTTGAGGAACTTTGGATCCGAGTTGAGGAGCTGGAGTCTGAGCTGCAGACATTGCACCACATCAGGAAGGGGGAAAGTTACCTGGACACTTTGATCCAGGAGGTGGTCACACCCCTCAAGGTAATTCACATTTAGTCTATGATCAGAGACAGGAGGGTGTGACTGCAGGTGAAGCAGGTTTGGGGTCCCAGGGGGTAGCGTTCGAGGAGCCTTGGCCCCTGCAACTGTCCAACAGCTACAAGGTTCTTGCAAGCTGTGTGGATGAGAGCGGGGATGGCAGGGAGGATGAGTGAAGTGACCATGGCACTGTGGTACAGGGAGCCATTCAAGTAGGGGGAGGAAATGGGAACATGGTAGTGGTCGGGGACAGTGGAATTAGAGGGATAGATACTGTTCTCTGCAGCCATGAGCGTGAATCCCGAAGGGTGTGTTGCCTGCCCAGTGCCAGGGTTAATGACATCTCCTCAGGGCTGAAGAGGAACTTGGAGAGGGAGGGGAGGGATCCGGTTGTCGTCGCCCATGTTGGTACCAACGATATTGATAGGACCAGAAAGGAGGTTCTGCTGAAAGAATTTGAACAGTTAGGAGCTAAATTAAAAAGCAAAACCTCGAAGATAATAATCTCGGGATTGCTGCCTGAGACACGGGCAAACTGGAATAGGGTAAATAAAGCCAAGGATTTAAATGTGTGGCTCAGAGATTGGTGTGGGAGGAATGGGTTTCAGCTCATGGGGCACTGGCACCAGTACTGGGGTAGAAGAGAGCTGTTCTGGTAGGACAGGCTTCACTTGAACTGTACTGGGACCAGTGTCCTGGCAAACCGAATAACTAGGGCTGTAGAGAGGGCTTTAAACTAAATGGGGCGGAGGGGAGGGTTCTGGAAAGGGGATACACAGGCTTACAAAGCAAAAGGACATGGCAGCCTTGCAGGGCAGCTATTTCGGTAATGATACCCAGAGTGTGACAGGAAGGGACAGAGTGTACAAACATAAAAAAAAGCAACAAATAGGGCCAAAAGGGGAAAAAATGGTAAAAAAGACAAAATTAATGGCTCTGTACTTAAATACACGTAGTATTTGGAACAAAATAACTGAATTAACGGCACAAACAGAGATTAATGGGTATGATCTTATAGCCATTACGGAGACATGGTTACAAGGAGATCAAAGCTGGGAACTAAATATTCAGGGGTTTGTGACTTTTTGAAAGGACAGACAGGAAGGAAAGGGTGGTGGGGTAGCTTTGGTAGTACAAGATGGAATAAGTACGATAGCAAGAAAGGATCTTGGATCTGAGGATGTAGAATCCATGTGGATGGAGGTAAGAAATAACAAGGGGAAGATGACACTGGTGGGAGTAGTCTATATGCACCCTAACAGCAGCTATACTGTAGGACAGAGAATAAATCAGGAGATAATGAGGGCATGTAAAAAAGGCAGTAATTAATCATGGGTGACTTTAACCTTCATGTAGATTGGGAAAATCAAATTGACACAGGTAGCCACAAGCAAGAATTCATAGAGTGTATTCTGGATAGTTTCTTAAAACAATATGTTGTGAATCCAACCAGGGATCAGGCTATTTTGGAAGTGGTAATGTGTAATGAAGCAGGTTTAATAATGATTTCAGAGTAAAGGATCCCCTATGAAACAGTGACCATAACATGGAAGAATTTAGCATTCAGTTTGAGAGTGAGAAACCTGGGTTAGAAACAACTGTGCCAAACTTAAATAAGGGTAATTACGAAGGAATGAGGGCAGAGTTGGTTGGTGTGGACTGGGAAAGGAGTTTAACAGAAAAGGCGGTTGATGAACAGTGACAGATGTTTAAGACTATTTTGTTCATAACTCTCAACAAAGATATATTCCAGTGAGGAAGAAGAATTCAAGGAAGGGAATAAACCAACCATGGTGAACCAAGGAAGTTAAAGACACTATCAAATTGAAAGAAAAAACATACAATGTGGCAAAGATTAGTGGTGAGCCAGAGGATTGGGAAAGTTTTAAAAGCCAACAAAAGATGACCAAAAAATAGTGAAGAGGAAGAAAATAAACTTTGAGGGTAAACTAGCAAGTATGTAAAAACAGACAGTAAGAGCTTCTTTAAATATATAAAAAGCAAGAGAGAGGCTACAGTGAACATAGACCCCTTAGAGAATGAGGCTGGGAGAAATAATATGGGGAACCAGGAAATGGCAGAGGAGTTGAATAAATACTTTGTTTCAGTCTTCATGGTAGAATATACTAATTGCATTCCAAAAATACTAAATAATCAAAGGGCAAAAGGTGCTGGGGGGAGGAAATAAATATAATAACTATCACTAGAGAAAAAGTACTCGGGAAACTAAAGGGGCTAAAGGCTGATATGTCCCCTGGACCTGATGGGTTGCATCCTTGGATGTTAAAGAAAGTAGCTACAGAGATAGCGGATGCACTGGTAGTAATCTTCCAAGAATCCTTAGATTCTGGAAAGTCCCAGAGGATTTAAAAAAAAAATTATTCACGGGATGTGGGCTTCACAGGCTGGGCCAGCATTTATTGCCCATCCCTAGTTCCCCTTGCGAAGGTGGTGGTGAGCTGCCTTCTTGAACCGCTGCAATCCATGTGGTGTAGGTACACCCCACAGTGCTGTTAGGGAGGGAGTTCCAGGATTATGACCCAGCAACAGTGAAGGAATGGTCAATATATTTCCAAGTCAGTATGCTGAGTGACTTGAAGGGGAACCTCCAGGTGGTGGTGTTCTCTTCTATCTGCTACCCTGGTCCTTCTGGGTGGCAGTGGTCATGGATTTGGAGAGTGCTGTTGAAGGAGCCTTGGTGAATTCCTCCAGTGCATCATGTAGATGGTACACACTTCTGCCACTGTGCATCGGTGGTGGAGGGAGTGAATGTTTGTGGATGGGGGGCCAATCAAGTGGGCTGCTTTGTCCTGGATGGTGTCCAGCTTCTTGAGTGTTGTAGGAGCTGCACTCATCCAGGCAAGTGGGGAGTATTCCATCACACTCCTGACTTGTGCCTTATAGATGGTGGACAGGCTTTGGGGGGAGTCAGGAGATGAGTTACTTGTCACATGATTCTGAGCCTCTGACTTTCTCTTGTATCCACAGTATTTATATGGCTAGTTTAGTTTAGGGTCTGGTCAATGGTAACCCCCAGGATGTTGATAGTGGAGCATTCAGTGATGGTAATGCCATTGAACATCAAGGGGCCATAGTTGAATTCTCTTTTATTGGCGATGATCATTGCCTGACACTTGTTTGGCACAAATGTTACTTGCCACTTGTCAGCCCAAGCCTGGATATTATCCAGGTCTTGCTGCATTTGGACATGGGCTGCTTCAGCATCTGAGGAGTGGCGAATGGTGCTGAACATTGTGCAATCATCAGCGAACATCCCCACTTCTGACCTTATGATGGAAGGAAGGTCATTGATGAAACAGCTAAAGATGGTTGGGCCGAGGACACTACCCTGAGGAACTCCTGCAGTGATGTCCTGGAGCTGAGGTGACTGACCTCCAACAACCACAACCATCTTCCTTTGTGCTAGGTATAACTCCAACCAGTGGAGAGCTTTTCCTCTGATTCCCATTGACTCCAGTTTTGCTAGGCCTCCTTGACGCCACACTCAGTCAAATGCTGCCTTGATGTCAAGGGCAGTCACTCTCACCACCTCAGGAGTTCAGTTGTTTTGTCCATGTTTGAACCAAGGCTGTAATGAGGTCAGGAGCTGAGTGACCCTGGCAGAACCCAGACTGGGCGTCAGTGAGCAGGTTATTGCTAAGCAAGTGCCTCTTGATAACATTGTTGATGACCCCTTCCATTACTTTTCTGATGATGGAGAGTAGACTGATGGGGCAGTAATTGGCCTGGTTGGATTTGCCCTGCTTTTTGTATACAGGACACACTTGGGCAATTTTCCACATAGCTGGGAAGATGCCAGTGTTGTAGCTGTACTGGAACAGGTTGGCTAGGGGTTTGGCAAGTTCTGGAGCATAAGCCTTCAGCACTATTGCCTGAATGTTCTCAGGGCCCATAGCCTTTGCAGTATCCAGTACCTTCAGCCGTTTCTTGATATCATGTGGAGTAAATCGAATTGGCTGAAGACTGGCATCTGTGATGCTGGGGACCTCTGGAGGAGGCCAAGATGGATCATATACTCGACACTTCTGGCTGAAGATTGTTGTAAATGCTTCAGCCTTATCTTTTGCACTATGTGCTGGGCTCCTCCATCACTGAGGATGGGGATATTTGTGGACCCTCCTCCTCCAGAGTGGTTTAATTGTCCACCACCATTCATGACCGGATGTGGCTGGACTGCAGAGCTGAGATCTGATCTGTTGGTTGTGGGATTGCTTAGCTCTGTCTATCACTTGCTGCTTATGCTATTTGGCATGCAAGTAGTCCTGTTTTATAGCTTCACCAGGTTGATACCTCATTTTTAGGTATGCTTGGTGCTGCTCCTGGCATGTCCTCCTGCACTCTTCCTCGAACCAGGGTTGATCCCCTGCCTTGATGGTAATGGTAGAGTGGGGGATATGCTGGGCCATGAGTTTATAAATTGTGTTTGAGTACAGTTCTGCTGCTGCTGATGGCCCAGTCTTGAGTTGCTAGATCTGTTTGAAATCTATCCCATTTAGCACAGTGGTAGTGCCACACAACACAGTGGAGGGTATCCTCAATGTGAAGGCGGGACTTCGTTTCCACAATGACTGTGCGGTGGTCACTCCTATCGATACTGTCATGGACAGATGCATCTACGGCAGGCAGGTTGGTGAGGATGAGGTCAAGCATGTTTTTCCCTCTTGTTGGTTCCCTCCCTACCTGCTGCAGACTCTGTCTGGCAGCTATGTTATTTAGGCTTCGGCCAGCTCGGTCAGTTGTGGTGCTACCGAGCCACTCTTGGTGATGGACATTGAAGTGCCCCACCCAGAGAACATTCTGTGCCCTTGTCACTCTCAGTGCTTCCTCCACGTGATGCTCAACATGGATGAGCACTGATTCATCAGCTGGGGGAAGGTGATACATGGTAATCAGCAGGAGGTTTCCTTGCCCACGTTTGATGCCAGGAGACTTCATGGGGTTTGGAGCCGATGTTGAGGACTCCCAGGGTAACTCCCTCCTGACTGTATACCACTGCGCTACCACCTCTGCTGGGCCTGTCCTGCCGGTGGGACAGGACATACCCAGGGATGGTGATAGTGATGTCAGGGACATTATCTGTAAGGTATGATTCCGTGAGGATGACGATGTCAGGCTGTTGCTTGACTAGTCTGTGAGACAGCTGTCTCAATTTCAGCACCAGCCTCCAGATGTTATTTAGGAGGACTTTGGAGAGTCGACAGGGCTGTGATTGCTGTTTCCAGTGGCTAGGTTGATGCCGGGCGCTCGGTCCAGTTTCTTTCCTTTTTTGTGTCTTTGTAGTGGTTTGTTACAACTGAGTGGCCTTGCTAGACCATTTCAGAGGGCATTTAAGAGTCAATCGCATTGCCGTGGTCTGGAGTCGCATGTAGACCAGACCCGGTAAGAACAGCAGATTTCTTCCCCTAAAGGAGCATTAGGGTGGGTTTTTAACCAAAGAATCAATAATGGTTTCATGGTCATCATTAGACTTGTATTTCCAGATTTTTTTTATTGAATTCAAGTTTCAACATCTGCTATCGTGGGTTTCAAACCCTGGTTCCCAGAGCATGGGTATGTGGAGTACTAGTCTAGTGACAATACCACTACGCCACCACCTCCACTTTGACCAAGACAACGAGCAGTCATTTTTCTCCTTATCTTGGCTATCTCTGTGTAAAATGAAGCTGGAACCTGCTTCCAAGCCGGTCTATGTAACTCAGGACCACATCAGTTGCTAAAGGAGACAGCAGGAGAATTGAGCAGATGCTTAATTTCCCCATTGGTTTGGGGAGTGTTTGGAAATTTTTAAAGCTGAAATATTAGAGATTCTGGGCAAAGATTATCTTACTTGCTCAGTTCTGCAGAGACTATTTTTTAAATTCATTCAAGGGATGTGAGCGTCGCAGGTTAGGCAAGCATTTATTGCCCACCCATAATTGCCCTTGAGAAGGTGGTGAGCTGCCTTCTTGAACCGTTGCAGTCCATGCAGTGTAGGTACACCCACAGTGCTGTTAGGGAGGAAGTTCCAGGATTTTGACCCAGCGACAGTGAAGGAATGGCGATATAGTTCCAAATCAGGATGGTGAGTGGCTTGGAGGGGAACTTTCGGGTAGCGATGTTCCCATCTATCTGCCACCCTTGTCCTTCTAAATAATAGTGGTGTTGGGTTTGGAATGTGCTGTTTAAGAAGCCTTGGTGATTTCCTGCAGTGCATCTTGTAGATGGTACACACTGCTACCAGATGTGGCGGTGGGGGAGGGAGTGAATGTTTGTTGGTGTGGTGCCAATCAAGGGGGCTGCTTTGTCCTGGACGGTGTCAAGCTTCTTGAGTGTTGTGGGAGCTGCACTCATCCAGGCAAGTGGAGAGTATTCCATCACACTCCTAACTTGTGCCTTGTAGATGGTGGACAGGCTTTGGGAAGTCAGGAGGTGAGTTACTTGCCGCAGGATCGCTAGCCTCTGATCTGCTCTTGTAGCCATGGTATTTACATGGCGAGTCCAGTTCAGAATATGGGAAAAGTTGAAGTTTCATTTAAGTTTTGGTTCTGTGTGCTGAGATAAACTCTTTATAGTTCCTATTCTTTCAACACTAAAGAACAATTTTACAGTCTTCTGAGGAGGAGAGAAAGTGATTTATATTATAAACTGTCAGAAACAATATGATTCATGACAGATTCTTTGAACTTTTATTAAAGTTTAAGTAAGGAAAAGTTAATTTTAATGGGACTGAAATAAATTCTTTCTTTATTGAAAATGATTCCTGAGCAGATTTTCTGAGTAAAATTTGAACATCTGCCTGACCACGAGTAGGAATTAGGATTCAACAGAAGCACCTCTTCAAATGATTTCAATTAAATTCAGCAGTTGTTTTGTGGGTTTAGATACCGGTTGTCCATGTCTGGATCTTTGGTTTGGTCCTATTCAGCTCTCATGAGTACTTGTTGGAGATGTCATGGTTTCGGGCAGCTCCCATCTGCCTGGGCCTTCAGAACAAAACAACCTGCAATATGATTTGAGTCCGTATGACTATTCATCAGAAATGAGGAAATATAGAAATGTGGTGAAATATAAACTGGTTGAGGGGGGTGGGACAGGTAGAGATGGATAGAGGGCCTCTCGAAACGTTAACTGTGCTCCTCTCTGCAGATGCTGTCAGACCTGCTGCGTTTTTCCAGCTATTTTTGTTTTGTTTCAGATTTCCAGCATCGGCAGTATTTTGCTTTTATCTGCGATATGATTTGACTTAGAGCTGGGGGTCCGGAGATTGTGGGTTCGAGCCCTGGGCCTGTCTGGTACTTAAGTGCACAACTAAAGGAACCTCAAATTGTTCTCAATGCCACTGATCTTTGTTGAAAAGCTAACTTCTAACTGGAGGATCAGAGGCTGTAACCTTCCCACCATTCCCCAAGACACATGCTCCTGATAAGACTCATGAAGTATTGTCCCAGAAGCTTCAGTTTGTCTGTAGAATCATATCCTTTAGATGAGGTGATAAACCAAGGCCAGTTTAACTTCTTAAATGGGTAATTTAAGTTGACAGGGCAAAATTCAAAGAAGAAGTGGGAGGTCCTCACAGTCTTTTGCTAACGTTCCTCCATGGTCCACATTATACAAGCAGTCCTCTTGTTGCGTTTACTGCAACTCTCACTGCACTTCAAACTAATTAATTCTCTGTGACGCTTAGATGTGATGAGGTGTTATACAAATTCAAATTTTACATTCCTAACAGGGAGCATGAGAGGGTGACAGGATGTAAGTGTCACCAGTGAGACAGTAGAGGGAGCTTTACTCTGTATCTAACCCCGTGCTGTACCTGTCCTGGGAGTGTTTGATGGGGACAGTGTAGAGGGAGCTTTACTCTGTATCTAACCCCGTGCTGTACCTGTCCTGGGAGTGTTTGATGGGGACAGTGTAGAGGGAGCTTTACTCTGTATCTAACACCGTGCTGTACCTGTCCTGGGAGTGTTTGATGGGGACGGTGTAGAGGGAGCTTTACTCTGTATCTAACCCCGTGCTGTACCTGTCCTGGGAGTGTTTGATGGGGACGGTGTAGAGGGAGCTTTACTCTGTATCTAACCCCGTGCTGTACCTGTCCTGGGAGTGTTTGATGGGGACGGTGTAGAGGGAGCTTTACTCTGTATCTAACCCCGTGCTGTACCTGTCCTGGGAGTGTTTGATGGGGACGGTGTAGAGGGAGCTTTACTCTGTATCTAACCCCGTGCTGTACCTGTCCTGGGAGTGTTTGATGGGGACAGTGTAGAGGGAGCTTTACTCTGTATCTAACCCCGTGCTGTACCTGTCCAGGGAGTGTTTGATGGGGACGGTGTAGAGGGAGCTTTACTCTGTATCTAAACGCCTGTTGTACCTGTCCTGGGAGTGTTTGATGGGGACAGTGTAGAGGGAGCTTTACTCTGTACCTAACCACGTGCTGTACCTGTCCTGGGAGTGCTTGATGGGGACAGTGTAGAGGGAGCTTTACTCTGTATCTAACCGCGTTCTGTACCTGTCCTGGGAGTGTTTGATGGGGACAGTGTAGAGGCAGCTTTACTCTGTATCTAACCCCGTGCTGTACCTGTCCAGGGAGTGTTTGATGGGGACGGTGTAGAGGGAGCTTTACTCTGTATCTAAACGCCTGTTGTACCTGTCCTGGGAGTGTTTGATGGGGACAGTGTAGAGGGAGCTTTACTCTGTACCTAACCACGTGCTGTACCTGTCCTGGGAGTGCTTGATGGGGACAGTGTAGAGGGAGCTTTACTCTGTATCTAACCGCGTTCTGTACCTGTCCTGGGAGTGTTTGATGGGGACAGTGTAGAGGCAGCTTTACTCTGTATCTAACCCCGCGCTGTACCTGTCCTGGGAGTGTTTGATGGGGATGATGTAGAGGGAGCTTTACTCTGTATCTAACCCCGTGCTGTATCTGTCCTGGGAGTGTTTGATGGGGACAGTGTAGAGGGAGCTTTACTCTGTATCTAACCCCGTGCTGTACCTGTCCTGGGAGTGTTTGATGGGGACAGTGTAGAGGGAGCTTTACTCTGTATCTAAACGCGTGCTGTACCTGTCCTGGGAGTGTTTGATGGGGACAGTGTAGAGGGAGCTTTACTCTGTAGCTAACCACGTGCTGTACCTGTCCTGGGAGTGCTTGATGGGGACAATGTAGAGGGAGCTTTACTCTGTATCTAACCGCGTGCTGTACCTGTCCTGGGAGTGTTTGATGGGGACAGGGTAGAGGGAGCTTTACTCTGTATCTAACCCCATGCTGTACCTGTCCTGGGAGCATTTGATGGGTACAGTGCAGAGGGAGCATTACTCTGTATCTAATCACGTACTGTACCTGTCCTGGGAGTGTTTGATGGGGACAGTGTAGTGGGAGCTTTACTCTGTATCTAACCCTGTGCTGTACCTATCCTGCGAGTGTTTGATGGGGACAGTGTAGAGGGAGCTTTACTCTGTATCTAACCCTCTGCTGTACCTGTGCTGGGAGTGTTTGATGGGGTCAGTGAAGAGGGAGCTTTACTCTGTATCTAACCCCATGCTGTACCTGTCCTGGGAGTGTTTGATGGGGACAATGTAGAGGGAGCTTTACGCTGTATCTCACCCTGTGCTGTATCTGCCCTGGGAGTGTTTGATAGGGCCAGGGTAGAGGGAGCTTTACTCTGTATCTGACCCCGTGCTGTACCTGTCCTGGGAGCGTTTGATGGGGACAGTGTAGAGGGAGCTTTACTCTGTATCTAGCTGCGTGCTGTACCTGTTATGGGAATGTTTGATGGGGACAGTGTAGAGGGAGCTTTACTCTGTATCTAATCCCGTGCTGTACCTGTCCTGCGAGTGTTTGATGGGGACAGTGTAGAGGGAGCTTTACTCTGTATCTAACCCCATGCTGTACCTGTCCTGAGATTGTTTGATGGGGACAATGTAGAGGGAGCTTTACTCTGTATCTAACCCCGTGCTGTACGTGCCCTGGGAGTGTTTGATGGGGACAGTGTAGAGGGAGCTTTACTCTGTATCTAATGCCGTGCTGCACCTGTCCTGGGAGTCTTTGATGGGGACAGTGTAGAGGGAGCTTTACTCTGTATCTAACCCCATGCTGTACCTGTCCTGGGAGTGTTTGATGGGTCAGTGTAGAGGGAGCTTTACTCAGTACCTAAACCCGTGCTGTACCTGTCCTGGGAGTGTTTGATGGGACAGTATAGAGGGAGCTTTACTCTGTATCTAACCCCGTGCTGTACCTGTCCTGGGAATGTTTGATGGGACAGTGTAGAGGGAGCTTTACTCTGTATCTAACCCTGTGCTGTATCTGTCTTGGGAGAGTTTGATGGGGACAGTGTAGTGGGAGCTTTACTCTGTATCTAACCTCGTGATTTACCTGTCCTGGGAGTATTTGATGGGGACAGTGTATAGGGAGCTTTACTCTGTATCTAACCCCGTGCTGTACCTGTCCTGGGAGTGTTTGTTGGGGACAGTGTAGAGGAAGCTTTACCCTGCATCTAACCCCTTGCTGTACCTGTCCTGGGAGCATTTAATGGGGACTGTGTAGAGGGAGCTTTACTCTGTATCTAACCCCGTGCTGTACCTGCCTTGGGAGCGTTTGATGGGGCCAGTGTAGAGGGAGCTTTACTCTGTATCTAACCCTGTGCTGTACCTGTCCTGGGAGTGTTTGATGGGGACAGTGTAGAGGGAGCTTTACTCTGTATCTTACCCCATGCTGTAGCTGTCCTGGGAGTGTTTGATGGGGACAGTGTAGAAGGCGCTTTACACTGTATCTAATCCTGTGCTGTACCTGTGCTGGGAGTGTTTGATGGGGTCTGTGTATAGGGAGCTTTACTCTGTATCTAACCCTGTGCTGTACCTGTCCTGCGTGTGTTTGATGGGGTTAGTGTAGAGGGAGCTTTACTCTGTATCTAACCCCGTGCTGTACCTATCCTGGGAGCATTTAATGGGGACAGTGTAGAGGGAGATTTATTCTGTATCTAATCCCGTGTTGTACCTGTCCTGGGAGCGTTTGATGGGGACGTTGTAGGGGGAGATTCACTCTGTATCTAACCCTGTTCTGTACCTGTCCTGGGAGTGTTTGATGGGGACAGTGTAGAGGGAGCTTTACTCTGTATCTAACCCCGTGCTGTACCTGTCCTGGGAGCGTTTGATGGGGACAGTGTAGCGGGAGCTTTGCTCTGTATCTAA
This sequence comes from Isurus oxyrinchus, assembly GCA_026770705.1. Taxonomy (NCBI): domain Eukaryota; kingdom Metazoa; phylum Chordata; class Chondrichthyes; order Lamniformes; family Lamnidae; genus Isurus; species Isurus oxyrinchus. The sequence continues at coordinate 22,652,498 of JANJGN010000031.1, read as the reverse complement.
CCCTGTGCTGTACTTGTCGTGGTAGCATTTAATGGGGACAGTGTAGAGGGAGATTTATTCTGTATCTAATCCCGTGTTGTACCTGTCCTGGGAGCGTTTGATGGGGATGTTGTAGGGGGAGATTCACTCTGTATCTAACCCTGTGCTGTATCTGTCCTGGGAGTGTTTGATGGGGACAGTGTAGAGGGAGCTTTACTCTGTATCTAACCCCGTGCTGTACCTGTCCTGGGAGCGTTTGATGGGGACAGTGTAGCGGGAGCTTTACTCTGTATCTAACCCCATGCTGTACCTGTCCTGGGAGTGTTTGATGGGGACAGTGTAGAGGGAGCTTTACTCTGTATCTAACCCTGTGCTGTACCTGTCCTGGGAGTGTTTGATGGGGACAGTGTAGAGGGAGCTTTACTCTGTATCTAACCCTGTGCTGTACCTGTCCTGGGAGTGTTTGATGGGGACAGTGTTGAGGGAGCTTTACTCATGAGGAAATGTTTTAATCTGTAGTCTGTGGGCTTGTTCAAGTTCTACATCAGCCTGGGGTGCGATCCTTCATCCCCACTAAGTATGTATCTGATCAGTTTGTTTCAGTCTGCAATCAGTGCCAAACCTCCTTGATTTTTACCTTTCTTCACTTTGGCAGACAAACACTATGTCTCTATTGTGAGGGAGGAAGCTGAGCCAGAAACTTTCTGAATAATACTGTCTGAAAATTGAATGTAAACAGTATAAGTAGTTGTGCACTTTCCTGTCTACAGACAATCCACACTTTGGAACATACAAGAAATAACTGTCCCTTTTTCCTGATATTTGCTCGATATGTACAGAAGTTGACCCTGAAGAACAGGGATGGTGAAGTACGACATGGAAGTCAATTGTTTTCTTTCACCTGGTGTTAAATGATGATTAAGACTAATTCACAGGAGGAAATATAAACTAATGGGGTTTGGACTTTTAACTGGTGACATTCCTTGTTATGTCCAGTCTTTCCACTCCCCTTCTATCTTCTCCACCTCCCTCACTCATACTTCACCCCCACCTTCTCCCTTTTTCATTCCTCTCTGTTCAAATCATTCTCCCCATCTCCTTCATCTCTTGCTTTCCTCCCCTCCTTCCTCCCTCCTTCTTTCGTCCCTCTCCTCCTCTTCCCATCTCTTGCCCCTCTCCTTCCTCTCTCCCTTTTCCTCCTCTTTCCTCCCTCCTCTTTCGTCTTTTTCCCTCTCATCTCCCAGTCCCTTTTTTTCTCCTTCTCTGTCTCCTTTCTTCCCTTATTGCTCCCTCTCCCCGTCTCTCCCTTTGCTTCAGCTGCAGTGCCTCCAAATTCTGTAACATTGATGGTTCCTTTGGTAATTCCTGTTCCTTTTCATTTGCAGTGTGAAGCAGGCCCAGTCGGTATTACTGAGGAAACTCTCACTATCCAGCCAGCACTCTGTCAAAGTTACCAAGAGCCAGTTACCACCACCATCTGTTGCCACACCCAATACAAAAAGCCGGGGCCCAAAGGCAAACATGAGAGCACCTGGGCGGACTCAACCGAGAGTCAAACAAACAAGTCTTAAAGGTAAAAGTAGGGGTCACAGATGTAACTTGAGGTGCGGGAAATAGTGCTTCACACATTTCAGAGTCTAGGATCTGTCCTGAGCCACATCGTCAAATTAGATTCAGCACCTAGCAAGACTAGCAGTGCAAGGGGGAATACATCTCCTTCTCTACAGAATCTTCGGATCAAACCAGACAGTGGGCTGCCTGTCAGGGTCCAAAATGAGCAAAACTGAGCAGTTCTAATCAGTTACTAGTGGCCATGGGCACTGATTAGTTCTCATACTTACAATTCAGGAACAGTTCCTTCAACAGCACCTTCCAGCCAGCGACCTCTACCACCCAGAAGGACAAGGGCAACAGACACACGAGAACACCACCAAGTTTCCCCCTGCAAACCACATACCATCCTTGGAACTATGTTGCCATTCGTTTACTATTGCTGTATCAAAACCCTGGAACTCCCTTCCAAAGAGCACTGTAGGAGTACCATACTATCTAAAGGCTCACCACCACCTCCTGAAGGGTAATTAGAGATGGACAATAAATGCTGCCCTTGCCAGTGATGCCCACATCCCGTGAAACAAAAAAAGCCTTTACTGTATCTGTCCTGGGAGTGTTTGATGGGGACGGTGTAGAGGGAGCTTTACTCTGTATCTAACCCCGTGCTGTACCTGTCCTGGGAGTGTTTGATGGGGACAGTGTAGAGGGAGCTTTACTCTGTATCTAACCCGGCTGTACCCGTCCTGGGAGTGTTTGATGGGGACAGTGTAGAGGGAACTTCACCCTGTATCTAACCCCGTGCTGTACCTGTCCTGGGAGTGTTTGATGGGGACAGTGTAGAGGAAGCTTTACTCTGTATCTATCCCCATGCTGTACCTGTCCTGGGAGTGTTTGATGGGGGCAGTGTAGAGGGAGCTTTACTCTGTATCTAACCCCGTGCTGTATCTGTCCTGGGAGTGTTTGATGGGGGCAGTGTAGAGGGAGCTTTACTCTGTATCTAACCCCGTGCTGTATCTGTCCTGGGAGTGTTTGATGGGGACAGTGTAGAGGGAGCTTTACTCTGTATCTAACCCCGTGCTGTACCTGTCCTGGGAGTGTTTGATGGGGACAGTGTAGAGGGAGATTTACTCTGTATCTAACCCCGTGCTGTACCTGTCCTGGGAGTGTTTGATGGGGACAGTGTAGAGGGAGCTTTACTCTGTATCTAACCCCATGCTGTACCTGTCCTCGGAGTGTTTGATGGGGACAGTGTAGAGGGAGCTTTACTCTGTGTCTATCCCCATGCTGTACCTGTCCTGGGAGTGTTTGATGGAGTGAATCTCTGGGCATGAGCATTTCTCATTCTGATGAAAACAAAAGGCGAACCCTTGTGCTTCCCAGTCACAAACCAGGATCTCCAGTGAGTTGAGGGGACATTTGACCTCTTCAGGGATGTTTTGAGGACATCCCTAAAGCATTCCCACTGCCCTGGGAGTCTCCCACCGTGACTGATTTTTGAGTAGGGCAGATACTTCGTGAGTCTGGTGTCAGACATTCAAATGACTTGTGCCACCCAGTGGAGCTGGTTTTGAGTGCTGGGCATGATGTCTTGGGACTCCTTCAGTAATGCACTCGAGATGTGAGCTGAGGCTTTTGTGCTTAAATTTCTGGAGTGGGGCTTGAACCCACAACCTTCAGACCCAGAGGCAAAAGTGCTCCCCACAGATCCACAGATGACTTAGCAAAAACTATAAAAGTTGCTCAGAAATTTCTGACCTGACATTGGGGAATCTTTGAACTAAATGTACTCCCACTAGGCTTTAAGTAGCTGTATATTTTGTGCACATTAACTTGAACTACATTCCGAATGAATCACAGCTTTAAAACTAGTTTCACAAACACAGTAATGTGAGTATGGGTGTGGGTGTGAGTCGGTGTGTGTGTGGGTGTGGACATGAGTTTCAGTCTGAGTATAGTATTGGTATGTGTGTGAATGCAAGTAAGAGAGGACATAGACTTGAGCTGAGGTGGGTGTGGGACTGAGTGTGTGTGGGTGTGAGTGTCGTGTAGCTGTGAACGTGAGTTTTATTGTTTGTGGGTATGTGTGGGAGTGTGTATGGGTGTGCCATTGTGAGTGGATGTGAGTGAGGGAATGTGGATGTAAGTGTGTGTGGGTGTGAATGAGAGTGGGTTGGCGTGAGTCTGAGTGGGTGTGAATGAATGTGTGTCCGCGTCAGTGTGAAGTGCTGGATGTGCAATCTGAATTGATACTTTGTGGCTGAGAGTTGTCATCTGAGTTGATACTACACAGGCAAACTCTAGTGAGTATCTTGGAGCTAAAATGCCTTCACATTACCAGGACTGCAGCCAACTCTAAGCACTGCTCAAAGCTTTGCCAACTGATATGTAATCCAGCCTCACAGCTGTTGGCCAGATGCCATTGTTCCTAATTACAGCATTCTGCTCAATCTGGAGTCAGGCAATATCTGCCAATCCTTCAACATACATCCTCAAAACTCAATTACCCCTGAACCTCCAATCAGCTGCCCTCACACCTGCCCCTTCCCTCCACTCCTCTCCAATTACCTTCACCAACCCTCCACTCACTTCTCCCTCACCTCCCCACCAAATCCAACCCTCTGTGCCACAAACCCACCCCATTCCCTCTCCTCACTCCCACCAAGCCCCCCCACCTTTTCAAACCCCCATTCCTCCAATCCCAACATTCCCCTTATAGAGAGTACACTACTCCGTATCTAAACCATGCCGTACCTGTCCTGGGAGTGTTTGATGGGGACAATGTAGAGGGAGCTTTACTCTGTATCTAACCCCGTGCTGTACCTGTCCTGGGAGTGTTTGATGGGGACAGCGTAGAGGGAGCTTTACTCTGTATCTAACCCCGTGCCGTACCTGCACTGGGAGTGTTTGATGGGGACAATATAGAGGGAGCTTTACTCTGTATCTAACCCCGTGCTGCACCTGTCCTGGGAGTGTTTGATGGGGACAGTGTAGAGGGAGCTTTACTCTGTATCTAACCCCATGCTGTACCTGTCCTGGGAGTGTTTGATGGGGACAGTGTAGAGGGTGATTTACTCTGTATCTAACCCTGCACTGTACCTGTCCTGGGAGTGTTTGATGGGGACATTGAAGAGGGAGCTTTACTCTGTTTCTAACCCCGCGCTGTACCTGTCCTGGGAGTGTTTGATGGTGACAGTGTAGAGGGAGCTTTACTCTATATCTAATCCCGTGCTGTACCTGCTCTGGGAGTGTTTGATGGGGACAGCGTAGAGGGAGGTTTGCTCTGTACAAACCCCGTGCTGTAACTGTCCAGGGGCTTGATGGTCCTCAAGACCGTGAGTGTGTGTGAGAGTGTCCATGTAGTGAGTGTGCCTGTGAAGTGTGTGTGTGTGAGTGCCTGTGAAGTGTGTGTGTGTGAGTGCCTGTGAAGTGTGTGTGTGTGAGTGCCTGTGGAGTGTGTGTGTGTGAGTGCCTGTGGAGTGTGTGTGTGTGAGTGCCTGTGGAGTGTGTGTGTGTGAGTGTCAGTGGAGTGTGCGTGTGTGAGTGCCTGTGGAGTGTGTGTGTGTGACTGTCAGTGGCGTGTGTGTGTGTGAGTGTCAGTGAATTATGTGTGTATGTGGCGTGTGTGTGTGTGAGTGTCTGTGGACTAAGTGGCTGTGAGTGAGTGTGTGTGTGTGTGTGTGGAGTGTGAGTGTCTGTAGACTAAGTGTCTGTGGAGGGTGTGTGTGTGTGAGTGTCTGTGGAGGGTGTGTGTGTGCGTGTGTCGGTGGAGTGTGTGTGTGTGTCTTTGAAGTGAGTGTGTGTGTGTGTGTGTGTGTGTGTCTGTAGAGATGTGTGTGTGTGAGTGTTTGTGGAGGGTGTGTGTGTGTGAGTGTCTGTGGAGGGGGTGTGTGTGTGAGTGTCTGTGGAGGGGGTGTGTGTGTGAGTGCCTGTGGAGGGTGTGTGTGTGTGAGTGCCTGTGGAGGGTGTGTGTGTGTGAGTGTCTGTGGAGGGTGTGTGTGTGTGAGTGCCTGTGGAGGGTGTGTGTGTGTGTGAGTGTCTGTGGAGGGTGTGTGTGTGTGAGTGTCTGTGGAGGGTGTGTGTCTGAGTGTCTGTGGAGGGTGTGTGTGTGTGTGAGTGTCTGTGGAGGGTGTGTGTGTGTGAGAGTCTGTGGAGTGTGTGTGTGTGTGAGTGTCAGTGAATTATGTGTGTATGTGGAGTGTATTTGTGAGAGTCCCTGTGGAGTGTGTGTGTGTGAGTGTCAGTGGAGTGTGTGTGTGTATCAGTGAATTATGTGTGTATGTGGAGTGTGTGTGTGTGAGTGTCTGTGGACTAAGATGCTGTGAGTGAGTGAGTGTGTGTGTGGAGTGTCTGTGGAGTGTGAGTGTCTGTGGACTAAGTGTCTGTGGAGGGTGTGTGTGTGTGAGTGTCTGTGGAGGGTGTGTGTGTGTGAGTGTCTGTGGAGGGTGAGGGTGTGTGTGTGCATGTGTCTGTGGAGTGTGTGTGTGTGTGTCTGCGGAGTGAGTGTATATGTGTGTGTGTTTGTGGAAATGTGTGTGTGTGAGTGTCTGTGGAGGGTGTGTGTGTGTGTGTCTGTGGAGGGTGTGTGTGTGTGTGAGTGTAGGTGGAGGGTGTGTGTGTGTGAGTGTAGGTGGAGGGTGTGTGTGTGAGAGTGTAGGTGGAGGGTGTGTGTGTGTGAGTGTCTGTGGAGGGTGTGTGTGTGTGAGTGTCTGTGGAGGGTGTGTGTGTGTGAGTGTCTGTGGAGGGTGTGTGTGTGTGTGAGTGTCTGTGGAGGGTGTGTGTGTGAGTGTCTGTGGAGGGTGTGTGTGTGTGAGTGTCTGTGGAGGGTGTGTGTGTGTGAGTGTCTGTGGAGGGTGTGTGTGTGTGAGTGTCTGTGGAGGGTGTGTGTGTGTGAGTGTCTGTGGAGGGTGTGTGTGTGTGAGTGTCTGTGGAGGGTGTGTGTGTGTGAGTGTCTGTGGAGGGTGTGTGTGTGTGAGTGTCTGTGGAGGGTGTGTGTGTGTGAGTGTCTGTGGAGGGTGTGTGTGTGTGAGTGTCTGTGGAATGTGTGTATGTGGAGCGTGTGTGTGTGAGTGTCTGTGGACTAAGTGGCTGTGAATGAATGAGTGTGTGTGTGTGGAGTGTGACTGTCTGTGGACTAAGTGACTGTGGAGGGGGTGTGTGTGTGAGTGTCTGTGGAGGGTGTGTGTGTGTGTGAGTGTCTGTGGAGGGGCTGTGTGTGTGTGTCTGTGGAGTGTGTGTGTGTGTGTCTGTGGAGGGTGTGTGTGCGTGAGTGTCTGTGGAGGGTGTGTGTGCGTGAGTGTCTGTGGAGGGTGTGTGTGCGTGAGTGTCTGTGGAGGGTGTGTGTGTGTGTGTGTCTGTGGAGGGTGTGTGTGTGTGTCTGTGGAGGGTGTGTGTGTGTGTCTGTGGAGGGTGTGTGTGAGTGTCAGTGGAGGGTGTGTGTGTGTGTGAGTGTCAGTGGAGGGTGTGTGTGTGTGTGAGTGTCTGTGGAGGGTGTGTGTGTGTGTGTGTGTGTGTGTGTGTGAGTGTCTGTGGAGGGTGTGTGTGTGTGAGTGTCTGTGGAGGGTTTGTATGTGTTAGTGTCTGTGGAGGGTGTGTGTGTGTGTGTCTGTGGAGGGTGTGTGTGTGTGTGAGTGTCTGTGGAGGGTGTGTGTGTGTGTGAGTGTCTGTGGAGAGTGTGTGTGTGTGTGAGTGTCTGTGGAGGGTGTGTGTGTGTGTGAGTGCCAGTGGAGGGTGTGTGTGTGATTGTCTGTGGAGGGTATCTGTGTGAGTGTCTGTGGAGGGTGTGTGTGTGTGAGTGTCTGTGGAGGGTGTGTGTGTGTGTGAGTGTCTGTGGAGGGTGTGTGTGTGTGCGTGAGTGTCTGTGGAGGGTGTGTGTGTGTGCGTGAGTGTCTGTGGAGGGTGTGTGTGTGTGTGTGTGTGTGTGTGTGTGTGTGTGTGTGTGTGTGTGTGAGTGTCTGTGGAGGGTGTGTGTGTGTGAGTGTCTGTGGAGGGTTTGTATGTGTAAGTGTCTGTGGAGGGTGTTTGTGTGTGTCTGTGGAGGGTGTGTGTGTGTGTGAGTGTCTGTGGAGGGTGTGTGTGTGTGTGAGTGTCTGTGGAGGGTGTGTGTGTGTGTGAGTGTCTGTGGAGGGTGTGTGTGTGTGTGAGTGCCAGTGGAGGGTGTGTGTGTGATTGTCTGTGGAGGGTGTCTGTGTGAGTGTCTGTGGAGGGTGTGTGTGTGTGAGTGTCTGTGGAGGGTGTGTGTGTGTGTGAGTGTCTGTGGAGGGTGTGTGTGTGTGCGTGAGTGTCTGTGGAGGGTGTGTGTGTGTGCGTGAGTGTCTGTGGAGTGTGTGTGTGTGCGTGAGTGTCTGTGGAGGTTGTGTGTGCGTGTGAGTGACTGGAGGGTGTGTGCGTGTGAGAGTCTGAAGGGTGTGTGTGTGTGAGTGTCTGGAGGGTGTGTGCGTGTGAGTGTCTGGAGGGTGTGTGCATGTGAGAGTCTGAATGGTGTGTGCGTGTGAGTGTCTGGAGGGTGTGTGTGTGTAAGTGTGTTGGAGGGTGTGTGTGTGTCTGTGGAGTGAGTGTGTGTGTGTGTGTCTGTGGAGTGAGTGTTTGTGTGTGTCTGTGGAGAGTGTGTGTGTGTCTGTGGAGGGTGTGTGTGTGAGTGTCTGTGGAGGGTGTGTGTGTGTGTGTGTCTGTGGAGGGGGTGTGTGAGTGTCAGTGGAGGGTGTGTGTGTGTGTGTGAGTGTCTGGAGGGTGTGTGTGTGTGAGTGTCTGTTGAGGGTGTGTGTGTGTGAGTGTCTGTGGAGGGTGTGTGTGTGTGTGTGTCTGTGGAGGGTGTGTGTGTGCGTGACAGTCTGTGGAGGGTGTGTGCGTGAGTGTCTGTGGAGGGTGTGTGCGTGAGTGTCTGTGGAGGGTGTGTGTGTGTGTGTGAGTGTCAGTGGAGGGTGTGTGTGTGTGTCAGTGGAGGGTGTGTGTGTTAGTGTCTGTGGAGGGTGTGTGTGTGTGAGTGTCTGTGGAGGGTGTGTGTGTGTGTGAGTGTCTGTGGTGGGTGTGTGTGTGTGAGAGTCTGTGGAGGGGGTGTGTGTGTGTGAGTGTCTGTGGAGGCTGTGTGCATGTGAGTGTCTGTGGAGGCTGTGTGCATGTGAGTGTCTGTGGAGGATGTGTGAGTGTCTGTGGAGGGTGTGCGTGTTTGTGAGTGTCTGTGGAGGATGTGTGTGTGACTGTGGAGGTTGTGTGTGCGTGAGTATCTGTGGAGGGTGTGTGTGTGTGTGCGTGAGTGTCTGTGGAGGGTGTGTGTGTGTGTGTGTGAGTGTCTGTGGAGGGTGTGTGTGTGTGCATGAGTGTCTGTGGAGGGTGTGTATGTGTGTGTGAGTGTCTGTGGAGGGTGTGTGTGTGAGTCTCTGGAGGGTGTGTGCGTGTGAGTGTCTGGAGGGTGTGTGCATGTGAGTGTCTACGGAGGGTGTGTGTGTAAGTGTCTTGGAGTGTGTGTGTGTGTGTCTGTGGAGTGAGTGTGTGTTTGTGTCTGTCTGTGGAGTGAGTGTGTGTGTGTGTGTCTGTGGAGTGAGTGTGTGTGTGTGTGTGTGTCTGTGGAGTGAGTGTGAGTGTGCCTGTGGAGTGAGTTTGTGTGTGTGTGTGTCTGTGGAGTGAGTGTGTGTGTTTGTCTGTGGAGGGTGTGTGTGTGTGTGAGTGTCTGTGGAGGGTGCGTGTGTGTGTCTGTGTCTGTGGAGGGTGTGTGTGTGTGAGTGTCTGTGTAGGGTGTGTGTGTATGACTGTCTGTGGTGGGTGTGTGTGTTTGACTGTGGAGGGTGTGTGTGTGTCTGTGTGTGTGTGAGTGTCTGTGGAGGGTGTGTGTGTGTGTGATTGTCTGTGCAGGGTGTGTGAGTGTCTGTGCAGGGTGTGTGAGTGTCTGTGGAGGGTGTGTGTGAGAGAGTGTCTGTGGAGGGTGTGTGTGAGAGAGTGTCTGTTGAGGGTGTGTGTGTATGTGAGTGTCTGTGGAGGGTGTGTGTGTGTGACTGTCTGGAGGGTGTGTGTGAGTGTCTGTGGAGGGTGTGTGTGTGTCTGTGTGTGTGTGAGTGTCTGTGGAGGGTGTGTGTGTGTGTGTGTGTGTGTGTGTGTGTGATTGTCTGTGCAGGGTGTGTGAGTGTCTGTGGAGGGTGTGTGTGAGAGAGTGTCTGTGGAGGGTGTGTGTGAGAGAGTGTCTGTTGAGGGTGTGTGTGTATGTGAGTGTCTGTGGAGGGTGTGCGTGTATGTGAGTGTCTGTGGAGGGTGTGCGTGTATGTGAGTGTCTGTGGAGGGTGTGCGTGTATGTGAGTGTCTGTGGAGGGTGTGCGTGTATGTGAGTGTCTGTGGAGGGTGTGTGTGTGTGAGTGTCTGTGGAGGGTGTGCGTGTATGTGAGTGTCTGTGGAGGGTGTGCGTGTGTGTGAGTGTCTGTGGAGGGTGTGCGTGTATGTGAGTGTCTGTGGAGGGTGTGCGTGTATGTGAGTGTCTGTGGAGGGTGTGCGTGTATGTGAGTGTCTGTGGAGGGTGTGCGTGTATGTGAGTGTCTGTGGAGGGTGTGCGTGTATGTGAGTGTCTGTGGAGGGTGTGCGTGTATGTGAGTGTCTGTGGAGGGTGTGCGTGTATGTGAGTGTCTGTGGAGGGTGTGCGTGTATGTGAGTGTCTGTGGAGGGTGTGCGTGTATGTGAGTGTCTGTGGAGGGTGTGTGTGTGTGAGTGTCTGTGCAGGGTCTGGTGTGTGAGTGTCAGTGGAGGGTGTGTGTGTGTGAGTGTCTGTGGAGGGTGTGTGTGTGTGAGTGTCTGTGGAGGGGGTGTGTGTGTGTGAGTGTCTGTGGAGGGGGTGTGTGTGTGTGAGTGTTTGTGGAGGGGGTGTGTGTGTGTGAGTGTCTGTGGAGGGTGTGTGTGTGTGTGAGTGTCTGTGGAGGGTGTGTGTGTGTGTGAGTGTCTGTGGAGGGTGTGTGTGTGTGTGAGTGTCTGTGGAGGGTGTGTGTGTGTGTGAGTGTCAGTGGAGGGTGTGTGTGTGTGTCAGTGGAGGGTGTGTGTGTTAGTGTCTGTGGAGGGTGTGTGTGTGTGAGTGTCTGTGGAGGGTGTGTGTGTGTGTGCGTGAGTGTCTGTGGAGGGTGTGTGTGTGTGTGCGTGAGTGTCTGTGGAGGGTGTGTGTGTGTGTGTGAGTGTCTGTGGAGGGTGTGTGTGTGTGCATGAGTGTCTGTGGAGGGTGTGTGTGTGTGCATGAGTGTCTGTGGAGGGTGTGTGTGTGTGTGAGTGTCAGTGGAGGGTGTGTGTGTGTGTCAGTGGAGGGTGTGTGTGTTAGTGTCTGTGGAGGGTGTGTGTGTGTGAGTGTCTGTGGAGGGTGTGTGTGTGTGTGCATGAGTGTCTGTGGAGGGTGTGTATGTGTGTGTGAGTGTCAGTGGAGGGTGTGTGTGTGTGTCAGTGGAGGGTGTGTGTGTTAGTGTCTGTGGAGGGTGTGTGTGTGTGAGTGTCTGTGGAGGGTGTGTGTGTGTGAGTGTCTGTGGAGGGTGTGTGTGTGTGAGTGTCTGTGGAGGGTGTGTGTGTGTGAGTGTCTGTGGAGGGTGTGTGTGTGTGAGTGTCTGTGGAGGGTGTGTGTGTGTGAGTGTCTGTGGAATGTGTGTATGTGGAGCGTGTGTGTGTGAGTGTCTGTGGACTAAGTGGCTGTGAATGAATGAGTGTGTGTGTGTGTGGAGTGTGACTGTCTGTGGACTAAGTGACTGTGGAGGGGGTGTGTGTGTGAGTGTCTGTGGAGGGTGTGTGTGTGTGTGAGTGTCTGTGGAGGGGCTGTGTGTGTGTGTCTGTGGAGTGTGTGTGTGTGTGTCTGTGGAGGGTGTGTGTGCGTGAGTGTCTGTGGAGGGTGTGTGTGCGTGAGTGTCTGTGGAGGGTGTGTGTGCGTGAGTGTCTGTGGAGGGTGTGTGTGCGTGAGTGTCTGTGGAGGGTGTGTGTGTGTGTGTGTCTGTGGAGGGTGTGTGTGTGTGTCTGTGGAGGGTGTGTGTGTGTGTCTGTGGAGGGTGTGTGTGAGTGTCAGTGGAGGGTGTGTGTGTGTGTGAGTGTCAGTGGAGGGTGTGTGTGTGTGTGAGTGTCTGTGGAGGGTGTGTGTGTGTGTGTGTGTGTGTGTGTGTGTGAGTGTCTGTGGAGGGTGTGTGTGTGTGAGTGTCTGTGGAGGGTTTGTATGTGTTAGTGTCTGTGGAGGGTGTGTGTGTGTGTGTCTGTGGAGGGTGTGTGTGTGTGTGAGTGTCTGTGGAGGGTGTGTGTGTGTGTGAGTGTCTGTGGAGAGTGTGTGTGTGTGTGAGTGTCTGTGGAGGGTGTGTGTGTGTGTGAGTGCCAGTGGAGGGTGTGTGTGTGATTGTCTGTGGAGGGTATCTGTGTGAGTGTCTGTGGAGGGTGTGTGTGTGTGAGTGTCTGTGGAGGGTGTGTGTGTGTGTGAGTGTCTGTGGAGGGTGTGTGTGTGTGCGTGAGTGTCTGTGGAGGGTGTGTGTGTGTGTGTGAGTGTCTGTGGAGGGTGTGTGTGTGTGAGTGTCTGTGGAGGGTTTGTATGTGTAAGTGTCTGTGGAGGGTGTGTGTGTGTGTGTCTGTGGAGGGTGTGTGTGTGTGTGAGTGTCTGTGGAGGGTGTGTGTGTGTGTGAGTGTCTGTGGAGGGTGTGTGTGTGTGTGAGTGTCTGTGGAGGGTGTGTGTGTGTGTGAGTGCCAGTGGAGGGTGTGTGTGTGATTGTCTGTGGAGGGTGTCTGTGTGAGTGTCTGTGGAGGGTGTGTGTGTGTGAGTGTCTGTGGAGGGTGTGTGTGTGTGTGAGTGTCTGTGGAGGGTGTGTGTGTGTGCGTGAGTGTCTGTGGAGGGTGTGTGTGTGTGCGTGAGTGTCTGTGGAGTGTGTGTGTGTGCGTGAGTGTCTGTGGAGGTTGTGTGTGCGTGTGAGTGACTGGAGGGTGTGTGCGTGTGAGAGTCTGAAGGGTGTGTGTGTGTGAGTGTCTGGAGGGTGTGTGCGTGTGAGTGTCTGGAGGGTGTGTGCATGTGAGAGTCTGAATGGTGTGTGCGTGTGAGTGTCTGGAGGGTGTGTGTGTGTGTAAGTGTGTTGGAGGGTGTGTGTGTGTCTGTGGAGAGTGTGTGTGTGTCTGTGGAGGGTGTGTGTGTGAGTGTCTGTGGAGGGTGTGTGTGTGTGTGTGTCTGTGGAGGGGGTGTGTGAGTGTCAGTGGAGGGTGTGTGTGTGTGTGTGTGTGTGAGTGTCTGGAGGGTGTGTGTGTGTGAGTGTCTGTTGAGGGTGTGTGTGTGTGAGTGTCTGTGGAGGGTGTGTGTGTGTGTGTGTCTGTGGAGGGTGTGTGTGTGCGTGACAGTCTGTGGAGGGTGTGTGCGTGAGTGTCTGTGGAGGGTGTGTGCGTGAGTGTCTGTGGAGGGTGTGTGTGTGTGTGTGAGTGTCAGTGGAGGGTGTGTGTGTGTGTCAGTGGAGGGTGTGTGTGTTAGTGTCTGTGGAGGGTGTGTGTGTGTGAGTGTCTGTGGAGGGTGTGTGTGTGTGTGAGTGTCTGTGGTGGGTGTGTGTGTGTGAGAGTCTGTGGAGGGGGTGTGTGTGTGTGAGTGTCTGTGGAGGCTGTGTGCATGTGAGTGTCTGTGGAGGCTGTGTGCATGTGAGTGTCTGTGGAGGATGTGTGAGTGTCTGTGGAGGGTGTGCGTGTTTGTGAGTGTCTGTGGAGGATGTGTGTGTGACTGTGGAGGTTGTGTGTGCGTGAGTATCTGTGGAGGGTGTGTGTGTGTGTGCGTGAGTGTCTGTGGAGGGTGTGTGTGTGTGTGTGTGAGTGTCTGTGGAGGGTGTGTGTGTGTGCATGAGTGTCTGTGGAGGGTGTGTATGTGTGTGTGAGTGTCTGTGGAGGGTGTGTGTGTGAGTCTCTGGAGGGTGTGTGCGTGTGAGTGTCTGGAGGGTGTGTGCATGTGAGTGTCTACGGAGGGTGTGTGTGTAAGTGTCTTGGAGTGTGTGTGTGTGTGTCTGTGGAGTGAGTGTGTGTTTGTGTCTGTCTGTGGAGTGAGTGTGTGTGTGTGTGTCTGTGGAGTGAGTGTGTGTGTGTGTGTCTGTGGAGTGAGTGTGAGTGTGTCTGTGGAGTGAGTTTGTGTGTGTGAGTGTCTGTGGTGGGTGTGTGTGTGTGAGAGTCTGTGGAGGGGGTGTGTGTGTGTGAGTGTCTGTGGAGGCTGTGTGCATGTGAGTGTCTGTGGAGGCTGTGTGCATGTGAGTGTCTGTGGAGGATGTGTGAGTGTCTGTGGAGGGTGTGCGTGTTTGTGAGTGTCTGTGGAGGATGTGTGTGTGACTGTGGAGGTTGTGTGTGCGTGAGTATCTGTGGAGGGTGTGTGTGTGTGTGCGTGAGTGTCTGTGGAGGGTGTGTGTGTGTGTGTGAGTGTCTGTGGAGGGTGTGTGTGTGTGCATGAGTGTCTGTGGAGGGTGTGTATATGTGTGTGAGTGTCTGTGGAGGGTGTGTGTGTGAGTCTCTGGAGGGTGTGTGCGTGTGAGTGTCTGGAGGGTGTGTGCATGTGAGTGTCTACGGAGGGTGTGTGTGTAAGTGTCTTGGAGTGTGTGTGTGTGTGTCTGTGGAGTGAGTGTGTGTTTGTGTCTGTCTGTGGAGTGAGTGTGTGTGTGTGTGTCTGTGGAGTGAGTGTGTGTGTGTGTGTGTGTCTGTGGAGTGAGTGTGAGTGTGTCTGTGGAGTGAGTTTGTGTGTGTGTGTGTCTGTGGAGTGAGTGTGTGTGTTTGTCTGTGGAGGGTGTGTGTGTGTGTGAGTGTCTGTGGAGGGTGCGTGTGTGTGTCTGTGTCTGTGGAGGGTGTGTGTGTGTGAGTGTCTGTGTAGGGTGTGTGTGTATGACTGTCTGTGGTGGGTGTGTGTGTTTGACTGTGGAGGGTGTGTGTGTGTCTGTGTGTGTGTGAGTGTCTGTGGAGGGTGTGTGTGTGTGTGTGATTGTCTGTGCAGGGTGTGTGAGTGTCTGTGGAGGGTGTGTGTGAGAGAGTGTCTGTGGAGGGTGTGTGTGAGAGAGTGTCTGTGGAGGGTGTGTGTGAGAGAGTGTCTGTTGAGGGTGTGTGTGTATGTGAGTGTCTGTGGAGGGTGTGTGTGTGTGACTGTCTGGAGGGTGTGTGTGAGTGTCTGTGGAGGGTGTGTGTGTGTCTGTGTGTGTGTGAGTGTCTGTGGAGGGTGTGTGTGTGTGTGTGTGTGTGTGTGTGTGTGTGTGTGTGTGTGTGTGTGTGATTGTCTGTGCAGGGTGTGTGAGTGTCTGTGGAGGGTGTGTGTGTATGTGAGTGTCTGTGGAGGGTGTGCGTGTATGTGAGTGTCTGTGGAGGGTGTGCGTGTATGTGAGTGTCTGTGGAGGGTGTGCGTGTATGTGAGTGTCTGTGGAGGGTGTGCGTGTATGTGAGTGTCTGTGGAGGGTGTGTGTGTGTGAGTGTCTGTGCAGGGTCTGGTGTGTGAGTGTCAGTGGAGGGTGTGTGTGTGTGAGTGTCTGTGGAGGGTGTGTGTGTGTGAGTGTCTGTGGAGGGGGTGTGTGTGTGTGAGTGTCTGTGGAGGGGGTGTGTGTGTGTGAGTGTCTGTGGAGGGGGTGTGTGTGTGTGAGTGTCTGTGGAGGGGGTGTGTGTGTGTGAGTGTCTGTGGAGGGGGTGTGTGTGTGTGAGTGTCTGTGGAGGGGGTGTGTGTGTGTGAGTGTCTGTGGAGGGGGTGTGTGTGTGTGAGTGTCTGTGGAGGGGGTGTGTGTGTGTGAGTGTCTGTGGAGGGGGTGTGTGTGTGTGAGTGTCTGTGGAGGGTGTGTGTGTGTGTGAGTGTCTGTGGAGGGTGTGTGTGTGTGTGAGTGTCTGTGGAGGGTGTGTGTGTGTGTCAGTGGAGGGTGTGTGTGTGTGAGTGTCTGTGGAGGGTGTGTGTGTGTGTGCGTGAGTGTCTGTGGAGGGTGTGTGTGTGTGTGCGTGAGTGTCTGTGGAGGGTGTGTGTGTGTGTGCGTGAGTGTCTGTGGAGGGTGTGTGTGTGTGTGCGTGAGTGTCTGTGGAGGGTGTGTGTGTGTGTGTGAGTGTCTGTGGAGGGTGTGTGTGTGATTGTCTGTGGAGGGTGTCTGTGTGAGTGTCTGTGGAGGGTGTGTGTGTGTGAGTGTCTGTGGAGGGTGTGTGTGTGTGTGAGTGTCTGTGGAGGGTGTGTGTGTGTGCGTGAGTGTCTGTGGAGTGTGTGTGTGTGCGTGAGTGTCTGTGGAGGTTGTGTGTGCGTGTGAGTGACTGGAGGGTGTGTGCGTGTGAGAGTCTGAAGGGTGTGTGTGTGTGAGTGTCTGGAGGGTGTGTGCGTGTGAGTGTCTGGAGGGTGTGTGCATGTGAGAGTCTGAATGGTGTGTGCGTGTGAGTGTCTGGAGGGTGTGTGTGTGTGTAAGTGTGTTGGAGGGTGTGTGTGTGTCTGTGGAGTGAGTGTGTGTGTGTGTGTCTGTGGAGTGAGTGTTTGTGTGTGTCTGTGGAGAGTGTGTGTGTGTCTGTGGAGGGTGTGTGTGTGAGTGTCTGTGGAGGGTGTGTGTGTGTGTGTGTCTGTGGAGGGGGTGTGTGAGTGTCAGTGGAGGGTGTGTGTGTGTGTGTGTGTGTGTGAGTGTCTGGAGGGTGTGTGTGTGTGAGTGTCTGTTGAGGGTGTGTGTGTGTGAGTGTCTGTGGAGGGTGTGTGTGTGTGTGTGTCTGTGGAGGGTGTGTGTGTGCGTGACAGTCTGTGGAGGTTATGTGCGTGAGTGTCTGTGGAGGGTGTGTGCGTGAGTGTCTGTGGAGGGTGTGTGTGTGTGAGTGTCAGTGGAGGGTGTGTGTGTGTGTCAGTGGAGGGTGTGTGTGTGTGAGTGTCTGTGGAGGGTGTGTGTGTGTGTGAGTGTCTGTGGTGGGTGTGTGTGTGTGAGAGTCTGTGGAGGGGGTGTGTGTGTGTGAGTGTCTGTGGAGGCTGTGTGCATGTGAGTGTCTGTGGAGGCTGTGTGCATGTGAGTGTCTGTGGAGGATGTGTGAGTGTCTGTGGAGGGTGTGCGTGTTTGTGAGTGTCTGTGGAGGATGTGTGTGTGACTGTGGAGGTTGTGTGTGCGTGAGTATCTGTGGAGGGTGTGTGTGTGTGTGCGTGAGTGTCTGTGGAGGGTGTGTGTGTGTGTGTGTGAGTGTCTGTGGAGGGTGTGTGTGTGTGCATGAGTGTCTGTGGAGGGTGTGTATGTGTGTGTGAGTGTCTGTGGAGGGTGTGTGTGTGAGTCTCTGGAGGGTGTGTGCGTGTGAGTGTCTGGAGGGTGTGTGCATGTGAGTGTCTGCGGAGGGTGTGTGTGTAAGTGTCTTGGAGTGTGTGTGTGTGTGTCTGTGGAGTGAGTGTGTGTTTGTGTCTGTCTGTGGAGTGAGTGTGTGTGTGTGTGTCTGTGGAGTGAGTGTGTGTGTGTGTGTGTGTCTGTGGAGTGAGTGTGAGTGTGTCTGTGGAGTGAGTTTGTGTGTGTGTGTGTCTGTGGAGTGAGTGTGTGTGTTTGTCTGTGGAGGGTGTGTGTGTGTGTGAGTGTCTGTGGAGGGTGCGTGTGTGTGTCTGTGTCTGTGGAGGGTGTGTGTGTGTGAGTGTCTGTGTAGGGTGTGTGTGTATGACTGTCTGTGGTGGGTGTGTGTGTTTGACTGTGGAGGGTGTGTGTGTGTCTGTGTGTGTGTGAGTGTCTGTGGAGGGTGTGTGTGTGTGTGTGATTGTCTGTGCAGGGTGTGTGAGTGTCTGTGGAGGGTGTGTGTGAGAGAGTGTCTGTGGAGGGTGTGTGTGAGAGAGTGTCTGTGGAGGGTGTGTGTGAGAGAGTGTCTGTTGAGGGTGTGTGTGTATGTGAGTGTCTGTGGAGGGTGTGTGTGTGTGACTGTCTGGAGGGTGTGTGTGAGTGTCTGTGGAGGGTGTGTGTGTGTCTGTGTGTGTGTGAGTGTCTGTGGAGGGTGTGTGTGTGTGTGTGTGTGTGTGTGTGTGTGTGATTGTCTGTGCAGGGTGTGTGAGTGTCTGTGGAGGGTGTGTGTGAGAGAGTGTCTGTGGAGGGTGTGTGTGAGAGAGTGTCTGTTGAGGGTGTGTGTGTATGTGAGTGTCTGTGGAGGGTGTGCGTGTATGTGAGTGTCTGTGGAGGGTGTGCGTGTATGTGAGTGTCTGTGGAGGGTGTGCGTGTATGTGAGTGTCTGTGGAGGGTGTGCGTGTATGTGAGTGTCTGTGGAGGGTGTGCGTGTATGTGAGTGTCTGTGGAGGGTGTGTGTGTGTGAGTGTCTGTGCAGGGTCTGGTGTGTGAGTGTCAGTGGAGGGTGTGTGTGTGTGAGTGTCTGTGGAGGGTGTGTGTGTGTGAGTGTCTGTGGAGGGGGTGTGTGTGTGTGAGTGTCTGTGGAGGGGGTGTGTGTGTGTGAGTGTCTGTGGAGGGGGTGTGTGTGTGTGAGTGTCTGTGGAGGGGGTGTGTGTGTGTGAGTGTCTGTGGAGGGTGTGTGTGTGTGTGAGTGTCTGTGGAGGGTGTGTGTGTGTGTGAGTGTCAGTGGAGGGTGTGTGTGTGTGTCAGTGGAGGGTGTGTGTGTGTGAGTGTCTGTGGAGGGTGTGTGTGTGTGTGCGTGAGTGTCTGTGGAGGGTGTGTGTGTGTGTGCGTGAGTGTCTGTGGAGGGTGTGTGTGTGTGTGCGTGAGTGTCTGTGGAGGGTGTGTGTGTGTGTGTGAGTGTCTGTGGAGGGTGTGTGTGTGTGTGTGAGTGTCTGTGGAGGGTGTGTGTGTGTGCATGAGTGTCTGTGGAGGGTGTGTGTGTGTGTGAGTGTCAGTGGAGGGTGTGTGTGTGTGTCAGTGGAGGGTGTGTGTGTTAGTGTCTGTGGAGGGTGTGTGTGTGTGAGTGTCTGTGGAGGGTGTGTGTGTGTGTGCATGAGTGTCTGTGGAGGGTGTGTATGTGTGTGTGAGTGTCTGTGGAGGGTGTGTGTGTGTGTGAGTGTCAGTGGAGGGTGTGTGTGTGTGTGAGTGTCAGTGGAGGGTGTGTGTGTGTGTCAGTGGAGGGTGTGTGTGTTAGTGTCTGTGGAGGGTGTGTGTGTGTGAGTGTCTGTGGAGGGTGTGTGTGTGTGTGCATGAGTGTCTGTGGAGGGTGTGTATGTGTGTGTGAGTGTCTGTGGAGGGTGTGTGTGTGTGTGAGTGTCAGTGGAGGGTGTGTGTGTGTGTCAGTGGAGGGTGTGTGTGTTAGTGTCTGTGGAGGGTGTGTGTGTGTGAGTGTCTGTGGAGGGTGTGTGTGTGTGTGCGTGAGTGTCTGTGGAGGGTGTGTGTGTGTGTGCGTGAGTGTCTGTGGAGGGTGTGTGTGTGTGTGTGAGTGTCTGTGGAGGGTGTGTGTGTGTGCATGAGTGTCTGTGGAGGGTGTGTATGTGTGCGTGAGTGTCTGTGGAGGGTGTGTGTGTGAGTGTCTGTGGAATGTGTGTGTATGTGACTGTCTGTGGAGGGTGTGTGTGTGCGTGTGAGTGTCTGAAGTGTGTGTGCGTGTGAGTGTCTGGAGGGTGTGTGCGTGTGAGTGTCTGGAGGGTGTGTGCGTGTGAGTGTCTGGAGGGTGTGTGTGTGTGAGTGTCAGGAGGGTGTGTGCATGTGAGTGTCTACGGAGTGTGTGTGTGTAAGTGTCTTGGAGTGTGTGTGTGTGTCTGTGGAGTGAGTGTGTGTGTGTGTCTGTGGAGTGAGTGTGTGTGTGTGTGTCTGTGTAGTGAGTGTGTGTATGTGTCTGTGGAGAGTGTGTGTGTGTCTGTGGAGGGTGTGTGTGTGAGTGTCTGTGGAGGGTGTGTGTGTGTGTGTGTGTCTGTGGAGGGGGTGTGTGAGTGTCAGTGGAGGGTGTGTGTGTGTGTGTGTGTGTGTGTGAGTGTCTGTGGAGGGTGTGTGTGTGTGAGTGTCTGTGGAGGGTGTGTGTGTGTGTCTGTGGAGGGTGTGTGTGTGCGTGACAGTCTGTGGAGGGTGTGTGCGTGAGTGTCTGTGGAGGGTGTGTGTGTGTGTGTGAGTGTCAGTGGAGGGTGTGTGTGTGTGTCAGTGGAGGGTGTGTGTGTTAGTGTCTGTGGAGGGTGTGTGTGTGTGAGTGTCTGTGGAGGGTGTGTGTGTGTGTGAGTGTCTGTGGTGGGTGTGTGTGTGTGAGAGTCTGTGGAGGGGGTGTGTGTGTGTGAGAGTCTGTGGAGGGGGTGTGTGTGTGTGAGTGTCTGTGGAGGCTGTGTGCATGTGAGTGTCTGTGGAGGCTGTGTGCATGTGAGTGTCTGTGGAGGATGTGTGAGTGTCTGTGGAGGGTGTGCGTGTTTGTGAGTGTCTGTGGAGGATGTGTGTGTGACTGTGGAGGTTGTGTGTGCGTGAGTATCTGTGGAGGGTGTGTGTGTGTGTGCGTGAGTGTCTGTGGAGGGTGTGTGTGTGTGTGTGTGAGTGTCTGTGGAGGGTGTGTGTGTGTGCATGAGTGTCTGTGGAGGGTGTGTGTGTGTGTGAGTGTCAGTGGAGGGTGTGTGTGTGTGTGTCAGTGGAGGGTGTGTGTGTTAGTGTCTGTGGAGGGTGTGTGTGTGTGAGTGTCTGTGGAGGGTGTGTGTGTGTGTGAGTGTCTGTGGTGGGTGTGTGTGTGTGAGAGTCTGTGGAGGGGGTGTGTGTGTGTGAGTGTCTGTGGAGGCTGTGTGCATGTGAGTGTCTGTGGAGGCTGTGTGCATGTGAGTGTCTGTGGAGGATGTGTGAGTGTCTGTGGAGGGTGTGCGTGTTTGTGAGTGTCTGTGGAGGATGTGTGTGTGACTGTGGAGGTTGTGTGTGCGTGAGTATCTGTGGAGGGTGTGTGTGTGTGTGCGTGAGTGTCTGTGGAGGGTGTGTGTGTGTGTGTGAGTGTCTGTGGAGGGTGTGTGTGTGTGCATGAGTGTCTGTGGAGGGTGTGTATGTGTGTGTGAGTGTCTGTGGAGGGTGTGTGTGTGAGTCTCTGGAGGGTGTGTGCGTGTGAGTGTCTGGAGGGTGTGTGCATGTGAGTGTCTACGGAGGGTGTGTGTGTAAGTGTCTTGGAGTGTGTGTGTGTGTGTCTGTGGAGTGAGTGTGTGTTTGTGTCTGTCTGTTGAGTGAGTGTGTGTGTGTGTGTCTGTGGAGTGAGTGTGTGTGTGTCTGTGGAGTGAGTGTGAGTGTGTCTGTGGAGTGAGTTTGTGTGTGTGTGTCTGTGGAGTGAGTGTGTGTGTTTGTCTGTGGAGGGTGTGTGTGTGTGTGAGTGTCTGTGGAGGGTGCGTGTGTGTGTCTGTGTCTGTGGAGGGTGTGTGTGTGTGAGTGTCTGTGTAGGGTGTGTGTGTATGACTGTCTGTGGTGGGTGTGTGTGTTTGACTGTGGAGGGTGTGTGTGTGTCTGTGTGTGTGTGAGTGTCTGTGGAGGGTGTGTGTGTGTGTGTGTGTGATTGTCTGTGCAGGGTGTGTGAGTGTCTGTGGAGGGTGTGTGTGAGAGAGTGTCTGTGGAGGGTGTGTGTGAGAGAGTGTCTGTTGAGGGTGTGTGTGTATGTGAGTGTCTGTGGAGGGTGTGTGTGTGTGACTGTCTGGAGGGTGTGTGTGAGTGTCTGTGGAGGGTGTGTGTGTGTGTGTGTGTGTGTGTGATTGTCTGTGCAGGGTGTGTGAGTGTCTGTGGAGGGTGTGTGTGAGAGAGTGTCTGTGGAGGGTGTGTGTGAGAGAGTGTCTGTTGAGGGTGTGTGTGTATGTGAGTGTCTGTGGAGGGTGTGCGTGTATGTGAGTGTCTGTGGAGGGTGTGCGTGTATGTGAGTGTCTGTGGAGGGTGTGCGTGTATGTGAGTGTCTGTGGAGGGTGTGCGTGTATGTGAGTGTCTGTGGAGGGTGTGTGTGTGTGAGTGTCTGTGCAGGGTCTGGTGTGTGAGTGTCAGTGGAGGGTGTCTGTGTGTGAGTGTCTGTGGAGGGTGTGTGTGTGTGAGTGTCTGTGGAGGGGGTGTGTGTGTGTGAGTGTCTGTGGAGGGGGTGTGTGTGTGTGAGTGTCTGTGGAGGGTGTGTGTGTGTGTGGGTGTCAGTGGAAGGTGTGTGTGTGAGTGTCTGTGGAGGGTGTGTGTGTGTGTGGGTGTCAGTGGAAGGTGTGTGTGTGAGTGTCTGTGGAGGGTGTGTGTGTGTGTGAGTGTCAGTGGAGGGTGTGTGTGTGTGTCAGTGGAGGGTGTGTGTGTTAGTGTCTGTGGAGGGTGTGTGTGTGTGAGTGTCTGTGGAGGGTGTGTGTGTGTGTGCGTGAGTGTCTGTGGAGGGTGTGTGTGTCTGTGAGTGTCTGTGGAGGGTGTGTGTGTGTGCATGAGTGTCTGTGGAGGGTGTGTATGTGTGTGTGAGTGTCTGTGGAGGGTGTGTGTGTGAGTGTCTGTGGAATGTGTGTGTATGTGACTGTCTGTGGAGGGTGTGTGTGTGCGTGTGAGTGTCTGAAGGGTGTGTGCGTGTGAGTGTCTGGAGGGTGTGTGCGTGTGAGTGTCTGGAGGGTGTGTGCGTGTGAGTGTCTGGAGGGTGTGTGTGTGTGAGTGTCAGGAGGGTGTGTGCATGTGAGTGTCTACGGAGTGTGTGTGTGTAAGTGTCTTGGAGTGTGTGTGTGTGTCTGTGGAGTGAGTGTGTGTGTGTGTCTGTGGAGTGAGTGTGTGTGTGTGTGTCTGTGTAGTGAGTGTGTGTATGTGTCTGTGGAGAGTGTGTGTGTGTCTGTGGAGGGTGTGTGTGTGAGTGTCTGTGGAGGGTGTGTGTGTGTGTGTGTGTCTGTGGTGGGTGTGTGAGTGTCAGTGGAGGGTGTGTGTGTGTGTGTGTGTGTGTGAGTGTCTGTGGAGGGTGTGTGTGTGTGAGTGTCTGTGGAGGGTGTGTGTGTGTGAGTGTCTGTGGAGGGTGTGTGTGTGTGTGTGTGTCTGTGGAGGGTGTGTGTGTGCGTGACAGTCTGTGGAGGGTGTGTGCGTGAGTGTCTGTGGAGGGTGTGTGTGTGTGAGTGTCTGTGGAGGGTGTGTGTGTGTGAGTGTCTGTGGAGGGTGTGTGTGTGTGTGTGTGTCTGTGGAGGGTGTGTGTGTGCGTGACAGTCTGTGGAGGGTGTGTGCGTGAGTGTCTGTGGAGGGTGTGTGTGTGTGTGTGAGTGTCAGTGGAGGGTGTGTGTGTGTGTCAGTGGAGGGTGTGTGTGTTAGTGTCTGTGGAGGGTGTGTGTGTGTGTGTCTGTGGAGGGTGTGTGTGTGTGTGAGTGTCTGTGGTGGGTGTGTGTGTGTGAGAGTCTGTGGAGGGGGTGTGTGTGTGTGAGAGTCTGTGGAGGGAGTGTGTGTGTGTGAGTGTCTGTGGAGGCTGTGTGCATGTGAGTGTCTGTGGAGGCTGTGTGCATGTGAGTGTCTGTGGAGGATGTGTGAGTGTCTGTGGAGGGTGTGCGTGTTTGTGAGTGTCTGTGGAGGATGTGTGTGTGACTGTGGAGGTTGTGTGTGCGTGAGTATCTGTGGAGGGTGTGTGTGTGTGTGCGTGAGTGTCTGTGGAGGGTGTGTGTGTGTGTGTGTGTCTGTGGAGGGTGTGTGTGTGTGCATGAGTGTCTGTGGAGGGTGTGTATATGTGTGTGAGTGTCTGTGGAGGGTGTGTGTGTGAGTCTCTGGAGGGTGTGTGCGTGTGAGTGTCTGGAGGGTGTGTGCATGTGAGTGTCTACGGAGGGTGTGTGTGTAAGTGTCTTGGAGTGTGTGTGTGTGTGTCTGTGGAGTGAGTGTGTGTTTGTGTCTGTCTGTGGAGTGAGTGTGTGTGTGTGTGTCTGTGGAGTGAGTGTGTGTGTGTGTGTCTGTGGAGTGAGTGTGAGTGTGTCTGTGGAGTGAGTTTGTGTGTGTGTGTGTCTGTGGAGTGAGTGTGTGTGTTTGTCTGTGGAGGGTGTGTGTGTGTGTGAGTGTCTGTGGAGGGTGCGTGTGTGTGTCTGTGTCTGTGGAGGGTGTGTGTGTGTGAGTGTGTGTGTAGGGTGTGTGTGTATGACTGTCTGTGGTGGGTGTGTGTGTTTGACTGTGGAGGGTGTATGTGTGTGAGTGTCTGTGGAGGGTGTGTGTGTGTGTGTGTCTGTGGAGGGTGTGTGTGTGTGACTGTCTGGAGGGTGTGTGTGAGTGTCTGTGGAGGGTGTGTGTGTGTCTGTGTGTGTGTGAGTGTCTGTGGAGGGTGTGTGTGTGTGTGTGTGTGTGTGTGATTGTCTGTGCAGGGTGTGTGAGTGTCTGTGGAGGGTGTGTGTGAGAGAGTGTCTGTGGAGGGTGTGTGTGAGAGAGTGTCTGTTGAGGGTGTGTGTGTATGTGAGTGTCTGTGGAGGGTGTGCGTGTATGTGAGTGTCTGTGGAGGGTGTGCGTGTATGTGAGTGTCTGTGGAGGGTGTGCGTGTATGTGAGTGTCTGTGGCGGGTGTGCGTGTATGTGAGTGTCTGTGGCGGGTGTGCGTGTATGTGAGTGTCTGTGGAGGGTGTGTGTGTATGTGAGTGTCTGTGGAGGGTGTGTGTGTATGTGAGTGACTGTGGAGGGGTGTGTGTATGTGATTGTCTGTGGAGGGTGTTTGTGTTTGTGTGTCTGTGGAGGGTGTTTGTGTTTGTGTGTCTGTGGAGTGTGTGTGTGTGAGTTTGTGCAGGGGGTGTGTGTGTGAGTCTGTGGAGGGTGTGTGTGTGTGAGTCATTGGAGTGGGTGTGTGTGTGAGTGTCTGTCGAGGGGGTGTGTGTGTGAGTGTCAGTAGAGGGGTGTGTGTGTGAGTGTCTTTGGAGGGTGTGTGTGTGAGTGTCTGTGGAGGGTGTGTGTGTGTGAGTCTGTGGAGGGGGTGTGTGTGTGTGTGAGTCTGTGGAGGGGGTGTGTGTGTGTGTGAATGTCTGTAGAGGGTGTGTGTGTGTGAGTGTCTGTGGAGTATGTGTGTATGTGAGTGTCTGTGGAGTGTGTGTGTGTGTGAATGTCTGTGGAGTGTGTTTGTATGCGAGTGAGTGTCTGTGAAGTGTTTGTGTGTGTCCGTGGACTGTGTTTGTGTGTGTGACTGTCCGTGGAGTGTGTGTGTGTGTGTCTGTGGAGTGTGTGTGTGTGTTAGTCTCTGTGGATTGTGTGTGTGTGTGTGTCTGTGGAGTGTGTGTGTGTGTTAGTCTCTGTGGAGTGTGTGTGTGTGTTAGTCTCTGTGGATTGTGTGTGTGTGAGTGTCTGTGGAGGGTGTGTGTGTGTGTGAGTGTCTGTGGAGGGTGTGTGTGTGTGTGTGAGTGTCTGTGGAGGGTGTGTGTGCGTGTGAGTGTCTGTGGAGGGTGTGTGTGTGTGTGAGTGTCTGTGGAGGGTGTGTGTGTATCTGAGTGTCTTTGGAGGGTTTGTGTGTATCTGAGTGTCTGTGGAAGGTGTGTGTGTGTGTGAGTGTCTGGAATGTGTGTGTGTGTGTGTGAGAGAGAGTCTGTGGAGGGGGTGTATGCGTGAGTGTCTGTGGAGTAAGTGTGTGTGTGCGTCTGTGGAGTGTGTGTGTGTGTGTCTGTGGAGTGTGTGTGTGTCTGTGGAGTGTGTGTGTGTGTCTCTGTGGAGTGTGTGTTTGTCTGTGGAGTTTCTGTTTGTGTGTTCGTGGAGTGTGTGTGTGTGTGTGTGTGTGAGTTTCTGTGGAGTGTGTGTGTGTGAGTTTGTGGAGGGGTTGTGTGTGTGAGTTTGTGGAGGGGGTGTGTGTGTGAGTTTGTGGAGGGGGTGTGTGTGAGTTTGTGGAGGGGGTGTGTGTGTGAGTGTCTGTAGAGGGGGTGTGTGTGCGCGTGTCTGTGGAGGATGTGTATGTGAGTGTCTGTGGAGGGTGCGTGTGTGAGTGTCTGTGAAGGGTGTGTGTGTGTGAGTGTCTGTGGAGGGTGTGTGTGTCTGAGTGTCTGTGGAGGGTGTGTGTGTGTGAGTGTCTGTGGAGGGTGTGTGTGTGTGAGTGTCTGTGGAGGGTGTGTGTGTGTGAGTGTCTGTGGAGGGTGTGTGTGTGAGTGTCTGTGGAGGCTGTGTGTGTGAGTGTCTGTGGAGGCTGTGTGCATGTGAGTGTCTGTGGAGGATGTGTGAGTGTCTGTGGAGGGTGTGCGTGTTTGTGAGTGTCTGTGGAGGATGTGTGTGTGACTGTGGAGGTTGTGTGTGCGTGAGTATCTGTGGAGGGTGTGTGTGTGTGTGCGTGAGTGTCTGTGGAGGGTGTGTGTGTGTGTGTGTGAGTGTCTGTGGAGGGTGTGTGTGTGTGCATGAGTGTCTGTGGAGGGTGTGTGTGTGTGTGAGTGTCAGTGGAGGGTGTGTGTGTGTGTGTCAGTGGAGGGTGTGTGTGTTAGTGTCTGTGGAGGGTGTGTGTGTGTGAGTGTCTGTGGAGGGTGTGTGTGTGTGTGAGTGTCTGTGGTGGGTGTGTGTGTGTGAGAGTCTGTGGAGGGGGTGTGTGTGTGTGAGTGTCTGTGGAGGCTGTGTGCATGTGAGTGTCTGTGGAGGCTGTGTGCATGTGAGTGTCTGTGGAGGATGTGTGAGTGTCTGTGGAGGGTGTGCGTGTTTGTGAGTGTCTGTGGAGGATGTGTGTGTGACTGTGGAGGTTGTGTGTGCGTGAGTATCTGTGGAGGGTGTGTGTGTGTGTGCGTGAGTGTCTGTGGAGGGTGTGTGTGTGTGTGTGAGTGTCTGTGGAGGGTGTGTGTGTGTGCATGAGTGTCTGTGGAGGGTGTGTATGTGTGTGTGAGTGTCTGTGGAGGGTGTGTGTGTGAGTCTCTGGAGGGTGTGTGCGTGTGAGTGTCTGGAGGGTGTGTGCATGTGAGTGTCTACGGAGGGTGTGTGTGTAAGTGTCTTGGAGTGTGTGTGTGTGTGTCTGTGGAGTGAGTGTGTGTTTGTGTCTGTCTGTTGAGTGAGTGTGTGTGTGTGTGTCTGTGGAGTGAGTGTGTGTGTGTCTGTGGAGTGAGTGTGAGTGTGTCTGTGGAGTGAGTTTGTGTGTGTGTGTCTGTGGAGTGAGTGTGTGTGTTTGTCTGTGGAGGGTGTGTGTGTGTGTGAGTGTCTGTGGAGGGTGCGTGTGTGTGTCTGTGTCTGTGGAGGGTGTGTGTGTGTGAGTGTCTGTGTAGGGTGTGTGTGTATGACTGTCTGTGGTGGGTGTGTGTGTTTGACTGTGGAGGGTGTGTGTGTGTCTGTGTGTGTGTGAGTGTCTGTGGAGGGTGTGTGTGTGTGTGTGTGTGATTGTCTGTGCAGGGTGTGTGAGTGTCTGTGGAGGGTGTGTGTGAGAGAGTGTCTGTGGAGGGTGTGTGTGAGAGAGTGTCTGTTGAGGGTGTGTGTGTATGTGAGTGTCTGTGGAGGGTGTGTGTGTGTGACTGTCTGGAGGGTGTGTGTGAGTGTCTGTGGAGGGTGTGTGTGTGTGTGTGTGTGTGTGTGATTGTCTGTGCAGGGTGTGTGAGTGTCTGTGGAGGGTGTGTGTGAGAGAGTGTCTGTGGAGGGTGTGTGTGAGAGAGTGTCTGTTGAGGGTGTGTGTGTATGTGAGTGTCTGTGGAGGGTGTGCGTGTATGTGAGTGTCTGTGGAGGGTGTGCGTGTATGTGAGTGTCTGTGGAGGGTGTGCGTGTATGTGAGTGTCTGTGGAGGGTGTGCGTGTATGTGAGTGTCTGTGGAGGGTGTGTGTGTGTGAGTGTCTGTGCAGGGTCTGGTGTGTGAGTGTCAGTGGAGGGTGTCTGTGTGTGAGTGTCTGTGGAGGGTGTGTGTGTGTGAGTGTCTGTGGAGGGGGTGTGTGTGTGTGAGTGTCTGTGGAGGGGGTGTGTGTGTGTGAGTGTCTGTGGAGGGTGTGTGTGTGTGTGGGTGTCAGTGGAAGGTGTGTGTGTGAGTGTCTGTGGAGGGTGTGTGTGTGTGTGGGTGTCAGTGGAAGGTGTGTGTGTGAGTGTCTGTGGAGGGTGTGTGTGTGTGTGAGTGTCAGTGGAGGGTGTGTGTGTGTGTCAGTGGAGGGTGTGTGTGTTAGTGTCTGTGGAGGGTGTGTGTGTGTGAGTGTCTGTGGAGGGTGTGTGTGTGTGTGCGTGAGTGTCTGTGGAGGGTGTGTGTGTCTGTGAGTGTCTGTGGAGGGTGTGTGTGTGTGCATGAGTGTCTGTGGAGGGTGTGTATGTGTGTGTGAGTGTCTGTGGAGGGTGTGTGTGTGAGTGTCTGTGGAATGTGTGTGTATGTGACTGTCTGTGGAGGGTGTGTGTGTGCGTGTGAGTGTCTGAAGGGTGTGTGCGTGTGAGTGTCTGGAGGGTGTGTGCGTGTGAGTGTCTGGAGGGTGTGTGCGTGTGAGTGTCTGGAGGGTGTGTGTGTGTGAGTGTCAGGAGGGTGTGTGCATGTGAGTGTCTACGGAGTGTGTGTGTGTAAGTGTCTTGGAGTGTGTGTGTGTGTCTGTGGAGTGAGTGTGTGTGTGTGTCTGTGGAGTGAGTGTGTGTGTGTGTGTCTGTGTAGTGAGTGTGTGTATGTGTCTGTGGAGAGTGTGTGTGTGTCTGTGGAGGGTGTGTGTGTGAGTGTCTGTGGAGGGTGTGTGTGTGTGTGTGTGTCTGTGGTGGGTGTGTGAGTGTCAGTGGAGGGTGTGTGTGTGTGTGTGTGTGTGTGAGTGTCTGTGGAGGGTGTGTGTGTGTGAGTGTCTGTGGAGGGTGTGTGTGTGTGAGTGTCTGTGGAGGGTGTGTGTGTGTGTGTGTGTCTGTGGAGGGTGTGTGTGTGCGTGACAGTCTGTGGAGGGTGTGTGCGTGAGTGTCTGTGGAGGGTGTGTGTGTGTGTGTGAGTGTCAGTGGAGGGTGTGTGTGTGTGTCAGTGGAGGGTGTGTGTGTTAGTGTCTGTGGAGGGTGTGTGTGTGTGTGTCTGTGGAGGGTGTGTGTGTGTGTGAGTGTCTGTGGTGGGTGTGTGTGTGTGAGAGTCTGTGGAGGGGGTGTGTGTGTGTGAGAGTCTGTGGAGGGAGTGTGTGTGTGTGAGTGTCTGTGGAGGCTGTGTGCATGTGAGTGTCTGTGGAGGCTGTGTGCATGTGAGTGTCTGTGGAGGATGTGTGAGTGTCTGTGGAGGGTGTGCGTGTTTGTGAGTGTCTGTGGAGGATGTGTGTGTGACTGTGGAGGTTGTGTGTGCGTGAGTATCTGTGGAGGGTGTGTGTGTGTGTGCGTGAGTGTCTGTGGAGGGTGTGTGTGTGTGTGTGTGTCTGTGGAGGGTGTGTGTGTGTGCATGAGTGTCTGTGGAGGGTGTGTATATGTGTGTGAGTGTCTGTGGAGGGTGTGTGTGTGAGTCTCTGGAGGGTGTGTGCGTGTGAGTGTCTGGAGGGTGTGTGCATGTGAGTGTCTACGGAGGGTGTGTGTGTAAGTGTCTTGGAGTGTGTGTGTGTGTGTCTGTGGAGTGAGTGTGTGTTTGTGTCTGTCTGTGGAGTGAGTGTGTGTGTGTGTGTCTGTGGAGTGAGTGTGTGTGTGTGTGTCTGTGGAGTGAGTGTGAGTGTGTCTGTGGAGTGAGTTTGTGTGTGTGTGTGTCTGTGGAGTGAGTGTGTGTGTTTGTCTGTGGAGGGTGTGTGTGTGTGTGAGTGTCTGTGGAGGGTGCGTGTGTGTGTCTGTGTCTGTGGAGGGTGTGTGTGTGTGAGTGTGTGTGTAGGGTGTGTGTGTATGACTGTCTGTGGTGGGTGTGTGTGTTTGACTGTGGAGGGTGTATGTGTGTGAGTGTCTGTGGAGGGTGTGTGTGTGTGTGTGTCTGTGGAGGGTGTGTGTGTGTGACTGTCTGGAGGGTGTGTGTGAGTGTCTGTGGAGGGTGTGTGTGTGTCTGTGTGTGTGTGAGTGTCTGTGGAGGGTGTGTGTGTGTGTGTGTGTGTGTGTGATTGTCTGTGCAGGGTGTGTGAGTGTCTGTGGAGGGTGTGTGTGAGAGAGTGTCTGTGGAGGGTGTGTGTGAGAGAGTGTCTGTTGAGGGTGTGTGTGTATGTGAGTGTCTGTGGAGGGTGTGCGTGTATGTGAGTGTCTGTGGAGGGTGTGCGTGTATGTGAGTGTCTGTGGAGGGTGTGCGTGTATGTGAGTGTCTGTGGCGGGTGTGCGTGTATGTGAGTGTCTGTGGCGGGTGTGCGTGTATGTGAGTGTCTGTGGAGGGTGTGTGTGTATGTGAGTGTCTGTGGAGGGTGTGTGTGTATGTGAGTGACTGTGGAGGGGTGTGTGTATGTGATTGTCTGTGGAGGGTGTTTGTGTTTGTGTGTCTGTGGAGGGTGTTTGTGTTTGTGTGTCTGTGGAGTGTGTGTGTGTGAGTTTGTGCAGGGGGTGTGTGTGTGAGTCTGTGGAGGGTGTGTGTGTGTGAGTCATTGGAGTGGGTGTGTGTGTGAGTGTCTGTCGAGGGGGTGTGTGTGTGAGTGTCAGTAGAGGGGTGTGTGTGTGAGTGTCTTTGGAGGGTGTGTGTGTGAGTGTCTGTGGAGGGTGTGTGTGTGTGAGTCTGTGGAGGGGGTGTGTGTGTGTGTGAGTCTGTGGAGGGGGTGTGTGTGTGTGTGAATGTCTGTAGAGGGTGTGTGTGTGTGAGTGTCTGTGGAGTATGTGTGTATGTGAGTGTCTGTGGAGTGTGTGTGTGTGTGAATGTCTGTGGAGTGTGTTTGTATGCGAGTGAGTGTCTGTGAAGTGTTTGTGTGTGTCCGTGGACTGTGTTTGTGTGTGTGACTGTCCGTGGAGTGTGTGTGTGTGTGTCTGTGGAGTGTGTGTGTGTGTTAGTCTCTGTGGATTGTGTGTGTGTGTGTGTCTGTGGAGTGTGTGTGTGTGTTAGTCTCTGTGGAGTGTGTGTGTGTGTTAGTCTCTGTGGATTGTGTGTGTGTGAGTGTCTGTGGAGGGTGTGTGTGTGTGTGAGTGTCTGTGGAGGGTGTGTGTGTGTGTGTGAGTGTCTGTGGAGGGTGTGTGTGCGTGTGAGTGTCTGTGGAGGGTGTGTGTGTGTGTGAGTGTCTGTGGAGGGTGTGTGTGTATCTGAGTGTCTTTGGAGGGTTTGTGTGTATCTGAGTGTCTGTGGAAGGTGTGTGTGTGTGTGAGTGTCTGGAATGTGTGTGTGTGTGTGTGAGAGAGAGTCTGTGGAGGGGGTGTATGCGTGAGTGTCTGTGGAGTAAGTGTGTGTGTGCGTCTGTGGAGTGTGTGTGTGTGTGTCTGTGGAGTGTGTGTGTGTCTGTGGAGTGTGTGTGTGTGTCTCTGTGGAGTGTGTGTTTGTCTGTGGAGTTTCTGTTTGTGTGTTCGTGGAGTGTGTGTGTGTGTGTGTGTGTGAGTTTCTGTGGAGTGTGTGTGTGTGAGTTTGTGGAGGGGTTGTGTGTGTGAGTTTGTGGAGGGGGTGTGTGTGTGAGTTTGTGGAGGGGGTGTGTGTGAGTTTGTGGAGGGGGTGTGTGTGTGAGTGTCTGTAGAGGGGGTGTGTGTGCGCGTGTCTGTGGAGGATGTGTATGTGAGTGTCTGTGGAGGGTGCGTGTGTGAGTGTCTGTGAAGGGTGTGTGTGTGTGAGTGTCTGTGGAGGGTGTGTGTGTCTGAGTGTCTGTGGAGGGTGTGTGTGTGTGAGTGTCTGTGGAGGGTGTGTGTGTGTGAGTGTCTGTGGAGGGTGTGTGTGTGTGAGTGTCTGTGGAGGGTGTGTGTGTGAGTGTCTGTGGAGGGTGTGTGTGTGAGTGTCTGTGGAGGGTGTGTGTATGTGTCTGTGGAGGGGGTGTGTGAGTGTCAGTGGAGGGTGTGTGTGTGTGTGAGTGTCTGTGGAGGGTGTGTGTGTGTGAGTGTCTGTGGAGGGTGTGTGTGTGTGAGTGTCTGTTGAGGGTGTGTGTGCGTGAGTGTCAGTGGAGGGTGTGTGTGTGTGTGAGTGTCTGTGGAGGGTGTGTGTGTGCGTGACAGTCTGTGCAGGGTGTGTGCGTGAGTGTCTGTGGAGGGTGTGTGCGTGAGTGTCTGTGGAGGGTGTGTGTGTGAGTGTCTGTGGAGGGTGTGTGTGAGTGTCTGTGGAGGGTGTGTGTGAGTGTCTGTGGAGGGTGTGTGTGTGTGAGTGTCTGTGCAGGGTCTGGTGTGTGAGTGTCAGTGGAGGGTGTGTGTGTGTGAGTGTCTGTGGAGGGTGTGTGTGTGTGAGTGTCTGTGGAGGGTGTGTGTGTGTGTGAGTGTCAGTGGAGGGTGTGTGTGTGAGTGTCTGTGGAGGGTGTGTGTGTGTGTGAGTGTCTGTGGAGGGTGTGTGTGTGTGTGAGTGTCAGTGGAGGGTGTGTGTGT
Organism: Isurus oxyrinchus; assembly: GCA_026770705.1. Taxonomy (NCBI): domain Eukaryota; kingdom Metazoa; phylum Chordata; class Chondrichthyes; order Lamniformes; family Lamnidae; genus Isurus; species Isurus oxyrinchus. The sequence goes on along the minus strand of JANJGN010000031.1, from coordinate 22,620,985 downwards.
GTGTGTCAGTGGAGGGTGTGTGTGTTAGTGTCTGTGGAGGGTGTGTGTGTGTGAGTGTCTGTGGAGGGTGTGTGTGTGTGTGTGAGTGTCTGTGGTGGGTGTGTGTGTGTGAGAGTCTGTGGAGGGGGTGTGTGTGTGTGAGAGTCTGTGGAGGGGGTGTGTGCGTGTGAGAGTCTGTGGAGGGTGTGTGTGCGTGTGAGTGTCTGTGGAGGGTGTGTGTGTGTGTGAGTGTCTGTGGAGGGTGTGTGTGTATCTGAGTGTCTGTGGAGGGTGTGTGTGTATCTGAGTGTCTTTGGAGGATTTGTGTGTATCTGAGTGTCAGTGGAAGGTGTGTGTGTGTGTGTGTGTGAGTGTCTGGAATGTGTGTGTGTGTGTGTGAGAGAGAGTCTGTGGAGGGGGTGTATGCGTGAGTGTCTGTGGAGTAAGTGTGTGTGTGCGTCTGTGGAGTGTGTGTGTGTGTGTGTCTGTGGAGTGTGTGTGTGTCTGTGGAGTGTGTGTGTGTGTGTCTCTGTGGAGTGTGTGTTTGTCTGTGGAGTTTCTGTTTGTGTGTCCGTGGAGTGTGTGTGTGTGTGTGTGTGTGTGTGTGTGTGAGTTTCTGTGGAGTGTGTGTGTGTGAGTTTCTGTGGAGGGGTTGTGTGTGTGAGTTTGTGGAGGGGGTGTGTGTGTGAGTTTGTGGAGGGGGTGTGTGTGTGAGTTTGTGGAGGGGGTATGTGTGTGAGTGTCTGTAGAGGGGGTGTGTGTGCGCGTGTCTGTGGAGGATGTGTATGTGAGTGTCTTTGGAGGGTGCGTGTGTGAGTGTCTGTGAAGGGTGTGTGTGGGTGAGTGTCTTTGGAGGGTGTGTGTGTGTGAGTGTCTGTGGAGGGTGTGTGTGTGAGTGTCTGTGGAGGGTGTGTGTGTGAGTGTCTGTGGAGGGTGTGTGTGTGAGTGTCTGTGGAGGGTGTGTGTGTGTGTCTGTGGAAGGGGTGTGTGAGTGTCAGTGGAGGGTGTGTGTGTGTGTGAGTGTCTGTGGAGGGTGTGTGTGTGTGAGTGTCTGTTGAGGGTGTGTGTGCGTGAGTGTCAGTGGAGGGTGTGTGTGTGTGTGAGTGTCTGTGGAGGGTGTGTGTGTGCGTGACAGTCTGTGGAGGGTGTGTGCGTGAGTGTCTGTGGAGGGTGTGTGTGTGAGTGTCTGTGGAGGGTGTGTGTGTGAGTGTCTGTGGAGGGTGTGTGTGTGAGTGTCTGTGGAGGGTGTGTGTGAGTGTCTGTGGAGGGTGTGTGTGTGTGAGTGTCTGTGGAGGGTGTGTGTGTGTGAGTGTCTGTGCAGGGTCTGGTGTGTGAGTGTCAGTGGAGGGTGTGTGTGTGTGAGTGTCAGTGGAGGGTGTGTGTGTGTGTCAGTGGAGGGTATGTGTGTTAGTGTCTGTGGAGGGTGTGTGTGTGTGAGTGTCTGTGGAGGGTGTGTGTGTGTGTGTGAGTGTCTGTGGTGGGTGTGTGTGTGTGAGAGTCTGTGGAGGGGGTGTGTGTGTGTGAGTGTCTGTGGAGGGTGTGTGTGTGTGAGTGTCTGTGGAGGGTGTGTGCATGTGAGTGTCTGTGGAGGGTGTGTGAGTGTCTGTGGAGGGTGTGTGTGTTTGTGAGTGTCTGTGGAGGATGTGTGTGTGACTGTCTGTGGAGGTTGTGTGTGCGTGAGTATCTGTGGAGGGTGTGTGTGTGTGTGCGTGAGTGTCTGTGGAGGGTGTGTGTGTGTGCATGAGTGTCTGTGGAGGGCGTGTATGTGTGTGTGAGTGTCTGTGGAGGGTGTGTATGTGTGTGTGAGTGTCTGTGGAGGGCGTGTATGTGTGTGTGAGTGTCTGTGGAGGGTGTGTGTGTGAGTGTCTGGAGGGTGTGTGCGTGTGAGTGTCTGGAGGTTGTGTGCATGTGAGTGTCTACTGAGGGTGTGTGTGTAAGTGTCTGTGGAGTGTGTGTGTGTGTGTCTGTGGAGTGAGTGTGTGTTTGTGTCTGTCTGTGGAGTGAGTGTGTGTGTGTGTGTCTGTGGAGTGAGTGTGTGTGTGTGTGTCAGTGGAGTGAGTGTGTGTGTCTGTGGAGTGAGTGTGTGTGTGTCTGTGGAGTGAGTTTGTGTGTGTGTGTGTCTGTGGAGTGAATGTGTGTGTTTGTCTGTGGAGGGTGTGTGTGTGTGTGAGTGTCTGTGGAGGGTGCATGTGTGTGTCTGTGTCTGTGGAGGGGGTGTGTGCGTGTGAGAGTCTGTGGAGGGTGTGTGTGCGTGTGAGTGTCTGTGGAGGGTGTGTGTGTGTGTGAGTGTCTGTGGAGGGTGTGTGTGTATCTGAGTGTCTGTGGAGGGTGTGTGTGTATCTGAGTGTCTTTGGAGGGTTTGTGTGTATCTGAGTGTCTGTGGAAGGTGTGTGTGTGTGTGTGTGAGTGTCTGGAATGTGTGTGTGTGTGTGTGAGAGAGAGTCTGTGGAGGGGGTGTATGCGTGAGTGTCTGTGGAGCAAGTGTGTGTGTGCGTCTGTGGAGTGTGTGTGTGTGTGTGTCTGTGGAGTGTGTGTGTGTCTGTGGAGTGTGTGTGTGTGTGTCTCTGTGGAGTGTGTGTTTGTCTGTGGAGTTTCTGTTTGTGTGTCCGTGGAGTGTGTGTGTGTGTGTGTGTGTGTGTGTGTGTGTGAGTTTCTGTGGAGTGTGTGTGTGTGAGTTTCTGTGGAGGGGTTGTGTGTGTGAGTTTGTGGAGGGGGTGTGTGTGTGAGTTTGTGGAGGGGGTGTGTGTGTGAGTTTGTGGAGGGGGTATGTGTGTGAGTGTCTGTAGAGGGGGTGTGTGTGCGCGTGTCTGTGGAGGATGTGTATGTGAGTGTCTTTGGAGGGTGCGTGTGTGAGTGTCTGTGAAGGGTGTGTGTGGGTGAGTGTCTTTGGAGGGTGTGTGTGTGTGAGTGTCTGTGGAGGGTGTGTGTGTGAGTGTCTGTGGAGGGTGTGTGTGTGAGTGTCTGTGGAGGGTGTGTGTGTGAGTGTCTGTGGAGGGTGTGTGTGTGTGTCTGTGGAAGGGGTGTGTGAGTGTCAGTGGAGGGTGTGTGTGTGTGTGAGTGTCTGTGGAGGGTGTGTGTGTGTGAGTGTCTGTTGAGGGTGTGTGTGCGTGAGTGTCAGTGGAGGGTGTGTGTGTGTGTGAGTGTCTGTGGAGGGTGTGTGTGTGCGTGACAGTCTGTGGAGGGTGTGTGCGTGAGTGTCTGTGGAGGGTGTGTGTGTGAGTGTCTGTGGAGGGTGTGTGTGTGAGTGTCTGTGGAGGGTGTGTGTGTGAGTGTCTGTGGAGGGTGTGTGTGAGTGTCTGTGGAGGGTGTGTGTGAGTGTCTGTGGAGGGTGTGTGTGTGTGAGTGTCTGTGCAGGGTCTGGTGTGTGAGTGTCAGTGGAGGGTGTGTGTGTGTGAGTGTCAGTGGAGGGTGTGTGTGTGTGTCAGTGGAGGGTATGTGTGTTAGTGTCTGTGGAGGGTGTGTGTGTGTGAGTGTCTGTGGAGGGTGTGTGTGTGTGTGTGAGTGTCTGTGGTGGGTGTGTGTGTGTGAGAGTCTGTGGAGGGGGTGTGTGTGTGTGAGTGTCTGTGGAGGGTGTGTGCATGTGAGTGTCTGTGGAGGGTGTGTGAGTGTCTGTGGAGGGTGTATGTGTTTGTGAGTGTCTGTGGAGGATGTGTGTGTGACTGTCTGTGGAGGTTGTGTGTGCGTGAGTATCTGTGGAGGGTGTGTGTGTGTGTGCGTGAGTGTCTGTGGAGGGTGTGTGTGTGTGCATGAGTGTCTGTGGAGGGCGTGTATGTGTGTGTGAGTGTCTGTGGAGGGTGTGTATGTGTGTGTGAGTGTCTGTGGAGGGCGTGTATGTGTGTGTGAGTGTCTGTGGAGGGTGTGTGTGTGAGTGTCTGGAGGGTGTGTGCGTGTGAGTGTCTGGAGGTTGTGTGCATGTGAGTGTCTACTGAGGGTGTGTGTGTAAGTGTCTGTGGAGTGTGTGTGTGTGTGTCTGTGGAGTGAGTGTGTGTTTGTGTCTGTCTGTGGAGTGAGTGTGTGTGTGTGTGTCTGTGGAGTGAGTGTGTGTGTGTGTGTCAGTGGAGTGAGTGTGTGTGTCTGTGGAGTGAGTGTGTGTGTGTCTGTGGAGTGAGTTTGTGTGTGTGTGTGTCTGTGGAGTGAATGTGTGTGTTTGTCTGTGGAGGGTGTGTGTGTGTGTGAGTGTCTGTGGAGGGTGCATGTGTGTGTCTGTGTCTGTGGAGGGTGTGTGTGTGTGAGTGTCTGTGTAGGGTGTGTGTGTATGACTGTCTGTGGTGGGTGTGTGTGTTTGACTGTGGAGGGTGTATGTGTGTGACTGTCTGTGGAGGGTGTGCGTGTATGTGAGTGTCTGTGGAGGGTGTGCGTGTATGTGAGTGTCTGTGGAGGGTGTGCGTGTATGTGAGTGTCTGTGGAGGGTGTGCGTGTATGTGAGTGTCTGTGGAGGGTGTGCGTGTATGTGAGTGTCTGTGGAGGGTGTGCGTGTATGTGAGTGTCTGTGGAGGGTGTGCGTGTATGTGAGTGTCTGTGGAGGGTGTGCGTGTATGTGAGTGTCTGTGGAGGGTGTGCGTGTATGTGAGTGTCTGTGGAGGGTGTGCGTGTATGTGAGTGTCTGTGGAGGGTGTGCGTGTATGTGAGTGTCTGTGGAGGGTGTGCGTGTATGTGAGTGTCTGTGGAGGGTGTGCGTGTATGTGAGTGTCTGTGGAGGGTGTGCGTGTATGTGAGTGTCTGTGGAGGGTGTGCGTGTATGTGAGTGTCTGTGGAGGGTGTGCGTGTATGTGAGTGTCTGTGGAGGGTGTGCGTGTATGTGAGTGTCTGTGGAGGGTGTGCGTGTATGTGAGTGTCTGTGGAGGGTGTGCGTGTATGTGAGTGTCTGTGGAGGGTGTGCGTGTATGTGAGTGTCTGTGGAGGGTGTGCGTGTATGTGAGTGTCTGTGGAGGGTGTGCGTGTATGTGAGTGTCTGTGGAGGGTGTGCGTGTATGTGAGTGTCTGTGGAGGGTGTGCGTGTATGTGAGTGTCTGTGGAGGGTGTGCGTGTATGTGAGTGTCTGTGGAGGGTGTGCGTGTATGTGAGTGTCTGTGGAGGGTGTGCGTGTATGTGAGTGTCTGTGGAGGGTGTGCGTGTATGTGAGTGTCTGTGGAGGGTGTGCGTGTATGTGAGTGTCTGTGGAGGGTGTGCGTGTATGTGAGTGTCTGTGGAGGGTGTGCGTGTATGTGAGTGTCTGTGGAGGGTGTGCGTGTATGTGAGTGTCTGTGGAGGGTGTGCGTGTATGTGAGTGTCTGTGGAGGGTGTGCGTGTATGTGAGTGTCTGTGGAGGGTGTGCGTGTATGTGAGTGTCTGTGGAGGGTGTGCGTGTATGTGAGTGTCTGTGGAGGGTGTGCGTGTATGTGAGTGTCTGTGGAGGGTGTGCGTGTATGTGAGTGTCTGTGGAGGGTGTGCGTGTATGTGAGTGTCTGTGGAGGGTGTGCGTGTATGTGAGTGTCTGTGGAGGGTGTGCGTGTATGTGAGTGTCTGTGGAGGGTGTGCGTGTATGTGAGTTTGTGTGTATGTGAGTGTCTGTGGAGGGTGTGTGTGTATGTGAGTGTCTGTGGAGGGTGTGTGTGTATGTGAGTGTCTGTGGAGGGTGTGTGTGTATGTGATTGTCTGTGGAGGGTGTTTGTGTTTGTGTGTCTGTGGAGTGTGTGTGTGTGAGTTTGTGCAGGGGGTGTGTGTGTGAGTCTGTGGAGGGTGTGTGTGTGTGAGTCATTGGAGTGGGTGTGTGTGTGTGAGTCATTGGAGTGGGTGTGTGTGTGAGTGTCTGTCGAGGGGGTGTGTGTGTGAGTGTCAGTAGAGGGGGTGTGTGTGTGAGTGTCTTTGGAGGGTGTGTGTGTGAGTGTCTGTGGAGGGTGTGTGTGTGTGAGTCTGTGGAGGGGGTGTGTGTGTGTGTGTGAGTCTGTGGAGGAGGGTTGTGTGTGAGTGTCTTTGGAGGAGGTGTGTGTGTGAATGTTTGTGGAGGATGTGTGTGTGTGAGTGTGGAAGGTGTGTGTGTGTGAGTGTCTGTGGAGGGTGTGTGTGTGTGAGTGTCTGTGGAGGATGTGTGTGTGAGTGTCCGTGGAGGGTGTGTGTGCGTGAGTCTGTGGAGGGTGTGTGTGCGTGAGTGAGTCTGTGGAGGGTGTGTGTGTGTGAGTTTATGGAGGGGGTGTGTGTGTGAGTGTCTGTAGAGGGGTTGTGTGTGTGAGTGTCTGTAGAGGGGTTGTGTGTGTGAATGTCTGAAGAGGGGGTGTGTGTGTGAGTGTCTGTGGAGGGGGTGTGTGTGTGAGTGTCTGTGGAGGGTGTGTGCATGTGAGTGTCTGTGGAGGGTGTGTGAGTGTCTGTGGAGGGTGTGTGTGTTTGTGAGTGTCTGTGGAGGATGTGTGTGTGACTGTCTGTGGAGGTTGTGTGTGCGTGAGTATCTGTGGAGGGTGTGTGTGTGTGTGCGTGAGTGTCTGTGGAGGGTGTGTGTGTGTGCATGAGTGTCTGTGGAGGGCGTGTATGTGTGTGTGAGTGTCTGTGGAGGGCGTGTATGTGTGTGTGAGTGTCTGTGGAGGGCGTGTATGTGTGTGTGAGTGTCTGTGGAGGGTGTGTATGTGAGTGTCTGGAGGGTGTGTGCGTGTGAGTGTCTGGAGGGTGTGTGCGTGTGAGTGTCTGGAGGTTGTGTGCATGTGAGTGTCTACTGAGGGTGTGTGTGTGTGTGTGTCTGTGGAGTGAGTGTGTGTTTGTGTCTGTCTGTGGAGTGAGTGTGTGTGTCTGTGGAGTGAGTGTGTGTGTGTGTGTCAGTAGAGTGAGTGTGTGTGTCTGTGGAGTGAGTGTGTGTGTGTCTGTGGAGTGAGTTTGTGTGTGTGTGTGTCTGTGGAGTGAATGTGTGTGTTTGTCTGTGGAGGGTGTGTGTGTGTGTGAGTGTCTGTGGAGGGTGCATGTGTGTGTCTGTGTCTGTGGAGGGTGTGTGTGTGTGAGTGTCTGTGTAGGGTGTGTGTGTATGACTGTCTGTGGTGGGTGTGTGTGTTTGACTGTGGAGGGTGTATGTGTGTGACTGTCTGTGGAGGGTGTGTGTGTGTGAGTGTCTGTGGAGGGTGTGTGTGTGTGTGAGTGTCTGTGGAGGGTGTGTGTGTGTGAGTGTCTGTGGAGGGTGTGTGTGTGTGACTGTCTGGAGGGTGTGTGTGAGTGTCTGTGGAGGGTGTGTGTGTGTCTGTGTGTGTGTGAGTGTCTGTGGAGGGTGTGTGTGTGTGTGTGTGTGAGTGTCTGTGCAGGGTGTGTGAGTGTCTGTGGAGGGTGTGTGTGAGAGAGTGTCTGTGGAGGGTGTGTGTGAGAGAGTGTCTGTGGAGGGTGTGTGTGTATGTGAGTGTCTGTGGAGGGTGTGCGTGTATGTGAGTGTCTGTGGAGGGTGTGCGTGTATGTGAGTGTCTGTGGAGGGTGTGCGTGTATGTGAGTGTCTGTGGAGGGTGTGCGTGTATGTGAGTGTCTGTGGAGGGTGTGCGTGTATGTGAGTGTCTGTGGAGGGTGTGCGTGTATGTGAGTGTCTGTGGAGGGTGTGCGTGTATGTGAGTGTCTGTGGAGGGTGTGCGTGTATGTGAGTGTCTGTGGAGGGTGTGCGTGTATGTGAGTGTCTGTGGAGGGTGTGCGTGTATGTGAGTGTCTGTGGAGGGTGTGCGTGTATGTGAGTGTCTGTGGAGGGTGTGCGTGTATGTGAGTGTCTGTGGAGGGTGTGCGTGTATGTGAGTGTCTGTGGAGGGTGTGCGTGTATGTGAGTGTCTGTGGAGGGTGTGCGTGTATGTGAGTGTCTGTGGAGGGTGTGCGTGTATGTGAGTGTCTGTGGAGGGTGTGCGTGTATGTGAGTGTCTGTGGAGGGTGTGCGTGTATGTGAGTGTCTGTGGATGGTGTGCGTGTATGTGAGTGTCTGTGGAGGGTGTGCGTGTATGTGAATGTCTGTGGAGGGTGTGCGTGTATGTGAGTGTCTGTGGAGGGTGTGTGTGTATGTGAGTTTGTGTGTATGTGAGTGTCTGTGGAGGGTGTGTGTGTATGTGAGTGTCTGTGGAGGGTGTGTGTGTATGTGAGTGTCTGTGGAGGGTGTGTGTGTATGTGAGTGTCTGTGGAGGGTGTGTGTGTATGTGATTGTCTGTGGAGGGTGTTTGTGTTTGTGTGTCTGTGGAGTGTGTGTGTGTGAGTTTGTGCAGGGGGTGTGTGTGTGAGTCTGTGGAGGGTGTGTGTGTGTGAGTCATTGGAGTGGGTGTGTGTGTGTGAGTCATTGGAGTGGGTGTGTGTGTGAGTGTCTGTCGAGGGGGTGTGTGTGTGAGTGTCTTTGGAGGGTGTGTGTGTGAGTGTCTGTGGAGGGTGTGTGTGTGTGAGTCTGTGGAGGGGGTGTGTGTGTGTGTGAGTCTGTGGAGGAGGGTTGTGTGTGAGTGTCTTTGGAGGAGGTGTGTGTGTGAGTGTTTGTGGAGGATGTGTGTGTGTGTGTGTGTGGAAGGTGTGTGTGTGTGAGTGTCTGTGGAGGGTGTGTGTGTGTGTGTGTCTGTGGAGGATGTGTGTGTGAGTGTCCGTGGAGGGTGTGTGTGCGTGAGTCTGTGGAGGGTGTGTGTGCGTGAGTGAGTCTGTGGAGGCTGTGTGTGTGTGAGTTTATGGAGGGGGTGTGTGTGTGAGTGTCTGTAGAGGGGTTGTGTGTGTGAATGTCTGAAGAGGGGGTGTGTGTGTGAGTGTCTGTGGAGGGGGTGTGTGTGTGTGAGTGTCTGTGGAGGGTGTGTGTGTGTGAGTGTCTGTGGAGGGTGTGTGCATGTGAGTGTCTGTGGAGGGTGTGTGAGTGTCTGTGGAGGGTGTGTGTGTTTGTGAGTGTCTGTGGAGGATGTGTGTGTGACTGTCTGTGGAGGTTGTGTGTGCGTGAGTATCTGTGGAGGGTGTGTGTGTGTGTGCGTGAGTGTCTGTGGAGGGTGTGTGTGTGTGCATGAGTGTCTCTGGAGGGCGTGTATGTGTGTGTGAGTGTCTGTGGAGGGCGTGTATGTGTGTGTGAGTGTCTGGAGGGTGTGTGCGTGTGAGTGTCTGGAGGTTGTGTGCATGTGAGTGTCTACTGAGGGTGTGTGTGTAAGTGTCTTGGAGTGTGTGTGTGTGTGTCTGTGGAGTGAGTGTGTGTTTGTGTCTGTCTGTGGAGTGAGTGTGTGTTTGTGTCTGTCTGTGGAGTGAGTGTGTGTGTGTGTGTCTGTGGAGTGAGTGTGTGTGTGTGTGTCAGTGGAGTGAGTGTGTGTGTCTGTGGAGTGAGTGTGTGTGTGTCTGTGGAGTGAGTTTGTGTGTGTGTGTGTCTGTGGAGTGAATGTGTGTGTTTGTCTGTGGAGGGTGTGTGTGTGTGTGAGTGTCTGTGGAGGGTGCATGTCTGTGTCTGTGGAGGGTGTGTGTGTGTGAGTGTCTGTGTAGGGTGTGTGTGTATGACTGTCTGTGGTGGGTGTGTGTGTTTGACTGTGGAGGGTGTATGTGTGTGAGTGTCTGTGGAGGGTGTGTGTGTGTGAGTGTCTGTGGAGGGTGTGTGTGTGTGACTGTCTGGAGGGTGTGTGTGAGTGTCTGTGGAGGGTGTTTGTGTGTCTGTGTGTGTGTGAGTGTCTGTGGAGGGTGTGTGTGTGTGTGTGTGTGTGATTGTCTGTGCAGGGTGTGTGAGTGTCTGTGGAGGGTGTGTGTGAGAGAGTGTCTGTGGAGGGTGTGTGTGAGAGAGTGTCTGTGGAGGGTGTGTGTGAGAGAGTGTCTGTGGAGGGTGTGCGTGTATGTGAGTGTCTGTGGAGGGTGTGCGTGTATGTGAGTGTCTGTGGAGGGTGTGCGTGTATGTGAGTGTCTGTGGAGGGTGTGCGTGTATGTGAGTGTCTGTGGAGGGTGTGCGTGTATGTGAGTGTCTGTGGAGGGTGTGCGTGTATGTGAGTGTCTGTGGAGGGTGTGCGTGTATGTGAGTGTCTGTGGAGGGTGTGCGTGTATGTGAGTGTCTGTGGAGGGTGTGCGTGTATGTGAGTGTCTGTGGAGGGTGTGCGTGTATGTGAGTGTCTGTGGAGGGTGTGCGTGTATGTGAGTGTCTGTGGAGGGTGTGCGTGTATGTGAATGTCTGTGGAGGGTGTGCGTGTATGTGAATGTCTGTGGAGGGTGTGCGTGTATGTGAGTGTCTGTGGAGGGTGTGTGTGTATGTGAGTTTGTGTGTATGTGAGTGTCTGTGGAGGGTGTGTGTGTATGTGAGTGTCTGTGGAGGGTGTGTGTGTATGTGATTGTCTGTGGAGGGTGTTTGTGTTTTTGTGTCTGTGGAGTGTGTGTGTGTGAGTTTGTGCAGGGGGTGTGTGTGTGAGTCTGTGGAGGGTGTGTGTGTGTGAGTCATTGGAGTGGGTGTGTGTGTGTGAGTCATTGGAGTGGGTGTGTGTGTGAGTGTCTGTCGAGGGGGTGTGTGTGTGAGTGTCAGTAGAGGGGGTGTGTGTGTGAGTGTCTTTGGAGGGTGTGTGTGTGAGTGTCTGTGGAGGGTGTGTGTGTGTGAGTCTGTGGAGGGGGTGTGTGTGTGTGTGAGTCTGTGGAGGAGGGTTGTGTGTGAGTGTCTTTGGAGGAGGTGTGTGTGTGAGTGTTTGTGGAGGATGTGTGTGTGTGAGTGTGGAAGGTGTGTGTGTGTGAGTGTCTGTGGAGGGTGTGTGTGTGTGAGTGTCTGTGGAGGGTGTGTGTGCGTGAGTCTGTGGAGGGTGTGTGTGCGTGAGTGAGTCTGTGGAGGGTGTGTGTGTGTGAGTTTATGGAGGGGGTGTGTGTGTGAGTGTCTGTAGAGGGGTTGTGTGTGTGAATGTCTGAAGAGGGGGTGTGTGTGTGAGTGTCTGTGGAGGGGGTGTGTGTGTGTGAGTGTCTGTGGAGGGTGTGTGTGTGTGAGTGTCTGTGGAGGGTGTGTGAGTGTCTGTGGAGGGTGTGTGTGTTTGTGAGTGTCTGTGGAGGATGTGTGTGTGACTGTCTGTGGAGGTTGTGTGTGCGTGAGTATCTGTGGAGGGTGTGTGTGTGTGTGCGTGAGTGTCTGTGGAGGGCGTGTATGTGTGTGTGAGTGTCTGTGGAGGGTGTGTATGTGTGTGTGAGTGTCTGTGGAGGGCGTGTATGTGTGTGTGAGTGTCTGTGGAGGGTGTGTGTGTGAGTGTCTGGAGGGTGTGTGCGTGTGAGTGTCTGGAGGTTGTGTGCATGTGAGTGTCTACTGAGGGTGTGTGTGTAAGTGTCTTGGAGTGTGTGTGTGTGTGTCTGTGGAGTGAGTGTGTGTTTGTGTCTGTCTGTGGAGTGAGTGTGTGTGTGTGTCTGTGGAGTGAGTGTGTGTGTGTGTGTCAGTGGAGTGAGTGTGTGTGTCTGTGGAGTGAGTGTGTGTGTGTCTGTGGAGTGAGTTTGTGTGTGTGTGTGTCTGTGGAGTGAGTTTGTGTGTGTGTGTGTCTGTGGAGTGAATGTGTGTGTTTGTCTGTGGAGGGTGTGTGTGTGTGTGAGTGTCTGTGGAGGGTGCATGTGTGTGTCTGTGTCTGTGGAGGGTGTGTGTGTGTGTGAGTGTCTGTGTAGGGTGTGTGTGTATGACTGTCTGTGGTGGGTGTGTGTGTTTGACTGTGGAGGGTGTATGTGTGTGACTGTCTGTGGAGGGTGTGTGTGTGTGAGTGTCTGTGGAGGGTGTGTGTGTGTGACTGTCTGGAGGGTGTGTGTGAGTGTCTGTGGAGGGTGTGCGTGTGTCTGTGTGTGCGTGAGTGTCTGTGGAGGGTGTGTGTGTGTGTGTGTGAGTGTCTGTGCAGGGTGTGTGAGTGTCTGTGGAGGGTGTGTGTGAGAGAGTGTCTGTGGAGGGTGTGTGTGAGAGAGTGTCTGTGGAGGGTGTGTGTGAGAGAGTGTCTGTGGAGGGTGTGTGTGAGAGAGTGTCTGTGGAGGGTGTGTGTGTATGTGAGTGTCTGTGGAGGGTGTGCGTGTATGTGAGTGTCTGTGGAGGGTGTGCGTGTATGTGAGTGTCTGTGGAGGGTGTGCGTGTATGTGAGTGTCTGTGGAGGGTGTGCGTGTATGTGAGTGTCTGTGGAGGGTGTGCGTGTATGTGAGTGTCTGTGGAGGGTGTGCGTGTATGTGAGTGTCTGTGGAGGGTGTGCGTGTATGTGAGTGTCTGTGGAGGGTGTGCGTGTATGTGAGTGTCTGTGGAGGGTGTGCGTGTATGTGAGTGTCTGTGGAGGGTGTGCGTGTATGTGAGTGTCTGTGGAGGGTGTGCGTGTATGTGAGTGTCTGTGGAGGGTGTGCGTGTATGTGAGTGTCTGTGGAGGGTGTGCGTGTATGTGAGTGTCTGTGGAGGGTGTGCGTGTATGTGAGTGTCTGTGGAGGGTGTGCGTGTATGTGAGTGTCTGTGGAGGGTGTGCGTGTATGTGAGTGTCTGTGGAGGGTGTGCGTGTATGTGAGTGTCTGTGGAGGGTGTGCGTGTATGTGAGTTTGTGTGTATGTGAGTGTCTGTGGAGGGTGTGTGTGTATGTGAGTGTCTGTGGAGGGTGTGTGTGTATGTGAGTGTCTGTGGAGGGTGTGTGTGTATGTGAGTGTCTGTGGAGGGTGTGTGTGTATGTGATTGTCTGTGGAGGGTGTTTGTGTTTGTGTGTCTGTGGAGTGTGTGTGTGTGAGTTTGTGCAGGGGGTGTGTGTGTGAGTCTGTGGAGGGTGTGTGTGTGTGTGAGTCATTGGAGTGGGTGTGTGTGTGTGAGTCATTGGAGTGGGTGTGTGTGTGAGTGTCTGTCGAGGGGGTGTGTGTGTGAGTGTCAGTAGAGGGGGTGTGTGTGTGAGTGTCTTTGGAGGGTGTGTGTGTGAGTGTCTGTGGAGGGTGTGTGTGTGTGAGTCTGTGGAGGGGGTGTGTGTGTGTGAGTCTGTGGAGGAGGGTTGTGTGTGAGTGTCTTTGGAGGAGGTGTGTGTGTGAGTGTTTGTGGAGGATGTGTGTGTGTGAGTGTGGAAGGTGTGTGTGTGTGTGTCTGTGGAGGGTGTGTGTGTGTGAGTGTCTGTAGAGGATGTGTGTGTGAGTGTCCGTGGAGGGTGTGTGTGCGTGAGTCTGTGGAGGGTGTGTGTGCGTGAGTGAGTCTGTGGAGGGTGTGTGTGTGTGAGTTTATGGAGGGGGTGTGTGTGTGAGTGTCTGTAGAGGGGTTGTGTGTGTGAATGTCTGAAGAGGGGGTGTGTGTGTGAGTGTCTGTGGAGGGGGTGTGTGTGTGAGTCTGTGGAGAGGTTGTGTGTGTGAGTCTGTGGAGGGGTTGTGTGTGTGAACGTTTGTGGAGGGGGTGTGTGTGTGAGTATCTGTGGAGTATGTGTGTATGTGAGTGTCTGTGGAGTGTGTGTTTATGTGAGTGTCTGTGGAGTGTGTGTGTGTGTGTCCGTGGAGTATGTGTGTGTGTGTGTGTGTGTGAATGTCTGTGGAGCGTGTTTGTATGCGAGTGAGTGTCCGTGTAGTGTGTGTGTGTGTCCGTGGAGTGTGTGTGTGTGTGTGAGTATCTGTGGAGGGTGTGTGTGCATGAGTGTCTGTGGAGGGTGTGTGTGTGTGAGTGTCTGTGGAGGGTGCGTGAGTGTCTGTGGAGGGTGTGTGTGTGTGCGTGAATGTCTGTGGAGTGTGTGTGCGTGTGTGTCTCTGTGGAGGGTGTGTGTGTGTGAGTGTCTGTTGAGGGTGTGTGTGTGTGAGTGTCAGTGGAGGGTGTGTGTGTGTGAGTGTCTGTGGAGGGTGTGTGCGTGTGAGTGTATGTGGAGGGTGGGTGCATGTGAGTGTATGTGGAGGGTGTGTGTGTGTGACTCTGAAGGGTGTGTATGTGAGTGTCTGTGCAGGGTGTGTGTGTGTGACTGTGGAGGGTGTGTGTTTGTGATTGTCTGTGGCGGGTGTGTGTGTGTGACTCTCTGTGGAGGGTGTGTGTGTGTGACTGTCGGTGGAGGGTGTGTGTGTTTGACTGTCTGTGGAGGGTGTGTGTGTGTGTCTGTGGAGGGTGTGTGTGTGTGTGTGTGTGAGTGTCTGTGGAGGGTGTGTGTGTATGTGTGTGAGTGTCTGTGGAGGGTGTGTGTGTGAGTGTCTGTGGAGGGTGTGTGTGTGTGTGTCTCTGCGGAGGGTGTGTGTGTGTGTGTGTGTGTGCGTGTCTGTGGAGGGTGTGTGTGTGTGTGTGTCTGTGCAGGGTGTGTGTGTGTGTCTGTGGAGGGTGTGTGTGTGTGTCTGTCGAGGGTGTGTGTGTTGTGTCTGTGGATGGTGTGTGTGTGTGTCTGTGGAGGGTGTATGTGATTGTCTGTGGAGTTTGTGTTTGTGTGTCCGTGGAGTGTGTGTGTGTGAGTTTCTGTGGAGTGTGTGTGTGAGAGTTTGTGGAGGGGGTGTGTATGTGAGTGTCTGCGGAGGGTGTGTATGTGAGTGTCTGTGGAGGGTGTGTGTGTGAATGTCATTGGAGGGTGTGTGTGTGTGTGTGTCTGTGGAGGGTGTGTGTGTGTGAGTGTCTATGGAGGGTGTGTGCGTGTAAGTGTCTATAGAGTGTGTGAGTGTGTTAGAGTGTCTGTGAAGGGTGTGTGTGTGAGTGTCTGTGAAGGGTGTGTGTGTGAGTGTCTGTGAAGTGTGTGTGTGTGAGTGTCTGTGGAGGGTGTGTTTGTGTGACTGTCTGTGGAGGGTGTGTGTGTGTGACTGTCTGTGGAGGGTGTGTGTGTGTGACTGTCTGTGGAGGGTGTGAGTGTATGACTGTCTGTGGAGGGTGTGTGTGTGTGTTTGTGAGTGTCTGTGGAGGGTGTGTGTGTGTGTGTGTGTGAGTGTCTGCGGAGTGTGTGTGTGAGTGTCTGTGGAGTGAGTGTGTGTGTGTGTGTGTGTGTGTGTGTCTGTGGAGGGTGTGTGTGTGACTGTGGAAAGTGTGTGTGTGTGTCTGCGGAGGGGGTGTGTGTGTGTGAGTGTGTGTGTGAGTGTGGAGGGTGCGTGCGTGTGAGTGTTTGTGGAGAGTGTGTGTGTGTCTGTGAAGGGTGTGTGTGTGTGTCTGTGGTGTGTGTGTGTATGTGTGTGAGTGTATGTGTGAGTGTCTGGAGTGTGTGTGTGTGTGTGTCTGTGGAGGGTGTGTGTGCGTGAGTGTCTGTGGAGGGTGTGTGTGCGTGAGTGTCTGTGGAGGGCGTGTGTGTGAGTGTCTGTGGTGGGGGTGTGTGTGTGAGTGTCTGTGGAGGGTGTGTGTGTGTAAGTGTCTATGGAGGGTGTTTGCGTGTAAGTATCTATAGAGTGTGTGTGTGTGAGAGTGTCTGTGAAGGGTGTGTGTGTGAGTGTCTGTGAAGGGTGTGTGTGTGAGTGTCTGTGGAGGGTGTGTGTGTGTGAGTGTCTGTGGAGGGTGTGTGTGTGTGACTGTCTGTGGAGGGTGTGTGTGTGTGACTGTCTGTGGAGGGTGTGTGTGTGTGACTGTCTGTGAAGGGTGTGTGTGTGAGTGTCTGTGGAGGGTGTGTGTGTGTGAGTGTCTGTGGAGGGTGTGTGTGTGTGAGTGTCTGTGGAGGGTGTGTGTGTGTGACTGTCTGTGGAGGGTGTGTGTGTGTGACTGTCTGTGGAGGGTGTGTGTGTGTGACTGTCTGTGGAGGGTGTGTGTGTGTGACTGTCTGTGGAGGGTGTGTGTGTGTGACTGTCTGTGGAGGGTGTGTGTGTGTGACTGTCTGTGGAGGGTGTGTGTGTGTGACTGTCTGTGGAGGGTGTGTGTGTGTGTTTGTGAGTGTCTGTGGAGGGTGTGTGTGTGTGTGAGTGTCTGCGGAGTGTGTGTGTGTGTGTGAGTGTCTGCGGAGTGTGTGTGTGTGTGTGAGTGTCTGTGGAGTGTGTGTGTGTGTGTGTGTGTGTGTGTGTGTGTGTGTGTCTGTGGAGGGTGTGTGTGTGACTGTGGAGGGTGTGTGTGTGTGTCTGCGGAGGGGGTGTGTGTGTGTGAGTGTGTGTGTGAGTGTCTGTGGAGGGTGCGTGCGTGTGAGTGTTTGTGGAGAGTGTGTGTGTGTCTGTGAAGGGTGTGTGTGTGTGTCTGTGGTGTGTGTGTATGTGTGTGAGTGTATGTGTGAGTGTCTGGAGTGTGTGTGTGTGTGTGTGTGTCTGTGGACGGTGTGTGTGTGTGAGTGTCTGTGGAGGGTGTGTGTGCGTGAGTGTCTGTGGTGGGGGTGTGTGCGTGAGTGTCTGTGGAGGGGGTGTGTGTGTGAGTGTCTGTGGAGCGTGTGTGTGTATCAGTGTCTGTGGACTGTGTGTCTGTGTGTCTGTTTAGGGTCTGTGTGTGTGTGTGTGTGTGTGTGTGAGTGTCTGTGGAGTGTTTGTGTGTGTGAGTGTCTGTGGAGTGTGTGTGTATGTGTGTGTGTGTGTGTGTGATTGTCTGTGGAGGGGTGTGTGTGAGTGTCAGTGCAGGGTGTGTGTGTGAGTGACTATGGAGGGTGTGTGTGTATGTGAGTGTCTGTGGAGGGTGTGTGTGTGAGTGTCTGTGGAGGGTGTGTGTGTGTGTGTGTCTGTGGAGGGTGTGTGTGTGTGTGTGTGTCTGTTGAGGGTATGTGTGTGTGTGTGTGTGTGTGTGTGTGTGTCCATGGAGGGTGTGTGTGTATGTGAATGTCTGTGCAGGGTGTGTGTGTGTGTGTGTGTCTGTGGAGGGTGTGTGTGTGTGTGTGTCTGTGGAGTGTGTGTGTGTGTGTCTGTGGAGGGTATGTGTGTGTGTGAGTGTCTGTGGAGTGTGTGTGTGTGTGAATGTGTGTGGAGTGTGTTTGTATGCGAGTGAGTGTCCGTGGAGTGTGTGTGTGTGTGTTTGTGTGTGTTAGTCTCTGTGGAGTGTGTGTGTGTGTTAGTCTCTGTGGAGTGTGTGTGTGTGAGTGTCTGTGGAGGGTGTGTGTGTGTGAGTGTCTGTGGAGGGTGTGTGTGTGTGTGAGTGTCTGTGGAGCGTGTTTGTGTGTGTGTGTCTGTGGAGTGTGTGTGTGTTAGTCTCTGTGGAGTGTGTGTGTGTGTTAGTCTCTGTGGAGTGTGTGTGTGTGTTAGTCTCTGTGGAGTGTGTGTGTGTGAGTGTCTGTGGAGGGTGTGTGTGTGTGAGTGTCTGTGGAGGGTGTGTGTGTGTGAGTGTCTGTGGAGCGTGTTTGTGTGTGAGTGTCTGTGGAGGGTGTGTGTGTGTGAGTGTCTGTGGAGGGTGTTTGTGTGTGTGTGTGTCTGTGGAGGGTGTGTGTGTGTGAGTGTCTGTGGAGGGTGTGTGAGTGTCTGTGGAGTGTGTGTGTGTGTGTGAGTGTCTGTGGAGGATGTGTGTGTGAGTGTCTGTGGAGGTTGTGTGTGCGTGAGTGTTTGTGGAGGATGTGTGTGTGTGTGAGCGTGAATGTCTGTGGAGGGTGTGTGTGTGTGTGTCTGTGGAGGGTGTGTGTGTGTGTGTGTCTGTGGAGGGTATGTCTGTGGGTGTGTGTGTCTGTGGAGGGTGTGTGTGTGTGAGTGTCTGTGGAGGGTGTGTGTGTCTGAGTGTCCGTGGAGGGTGTGTGTGTGTGTGTCTGTGGAGGGTGTATGTGTGTGAGTGTCTATGGAGGGTGTGTGTGTGTGTGAGTGTCTGTGGAGGGTGTGTGTGTGAGTGTCTGTGGTGTGTGTGTGTGTGAGTGTCTGTGGAGGGTGTGTGTGTGTGTGTGTGTGTCTGTGGAGGGTGTGTGTGTGTGTGTGTCTGTGCAGGGGTATGTGTTTGTGTGAGTGTCTATGGAGTGTATGTTTATGTGAGTGTCTGTGGAGTGTGTGTGTGTGTCCGTGGAGTATGTGTGTGTGTGTGTGTGTGTGTGAATGTCTGTGGAGCGTGTTTGTATGCGAGTGAGTGTCCGTGTCGTGTGTGTGTTTGTCCGTGTAGTGTGTTTTGTGTGTGACTGTCCGTGGAGTGTGTGTGTGTGTGTGAGTATCTGTGGAGGGTGTGTGTGCGTGAGTGTCTGTGGAGGGTGTGTGTGCGTGAGTGTCTGTGGAGGGTGTGTGTGCGTGAGTGTCTGTGGAGGGTGTGTGTGTGTGAGTGTCTGTGGAGGGTGTGTGTGTGTGCGTGAATGTCTGTGGAGTGTGTGTGCGTGTGTGTCTCTGTGGAGGGTGTGTGTGTGTGAGTGTCTGTCGAGGGTGTGTGTGTGTGAGTGTCAGTGGAGGGTGTGTGCGTGTGAGTGTCTGTGGAGGGTGTGTGCGTGTGAGTGTATGTGGAGGGTGGGTGCATGTGAGTGTATGTGGAGGGTGTGTGTGTGTGACTGTGAAGGGTGTGTATGTGAGTGTCTGTGGAGGGTGTGTATGTGAGTTCTGTGGAGGGTGTGTTTGTGTGACTGTCTGTGCAGGGTGTGTGTGTGTGACTGTGGAGGGTGTGTGTTTGTGATTGTCTGTGGCGGGTGTGTGTGTGTGACTGTCTGTGGAGGGTGTGTGTGTGTGACTGTCGGTGGAGGGTGTGTGTGTTTGACTGTCTGTGGAGGGTGTGTGTATGTGTGTGTGTGTCTGTGGAGGGTGTGTGTGTGTGTGTGAGTGTCTGTGGAGGGTGTGTGTGTATGTGTGTGAGTGTCTGTGGAGGGTGTGTGTGTGTGTGTGTCTCTGCGGATGGTGTGTGTGTGTGTGTGTGCGTGTCTGTGGAGTGTGTGTGTGTGTGTGTGTGTGTCTGTGGAGGGTGTGTGTGTGTGTCTGTGGAGGGTGTGTGTGTGTGTGTCTGTGGATGGTGTGTGTGTGTGTGTCTGTGGAGGGTGTGTGTGAGTGTCTGTGGAGGGTGTGTGTATGTGAATGTCTGTGGAGGGTGTGTGTGTATGTGAGTGTCTGTGGAGGGTGTGTGTGTATGTGATTGTCTGTGGAGTTTGTGTTTGTGTGTCCGTGGAGTGAGTGTGTGTGTGTGTGTGTGTGTGTGTGTGTGTGTGTGTGAGTTTCTGTGGAGTGTGTGTGTGTGAGTTTGTGGAGGGGGTGTGTATGTGAGTGTCTGCGGAGGGTGTGTATGTGAGTGTCTGTGGAGGGTGTGTGTGTGAATGTCAGTGGAGGGTGTGTGTGTGTGTGTGAGTGTCTGTGGAGGGTGTGTGTGTGTGAGTGTCTATGGAGGGTGTGTGCGTGTAAGTGTCTATAGAGTGTGTGTGTGTGTGAGAGTGTCTGTGGAGGGTGTGTGTGTGTGACTGTCTGTGGAGGGTGTGTGTGTATGACTGTCTGTGGAGGGTGTGTGTGTGTGTGTTTGTGAGTGTCTGTGGAGGGTGTGTGTGTGTGTGAGTGTCTGCGGAGGGTGTGTGTGTGTGTGAGTGTCTGTGGAGTGTGTGTGTGTGTGTGTGTGTGTGTGTGTGTGTGTGTGTGTGTGTGTGTGTGTGTGTGAGTGTCTGTGGAGGGTGTGTGTGTGTGAGTGTCTGTGGAGGGTGTGTGTGTGTGAGTGTCTGTGGAGGGTGTGTGTGTGTGACTGTCTGTGGAGGGTGTGTGTGTGTGTTTGTGAGTGTCTGTGGAGGGTGTGTGTGTGTGTGAGTGTCTGCGGAGGGTGTGTGTGAGTGTCTGCGGAGGGTGTGTGTGTGTGTGTGTGTGTGTGTGTGTGTGACTGTCTGTGGAGGGTGTGTGTGTGTGACTGTCTGTGGAGGGTGTGTGTGTGTGACTGTCTGTGGAGGGTGTGTGTGTGTGACTGTCTGTGGAGGGTGTGTGTGTGTGACTGTCTGTGGAGGGTGTGTGTGTGTGACTGTCTGTGGAGGGTGTGTGTGTGTGACTGTCTGTGGAGGGTGTGTGTGTGTGACTGTCTGTGGAGGGTGTGTGTGTGTGTATGAATGTCTGTGGAGGGTGTGTGTGTGTGTTTGTGAGTGTCTGTGGAGGGTGTGTGTGTGTGTTTGTGAGTGTCTGTGGAGGGTGTGTGTGTGTGTGTTTGTGAGTGTCTGTGGAGGGTGTGTGTGTGTGTTTGTGAGTGTCTGTGGAGGGTGTGTGTGTGTGTGAGTGTCTGCGGAGGGTGTGTGTGTGTGTGTGTGAGTGTCTGTGGAGTGTGTGTGTGTGTGTGTGTGTGTGTGTGTGTGTGTGTGTGTGTGAGTGTCTGTGGAGGGTGTGTGTGTGACTGTGGAGGGGGTGTGTGTGTGTGAGTGTGTGTGTGAGTGTCTGTGGAGGGTGTGTGCGTGTGAGTGTTTGTGGAGAGTGTGTGTGTGTCTGTGAAGGGTGTGTGTGTGTGTCTGTGGTGTGTGTGTGTATGTGTGTGAGTGTATGTGTGAGTGTCTGGAGTGTGTGTGTGTGTGTGTCTGTGGAGGGTGTGTGTGCGTGAGTGTCTGTGGAGGGTGTGTGTGCGTGAGTGTCTGTGGAGGGTGTGTGTGCGTGAGTGTCTGTGGAGGGTGTGTGTGCGTGAGTGTCTGTGGAGGGGGTGTGTGTGAGTGTCTGTGGTGGGGGTGTGTGCGTGAGTGTCTGTGGAGGGGGTGTGTGTGTGAGTGTCTGTGGAGCGTGTGTGTGTGTCAGTGTCTGTGGACTGTGTGTCTGTGTGTCTGTTTAGGGTCTGTGTGTGTGTGTGTGTGTGTGTGTGTGAGTGTCTGTGGAGTGTTTGTGTGTGTGAGTGTCTGTGGAGTGTGTGTGTATGTGTGTGTGTGTGTGATTGTCTGTGGAGGGGTGTGTGTGTGAGTGTCAGTGAAGGGTGTGTGTGTGAGTGTCTATGGAGGGTGTGTGTGTATGTGAGTGTCTGTGGAGGGTGTGTGTGTGAGTGTCTATGGAGTGTGTGTGTGTATGTGAGTGTCTGTGGAGGGTGTGTGTGTGAGTGTCTGTGGAGGGTGTGTGTGTGTGTGTGTCTGTGGAGGGTGTGTGTGTGTGTGTGTGTCTGTGGAGGGTGTGTGTGTGTGTGTGTGTGTCCGTGGAGGGTGTGTGTGTGAGCGTGAATGTCTGTGGAGGGTGTGTGTGTGTGTGTCTGTGGAGGGTGTGTGTGTGTGTGTGTCTGTGGAGGGTATGTCTGTGGGTGTGTGTGTCTGTGGAGGGTGTGTGTGTCTGAGTGTCTGTGGAGGGTGTGTGTGTCTGAGTGTCCGTGGAGGGTGTGTGTGTGTGAGTGTCTGTGGAGGGTGTATGTGTGTGAGTGTCTATGGAGGGTGTGTGTGTATTTGAGTGTCTGTGGAGGGTGTGTGTGTGAGTGTCTGTGGTGTGTGTGTGTGTGAGTGTCTGTGGAGGGTGTGTGTGTGTGTGTGTGTGTGTGTGTGTGTCTGTGGAGGGTGTGTGTGTGTGTGTGTCTGTGCAGGGTATGTGTTTGTGTGAGTGTCTGTGGAGTGTATGTTTATGTGAGTGTCTGTGGAGTGTGTGTGTGTGTCCGTGGAGTATGTGTGTGTGTGTGTGTGTGTGAATGTCTGTGGAGCGTGTTTGTATGCGAGTGAGTGTCCGTGTAGTGTGTGTGTGTGTCCGTGTAGTGTGTTTTGTGTGTGACTGTCCGTGGAGTGTGTGTGTGTGTGTGAGTATCTGTGGAGGGTGTGTGTGCGTGAGTGTCTGTGGAGGGTGTGTGTGCGTGAGTGTCTGTGGAGGGTGTGTGTGTGTGAGTGTCTGTGGAGGGTGTGTGTGTGTGCGTGAATGTCTGTGGAGTGTGTGTGCGTGTGTGTCTCTGTGGAGGGTGTGTGCTTGTGAGTGTCTGTCGAGGGTGTGTGTGTGTGAGTGTCAGTGGAGGGTGTGTGCGTGTGAGTGTCTGTGGAGGGTGTGTGCGTGTGAGTGTATGTGGAGGGTGGGTGCATGTGAGTGTATGTGGAGGGTGTGTGTGTGTGACTGTGAAGGGTGTGTATGTGAGTGTCTGTGGAGGGTGTGTATGTGAGTTCTGTGGAGGGTGTGTTTGTGTGACTGTCTGTGCAGGGTGTGTGTGTGTGACTGTGGAGGGTGTGTGTTTGTGATTGTCTGTGGCGGGTGTGTGTGTGTGACTGTCTGTGGAGGGTGTGTGTGTGTGACTGTCTGTGGAGGGTGTGTGTGTGTGACTGTCGGTGGAGGGTGTGTGTGTTTGACTGTCTGTGGAGGGTGTGTGTATGTGTGTGTGTGTCTGTGGAGGGAGTTTGTGTGTGTGTGAGTGTCTGTGGAGGGTGTGTGTGTATGTGTGTGAGTGTCTGTGGAGGGTGTGTGTGTGTGTGTGTCTCTGCGGATGGTGTGTGTGTGTGTGTGTGCGTGTCTGTGGAGTGTGTGTGTGTGTGTGTGTGTGTCTGTGGAGGGTGTGTGTGTGTGTCTGTGGAGGGTGTGTGTGTGTGTGTCTGTGGATGGTGTGTGTGTGTGTCTGTGGAGGGTGTGTGTGAGTGTCTGTGGAGGGTGTGTGGATGTGAATGACTGTGGAGGGTGTGTTTGTATGTGAATGACTGTGGAGGGTGTGTGTGTATGTGAGTATCTGTGGAGGGTGTGTGTGTATGTGATTGTCTGTGGAGTTTGTGTTTGTGTGTCCGTGGAGTGTGTGTGTGTGTGTGTGTGTGAGTTTCTGTGGAGTGTGTGTGTGTGAGTTTGTGGAGGGGGTGTGTATGGGAGTGTCTGCGGAGGGTGTGTATGTGAGTGTCTGTGGAGGGTGTGTGTGTGAATGTCAGTGGAGGGTGTGTGTGTGTGTGTGAGTGTCTGTGGAGGGTGTGTGTGTGTGAGTGTCTGTGGAGGGTGTGTGCGTGTAAGTGTCTATAGAGTGTGTGTGTGTGTGAGAGTGTCTGTGAAGGGTGTGTGTGTGTGACTGTGGAGGGTGTGTGTGTGTGACTGTCTGTGGAGGGTGTGTGTGTGTGAGTGTCTGTGGAGGGTGTGTGTGTGTGTTTGTGAGTGTCTGCGGAGGGTGTGTGTGTGTGTGAGTGTCTGCGGAGGGTGTGTGTGTGTGTGAGTGTCTGTGGAGTGTGTGTGTGTGTGTGTGTGTGTGTGAGTGTCTGTGGAGGGTGTGTGTGTGTGAGTGTCTGTGGAGGGTGTGTGTGTATGACTGTCTGTGGAGGGTGTGTGTGTGTGTTTGTGAGTGTCTGCGGAGGGTGTGTGTGTGTGTGTGAGTGTCTGCGGAGGGTGTGTGTGTGTGTGAGTGTCTGTGGAGTGTGTGTGTGTGTGTGTGTGTGTGTGTGTGACTGTCTGTGGAGGGTGTGTGTGTGTGACTGTCTGTGGAGGGTGTGTGTGTGTGACTGTCTGTGGAGGGTGTGTGTGTGTGACTGTCTGTGGAGGGTGTGTGTGTGTGACTGTCTGTGGAGGGTGTGTGTGTGTGACTGTCTGTGGAGGGTGTGTGTGTGTGACTGTCTGTGGAGGGTGTGTGTGTGTGACTGTCTGTGGAGGGTGTGTGTGTGTGACTGTCTGTGGAGGGTGTGTGTGTGTGACTGTCTGTGGAGGGTGTGTGTGTGTGACTGTCTGTGGAGGGTGTGTGTGTGTGTATGAATGTCTGTGGAGGGTGTGTGTGTGTGTTTGAATGTCTGTGGAGGGTGTGTGTGTGTGTTTGTGAGTGTCTGTGGAGGGTGTGTGTGTGTGTTTGTGAGTGTCTGTGGAGGGTATTTGTGTGTGTGAGTGTCTGCGGAGGGTGTGTGTGTGTGTGTGAGTGTCTGTGGAGTGTGTGTGTGTGTGTGTGTGTGTGTGTGTGTGTGAGTGTCTGTGGAGGGTGTGTGTGTGACTGTGGAGGGTGTGTGTGTGACTGTGGAGGGTGTGTGCGTGTGAGTGTTTGTGGAGAGTGTGTGTGTGTCTGTGAAGGGTGTGTGTGTGTGTCTGTGGTGTGTGTGTGTATGTGTGTGAGTGTATGTGTGAGTGTCTGGAGTGTGTGTGTGTGTGTGTGTGTCTGTGGAGGGTGTGTGTGCGTGAGTGTCTGTGGAGGGTGTGTGTGCGTGAGTGTCTGTGGAGGGTGTGTGTGCGTGAGTGTCTGTGGAGGGTGTGTGTGCGTGAGTGTCTGTGGAGGGTGTGTGTGCGTGAGTGTCTGTGGAGGGTGTGTGTGCGTGAGTGTCTGTGGAGGGGGTGTGTGTGAGTGTCTGTGGAGGGGGTGTGTGTGAGTGTCTGTGGTGGGGGTGTGTGCGTGAGTGTCTGTGGAGGGGGTGTGTGTGTGAGTGTCTGTGGAGCGTGTGTGTGTGTCAGTGTCTGTGGACTGTGTGTCTGTGTGTCTGTTTAGGGTCTGTGTGTGTGTGTGTGTGTGTGTGTGTGAGTGTCTGTGGAGTGTTTGTGTGTGTGAGTGTCTGTGGAGTGTGTGTGTATGTGTGTGTGTGTGTGATTGTCTGTGGAGGCGTGTGTGTGTGAGTGTCTGTGGAGGGGTGTGTGTGTGAGTGTCTGTGGAGGGGTGTGTGTGTGAGTGTCAGTGTAGGGTGTGTGTGTGAGTGTCTATGGAGGGTGTGTGTGTATGTGAGTGTCTGTGGAGGGTGTGTGTGTGAGTGTCTGTGGAGGGTGTGTGTGTGAGTGTCTATGGAGTGTGTGTGTGTATGTGAGTGTCTGTGGAGGGTGTGTGTGTGAGTGTCTGTGGAGGGTGTGTGTGTGTGTGTGTGTCTGTGGAGGGTGTGTGTGTGTGTGTGTGTGTCTGTGGAGGGTATGTGTGTGTGTGTGTGTGTGTGTGTCCGTGGAGGGTGTGTGTGTATGTTAATGTCTGTGCAGGGTGTGTGTGTGTGTGTCTGTGGAGGGTGTGTGTGTGTGTGTGTCTGTGGAGTGTGTGTGTGTGTGTGTGTGTGTGTCTGTGGAGGGTATGTGTGTGTGTGATTGTCTGTGGAGTGTGTGTGTGTGTGAATGTCTGTGGAGTGTGTTTGTATGCGAGTGAGTGTCCGTGGAGTGTGTGTGTGTGTTTGTGTGTGTGAGTGTCCGTGGAGTGTGTGTGTGTGTGTGTGTGTCTGTGGAGTGTGTGTGTGTGTGTTAGTCTCTGTGGAGTGTGTGTGCGTGTTAGTCTCTGTGGAGTGTGTGTGTGTGAGTGTCTGTGGAGGGTGTGTGTGTGTGAGTGTCTGTGGAGGGTGTGTGTGTGTGAGTGTCTGTGGAGCGTGTTTGTGTGTGAGTGTCTGTGGAGGGTGTGTGTGTGTGAGTGTCTGTGGAGGGTGTTTGTGTGTGTGTGTGTGAGTGTCTGTGGAGGGTGTGTGAGTGTTTGTGGAGGCTGTGTGTGTGTGTGAGTGTCTGTGGAGGATGTGTGTGTGAGTGTCTGTGGAGGTTATGTGTGCGTGAGTGTTTGTGGAGGATGAGTGTGTGTGTGAGCGTGAATGTCTGTGGAGGGTGTGTGTGTGTGTGTCTGTGGAGGGTGTGTGTGTGTGTGTGTCTGTGGAGGGTATGTGTGTGTGTGTGTGTGTGTGTGTGTGTGTCTGTGGAGGGTGTGTGTGTGTGTGAGTGTCTGTGGAGGGTGTGTGTGTCTGAGTGTCCGTGGAGGGTGTGTGTGTGTGAGTGTCTGTGGAGGGTGTATGTGTGTGAGTGTCTGTGGAGGGTGTATGTGTGTGAGTGTCTATGGAGGGTGTGTGTGTATGTGAGTGTCTGTGGAGGGTGTGTGTGTGAGTGTCTGTGGTGTGTGTGTGTGTGAGTGTCTGTGGAGGGTGTGTGTGTCTGTGTGTGTGTGTCTGTGGAGGGTGTGTGTGTGTGTCTGTGCAGGGTATGTGTTTGTGTGAGTGTCTGTGGAGTGTGTGTGTTTGTGAATGTCTGTGGAGTGTGTTTGTATGCGAGTGAGTGTCTGTGGAGTGTGTGTGTGTGTTTGTGTGTGTCCGTGGACTGTGTTTGTGTGTGTGACTGTCCGTGGAGTGTGTGTGTGTGTGTCTGTGGAGTGTGTGTGTGTGTTAGTCTCTGTGGAGTGTGTGTGTGTGTTAGTCTCTGTGGAGTGTGTGTGTGAGTGTCTGTGGAGGGTGTGTGTGTGTGAGTGTCTGTGGAGTGTGTTTGTGTGTGAGTGTCTGTGGAGGGTGTGTGTGTGTGAGTGTCTGTGGAGGGTGTGTGTGTGTGAGTGTCTGTGGAGGGTGTGTGTGTGTGAGTGTCTGTGGAGGATGTGTGTGTGAGTGTCTGTGGAGGATGTGTGTGTGAGTGTCTGTGGAGGTTGTGTGTGCGTGAGTGTTTGTGGAGGATGTGTGTGTGTGTGTGCGTGAATGTCTGTGGAGGTTGTGTGTGTGTGTGTCTGTGGAGGGTGTGTGTGTGTGTGTGTCTGTGGAGGGTATGTGTGTGTGTGTGTGTGTCTGTGGAGGGTCTGTGTGTGTGAGTGTCTGTGGAGGGTGTGTGTGTGAGTGTCTGTGGAGGGTGTGTGTGTGAGTGTCTATGGAGGGTGTGTGTGTATGTGAGTGTCTGTGGAGGGTGTGTGTGTGAGTGTCTGTGGAGTGTGTGTGTGTGAGTGTCTGTGGAGGGTGTGCGTGTGTGAGTGTCTGTGGAGGGTATGTGTGTGTGTGTGTGTGTCTGTGGAGGGTGTGTGTGTGAGTGTCCGTGGAGGGTGTGTGTGTTGTGAGTGTCTGTGGAGGGTGTGTGTGTGAGTGTCTGTGGAGGGTGTGTGTGTGAGTGTCTGTGGAGGGTGTGTGTGTGTGAGTGTCTGTGGACGGTGTTTGTGTGTGTGTCTGTGGAGGGTGCGTGTGTGTGAGTGTCTGTGGAGGGTGTGTGTGTGTGTGTGTGTCTCTGCGGAGGGTGTGTGTGTGTGTGTGTGTGTGTGTGTGTCTGTGGAGGGTGTGTGTGTGTGTGTCTGTGGAGGGTGTGTGTGTGTGTCTGTGGAGGGTGTGTGTGTGTGTCTGTGGATGGTGTGTGTGTCTGTGGAGGGTGTGTGTGTGTGTGTGTGACTGTGGAGGGTGTGTGTATGTGAATGTCTGTGGAGGGTGTGTGTGTATGTGAGTGTCTGTGGAGGGTGTGTGTGTATGTGATTGTCTGTGGAGTGTGTGTGTGTGTGTGTGTGTGTGTGTGTGTGTGTGTGTGTGTGAGTGTGTGTGTGGACTGTGTAGTTTTGTGCGTGTCTGTTATGTGTGTGTGTGTGTGTGAGAGAGAGTCTGTGGAGGGGGTGTATGCGTGAGTGTCTGTGGAGTAAGTGTGTGTGTGTGTGTCTGTGGAGTGTGTCTGTGGAGTGTGTGTGTGTCTCTGGAGTTTGTGTTTGTGTGTCCGTGGAGTGTGTGTGTGTGTGAGTTTCTGTGGAGTGTGTGTGTGTGAGTTTGTGGAGGGGGTGTGCATGTGAGTGTATGTGGAGGGTGTGTATGTGAGTGTCTGCGGAGGGTGTGGATGTGAGTGTCTGTGGAGGGAGTGTGTGTGAATGTCAGTGGAGGGTGTGTGTGTGTGTGTGTGTGAGTGTCTGTGGAGGGTGTGTGTGTGTGAGTGTCTGTGGAGGGTGTGTGTGTGTGAGTGTCTGTGGAGGGTGTGTGTGTGTGAGTGTCTGTGGAGGGTGTGTGTGTGTGAGTGTCTGTGGAGGGTGTGTGTGTGTGAGTGTCTGTGGAGGGTGTGTGTGTGTGAGTGTCTGTGGAGGGTGTGTGTGTGTAAGTGTCTATAGAGTGTGTGTGTGTGTGTGTGAGAGTGTCTGTGGAGGGTGTGTGTGTGTGAGTGTCTGTGGAGGGTGTGTGTGTGTGAGTGTCTGTGGAGGGTGTGTGTGTGTGACTGTCTGTGGAGGGTGTGTGTGTGTGTTTGTGACTGTCTGTGGAGGGTGTGTGTGTGTGTGTGAGTGTCTGCGGAGGGGGGTGTGTGTGATTGTGGAGGGTGTGGGTGTGTGTGTGTGTCTGCGGAGGGGGTGTGTGTGTGTGAGTGTCTGTGGAGGGTGTGTGTGTGTGAGTGTCTGTGGAGGGTGTGTGCGTGTGAGTGTTTGTGGAGAGTGTGTGTGTGTCTGTGAAGGGTGTGTGTGTGTGTGTGTGTGTCTGTGGAGGGTGTGTGTGCGTGAGTGTCTGTGGAGGGGGTGTGTATGTGAGTGTCTGTGGAGGGTGTGTATGTGAGTGTCTGTGGTGGGGGTATGTGCGTGAGTGTCTGTGGAGGGGGTGTGTGTGTGTGAGTGTCTGTGGAGCGTGTGTGTGTGTCAGTGTCTGTGGATTGTGTGTCTGTGTGTCTGTTTAGGGTCTGTGTGTGTGTGTGCGAGTGTCTGTGGAGTGTTTGTGTGTGTGAGTGTCTGTGGAGTGTGTGTGTGTGTGTGTGTGTGTGTGTGAGTGTCTGTGGAGGGTGTGTGTGTGTGTGTGTCTGTGGAGGGTGTGTGTGTGTGTGTGTGTGTCTGTGGAGGGCATGTGTGTGTGTGTGTGTGTGTGTCCGTGGAGGGTGTGTGTGTGTGAGTGTCTGTGGAGGGTGTGCGTGTGAGTGTCAGTGGAGGGTGTGTGTGTATGTGTGAGTGTCTGTGGAGGGGGTGTGTGTGTGAGTGTCTCTGGAGGGGGTGTGTGTGTGAGTGTCTGTGGAGGGTGTGTGTGTGAGTGAGTGTCTGGAGGGTGTGTGTGTGTGTGAGTGTCTGTGGAGTGTGTGTGTGTGAGTGTCTGTTTAGGGTGTGTGTGTTTGTGTGAGTGTCTGTGGAGTGTTTGTGTGTGTGTGTCCGTGGAGTGTGTGTGTGTGTGATTGTCTGTGGTGGGGATGTGTGTGTGATTGTCTGTGGTGGGGATGTGTGTGTGATTGTCTGTGGTGGGGATGTGTGTGTGATTGTCTGTGGTGGGGATGTGTGTGTGTGTGTCTGTGGAGGGTTTGTGTGTGTGTGTCCGTGGAGGGTTTGTGTGTGTGTGTCCGTGGAGGGTGTGTGTGTGTGAGTGTCTGTGGAGGGTGTGCGTGTGAGTGTCAGTGGAGGGTGTGTGTGTGTGTGTGAGTGTCTCTGGAGGGGGTGTGTGTGTGTGAGTGTCTGTGGAGGGTGTGTGTGTGTGAGTGTCTGGAGGGTGTGTGTGTGTGTGAGTGTCTGTGGAATGTGTGTGTGTGAGTGTCTGTTTAGGGTGTGTGTGTTTGTGTGAGTGTCTGTGGAGTGTTTGTGTGTGTGTGTCCGTGGAGTGTGTGTGTGTGTGATTGTCTGTGGTGGGGATGTGTGTGTGATTGTCTGTGGAGGATGTGTGTGTGTGTGTGTCTGTGGAGGGTTTGTGTGTGTGTGTGTCTGTGGAGGGTTTGTGTGTGAGTTTCTGTGGAGGGTGTGTGTGTGAGTGTCTGTGGAGGGTGTGTGTGTGAGTGTCTGTGGAGGGTGTTTGTGTGTGTGTGGAGATGTGTGTGTGCGTGAGTGTTTGCGGTGATTGTGTGTGTGTTTGTGAAGGGTGTGTGTGTGTGTGTTTGTGTGTCAGTGGAGGGTATGTGTGTGTGTGTGAGTGTCTGTGGAGGGTGTGTGTGTGTGAGTGTCTGTGGAGGGTGTGTGTGTGAGTGTCAGTGGAGGGTGTGTGTATATGTGTGATTGTCTGTGGAGGGGGTGTGTGTGTGAGTGTCTGGAGGGTGTGTGTGTGTGTGTGTGTGTGAGTGTCTGTTTAGGGTGTGTGTGTGTGTGTGTGTGTGTGTGTGTTTGTGTGAGTGTCTGTGGAGGGTGTTTGTGTGTGTGTGTCCGTGGAGTGTGTGTGTATGTGCGTGTGTGTGTGTGGGCGAGTGTCTGTGGAGGGGGTGTGTGTGTGAGTGTCTGTGGAGGGTGTGTGTGTGAGTGTCTGTGGAGTGTGTGTGTGTGAGTGTCTGTGGAGGGTGTGTGTGTGAGTGTCTGTGGAGGGAGTATGTGTTAGTGCCTATGGAGGGTGTGTGTATGTGAGTGTCTGTGGAGGGTGTGTGTGTGAGTGTCTGTGGAGGGTGTGTGTGTGTGTGTGTGTGTGTGTGTCTGTGGAGGGTGTGTGTGTGTGAGTGTCTGTGTAGTGTGTGTGTGTATGACTGGCTGTGGAGGGTGTGTGTGTTTGACTGTCTGTGGAGGGTGTGTGTGTTTGACTGTCTGTGGAGGGTGTACGTGTGTGACTGTCTGTGGAGGGTGTATGCGTGTGACTGTCTGTGGAGGGTGTGTGTGTGAGTGTCTGTGGAGGGTGTGTGTGTTTGACTGTCTGTGGAGGGTGTATGTGTGTGACTGTCTGTGGAGGGTGTATGCGTGTGACTGTCTGTGGAGGGTGTGTGTGCGAGTGTCTGTGGGGGGGTGTGTGTGCGAGTGTCTGTGGAGGGTGTGTGTGCGAGTTTCTGTGGAGGGTGTGTGTGTGAGTGTCTGTGGAGGGTGTGTGTGTGTGTGTCTGGGAAGGGTGTGTGTGTGTGACTGTCTGGAGGGTGTGTGTGAGTGTCAGTGGAGGGTGTGTGTGTGTGTGTGTGTGTGTGTGTGTGTGTGTGTGTGTGTGTGTGTGTGTGTGTGTGTGTGTGTGTGTGTGTGTGTGTGTGTGTGTGTGTGTGTGTGAGTGTCTGTGGAGGGTGTGTGTGTGTGAGTGTCTGTGCAGTGTGTGTGAGTGTCTGTGGAGGGTGTGTGAGTGTCTGTGGAGGAGGTGTGTATGTGAGTGTCTGTGGAGGAGGTGTGTGTGTGAGTGTCTGTGGAGGGTGTGTGAGTGTCTGTGGAGGAGGTGTGTATGTGAGTGTCTGTGGAGGAGGTGTGTGTGTGAGTGTCTGTGGAGGAGGTGTGTGTGTGAGTGTCTGTGGAGGAGGTGTGTGTGTGAGTGTCT
This sequence comes from Isurus oxyrinchus, assembly GCA_026770705.1. Classification (NCBI taxonomy): domain Eukaryota; kingdom Metazoa; phylum Chordata; class Chondrichthyes; order Lamniformes; family Lamnidae; genus Isurus; species Isurus oxyrinchus. The sequence continues at coordinate 22,590,761 of JANJGN010000031.1, read as the reverse complement.
GTGGAGGATGTGTGTGTGTGAGTGTCTGTGGAGGGTGTGTGTGTGTGATTGTCTGTGGATGGTGTGTGTGTGTGTGTCTGTGGAGGGTGTGTGTGTGTGTGTCTGTGGAGGGTTTGTGTGTGTGTGTGTCTGTGGAGGGTATGTGTGTGAGTGTCTGTGGAGGGTGTGTGTGTGAGTGTCTGTGGAGGGTGTGTGTGTGAGTGTCTGTGGAGGGTGTGTGTGCGAGTGTCTGTGGAGGGAGTATGTGTTAGTGCCTATGGAGGGAGTATGTGTTAGTGCCTATGGAGGGTGTGTGTATGTGAGTGTCTGTGGCGGGTGTTTGTGTGTGTGTGGAGATGTGTGTGTGCGTGAGTGTTTGCGGAGATTGTGTGTGTGTTTGTGAAGGGTGTGTGTGTGTGTGTTTGTGTGTCAGTGGAGGGTATGTGTGTGTGTGTGAGTGTCTGTGGAGGGTGTGTGTGTGTGAGTGTCTGTGGAGGGTGTGTGTGTGAGTGTCAGTGGAGGGTGTGTGTATATGTGTGAGTGTCTGTGGAGGGGGTGTGTGTGTGAGTGTCTGGAGGGTGTGTGTGTGTGTGTGTGTGAGTGTCTGTTTAGGGTGTGTGTGTGTGTGTGTGTGTGTGTGTGTGTGTGTGTGTGTGTGTGTGTGTGTGTGTGTGTGTGTGTGTGTGTGTGTGTGTGTGGGCGAGTGTCTGTGGAGGGTGTGTGTGTGTGACTGTCTGGAGGGTGTGTCTGTGTGAGTGTCTGTGGAGGGTGTGAGTGTCTGTGGAGGGTGTGTGTGTGTGATTGTCTGTGGAGGGTGTGTGTGTGTGTGTCTGTGGAGGATTGGTGTGTGTGTGTGTGTCTGTGGAGGGTTTGTGTGTGTGTGTGTCTGTGGAGGGTATGTGTGTGAGTGTCTGTGGAGGGTGTGTGTGTGAGTGTCTGTGGAGGGTGTGTGTGCGAGTGTCTGTGGAGGGAGTATGTGTTAGTGCCTATGGAGGGAGTATGTGTTAGTGCCTATGGAGGGTGTGTGTATGTGAGTGTCTGTGGCGGGTGTTTGTGTGTGTGTGGAGATGTGTGTGTGCGTGAGTGTTTGCGGAGATTGTGTGTGTGTTTGTGAAGGGTGTGTGTGTGTGTGTTTGTGTGTCAGTGGAGGGTATGTGTGTGTGTGTGAGTGTCTGTGGAGGGTGTGTGTGTGTGAGTGTCTGTGGAGGGTGTGTGTGTGAGTGTCAGTGGAGGGTGTGTGTATATGTGTGAGTGTCTGTGGAGGGGGTGTGTGTGTGAGTGTCTGGAGGGTGTGTGTGTGTGTGTGAGTGTCTGTTTAGGGTGTGTGTGTGTGTGTGTGTGTGTGTGTGTGTGTGTGTGTGTGTGTGTGTGTGTGTGTGTGTGTGTGTGTGTGTGTGTGTGTGTGTGTGTGTGTGTGTGTGTGTGTGTGTGTGTGTGTGTGTGTGTGTGTGTGTGTGTGTGTGTGTGGGCGAGTGTCTGTGGAGGGTGTGTGTGTGTGACTGTCTGGAGGGTGTGTCTGTGTGAGTGTCTGTGGAGGGTGTGAGTGTCTGTGGAGTTTGTGTTTGTGTGTCCGTGGAGGGTGTGTGTGTGTGAGTTTGTGGAGGGGGTGTGTGTGTGAGTGTCTGTAGAGGGTGTGTGTGTGTGAGTGTCTGTAGTGTGTGTGTGTGTGTGAGTGTCTGTGGAGGGGGTGTGTGTGTGAGTCTGTGGAGAGGTTGTGTGTTAACGTCTGTGGAGGGGTTGTATGTGTGACTCTCTGTGGAGGGTGTGTGTGTGTGACTGTCGGTGGAGGGTGTGTGTGTTAACGTCTGTGGAGGGGGTGTGTGTGTGAGTGTCTGTGGAGTATGTGTGTATGTGAGTGTCTGTGGAGTGTGTGTTTATGTGAGTGTCTGTGGAGTGTGTGTGTGTGTCCGTGGAGTATGTGTGTGTGTGTGTGTGTGAATGTCTGTGGAGCATGTTTGTATGCGAGTGAGTGTCCGTGTAGTGTGTGTGTGTGTCCGTGGAGTGTGTTTGTGTGTGTGACTGTCCGTGGAGTGTGTGTGTGTGTGAGTGTCTGTGGAGGGTGTGTGTGTGTGAGTATCTGTGGAGGGTGTGTGTGCGTGAGTGTCTGTGGAGGGTGTGTGTGTGTGAGTGTCTGTGGAGGGTGCGTGAGTGTCTGTGGAGTGTGTGTGTGTGTGCGTGAATGTCTGTGGAGGGTGTGTGTGTCTGTGGAGGGTGTGTGTGTGTGCGTGTCTTTTGAGGGTGTGTGTGTGTGAGTGTCAGTGGAGGGTGTGTGTGTGTGAGTGTCTGTGGAGGGTGTGTGCGTGTGAGTGTATGTGGAGGGTGGGTGCATGTGAGTTTCTGTGAAGGGTGTGTATGTGAGTGTCTGTGGAGGGTGTGTATGTGTGTTCTGTGGAGGGTGTGTGTGTGTGACTGTGGAGGGTGTGTGTTTGTGATTGTCTGTGGCGGGTGTGTGTGTGTGACTCTCTGTGGAGGGTGTGTGTGTGTGACTGTCGGTGGAGGGTGTGTGTGTTTGACTGTCTGTGGAGGGTGTGTGTATATGTGTGTGTGTCTGTGGAGGGTGTGTGTGTGTGTGAGTGTCTGTGCAGGGTGTGTGTGTATGTGTGTGAGTGTCTGTGGAGGGTGTGTGTGTGTGTGTGTTTGTGTGTCTCTGCGGAGGGTGTGTGTGTGTGAGAGAGTGTGTGTGTCTGTGGAGGGTGTGTGTGTGTGTCTGTGGAGGGTGTGTGTGTGTGTCTGTGGAGAGTGTGTGTGTGTGTCTGTGGATGGTGTGTGTGTGTGTCTGTGGATGGTGTGTGTGTGTCTGTGGAGGGTGTGTGTGTGTGTGAGTGTCTGTGGAGGGTGTGTGTATGTGAATGTCTGTGGACGGTGTGTGTGTATGTGAGTGTCTGTGGAGGGTGTGTGTGTATGTGATTGTCTGTGGAGTGTGTGTGTGTGTGTGAGTGTGTGTGGACTGTGTAGTTTTGTGAGTGTCTGTTATGTGTGTGTGTGTGTGAGAGAGAGTCTGTGGAGGGGGTGTAAGTGTGAGTGTCTGTGGAGTAAGTGTGTGTGTGTGTGTCTGTGGAGTGTGTGTGTGTCTCTGGAGTTTGTGTTTGTGTGTCCGTGGAGTGTGTGTGTGTGTGTGAGTTTCTGTGGAGTGTGTGTGTGTGAGTTTGTGGAGGGGGTGTGGATGTGAGTGTATGTGGAGGGTGTGTATGTGAGTGTCTGCGGAGGGTGTGTATGTGAGTGTCTGTGGAGGGTGTGTGTGTGAATGTCAGTGGAGGGTGTGTGTGTGTGTGTGAGTGTCTGTGGAGGGTGTGTGTGTGTGTCTGTGGAGGGTGTGTGCGTGTAAGTGTCTTTAGAGTGTGTGTGTGTGTGAGAGTGTCTGTGAAGGGTGTGTGTGTGAGTGTCTGTGAAGGGTGTGTGTGTGAGTGTCTGTGAATGGTGTGTGTGTGAGTGTCTGTGGAGGGTGTGTGTGTGTGAGTGTCTGTGGAGGGTGTGTGTGTGTGACTGTCTGTGGAGGGTGTGTGTGTGTGACTGTCTGTGGAGGGTGTGTGTGTGTGACTGTCTGTGGAAGGTGTGTGTGTGTGACTGTCTGTGGAAGGTGTGTGTGTGTGACTGTCTGTGGAGGGTGTGTGTGTGTGTGACTGTGGAGGGTGTGTGTGTGTGTGAATGTCTGTGGAGGGTGTGTATGTGTGTGTGTGAGTGTCTGCGGAGGGGGTGTGTGTGTGTGAGTGTCTGTGGAGGGTGTGTGTGTGTGAGTGTCTGTGGAGGGTGTGTGCGTGTGAGTGTTTGTGGAGAGTGTGTGTGTGTCTGTGAAGGGTGTGTGTGTGTGTCTGTGGAGTGTGTGTGTGTGTATGTGTGAGTGTCTGGAGTGTGTGTGTGTGTGTGTCTGTGGAGGGTGTGTGTGCGTGAGTGTCTGTGGAGGGGCTGTGTATGTGAGTGTCTGTGGAGGGTGTGTGTGTGAGTTTCTGTGGAGCGTGTCTGTGTCAGTGTCTGTGGACTGTGTGTCTGTTTAGGGTCTGTGTGTGTGTGTTTGTGCGAATGTCTGTGGAGTGTTTGTGTGTGTGAGTGTGTGTGTGTGTGAGTGTCAGTGGAGGGTGTGTGTGTGAGTGTCTATGGAGGGTGTGTGTATGTGAGTGTCTGTGGAGGGTGTGTGTGTGAGTGTCTGTGGAGGGTGTGTGTGTGTGTGTGTCTGTGGAGGGTGTGCGTGTGAGTGTCAGTGGAGGGTGTGTGTGTATGTGTGAGTGTCTGTGGAGTAGGTGTGTGTGTGAGTGTCTCTGGAGGGGGTGTGTGTGTGAGTGTCTGTGAAGGGGGTGTGTGTGTGAGTGTCTGGAGGGTGTGTGTGTGTATGAGTGTCTGTGGAGTGTGTGTGTGTGAGTGTCTGTTTTGGGTGTGTGTGTGTGTGTTTGTGTGAGTGTCTGTGGAGTGTTTGTGTGTGTGTGTGTGTGATTGTGGTGAGGGTGTGTGTGTGATTGTGGTGAGGGTGTGTGTGTGCTTGTCTGTGGTGGGGATGTGTGTGTGTGGAGGGTTTGTGTGTGAGTGTCTGTGGTGGGTGTGTGTGCGAGTGTCTGTGGAGGGAGTATGTGTTAGTGCCTATGGAGGGTGTGTGTATGTGAGTGTCTGTGGAGGGTGTTTGTGTGTGTGTGGAGATGTGTGTGTGCGTGAGTGTTTGCGGAGTGTGTTTGTGAAGGGTGTGTGTGTGTGTGTGTGTGTGTGTGTCAGTCAGTGGAGGGTATGTGTGTGTGTGTGTCTGTGGAGGGTGTGTGTGTGTGAATGTCTGTGGAGGGTGTGTGTGTGAGTGTCAGTGGAGGGTGTGTGTGTATGTGTGAGTGTCTGTGGAGGGGGTGTATGTGTGTGTGTGTGTGTGTGTGTTTGTGTGTGTGTTTGTGTGAGTGTCCGTGGAGTGCGTGTGTGTGTGTGTATGTGAGTGTCTGTGGAGGGTGTGTGTGTGTGAGTGTCTGTGTAGGGTGTGTGTGTATGACTGTCTGTGGAGGGTGTGTGTGTTTGACTGTCTGTGGAGGGTGTGTGTGTTTGACTGTCTGTGGAGGGTGTGTGTGTTTGACTGTCTGTGGAGGGTGTATGTGTGTGACTGTCTGTGGAGGGTGTATGTGTGTGACTGTCTGTGGAGGGTGTGTGTGTTTGACTGTCTGTGGAGGGTGTGTGTGTTTGACTGTCTGTGGAGGGTGTATGTGTGTGACTGTCTGTGGAGGGTGTGTGTGTGTGACTGTCTGGAGGGTGTGTGTGTGTGTGTCAGTGGAGGGTGTGTGTGTGTGTGTGTGAGTGTCTGTGGAGGGAGTATGTGTTAGTGCCTATGGAGGGTGTGTGTATGTGAGTGTCTGTGGAGGGTGTTTGTGTGTGTGTGGAGATGTGTGTGTGCGTGAGTGTTTGCGGAGTGTGTTTGTGAAGGGTGTGTGTGTGTGTGTGTGTGTCAGTCAGTGGAGGGTATGTGTGTGTGTGTGTCTGTGGAGGGTGTGTGTGTGTGAATGTCTGTGGAGGGTGTGTGTGTGAGTGTCAGTGGAGGGTGTGTGTGTATGTGTGAGTGTCTGTGGAGGGGGTGTGTGTGTGTGTGTGTGTTTGTGTGTGTCCGTGGAGTGCGTGTGTGTGTGTGTATGTGAGTGTCTGTGGAGGGTGTGTGTGTGTGAGTGTCTGTGTAGGGTGTGTGTGTATGACTGTCTGTGGAGGGTGTGTGTGTTTGACTGTCTGTGGAGGGTGTGTGTGTTTGACTGTCTGTGGAGGGTGTGTGTGTTTGACTGTCTGTGGAGGGTGTATGTGTGTGACTGTCTGTGGAGGGTGTATGTGTGTGACTGTCTGTGGAGGGTGTATGTGTGTGACTGTCTGTGGAGGGTGTGTGTGTTTGACTGTCTGTGGAGGGTGTGTGTGTTTGACTGTCTGTGGAGGGTGTGTGTGTGTGACTGTCTGTGGAGGGTGTGTGTGTGTGACTGTCTGGAGGGTGTGTGTGTGTGTGTCAGTGGAGGGTGTGTGTGTGTGTGTGTGAGTGTCTGTGCAGTGTGTGTGAGTGTCTGTGCAGTGTGTGTGAGTGGCTGTGGAGGGTGTGTGAGTGTCTGTGGAGGGTGGGTGTGAGTGTCTGTGGAGGGTGTGTGCGTGTAAGTGTCTATAGAGTGTGTGTGTGTGTGAGAGTGTCTGTGAAGGGTGTGTTTGTGAGTGTCTGTGAAGGGTGTGTTTGTGAGTGTCTGTGGAGGGTGTGTGTGTGTGACTGTCTGTGGAGGGTGTGTGCGTGTGAGTGTCTGTGGAGGGTGTGTGTGTGTGAGTGTCTGTGGAGGGTGTGTGTGTGTGACTGTCTGTGGAGGGTGTGTGTGTATGACTGTCTGTGGAGGGTGTGTGTGTGTGTGAGTGTCTGCGGAGGGGGTGTGTGTGTGTGAGTGTCTGTGGAGTGTGTGTGTGTGTGTGTGTGTGTGTGTGTGTGTGTGTGTGTGTATGTGTGTGTGAGTGTCTGTGGAGCGTCTGTGTGTGACTGTGGAGGGTGTGGGTGTGTGTGTGTGTCTGCGGAGGGGGTGTGTGTGTGTGAGTGTCTGTGGAGGGTGTGTGTGTGTGTGAGTGTCTGTGGAGGGTGTGTGTGTGTCTGTGGAGGGTGTGTGCGTGTGAGTGTTTGTGGAGAGTGTGTGTGTGTCTGTGAAGGGTGTGTGTGTGTGTCTGTGGAGTGTGTGTGTATGTGTGTGACTGTATGTGTGAGTGTCTGGAGAGTGTGTGTGTGTGTGTGTGTGTGTGTGTGTGTGTGTGTGTGTGTGTGTGTCTGTGGAGGGTGTGTGCGCGTGAGTGTCTGTGGAGGGGGCGTGTATGTGAGTGTCTGTGGAGGGTGTGTGTGTGAGTGTCTGTGGTGGGGGTGTGTGCGTGCGTGTCTGTGTAGGGTGTGTGTGTATGACTGTCTGTGGATGGTGTGTGTCTTTGACTGTCTGTGGAGGGTGTATGTGTGTGACTGTGGAGGTTGTGTGTGTGTGAGTGTCTGTGGAGGGTGTGTGTGTGTGACTGTCTGGAGGGTGTGTGTGAGTGTCTGTGGATGGTGTGTGTGTGTGTGTGTGTGTGTGTGAGTGTCTGTGGAGGGTGTGTGAGTGTCTGTGGAGGGTGTGTGTGTGTGTGGGTCTGTGGAGGTTGTGTGTGTGTGAGTGTCTGTGGAGGGTGTGTGTGTGAGTGTCTGTGGAGGGTGTGTGTGTGTGTGTCTGTGGAGGGTGTGTTTGTGTGTGAGAGTGTCTGTGGAGGGTGTGTGTGTATGTGAGTGTGTGTGGAGGGTGTGTGTGTATGTGAGTGCGTGTGGAGGGTGTGTGTGTATGTGAGTGCCTGTGGAGGGTGTGTGTGTATGTGAGTGTCTGTGGAGGGTGTGTGTGTATGTGAGTGTCTGTGGAGGGTGTGTGTGTATGTGATTGTCTGTGGAGGGTGTTTGTGTGTGTGTGTGTCTGTTAAGTGTGTGTGTGTGTGAGTCTGTGCAGGGGGTGTGTGTGTGAGTCTGTGGAGGGGGTGTGTGTGTGAGTCTGTGGAGTGGGTGTGTGTGTGAGTGTCTGTGGAGGGTGTGTGTATGTGAGTCTGTGGATGGGGTGTGTTTGTGTGTGAGCCTGTGGAGGGGTTGTGTGTGTGAGTGTCTGTAGAGGCTGTGTGTGTGTGAGTGTCTGTAGAGGGGGTGTGTGTGTGGGTGTCTGTGGAGTATGTGTCTATGTGAGTGTCTGTGGAGTATGTGTGTATGTGAGTGTCAGAGGAGTGTGTGTGTGTGTTTGTGTGTGTCCGTGGAGTGTCTTTGTGTGTGCGACTGTCCGTGGAGTGTGTGTGTGTGTGTGTGTCTGTGGAGTGTGTGTGTGTGTTAGTCTCTGTGGAGTGTGTGTGTGTGTTAGTCTCTGTGGAGTGTGTGTGTGTGAGTGTCTGTGGAGGGTGTGTGTGTGTGAGTGTCTCTCGAGGGTGGGTGTGTGTGTGTGAGTGTCTGTGGAGGGTGTGTGTGTGTGAGTGTCTGTGGAGGGTGTTTGTGTATGAGTGTCTGTGGAGCGTTTTTGTGTGTGTGTGTCTGTGGAGGGTGTGTGAGTGTCTGTGGAGGCTGTGTGTATGTGTGAGTGCCTGTGGAGGATGTGTGTGTGAGTGTCTGTGGAGGTTGTGTGTGCTTGAGTGTCTGTGGAGGATGTGTGTGTGTGTGTGTGCGTGAATGTCTGTGGAAGGTGTGTGTGTGTGTGTCTGTGGAGGGTGTGTGTGTGCGTGAGTGTCTGGGAAGGGTGTGTGTGTGCGTGAGTGTCTGTGAAGGGTGTGTGTGTGTGTGAGTGTCTGTGGAGGGTGTGTGTGTGTGTGTGAGTATCTGGAGGGTGTGTGCGTGTGAGTGTCTGGAGGGTGTGTGCATGTGAGTGTCTGTGGAGGGTGTGTGTTTGTGAGTGTCTGTGGAGGGTGTGTGTGTGTATGTGAATGTCTGTGGAGGATGTGTATGTATGTGAGTGTCTGTGGAGGGTGTGTGTGTATGTGATTGTCTGTGGAGTGTGTGTGTGTGTGAGTGTCTGTGGAGGGTGTGTGTGTGTGTGTGAGTATCTGGAGGGTGTGTGCGTGTGAGTGTCTGGAGGGTGTGTGCATGTGAGTGTCTGTGGAGGGTGTGTGTTTGTGAGTGTCTGTGGAGGGTGTGTGTGTGTATGTGAATTGTCTGTGGAGGATGTGTATGTATGTGAGTGTCTGTGGAGGGTGTGTGTGTATGTGATTGTCTGTGGAGTGTGTGTGTGTGTGAGTGTGTGTGGACTCTGTCTGGAATGTGTGTGTGTGTGTGTAAGAGAGAGTCTGTGGAGGGGGTTTATGCGTGAGTGTCTGTGGAGTAAGTGAGTGTGTGTGTGTGTGTCCGTGGAGTGTGTGTGTGTCCGTGGAGTGTGTGTGTGTCCGTGGAGTGTGTGTGTGTCCGTGGAGTGTGTGTGTGTCCGTGGAGTGTGTGTGTGTCCGTGGAGTGTGTGTGTGTCCGTGGAGTGTGTGTGTGTCCGTGGAGTGTGTGTGTGTCTGTGGAGTGTGTGTGTGTCTGTGGCGTTTGTGTTTGTGTGTTCGTGGAGTGTGTGTGTGTGTGTGTGTGTGTGTGTGTGTGTGAGTTTCTGTGGAGTGTGTGTGTGTGAGTTTCTGTGGAGTGTGTGTGTGTGAGTTTGTGGAGGGGGTGTGTGTGTGAGTTTGTGGAGGGGGTGTGTGTGTGAGTTTGTGGAGGGGGTGTGTGTGTGAGTTTGTGGAGGAGGTGTGTGTGTGAGTTTGTGGAAGGTGTGTGTGTGTGTGTGTGTGTGTGTGTGTGTGTGTGAGTGTCTGTTTAGGGTGTGTGTGTGAGTGTCTGTGGAGTGTGTGTGTGTGTGTGTGAGAGTGTCTGTGGAGTGTGTGTGTGTGTGTGAGAGTGTCTGTGGAGTGTGTGTGTGTTAGAGTGTCTGTGGAGTGTGTGTGTGTGTGAGAGTGTCTGTGGAGTGTGTGTGTGTGTGTGAGAGTGTCTGTGGAGTGTGTGTGTGTGTGTGAGAGTGTCTGTGGAGTGTGTGTGTGTGTGTGTGAGAGTGTCTGTGGAGTGTGTGTGTGTATGTGAGAGTGTCTGTGGAGGGTGTATGTGTGTGTGTTTGGAGTGAGTGTGTGTGTGAATGTCTGTGGAGTGTGTGTGTGTGTGAGTGTCTGTGGAGGGTGTGTGTGTGTGTCTGTGGAGGGGGTGTGTGTGTCTGTGGAGTGTGTGTGTCTGTGGAGTGTGTTTGTCTGTGGATTGTGTGTGTGTCTGTGGAATGTGTGTGTGTGAGTCTGTGGAGTGTGTGTGTGTGTCAGTATCTGGTTAGGGTGTGTTTGTGTGTGTCAGTGTCTGTGGAGTGTGTGTGAGTGTCTGTGGAGTGTGTATGTATGTGTGAGAGTGTCTGTGGAGGGTGTATGTGTGTGTGTTTGGAGTGAGTGTGTGTGTGAATGTCTGTGGAGTGTGTGTGTGTCTGTGGAGTGTGTGTGTCTGTGGAGTGTGTGTTTGTCTGTGGATTGTGTGTGTGTCTGTGGAATGTGTGTGTGTGAGTCTGTGGAGTGTGTGTGTGTGAGTCTGTGGAGTGTGTGTGTGTGTGTCAGTATCTGGTTAGGGTGTGTTTGTGTGTGTGAGTGTCTGTGGAGTGTGTGTGAGTGTCTGTGGAGTGTGTGTGTGTGCTTGTGGAGGGGGTGTGTGTGTGAGTGTCTGTGGAGGGGTTGTGTGTGTGTGTGTCTGTGTAGTGAGTGGTTATGTGAATATCTGTGGAGTGTGTATGTGTGGTGTGTGTGTGTGTCTGTGGAGAGTGTGTGTGTGAGTGTCTGTGGAGTGTGTGAGTGTGGAGTGTGTGTGTATGTGTCTGTGTGTCTGTAGAGAGTTTGTGTCTAAGTGTGGAGCGGGTGTATGCGAGTGAGTGTCTGTGGAGTGTGTGTGTGTGTGAGTGTCTGTGGAGTGTGTTTGTGTGTGTGACTGTCCGTGGAGCGTGTGTGTGTGTGTGTGTGTGTGTCTGTGGAGTGTGTGTGTGTGTTAGTCTCTGTGGCGTGTGTGTGTTAGTCTCTGAGGAGTGTGTGTGTGAGTGTCTGTGGTGTGTGTATATGTGTGTGTGTGTGTCTGTGGATTGAGTGTGTGTTTGTGTGTCTGTAGAGAGTGTGTGTGTGTGAATGTCTGTGGAGGTTGAGTGCGTGTGAGTGTCTGTGGAGTGCGTGTGTGTGAGACTCTCTGTGGATTGTGTGTGTGAGTGTCTGTGGAGGGTGTGTCTGTTTGTGTGTGTGAGTGTCTGTGGAGTGTGTGTGTGTGCTTGTGGAGGGGGTGTGTGTGTGAGTGTCTGTGGAGGGGTTGTGTGTGTGTGTGTCTGTGGAGTGAGTGGGTATGTGAATATCTGTGGAGTGTGTGTGTGTGTGTGTGTCTGTGGAGAGTGTGTGTGTGAGTGTCTGTGGAGTGTGGAGTGTGTGTGTGTCTGTGGAGTGTGTGTGTGTGTGTCTGTGGAGTGTGTGAGTGTGGAGTGTGTGTGTATGTGTCTGTGTGTCTGTTTAGCGTGTGTGTGTCAATGTCTGTTTAGGGTGTGTGTGTGTGTCTGTGGAGTGTGTGTGTGTGAGTGTCTGTGGAGTGTGTGTGTATGTGTGTGAGTGTCTGTGGAGGGGGTTGTGTGTGTGTGTGAATGTCTGTGCAGTCGGAGTGTGTGTTTGTGTATGCGTGCGAGTGTGGAGTGTGTGTGTGTGTGTCTGTGGAGAGGGTGTGTTTGTGAATGTCTGTGGAGTGTGTGTGTGTGAGTGTCTGTGGAGCGGGTGTATGCGAGTGAGCGTCTGTGGAGTGTGTGTGTGTGTGTGTGTGTCTGTGAGTGTCTTTGCAGTGTGTTTGTGCGTGTGAGTGTCTGTGGAGTGTGTGTGTGTGTTAGTCTCTGTGGAGTGTGTGTGTTAGTCTCTGTGGAGTGTGTGTGTTAGTCTCTGAGGAGTGTGTGTGTGAGTGTCTGTGGAGTATGTGTGAGTGTCTGTGGTGTGTGTATATATGTGTGTGTGTGTCTGTGGAGTGAGTGTATGTTTGTGTGTCTGTAGAGAGTTTGTGTGTGAATGTGGAGCGGGTGTATGCGAGTGAGTGTCTGTGGAGTGTGTGTGTGTGTGTGTGTGTGTGTCTGTGGAGTGTGTTTGTATGTGTGACTGTCCGTGGAGCGTGTGTGTGTGTGTGTGTGTGTGTGTGTGTGTGTGTGTGTGTGTGTGTTAGTCTCTGTGGCGTGTGTGTGTTAGTCTCTGTGGCGTGTGTGTGTTAGTCTCTGAGGAGTGTGTGTGTGAGTGTCTGTGGTGTGTGTATATGTGTGTGTGTGTCTGTGGAGGGGTTGTGTGTTTGTGTGTCTGTAGAGTGTGTGTGTGTGAGTGTGGAGTGTGTGTGTGTGAATGTCTGTGGAGGTTGAGTGCGTGTGAGTGTCTGTGGAGTGCGTGTGTGTGTGACTCTCTGTGGATTGTGTGTGTGTGTCTGTGGAGGGTGTGTGTGTGAGTGTCTGTGGAGGGTGTATGTGAGTATCTGTGGAGGGTGTGTGTGTGTGTGTGTCTGTGGAGTGTGTGTTTGTGTGTGTGTGTATGTCTGTGGAGTGTGTGTGTTTGTGTGTGTGTGTGCGTGTGACTGTGGAGGTGTGTGTGTGTGAGTGACTGTGGAGGGTGTGTGTGTGTGAGTGTCTGTGGAGTGTGTGTATGTGAGTGTCTGTGGAGTGTTTGTGTGTGAGTGTCTGTGGAGTGTGTGTGTGTGTGTGTATTTGTGAGTGTCTGTGGAGGGGCTATGTGTGTGACTGTCCGTGAAGTGTGTGTGTGTGTGTCCGTGGAGTGTGTGTGTGTGTTACTGTCTGTGGAGTGTGTGTGTGTGAGTGTCTGTGGAATGTGCGTCAGTGTCTGTGGTGTGTGTATATATGTGTCTGTGTGTCTGTGAAGTGAGTGTGTGTGTGTGTGTGTGAGTGTCTGTCAAGGGTGTGTGTGTGTGTGAGTGTGGAGGGCGTGTGTGTGTGTATGAGAGTGTCTGTGGCAGGCGTGTGTGTGAGTGTCTCTCTGTGGAGTGTGAGTGTGTATATGAGTGTCAGGAGGGTGTGTGTATGAGAGTGTCTGGAGGATGTGTGTGTATGAGTGTCTGGAGGGTGTGTGTGTATGAGTGTCTGGAGGGTGTGTGTGTATGAGTGTCTGAAGGGTGTGTGTGTATGAGTGTCTGAAGGGTGTGTGTGTATGAGTGTCTGGAGGATGTGTGTATGTGAGTGTCTGGAGGGTGTGTGTTTTTGAGTGTCTGTGGAGGGTGTTTGTGTGTGTGTCTGGAGTGTGAGAGTGTGAGTGCCTGTGGAGAATTATGTGTGTGTGTATATATCTTTGTGAGTGTGTATGTGTGTGAGTGTCTGTGGAGTGGGTGTGTGTGTGTGTCTGTGGAGCGCATGTGTGTCTGTGGAGTGCGTGTGTGTGAGTGTCTGTGGAGTGCGTGTGTGTGTGTGAGTGTCTGTGGAGTGTGTGTGTGTGTGTGTGAGTGTCTGTTGGAGTGTGTGAGTGTGAGTGTCTGTTGGAGTGTGTGTGTGTGTGTCTGTTTAGGGTGTGTGTGTGAGTGTCTGCAGAGTGTGTGTGTGTGTGAGAGAGTGTCTGTGGAGGGGGTGTGTATGTGAGTGTCTGTGGAGGGGGTGTGTATGTGAGTGTCTGTGGAGGGGGTGTGTATGTGAGTGTCTGTGGAGGGGGTGTGTATGTGAGTGTCTGTGGAGGGGGTGTGTATGTGAGTGTCTGTGGAGGGGGTGTGTGTGTGAGTGTCTGTGGAGGGTACGTGTGTGTGTGTGTGAATGTCTGTGAAGTGTGTGTGTGTGTGTGTCTGTGAAGTGTGTGTGTGTGTGTGTGTGTCTGTGGAGTGTGTGTGTGTGTGTGTGTCTGTGGAGTGTGTGTGTGTGTCTGTGGAATGTGTGTGTGTGTGTCTGTGGAGTGTGTGTGTGTGAGTCTGTGGAGTGTGTGTGTGTGAGTCTGTGGAGTGTGTGTGTGTGTGTGAGTGTCTGTGGTGGGTGTGTGTGTGTATGTATGAATGTCTGTGGAGTCTGTGTGTGTGTGTTTGTGTGTGTGAATGTCTGCGGAGTGTGTGTGTGTGTGAATGTCTGCGGAGTGTGTGTGTGTGTGAATGTCTGCGGAGTGTGTGTGTGTGTGAATGTCTGCGGAGTGTGTGTGTGTGTGTGTGTGTCTGTGGAGTGTGTGTGTGTGTGAGTGTCTGTGCAGTGTGTGTGTGTGTGTGTCTGTGGTGTGTGTGTGTGTGTGAGTGTCTGTGGAGTGTGTGTGTGTGTGTGTGTGAGTGTGTCTGTTTAGCGTGTGTGTGTCAGTGTCTGTTTAGGCTGTGTGTGTGTGAGTGTCTGTGGAGTGTGTGTGTGTGTGTGAGTGTCTGTGGAATGTGTGTGTTTGTGTGTGTGTGTCTGTGGAGGGGGGTGTGTGTGTGTGTGAATGTCTGTGGAGTCTGTGAGTGTGTTTGTGTATGCGTGAGTGTCTGTGGACTGTGTTTGTGTGTGTGTGAGTGTCTATGGAGTGTGTCTGTGTGAGTTTCTGTGGAGTGAGTGTGTGTGTGTGAGTGTCTGTGGAGTGTGTGTGTGTGTGTGTGAGTGTGTCTGTTTAGCGTGTGTGTGTCAGTGTCTGTTTAGGCTGTGTGTGTGTGAGTGTCTGTGGAGTGTGTGTGTGTGTGTGAGTGTCTGTGGAATGTGTGTGTTTGTGTGTGTGTGTCTGTGGAGGGGGGTGTGTGTGTGTGTGAATGTCTGTGGAGTCTGTGAGTGTGTTTGTGTATGTGTGAGTGTCTGTGGACTGTGTTTGTGTGTGTGTGAGTGTCTATGGAGTGTGTCTGTGTGAGTTTCTGTGGAGTGAGTGTGTGTGTGTGAGTGTCTGTGGAGGGGGTGTGTTTGTGAGTGTCTGTGGAGTGTGTGTGTGTGTGTGAGTGTCTGGAGCAGGTGTATGCGAGTGAGTGTCTGTGGAGTATGTGTGTGCGCGAGTGAGTGTCTGTGGAGTGTGTGTGTGTGAGTCTCTGTGGAGTGTGTATGGTAGTCTCTGCGGAGTGTCTGTGGAGTGTGTGTGAGTGTCTGTGGAGTGTGTGTGAGTGTCTGTGGTGTGTGTATATATGTGTCTGTGGAGTGAGTGTATGTTTGTGTGTCTGTAGAGAGTGTGTGTGTGTGTGTGTGTCTGTGGAGGTTGAGTGCGTGTGAGTGTCTGTGTAGTGCGTGTGTGTGTGACTCTCTGTGGAGGGTGTGTGTGTGAGTGTCTGTGGAGGGTGTGTGTGATTGGCTGGGAGCTGTATCAGGTTGGATTTTTGATGTACTGAGGACAGAAATCATTATCTGGGATGGAAGGAAGGTGTTTGTACAGCTATTAACTGGAATTCACTGGAGAGTGATTGCCTTTGGTGGGGGAATCATTGGGGGAAAGATGGAAGTGCAGATATTGGAAGTGTCTTAGCACCTCCATCCTGATTCTTTGAAAGTGTTTTCACCGATCGTTTTATGGTTAAACCCTTTTTGATTTGTGTAGCCCATGGGTTGTTGTGCTTTGTTGCAAGTCAAAAAATCAGAAGTTGAATTGATTTCAGCAAGACAGTAAAGATTAAAACCTCCGCAGTGAGCGAATAGTCCAGACACCAGGGATGTGTGTTCCTTACATTAGATGGATCATTAATTGGTGAATTTTATTTAAAAAAAACATTTCTGTACCCTGTGGGGATAATGAACTTCCTCCCTCATGTTGACAACTCATGATCATCCTCATGCCAATACTTCAGTGTTATAGCAAAACCAATTATATACTCACAGGGTTGTAGGCTGGACATATAGTCAGATTTGCCCTGGATTTTCCTCTAATGCTCCTCCTAAATCTGCACACTCAGCCAAACCTCCTGTGGTCTCCCCATCTCCTCACTGTGATAACCAACTCCTCCAATAATTCATTCTTAAAACACTATCTCAAACCTCTTGTTTCACTGGGCCTCCCATCCCCCTACAATCTGCACGTGTTTATAATTCAAGATTGACATCACCTTCTCATTACTTCCGGATGAACGTTTCTGTTCAAACTTAGCATTGTCCTGCACATGGTTCCTCAGTTTTAAATAAAACGACACTGATGGAGGTTTAAGCATGTGACTGGGCTTTCTCTTCCATAATAGGATAACTTCAGCTTGTGAAGTTGGGAACTGCGTGTTTTACATCAGTACAATATGTCCATGCACATGTACGATATGTCTATGTACACACTGAATGAAAAGTACAAGCCTAGTCATTCAATTCCATCTGTTGCATTCCAGCTTGTGCTCCTTTTTACCTCCTGTGGGCTGCAGAGGGATAATTTTATAACTAGACCTGTTTGGGAGCTTTTTGAGTCAGCTGTGCCTCATTTGGGGTGGGAGTTTCTGGTTTGGCAATTCTGATCATCAGCCGGTCAGCACAGTAGAAAATCACAGTTGTGTAGACACGGGGTGGAAGCAGGTTTGGACATGACTCTGTTGACTTCCCTTTTCCTCTTATCATGAATTCCTCAAATAAAGATGATTTGCGACTCTATATTAAAAAACACTGAAAAAATTGCAGTCATTTCAAGCAGGTTTCTTCTGACCTGGAGCCAGGAATTTAGGACACTGGTCAATCTGCAAAACTTGCCTCTTCAATGGTAATTCTGGTTGAACTGAAAGAGAGCTGCCCTGTTTATAACAATCAGACATTGTGAGATAGAAACCCATCTTCACTGATGATGCTAAATGGATGATAAAGCAGCTTGTTATTGGTCACACTTGAAACTCAGTTCTATTGCCTTCAATAGGACAGACTGAATAGGGAATACATCATATGGCTCTTTGCTTCCAGCTTTAAAGGGACAGGCTAGATTAAAGACAGCTGCATTTTACAGCAGAAAAATACTTTGTGTATTGCTGGAAAGAGAGACATGTTGCCGAAGGTTTTCATCTTGCACTCATCAGGACAAATGCAAGAATGTCAAATTTCAAGTGATCTCTACAATTTATACTACAGGAGAAAAGGATGTTGATTGGTTGGCAATCAACTATGATTGGACAAGGCATTGCCATTAAAAAAGTAACGGAGAACTATAGGCTCCCTGTGCTTCCGGGTAATTCAAAATTGGCACAAGGCTTGAACGTATTCCTTTTGTTTGCAGCGAACAAGCCTCTGCGTTTGAATGTATGTCACTTCTAGCAAGCATAAATGAGCCACGTTACAAGCTCAAGTGATTAAATTAAATTGATTGTTAGTGTTGCTATTAGCACAATCACGGAATCAAATCTAACAGTAGACATTTTGTGCTCAGTATAATACTCCCACCCTAATAAAACAGAACAGCCCCAACTTGTGAGCAGCACCGTGAGAGATCTGCTACTGCTGGAATAATTCAACATCATTAGGCCAAAGCATGTTGTTCAGATATTGGGTAATGGCACACATCTCAAATTGTGTTTGTATGGCATGATTCCCTTATCAAACATCTTGTCTCTCAAACTAATCCAACTCACTTCTATCCCCATACCTCCTCCTCCTCTACTCTCCAGTCTGCACTCCTCCTTCCTCCTCCACTACTCTCCCCTCTCTCTTCTCTCCTCTCGTTCTCTCTCTCTCCTTTCCTCCTTGCCTCTCCATTCTCTTCTGTCCTCCTTTCTTTCTCTCTCTTCTCCTCCTCTCCTCCTCTCCTCTCTCCTCTCCCCCCCCCCCTCTTCCCTATCCCTCCCACTGTGTCTGAGTCTGTGTTGTGCATTTTGGCCTGGAACCAGCACCTTTCAAGTAAAGCTGGACTGCGTTTCACCTCACAAAACAGGATTTACTTTCATAATAAAACCTGATTTTAATTTTTGTGCAGTTGCCTTCTGTCAGTCAGTAATTGTGTTGAGTTTTGATGCCATGCAGTGTATCAGGGATAGACCTTTACTGGGTTAACTCAGAGGCTGCGATGTCTGTTACCCCTCATAAAGTATATGTTTGGACTCTGTCCCAGTGTATACTCAATATGCTGCATTCAATTAAACTCCCATACAAAGGATCACAAACCCTGTGGAGATTTTAAGATATTCTTTGCGTTAGCTTGAGCTTCAGTTTCCTCCTTGGACTGGTCGGGGTTCTGAACCTTCAGGGACCCCAATGGATTCCGAGCTGCTCCTGGCTCTTTGGTGCTGTGCTCTGTTCATGTCACCCGTGTTTAATCAAATTGCTGAGGTTGGGAAGATCAAGGTTCTCTTCACACCTACGGTCTGTAAACTGAAGTGTGAGGCTGGACACTGCGAGAACCGCTGTAAAAAGGGCAATATTACAACGGTTTACAGTGACAGTAGCCCTTCCGACACAGCCAAGACTGGATTCCGAGTGTGTGAGTAACTAAAAACCTATTTGAAACAGGAGGGGGGGAAAAGGGAGTTTTATGAAGCTTTCCCGAGCTCAATGGACTTCTCGATGTAATTTACTCCATGTGCCTGGGCAGATGGGACTGTGCAGTTTGATTTATTTTACAGATGAGGGGAAAAAAATGTTTCCATTGTAGCTTGTGTGGAAGAGAATTTTCTTTTGTGTTTCATTCCAGATCCTGTCCTGTTCTCTCCCCCACTCCTACTTCTTCTAAGTTGAGCTGTAACTTAAAACTTTGTAGAGGTTTTGCAAAGATCCTTTTCAGAGCGGGTAGGAGGAAGTCTTCTCTCTGCATTTCTGCGGTGCTAACGATCAGTAGAACAGAGGGTGATGGATATAAACAAGCGATTTACAGACCTGTTGAGATATTCAGTAATTTTTTTCCTGTAAACAATGAATGTAATTTTCTCTGACGTTCCATATTTAAAAGAAACTCCCTGGGAACAGAGCCAGGATTCTGTGTGTCTTATTTATGATGTTGATGTCGGATCACCGTGGGTATCAGGCACTTTGTGACTCAGCTTTGACAAGTGATTAGTTTGGTCTCATGTTGACATATGGTCTTTGCTCTTTTTTGTTTAAGAAATTGGTTGCTTTTAGGGTGGAGAGAGAGAGGGAAGGAAGTGTGATTAATGCAGAGTATTTTCCACCCAATCGACTATTAAGAAACCATTAACTATTAACTCTTTTCTACATCTCCACGTTAATCAGCAACTCCCATAGTGACAGTGTGCAGTTGTATTTCTCCTCTATTCAGTGACTGGTCACAGCAGTGTTGCTGCTGCCTTGATACAGTCGCATGTTAGGATAATATTACAACTTAAAGTGTGTGCAGTGCTCATGATTGTGGCATGTTATATAGTGCGAAGCCAGGATTATTCGGGTGGACACTTTGGGCAGTGATGCCCTTTTAAGAGGCGTGCATAGTTTTCATTTTTTAAAAACAAAATAATTATTAAGATGAAGGATTGTACAGGATCCAACCTCTTCCCTTGAGGATGATTCTGACGCACACTTGGCCAATCGTTCAGCAAACTGGAGCAATTAGCCCGTAGGGAGAGAGATTGTTTACAGAATGAAAATCGTCAAAAGGGCTCTGCCTGAAACTTGTGGTTTGCAGCATGTTGAAGGGCAGTGTAGAGAAGCGAGTTTCACTCCCTCTAACCTCTGTCTGACATGACCGGAGAACACAATCCTGTCACTGACTGTAAACATTAATTTGTTTCATTTCCCACAGCTCTCGCCGAATAGATCCACGATGAGGAGGGAGCTGTTGGAAAGAGCTTGTGTAAACGTGTAACACTGTGATTACATTTCCCCCAGTGGCAAGAAGAGTAATTACAGTGTGGCAAGTTTACATAGAGCATTCCCAACATGAATGTGGACATGGGAAGATTATAACAGAAACAAAGATAAGGAGTGTGATTTTCTGCCCCCCTCAGGCCAAAGTCAATGGAGATTTGAATGGCTCGTTACAACTGTCACAGTGGCAAGGCCAGAAAACCCCAGCCCTGGATTCAATCTATGACCTGAAAATGGGAATCAAAATATCTCAGCACTCCCTGCTCCAACTATTCCCCCAAACTGTAACCCAGTCCAATGACCCCAAACTGTAACCCAATCCAATGACCCCAAACTCGAACCCCATCCAATTCCCCAAATCTAAAACCACGCCAAATTCCTACAAACTCCAACCTGCCCAAATTTTACAAACTCAAACCCCACCCAATTCCCCCAAACTCAAACCCCGTCCAATTCACCCAAACTCAAACCCCGCCCTATTCACCCAAACTCAAACCCCGCCCAATTCACCCAAACTCAAACCCCGCCCAATTCACCCAAACTCAAACCCCGCCCAATTCACCCAAACTCAAACCCCGCCCTATTCCCCCAAACTCAAACCCCCCCTATTCCCCCAAACTCAAACCCCGCCCTATTCCCCCAAACTCAAACCCCCCCTATTCCCCCAAACTCAAACTCCGCCCAATTCACCCAAACTCAAACCCCGACCAATTCACCCAAACTCAAACCCCCCCTATTCCCCCAAACTCAAACCCCCCCTATTCCCCCAAACTCAAACCCCCCCTATTCCCCCAAACTCAAACCCCGCCCTATTCCCCCAAACTCAAACCCCGCCCTATTCCCCCAAACTCAAACCCCGACCAATTCCCCCAAACTCAAACCCCGACCAATTCCCCCAAACTCAAACCCCGACCAATTCACCCAAACTCAAACCCCGCCCTATTCCCCCAAACTCAAACCCCGCCCAATTTGCCCAAACTCAAACCCCGCCCAATTTGCCCAAACTCAAACCCCGCCCTATTCCCCCAAACTCAAACCCCGCCCAATTTGCCCAAACTCAAACCCCGCCCTATTCCCCCAAACTCAAACCCCGCCCAGTTTGCCCAAACTCAAACCCCACCCAATTCCCCCAAACTCAAACCCCGCCCTATTCCCCCAAACTCAAACCCCGCCCTATTCCCCCAAACTCAAACCCCGCCCTATTCCCCCAAACTCAAACCCCGCCCTATTCCCCCAAACTCAAACCCCGCCCTATTCCCCCAAACTCAAACCCCGCCCTATTCCCCCAAACTCAAACCCCGCCCTATTCCCCCAAACTCAAACCCCGCCCTATTCCCCCAAACTCAAACCCCGCCCAGTTTGCCCAAACTCAAACCCCGCCCAGTTTGCCCAAACTCAAACCCCACCCAATTCACCCTAACTCAAACCCCGCCCTATTCACCCAAACTCAAACCCCACCCAATTCACCCTAACTCAAACCCCACCCTATTCACCCAAACTCAAACCCCGCCCAATTCACCCTAACTCAAACCCCACCCTATTCCCCCCAAACTGAAACCTTTCCCAATTGCCCTAAACTGGAATCCTGTCCAGTTGCCCCAAACTGGAACCCCACCTAATTCTCCCAAGCTCGAATCCTGTTTAATTCACTTGGAGATTGCACTTTGACCTGCATTGTCAGAGGCACTACAGATTGACTGGTGTTTCTTAAATACAAACATACGAACTGGGAGCAGCAGTGGGCCACTCAGCCCCTCAAGCCTGCTCTACCGTTCAATAAGACCATGACCGATCTGATTGTAGCCTCAACTCCACATTCCCATCTACCCATAGAACGATAGAAAAGTTACAGCACAGAAGGAGGCCATTCGGCCCATCTTTTCCATGCCAGTTCCAGGACATCCAGGTGCCCATTCTAATGCCACCTTCCTGCATCCGGCCCATAGCCCTGCAGCTTACAGCACTTAAGGTGCAGTTCCAGGTACTTTTAAAAAGAGTTTAGAGTTTCTGCCTCTACCACCAACTTGGGCAGTGAATTCCAGACCCCACTACCCTCTGTGTAAAAAAAAACTCTTCCTCATGTCCCCCTTATACCTTCTGCCACTTATCTTGAATCTATGTCCCCTGGTTCTAGAATTCTCCACCAAGGGAAACAATTTTATCCTGTCCACTCTATTACCCTCATAATTTTGTACACCTCAATCAAGTCACCTCTCAGCCTTCTTTGTTCTAAGGAAAATAACCCCAACCTATCCAACCTCTCCTCGTAGCTACACTTTTCTAACCCTGGCAACATTCTTGTAAACCTCCTCTGCACTCTCTCCAGAGCTATTACGTCCTTCCTGTAATGTGGTGACCAGAACTGTACACAATACTCCAGTTGTGGCCTCACCAGTGTTTTATACAATTCCAACATTATATCCTTACTTTTATATTCTAAACCTCTGCCAATAAAGGAGAGCATTCCATATGCCTTCTTTACAACCTTGTCTACCTGAACTGCTGCCTTCAGGGACCTGTGTACTTGTACGCCAAGATCTCTCACTTCACCTACCCCTCTTAGTATATTCCCATTTATTGTGTAATCCCTGTAACTGTTTGACCTCCCTAAATGTATGACCTCACACTTCTCTATGTTAAAATCCATCTGCCACTTTACCGCCCACTCCTCCAACCCATCTATATCGATTTGGAGATTATGGATATCCTCTACACTATCCACTACTCAGCCAATCTTTGTGTCATCTGCAAATTTCCCAAACGTGCCCCCATGTTCACGTCCAAATCATTAATATATAACACAAACAGCAAGGGTCCCAACACCGAGCCCTGTGGAACACCACTTGAGACAATTTTCCATTCGCAAGGGCATCCATCAACCATTACCCTTTGTTTCCTGTTACAAAGCCAACCTTTTATCCAGTTTGCCACATTACCCTGAATCCCATGGGCTTTTACTGTGGGACCTTGTCAGATGCCTTGCTAAAATCCATGTACACGATATCCACTGCACTACCTTCATCAACCCTTCTTGTCACTTCCTCAAAGAATTCAATGAAATTTGTGAGGCAAGACCTTCCTTTAACAAATCCATGCTGACCATCCCTGACTAGTCCATGCATTTCCACATGACAGTTAATCCTATCTCTCAGGATTGATTCTACTAATTTGCTAACCACCGATGTAAGACTAACTGGCCTAGAATTGTTTGGCATTTTTTACCCCCGATACCCTTTCACCCCCTTGTTTATCAAGAATCCATCTACATCTGCCTTAAAAATATTCAAAGACTCTGCTTCCACTGCCTTTTAAGGAAGAAAGTTCCAAAGATTCACAACCCTCTGAGAGAAAAAATTCCTCCTCATCTCCGTCTTAAATGGGTGACCCCTTATTTTTAAACTGTGACCCCTAGATCTAGATTCTCCCTCAGGAGGAAACATCCTCTCCACATCCACCCTGTCAAAACCCCTCAGGGTCTTATATGTTTCAATCAAATTGCCTCTTACTCTTCTAAACTCCAGCGGATACAAGCCTAACCTGTCCAACCCTTTCTCATAAGACAACCCCCTCTCTATTCCAGGTCTTAGTCTAGAAAACCTTCATGAACTGCTTCCAATTCCTTTACATCCTTCGTTAAATAAGGAGACCAATAGTGTGCACAGTACTCTTGATGTGGCCTTACATATTAATACGTTTCTCTCTTCCCTTGTCTCTATTCTTTTATTTACCACATCTTCCCAAATTTGATCCCTTGTCCCCACTGTTTAGTTTAAAACCCTCTCTACTTCTGTAGTTATGCTGTTTGCTGGAACACCAGCCCCAGTACAGTTCAGGTACAGTCCCCACTTTCCCCAGTACTGGTGCCGGGTGCCCTAAGAACTGGAACCTACTTCTCTCACATCAACCTTTGAGCCACATATTTATCTGTAACCTTATTTACGTTATGCCAATTTGCATGTGACTCAGGTATTAAACCAGAGATTATTAACTTTGAGGTTCTGCTTTGTAATTTGGTGTCTAGCTCTTCATCCTGACTATACCTAACCTCCTTCCTAATCTCGCAACCGTCATTGGTGCCTACATGGACCGTGACAACTGGATCCTACCCCTCCCACTGTAAGTTCCTCTCCAGCCCTGAGCAGATGTCCCGAAACCTGCCCCTGGGCGGCAATGCAGCTGTCTGGACTCTCGCTCTTTGCTGCAGAAAAAATGTCAATTCCCCCTCACTTTACTGTCCCTGCCACCACTACATTCCTTTTTGCTCCCCCAACTTGAATGGCTTCCTGTACCACAGTGCCACGGTCAGTCAGCTCATCCGCTCTGTAGCCCCCACTCTCATCCAAACAAGCCGAAAGAACCTCAAATCTGTTGGACAATTGTAGAGGCTGAGGCTCCTGCACTCCTGCCCTCTGGGTCCCCTTACCTGCCTCAGCTGCAGTCACACCCTCCTGTCCCTGACCGCTTTCTAAATGAGAAGGGGTGTGGCCACCTCCTGTACAAAGTGTTCAGGTAGCTTTACCCCTCCTTGATATGTCACGGTGCCTGAAGCTCGGTCTCCAGCTCAAGGCTCCTCAAGCTGCAAACACTTACTGTAGACGTGTTTGCTGTGGATCACAGTGGATCACAGTGGCATCCAGGAGCTCCCACATGCTGCAGCTGAGATGTGTCACCTGTTCTGCCATCCTTAATGTGTTTTAATTATCTACTTAATTATTTTATTCAATTATATATTTTAACTTTATGTATTTTAATAGCCTTACCACAAGTTGCTGTACCATTTTAAACCCTAGGAATAGAATAGACCTTAACTACTAATCAGATACACACCAAATAGCTAGCTTTCTTCCTTGCAGTGGATTAAACAGCAATTGCTACAGGGTGAAAAAGTTAGAAAAAGCAATGGAGCACCTCCTTACCCTCCTCACCTAACTCCCTCAACTCACCAAACTCCCCCAACTCACCAAACACCCAGCATTCTGTTGAGGTCACACTCCAAACAATTTTGCTGTAAGTGAAAAGTGAAAGGTGTTATCCTTAATTTGGAGAAATTGCATCTAGTTTTACAGCATCGTCTTGGGGTGGCGTGGTGGTGGGTTTTGGGATGGGGTGGTGGTGGGTTTTGGGGTGGGGTGGTGGTGGGTTTTGGGGTGGGGTGGTTGGGGCATACATTTGTGGAGGTAGATAATTGTATCAGTGTCATGCCTGTTCATAGATCCAGGGTTCAATGTCTGGGTGGAACAGATAAAAGTAGAACTGTTGCTCGGACTTTTAGATGTTGACAAGTGTCTCCCTAGCGATGGGGATGAGGGTAATATGCTCATACAGTTCAGGCCAAGTTGTACGACTGACCTGCCATACTTCAGGATTGCACTCAGGAAATGAGAGCCAGTTATCTTGCTCCTGTTTGCTTGCAACATTACATTTATCACTTTTGAATCATTGGTTGGATGTCCAAAACTTCCAAAATTAGCTTAAACTAAACTTAACTGAGGAAGTGAACCCTAAAAGGAGATGCATTTGTCCCAGAGGAACTACACCAGGACATCAATAACAAAACACAACTTAAGAGAGGAGATTGACATACAGGGAGAAGCACATGATGCTGTGTGTTGAACACCAACTCTACCTCACTCAATTGACAGTGGAATTATCCATTCAGACAAATCTGTCTCCTTATACAGAATATTCCCCATTTATTGCTATTTCTCTCTACTCCTGAAAACACTATCTTTACTGGGTTGCAGTTCACTCCAAAGTGGAGATTTTTCTACTACCTTAACCATCTATTTGTGAGGCTGAAGGCAGAGTACAGCAAGTTATTTGACTGAGTTTGATTCTGTCTTAGGTCAACCCCTATCTGTGAGCAATCATCAGCCACTGCCCTCCCAAACTCACTGATACAGAAGCTTCATTTCTCAACTGTGACCATGTAACTTAGTCCAGTCTGGGATCTGGCCTGAGCCTTATTGCTGAGCAAATCTCTGAACAATGCAGAGAGTCTCAGAATTTTTACTAAAGGCTGGGTTAAGGTGGGAGGGAGCAAAGGAAAAACCTGTTTCCAAACCTACAATGTGCAAGTGATTTTAGATAGATGACAGCGTGAACTGTAAAGGTGTCTCTATCTGGGTTATTTAGTGTCTGGTAGCTTATTTTATCAGCCAGGCAGGTATTTAGCATCTTCCCGAGTGATTCCTGTAACATTCCCTAGCTATTTCCAACTTTTCCTACACAAAGTACTTCATGTCAAGGTTGTTATTATTTTTACAATAAATAGCCGGTGCTTAATTCAGTCAGGTTAGTGTCAGTCAATGAACCTTAAGAGTCTGCTGCTGATATATTAAAGACCCCTGGATATATCCCAGTATTTTGTAAGGTCAAATCACTCCCTAAGCTACATTTCCATCTCCTGTTCTATCCGTTTCTAGTCCATCTGGGAAGTCTGGCTCTGCTATTATATTGCTGAGTTATTGCTCCCTGAGTTCTTCTAAATCTTTGGTCCAATTGAAGCTTTTCATTACCCAGCACACCCTGTGTTTAAAAGAAAATTGAAAATATTAGTGTGTGAAACAAGTTTGGTTTTGCAGTTGGATTGTGGCAGGCTGATGATGCAGCTTAATCTGAAGTGTACAGCAACTGCTCCTGAGATCCAAGCCTGGCAATCACATTCTGTGGCTGTTAACTGAAGGCAGCATTGAGTTGTGCTCTGATGGTCTTTCTCTCACCATCGCCAACACTGACAGATTGGCTACTTGAGTGAAGTGCCAGCCAGGCTGTTTAGAATGAGCGCCATCCCTGGCTCAATGGGCAGCACTGTCACCTCTGAGGCAAAAGATTATGGGTTCAAGCTCCATGCCAGAGATTTGAATACATAATCTAGGCTGACATTCCAGTACAGTATTGAGGGTATGCTGCACTGGTGGAAGGGCTGCCTCTCAGGTGAGCTATTAAATGAAGACACTATCTAAACTCTCAAGTGGATGTAAAAGATCCCATTTCAAAGAAGAGCAGAGGAGTTATCACTACATTTATGAAAGGTGCTATATAAATGCAAGTTCTTTCCTTCTAACTGTGCTCTAGCCAGATCAGGATCTTTGGGAGAGAATAGATGAGATAATATGTGGCTGCTGGGAAGAGATTGCAAGATTGAGGCATCGTCACACTCTGCTGTGTCTGGTTTCTGGCAAACATTGATTAATTCATCAGTCTCCATGTGCTCATTTAGACCGTTGTATACATAGAAGCAAATTTAATTCCAATTTCATGCATATATATTTTCCTGAAGTGAATGTAGGGGCCATTTGCCCTTGCTTTTCCACCGGTTAATCTTGCTGCAGTCCTGGTGTCCGGTTTCCTCTGCCTATTGAGAGAGAAGCTTCTGTTCCTTCTCAATCACACATTGACCTTGAAACTTATCAGATTCCATGGTGCTCCCACTCCCCAGTCCTGCCACAAAATCTAAGGAGCATGATCCAAAATATTGGTGTGCCACACATAGCCAAGTCAATCACAAACTGCAGAATAATACATGATACCCAGCCTCTCATCCTCTCCTGAGCTAGATTTACTGCTCAGCCAATGTGGGAGGGGCATTTCTCCAGTACGTGGGGGGCGCTTCCCACAGTGTGGGACGGGCCTTTCCCCCATTGTGTGGGGGATATTCCCCCAGTGTACGAGGGGCATTTCCCCCAATGTTGGAGGGGCATTTCCCCCCATGTGCAGGAGGGGCGTTTCCCCCGGTGCGGGAGGGGCGTTTCCCCCAGTGCAGGAGGGGTGTTTCCCCCAGTGCAGGAGGGGTGTTTCCCCCAGTGCAGGAGGGGTGTTTCCCCCAGTGCAGGAGGGGTGTTTCCCCCAGTGCAGGAGGGGTGTTTCCCCCAGTGCAGGAGGGGTGTTTCCCCCAGTGCAGGAGGGACATTTCCCCCAGTGCAGGAGGGGCGTTTCCCCCAGTGCAGGAGGGGGTTTCCCCCAGTGCAGGAGGGACATTTCCCCCAGTGCAGGAGGGGTGTTTCCCCCAGTGCAGGAGGGGTGTTTCCCCCAGTGCAGGAGGGGTGTTTCCCCCATTGCGGGAGGGGCGTTTCCCCCAGTGCGGGCGGGGAGTTTCCCCCAGTGCAGGAGGGACGTTTCCCCCAGTGCGGGAGGGGCGTTTCCCCCAGTGCGGGAGGGGCGTTTCCCCCAGTGCGGGAGGGGCGTTTCCCCCAGTGCAGGAGGGGCGTTTCCCCCAGTGCAGGAGGGGGTTTCCCCCAGTGCAGGAGGGACATTTCCCCCAGTGCAGGAGGGGTGTTTCCCCCAGTGCAGGAGGGGTGTTTCCCCCATTGCGGGAGGGGCGTTTCCCCCAGTGCGGGCGGGGAGTTTCCCCCAGTGCAGGAGGGACATTTCCCCCAGTGCGGGAGGGGCGTTTCCCCCAGTGCGGGAGGGGCGTTTCCCCCAGTGCGGGAGGGGGCGTTTCCCCCAGTGCGGGCGGGGCGTTTCCCCCAGTGCAGGAGGGGTGTTTCCCCTCATGTGCCGGAGGGGTGTTTCCCCCCAGTGCAGGAGGGGCATTTCCCCCAGTGCCGGAGGGGCGTTTCCCCCAGTGCGGGAGGGGCGTTTCCCCCAGTGCGGGAGGGGCGTTTCCCCCGGTGCGGGAGGGGTGTTTCCCCCGGTGCGGGAGGGGCGTTTCCCCCGGTGCGGGAGGGGTGTTTCCCCCGGTGCGGGAGGGGCGTTTCCCCCGGTGCGGGAGGGGCGTTTCCCCCGGTGCGGGAGGGGCGTTTCCCCCGGTGCGGGAGGGGCGTTTCCCCCGGTGCGGGAGGGGCGTTTCCCCCGGTGCGGGAGGGGCGTTTCCCCCGGTGCGGGAGGGGTGTTTCCTCCTGTGTGACTGTGGCATTTCCTCTTACGTGGGGGCAGATGGATAATTGACTTAAACTGGGTTTGAGAAGCTTGAATCAGGGAGCATAAAAACAGGCCTTCCTCAGTGCTGCCTTGTCTACACTAGAGTGCTGCTCTGGTGCTTAAGTTGGAGTTTGGTGAGAGAGGGAGTTCAGTGAAGCAAGGAAGGAGCTGCTCCTTTCCTTTTTCTACTTTTCCTCTGCCTCCAGTAGCTGGCCTGTTCTTTGCTGTAGGGGAAGAATCTGATTGAGAATGACAAGAGCCCATAAAGGAGCAGAAAGACAACCGAGAGTTTACAGATAAAATCTAAAAGTGACGTCACATAAGTTGATTGGTTGTTAAATATAGGTCTTTCTGGACTTGGCACAGAGGCGATGATTGGTGAGTGAAGGTGAGTTATTGTATTGTATCTTACTGCAGTCAACACTATGTAAAGTTTAAGGTATGTCAGTGCAGCTCAGCCATGTGGAATGTGCATCCTGCAGGATGTGGGAAGTTGTGCAGGCACATAGTGCCCTTGTGTAAGCACATAGCGCCCTCTGTGACTACATCTGCCGGAAGTGTCACCAGCTGTGAAAAATTGAGCTCCCAGTTGTGGAACTTGAGCGGTGACTGGAGTCACTCTGGAGGCATCTGCAAAGCTGAGGATTATGGGGATAGCAAGTTTAGAGAGGTGGTTACAATGCGGCTAATAAGTACACAGGTAGAGAGGGAATGGTTGTCCGCCAGTATATCTAAGGGAATCAGGCAGTAGTGCAAGAATCACCAGAGGCTATCTCGCTCTCTAACTGCCTTTCCATTTTGGATACTGGTGAGCAAGATGGTTCCTCAGAAGGCTGTAGCAAGAGCCAGGTTCGGGGCAGCACAGGTAGCTCAGCTACACAGGAGGGGAGGAGGAAACGTAGAAGTACTAAAGTGGCGGTGGATTCCAAAGTTAGGGGAACAGACAGACATTGCTGTGGCTGTAGACATGACTCCAGGATGGCCTGTTGCCTCTCTGGTGCCAGAGTTAGGGACATCACAGAGCAGATGCAGGGGGGGAGGGTGAACAGCCAGAGGCTGTGGTCCACACTGGGACCAATGACATAGGTAGGAAAAGGGATGATGTCCTGAAAGCAGATTTTAGGGAGTTAGGAAAGGAATTAAAAAGTAGGACCTCAAGAGTAGTAATCTCAGGATTACTCCCACTGCTACCTGCTAGTGAGCATAAGAATAGGAAGGTTGAGCAGTTCAACACCCTGGCTGGAGAAATGGAGTAGGAGGGAGGGCTTTAGATTTCTGAGGCATTTGGACTGGCTCTGGAGCAGGTGAGACCTGTACAAGAAGGGCGAGTTACACCTTAACAGGACTGGGACTAATGTTGTCATGGTGGCGGGGGTGGGGGCCGGGGTGGGGGGGGGGGGGGGGGGGGGGCGGGGGGTGGGTGTTGTTGGTGTTATTGGGGATGGTCTATGCTAGATTGGCAGGGAATTGGGAACCTGTGTGGAAATTCAGAGTGGAGAGGAGGAAACCTGGCAGAGAGAAGTAGAGAAGTATTAACTGATAATGAGGATACGTCAGAGGGTAGTATCAAGGCAAATAGAACACTTGGAGAGCTTGGTACAATTGGAGTAGGCAATAGTAAGTCATTAGATGTGGTCAGAATAAGGGGGAGAGTAAAAAATGCTTCACTCAGGGTTAATGTGCATGTATGTGAGTGCACAGAGTGTGGTTAGTAAGATTGGTGAACTACAGGCACAGGTTGACAAATGGAATTATGATATTATTGCTATAACAGAGACATGGCTTAAAGAAGGGCAGGGCTGGGTGTTAAATATTCCTGGGTGTTTAGGAGAAACAGGAAAGGAAGAAAAGGTTTGAGGTGGTTGGGGGGTGGGGGGCTGTTGGTGATGCGAATGGCAGCGTTGATTTAAAGATGGCATTACATTACTGGAAAGAGAGGATGTTCCAGAGGGGTCAAAGGTGGAATCTCTATGGCTAGAGGTAAGGAGTGAAAAAAGTTAACATTGATCGGTATAGTATTCAGACTACCCACTAGTGGAAGGGATGTAGAGGAACAAGTTTGCAAAGAATTTACAGAGAAGTGCAAGAATTATAGAGTAATTATAATGGGGGAATTCAATTATCCAAATATAGACTGGGATAGGGATAGTGCAAAAGGACAAGAGAGGCAAGAATTCCTGGAAATGTGTTCAAGATAGTTTTCTGCCACAGTATATTTCCAGTCCTAAGAAAGGGCAGGCACTGTTGGACCTAGTTCTGGGGAATGAGTTGACCCAAGTGGATCAAATATCATGGGAGAGCATTTAGGGAACAGTGACCATTGTATCAAAAGGTTTAGGCTGGCCATGGAAAAGGACAAGAAACAATCCAGAGCGGGGATAATTAATTGGGGGAAAGCCAAATTTGATGGGACGAGAATGCATCTGAGTTGAGTGAGTTGGAATCAAATGTTAGCAGAAAATGCAGTGGCTGAACAATGGGCCACCTTCAAAGAATAAGTATTGCAGGCAATGTCCTTGAAGGGGAAAGGTAGGACAAAAAGAATCCAGCGTGCCCTTGATGACGAGAGAGATAGAGATGAAGATGAAAAGGAAGAAGTGCGCGTACGACAGATGTCGGATAGAAAATACAATAGAGAATCAGGCTGAATATAGAAGGAACAGAGCGGAAGTGAAAAAACTAGTAAGGAAAGCAAGGAGAGAGCATGAAAAGAGACTGGCAGCTTACAAAAAAGGGAATCCCAAGGCCTTCTATAAGGGTGGTAAAAGAAAAAGTAGGACCATTAAGGGATAAAAAAGGAGATTTGCACCTGAAGGCAGGGGAAATGGTATTAAATGACTACTTTGCATCTGTCTTTACAAAGGAAGATGTTACCCAGGCCAAAGTGAGAGAGGAGATAACTGGTATACTAGAAGTATTCACAATTGAGAAGGAGGAGGTGTTAGAAAGGCTAGCTTTACTTAAAATAGATAAAGCATCAGGACCAGATGAGATGCATCCAAGGGTTCTGAGGGAAGTGAATGCGGAAATTGCAGAGGCGCTAGTGATAATCTTCCAGTCTTCCTTAGATACAGGGGTGGTGCCAGAGGATTGGAGAATTGCAAATGTTACACTCTTGTTCAAAAAGGAGTGCAAGGATAAAGCCGGCAACTACAGACCAGTCAGTTTGACTTCAGTGGCAGGGAAACTTCTGGAAACTACAGTTAAGGATAAAATCAATAGTCACGTAGACAAGTGCAGGATAATTAAGAAAAGCCAGCGTAGATTCATTAACGGAAAATCATGTTTAACTAACTTGCTGGAGTTTTTTGAGGAGGTAACAGAGAAGGTTGACAAGGGCAATGCTGTTGATGTGTATATGGGTTTTCAAAAGGCACTTGATACAGTGCCACACAACAGACTTGTGAGCAAAGTTATAGCTCATGGAATGAAAGGGAAAGTAGGCACTTGGATAAGAAATTGGCTGAGTGACAGGAAACAGGGAGAAGTGATAAATGGTTGTTTTTCACATTGAAGGAAGGTTTGCAGTGAAGTTCCCCTGGGGTCAGTGTTGGGACCCTTCCTCTTCTTGATATATAATAATAACCTAGACTGTGGTGTTCAGGGAAGGATTTCAATATTTGAAGATGATACAAAGATTGGAAACGTTGTCAACTGTGATGGGGATAGTCTTGAACTTCAAAAGGACATGTTGGTGAATTGGACAGACAAGTGGCTGATGAACTTCAATGCAGAGAAGTGTGGGGTGATTCATTTTGGCAGGAAAAATACGGTGAGACAGTATAAAGTAAAGGGAGAAACTCTAAAGGAGGTGCAGAGACAGAGGGACCTCAGTGTACATGTACATAAGTCATTGAAGATGCCAGGGCATGTTGAGAGAACAGTTAATAAAGCATATAGTATCTTAGGCTTTATTAATAGAGGCATTGAGTACAAGAGTAAGGAGGTCATGTTGAACTTGTATAAGACAGTAGATAGGCCTTATCTGGAGTACTGCGTCCAGTTCTGAGTGCCTTACTTGAGGAAGGATGTGAAGGCATTGGAGAGAGTACAGAGGAGATTCACAAGAATGATTCCCGGGATGAAGAGCTGTAGCTATGAGGATAGATTGGATGGGCTGGAACTGTTTCCCTTGGAGAAAAGGAGGCTGAAAGAAGGTTTGATAGAGGTATTCAAGATCCTGAGGGCTATGGAAAGGGTAAATAATGAGAGACTGTTCCCACTCAAGAGATCATTAAGAACTAGAGGGCACAGATTGAAAATAATTGGCAAAAGGAGTAAAAGTGAGGTGAGGATTTTTTATTTACCGAGAGGGTGGTTGGAGTCTGGAACAAACTTTCCTGAGAGGGTGGTGGAGGCAGGTTTGATCGAGGTATTCAAAAGGGTATTCAGGATTTCTCCCTGAAAAGAGAGAATGTGCAAGGCTACAGGAATAAGGCAGGAGAGTGGGACTAGGTAGAACGTTCTTTCAGAGAGGCAGTGCAGACTCGATGGGCTGAATGGCCTCTATCTGCACTGTAAAGTTTCTGTGATTTCCCCAGTGGGAGGGACATGTTCCCAGTATGGGAGGGATGTGTGCAAGGGTAAAAATAAATAAATATAAAGAAATAAAAACAACTAAATCTTTAAAATAAAATAAATAAAATAATCAAAATAAATACTAAAACACATACTTGTGTAATTAAGTAATGTACAACTTTTAGTTGTAGGTGGTACCAGCTTTCAATAAGCACAGTAAATTGTAGTACACCTAGGAATTATTCTAAGTTAATTAAGAAAGTAGTTAAATTAACTAAAAAGCATAACACCTGTCCTACCTTTTAATGTTGCAGCTGTGGAATGTGGGAGCTTCTGGGTGCCAAGGCAATCAGGGCAAACACATCTGCAGAAAGTGTAAGCAGCTAAGGAATTCCAGATCAGGATTATTGATCTGGAAGCTGAACTGCAGACACTGCGCAACATAAGAGAGGGGGAGAAATACCTGGACACGTTGTTCTATTAGAAAGTCACATCTCTTAGAACAGCATCATCTGTTTTGGACAGCGGTGAGGGACAGGAGGATGTGACCATTAGGAAGGCAGGTAAAGGGACTGAGCAGATAGTTGTGAAGAAGCCTCAGACTTTGAAATTGTCAAATAGGTACAAGGTGTTTGCTAGCTATCTGGACGAAAGCGAGATCTGCAGGGTGGATGAGCAGACTAGCCATGGCACCATGGAAATTGTTCAAGTGGGAGGAGCAAAAAGGAATGTAGCGGTCGTAGGGGATAGTATAGTGGGGGGAATTGACACTGCTCTCTGCAGCCGAGAGTGAGAGTTCAGACAGCTGTGTTGCCTGCCCAGTGCCAGGGCTCGGGACATCTCTCAGGGCTAGAGAGGAACTTACAGCTGGAGGAGGTGGATCCAGTTGTCATGGTGCATGTAGGTGCCAATGATACAGGAAGGATGAGGAATGAGGTTCTGCATGGTCAGTTTGAAGAACTAGGCACCAAATTAAGAATTAGAACCTCAGAGGTAATAATCTCTAGCTTATTACCTGAACCACGTAAAAATTGGAAAAGGGAAAATAAGATTAGGGAAATGAATGCATGGCTCAAAGACTGGTGTGAGAGAAGTGGGTTCTGGTTCATGGGGCACTGGCATCAGAACTGGGGCAAGTCAGGGCTGTACCGTTGGGATGGCCTACACCTAAACCAGTGTTCTAGCGAGCTGCATAACTAGGGCAGTAGAGAGGGCTTTAAACTAAACAAGGTGGGGGTTGGGCGAGGGATCAAGTTTGGGTGGATATAATAAATCAAGGGGTGGAGTCAAGGCAGGAGAGCAAAATAAAAAATGAGAAATGAGTGTCAGAGAAGAGCAGGAAGGGACAGAGAGAAAAAACCTAAGAATACATCAATAGTCAAGACTAGATGTTACAAAGATAACAAAAAGAGAAAATTAAAGGCTCTATATCTGAATGCTCATAGCATTCATAACAAAGTAAATGAACTGATAGCGCACAGTGACGTAAATAAACTATAAGTTCCTTTCCAGCCCTGAGCAAATATCCTGAGCTCTGGCACTGAGTAAGCAACACAGCTGTTTGGACTCTTGCTCACAGCTGCAGAGAACAATGTCATTTCCACTCACTATACTGTGTTATATTATGTACATTATATCATGGAGACCTGGCAGCAGGGTGACAAGGATTGGGTGTTGAATATTGAGGGATAAATGACATTCCAGAAGAATAGGAAGCTAGGTGAAGGTGGAGGGGTAGCACTGTTAATTAAGGATGGCGTTGGTGCAATCGTTAGAGATGACCTTGGTTCAGGAAATCAGGTTGTAGAATTGATTTGGGTAGAGATGAAGAATAGTTGGGGAAAGAAGTCACTAGTGGGAGGGGTCTACAGGCCCCCTAATAGTAACCATAATGTAGGACAAAGTATACAAGTAGAAACATTGTGTGCTTGTAATAAAGGGACGGCAATAATTGTGGGTGATTTTAAACTACATATGAACTGAAAAAATCAGATTGGCTGTATAAGGCTGGTTGAGAAGTTCATAGAATGCTTTTGAGATAGTTTCTTAGAGCAGCATGTTCTGGAACCAACCAGAGAGCTGGTTATATTAGACTTGGTATTATGTAATGTGACAGGATTAATTAATGACTTCAGAGGCACCCCTAGGTAGCAGCGAGCACAGTATGAATAAATTTTACATCCGGTTTGCAAGGGAGCAGAGTGGGTCTAAAACTGGTATTTTAAACTTAAACAAGGGCAACTATGTGGGCATGAAAGCTGAGATAGCTGAAGTTGAACTGGGATACTAGGCTAGGATAAGCAGAGAAGCAGTAACAGACATTTAAGGAGATATTTCAGAATACACAGAATAAGTACATTCCTACTATAAAGAGCAATTCTAAGGGGAGGACCCTTCATTCTTAACTAAATAAGTTAAGGAAAGCATCGAACTTAAGGAAAAAGCATATAATGTGCAAAGATGAGTGGCAGGTCAGATGATTGGTCAGAATATAAAGAACGGCAGCGAATGGCTAAAAGGTTAATCAGGAGAAAGAAATCAGAGTATGTATGAGAGGAAGCTAGCTAAAAATGTAAAAATGGATAGCAAGAGTTTCTATAGGTATTTAAAAAGGATGAGTAAGTAAAGTGAGTGTTGGTCCTTTAAAGAGTGACAATTGGGAGCTAGTAGGAGATAATAAGAAAATAGCAGATGAAATGAACAAATATTTTGCTTCTGTCTTCATTATAGAAGATATAAAAAACATTCCTGTAATAGCTGTAAATCGGGAGGTGGAGGGGAGAAAGGAATTTGGTGAAATTACAGTCATTTGGGAAGTGGTACTGAGCAAACTGATGGAGCTGTGGGCTGACAAGTCTCCAGGTCCTGATGGACTTCATCCTAGGCTCCTAAAAGAGGTGGCTAAGGAGGTAGTAGATGGGTTGGTGTTAATTTTCCAAGATTCCTAGATTCTGGAAAGGCTCCATTAGACTGGAAAGTAGCAAATATAACCCCTCTATTCAAGAACGGAAGGAGGCAGAAAACAGGAAACTATAGGCCAGCTGGCTTGACCTCTGTCATGGGGACGTTGTTAGAATTGATCATTAAGAGGTTATAGCTGGGCACTTAGAAAAACTCAAGGTAACTGGGAAGAGTAAGCATGTTTTGTGAAAGGGAAATCATGTTTAACCAATTTATTGGAGTTCTTTGAAGGAGTGACATGTGCTGTTGACAAAGGGGAGCCTGGAGACGTGCTCTACTTGGATTTCCAGAAGGCATTTGATGAGGTGCCACATCAAAGGTTATTGTGGAAAGTAAAAGCTCATGGAGTAGGAGGTAACATACTAGCATGGATAGAAGTTTGACTGGTTGGCAGAAAACAGAGTATGCATAAACGGGTCCTTTTCGGATTGGCAGGATATGACGTGGAGTCCCACAGGGGTCTGTGCTGGGGCCTCAACTTTTTACAATTTACATCAATGATTTAGATGAGGGAAGTGAAGACATGGGAGCTAAATTTGCAGATGACACAACGATAGGTAGGAAAGTATGTTGTGAAGAGGACATAAGGAGGTTGCAGACAGATATAGATAGGTTAAGTGAGTGGTCAAAAATCTGGCAGATGGAGTATAATGTGGGAAAATGTGAAGTTGTTCACTTTGGTCAGAATAAAAAAGCAGAATATTACTTAAATGGAGAATGACTGAAGAATTCCGAGTTACAGAGGGATCTCAGTATTCTCAAGAATGAGTCACAAAAAGTTAGCATACAAGTAAAGCACGTAATCAAGAAGGCTAATGGAATGCTATCCTTTATTCTGAGAGGAATTGAACATAAAAGTAAGGGTGTTATGCTTCGGTTATACAGGGCATTCATGAGACCACATCTCAAATACTGTATACAGCCTTGGTCTCCTTATTTAAGGAAGGATGTAAACACATTGCAGGAGGTTCAAAGGAGGTTTACTAGATTGATACCTGGAATGAGTGGGTTGTCTTATGAGGAAAGGCTGGACAGACTGGGCTTGTTTCCACTGGAGTGTAGAAGAGTGAGGGGTGATTTGATTGAAGTATACAAGATCCTGAATGGTCTCAACAAGGTGGATGTAGAAAGGATGTTTCCTTTTGTGGATGAGTCCAGAGCTAGGGGTCACTGTTTTAAAATTAGGGGTCGCCCTTTTAGGACCGAGATGGGGAGAATAGTTTTCTCTCTGAGGATTGTGTGACTTTGGAACTCTGCCTAAGAAGGTGGTGGAGGCGGGGTGACTGAATATTTTTAAGGTGGAGATAGATACTTTCTTGTTAGGCAAGGGAATCTAAGGTTATCGGGGATAGATGGGAATGTAGAACGCAAAACACAACCAGATCAGCCATAGTCTTATTGAATGGCGGAGCAGGCTCGAGGGGCCAGATGGCCTACTTCTGATCCTATTTCATATGTTTGTATCTGTTCTCTCAATAAGGCCAATTTTATCTTCACAACTGTTGCCTATGATGAGAAAGGAGTCTGGGACCTTCTGACTCTGAGGCCAGGATCTTTAGATTGGTGAGTGGTGGGTGAGGCCTGCTCGCTGACGCGTAAAATGACACCGGATGACGTTGGGCAGAACTCCCGATGTTGGCCCGCCTCATTCCAATTTTCAGATCAGTGGGGGTGCAGCCGAATCAGCTGTTCACCTGCCGACCTGTCAACGGCCTATTGAGGCC
This sequence comes from Isurus oxyrinchus, assembly GCA_026770705.1. Classification (NCBI taxonomy): domain Eukaryota; kingdom Metazoa; phylum Chordata; class Chondrichthyes; order Lamniformes; family Lamnidae; genus Isurus; species Isurus oxyrinchus. The sequence continues at coordinate 22,553,656 of JANJGN010000031.1, read as the reverse complement.
ATTTAAAAAGTAATTGACATAATTAATGGACCTGCCCGTCCAACCTTAGGGTTGGTGAGGAGGCTGGGAGCTGTGGCGGGGAATAGAGAGAGCATCAAACCTCATCCACGGGCAGGATGAGGGTTCATGAGGGGTTTTAAAAATGTAATAAATGTTTGAGTTAAAGTGATGGACATGTCCCAACTCATGTGACAGTGTCACATGAGGAGACATGTCAGGGAAATTTTGTTTGTGCACCTTTACCATTTTTAAATTTGGCAGCACTTAGACTCAATGAGAAGAGTGCGCTCTTTTGCGCGCATGCATGAAAGAGCGCACTCTCGGCTGAGGGAATCTCTCCCCACCGTCCGCACAGGGATCGCATAGTGCTTCCTGGCAGCCGTCACGCTTGGGGGGCCTTAATTGGCCCGCCCACGTAAAATGGCGTTGCGCCCCCAATTGGGGCCCACACTCGCTCCTGCACTTCCCCCACCGACAGAAGGGAGATTCTTCCCTGAGGCTTAGAACCACAATTAATATTTCGCTGACTCCTGGGGCCTTTGGGGTGGAGTCTTTAAAAAAAAATGACTATAATGTCTTGCCTGGAGTTACCAAAGTTCAGAGTTTGCAAGCAGTATAGGAATGTATTAGAGCTGTGACCATCCTAGCAAGATAGACTTGTATTCTAGTTTTTAAATCATATAAAAATTTATATTAAAAAATTAAGGATCTGTGGTTGGTAAGAGTTATAATTTAAATATTCCCTGAATTTAAAATGGCTATTTGCAACACAAAGCCCTGATTTAATTTCCTGCAATTAATCACAATTTAATGCATTCTTCCCAAATTACAATGCTCCACCTTCTAATGGCACCAGGCACTTACAAAAACAATCTCCCAAATCTCGCCTCACAACCTGTACACATTCTTAAATGTGCAGCAAGTGTTTGAATGTCAAATTACAGCTCCTACCACTGCTGGTGATCAAGGATCTCCCTTTTTTTACAGCACAGAAAGAGCTCATTGTTCCGAGCTCAGTGCTGCCACACTGCAGCCCTTTTCCATTCTGTTTCCCGGTTCTTTTATGTCCATCCTTTTCAAACACTTATCCAATTGTCTATAAAATGATAGCTCTATAATCTGGAAAGCATTCTCTGTGTGAAAATATTCTAACTTGCACTCTGTTCCTGAAGTGATAAGCCTCAGTCTGTTCTTCTGACTCATTCAGCAATCTATGAAAATCATCTTTCACAATCAACCCTCAGAGAAACTTTCCTAATTCTGAAACCTTTTATTAGATGATCCCTTAACCTTCGGGTTTTCAAGCTTGACTTCATAATTATTACTTCCCATCCCTGGTATAATTTACAGTAATTATTGGGCTTTTAGTTACTGACTTGTGATGCTTTTCACTTATTCATTGTGCTTTAGGGTTCAAATATTGCAGGACCCAGGTTCAAAATGACAAAATTGGAAACTAGGATGAAAATCTCAAATCACTACAATATCCCATCAAATACTCCCAGGTCAGGTACAGCATGAAGTTAGATATAAAGTAAAGCTCCCTCCACACTTTCCCCATCAAACACTCACAGGACAGGTACAGCGCAGGGTTAGATACAGGATAAAGCTCCCTCTACACCGTCCCCATCAAACACTCCCAGGACAGGTACAGCACGGGGTTAGATACAGAATAAAGCTCCCTCTACACTGTCCCCATCAAACACTCCCAGGACAGGGACAGCACGGGGTTAGATACAGAGTAAAGCTCCCTCTACACTGTCCCCATCAAACACTCCCAGGACAGGGACAGCACGGGGTTAGATACAGTGTAAAGCTCCCTCTACACTGTCCCCATCAAACACTCCCAGGACAGGGACAGCACGGGGTTAGATACAGAGTAAAGCTCCCTCTACACTGTCCCCATCAAACACCCCCAGGACAGGTACAGCACGGGGTTAGATACAGAGTAAATCTCCCTCTACACTGTCCCCATCAAACACTCCCAGGACAGGTACAACACGGGGTTAGATACAGAGTAAAGCTCCCTCTACACTGTCCCCATCAAACATTCCCAGGACAGATACAGCACGGGGTTAGATACAGAGTAAAGCTCCCACTACACAGTCCACTTCAAGCACTCCCAGGACAGGTACAGCACGGGGTTAGATACAGAGTAAAGCTCCCTCTACACTGTCCCCATCAAACACTCCCTGGACAGGTACAGCACGGGGTTAGATACAGAGTAAAGCTCCCTCTACACTGTCCCCATCAAACACTCCCTGGACAGGTACAGCATGGGGTTAGAGGAGCATCATTTGGAATTTGAGATTGGAGTCCTGTGGAGTGCTAATGTTGTTTGTGATTGCCTCACGTTATAATGTTGGAGAGCACTCTTAGCTGCCACATCAACCTGCCTTAGTTCCAACTTCAGAATAGCATATAACCTGCTTTACTTGTTCTATAGGCTTCCATTTCTCACACCTGCCACCTTGCAGCTTTATTGAAGGAGTTTGCCTATTTAGTGCCACTTTGTCCTTGAGTTTGGAGTAGTTTTGAGCTGTGGTTCTTCAAACGCTAGGATCTGGATTGAGACTGCCTGAACTGAATCCGAGAGATTTTATTGTTGGTGGTGATGAAAATTGTTTTGCGTGTGATTGACTGAGTTATTACTGTTTTACTATTACCCTGTTTTCTATCAGCCTCCACTTACTACATATTAAATATATATCTGTCCATGTGTATTATAGAATTTAAAATCATGGTGTGACTGTTCCTTCTCATAATATCTGCAGCATCTGTTAAATATCAGCCAGCCTGCTGAGTCTCCTCCATTCAAACTGCAGAAATTCTATACAATCCCCCGGGTCCAGCATCATTCTGTGCATTGTGCAAGGTTCCTACACTCTCATCTCCTCAGAGAAACCTTGCTTCAAATCTAATTCCCTGAGAGCTTTTAGTTTCAGCTGCATAGTTTGTAGACCAAACTAGATCGGAGTGAGACTCCTGGATTGTGGGGCACTGGGTACCAGGGGAGTGGCAATTGCAGTATCGGCTCATTGCAGAGGCTTTTACACAAAGCAAGGTTTCATTTCTTAGAACTTAGAAAATTAAGGGGAGATTTGATCAAAGTTTTCAAGATATTAAAGAGAACAGATGGGACAAATAAAGAGAAACTATTGCTGCTGGTTGGAGAATCTAGGACTAGGGGGCAGGGTCTAAAAAAATAGAACCAGAGCTTTCAGAAGTCAAGTTAGGAAGCACTTCAATATACAAAGAGCAGTGTAGGGTTAGAACTCTCTTGATGCTGGGTTAGTTGTTCATTTTAAATCTGAGATTGACAGATTTTTGTTAACCAAAGGTATTAAGGATTATGGGGCAAAGCCCATAACATAGAGTTAGGTCATAGATCAGCCATGAGCTCATTGAATGGCAGAACAGGCTCGAGGGATTGAATGGCCTCCTCCTGTTCCTATATGTAGCCTCCCTGAGTCAGGGCTTTTTTGAGTGGGAGACTGGAGGTTCATCATTTTCTGTGGAACTGTATCCCACGAAGAGTCAGCAGCTTCCAGCTAAGAGGGCAATATAAGCTTCAGTGTGACTTAATTATTCCTGATGGAGTTAACTTGCTTCTAATACTGTTGCTTGTCGTCTTTTCCTCCAGTTCTCTGTTTGCTTCAATGCCAGAATGGAGGGGTGTGCATACGAAAGGACCGTTGCCACTGCCCTTCAGGGTTCACCGGAAAATTCTGTCAGATCCCCATTCCGTCTGTCAGCAGCCAGGTTAACGTCAGCTTACCAACAGGAGACCCAGGCTCAGCTCATAAACCTCGAGTGGAAACTGTGTACACTCTCCCTCTCTCCAACCAACAGCTTCCAAACCAAAGTAAGAGGAACTGCTCACAATAGAAATTGTTGTTTCTTTGTGTGTTGGCAAGGAACAGTGATCCTGCATTGTTATTTGATATTAGATTCAAACTTCAGCATAAAATAGGGCTGAAAATAATGTTGACAATGTCGTGGTGCAAATGGCGAATGCACTTGCACCAACATTCCATTCCCTGCTGTTCTAACTGTTTATACTTTAACCCAGTGATCTGTTGCCTGGGATCTCACCCACCTCCCGAACAACATGAAGCAGAGGGCAAATGCAGCAATATCAGGCTTGGTGCCCAGTGAGTCGATTAAACATATTGGTTTCGTACTGATGAAGCTTCTGACTTCCTCCTAACTGAAATAGTTCACTGAAAGTTCAGGATCTCTCTGTGGGTCAGACTCATTGATTCCAGACAAAAACAAAAAGTGCTGGAAAAGCTCAGCAGGTTTGACAGCATCTGTGGAGAGAAAGACAGAGTTAATGTTTCGAGTCCGTATGTTTCTTCTACAGAGCTCTGAAGAAGAGTCATATGGACTCGAAACATTAACTCTGTCTTTCTTTCCACAGATGCTGCCAGACCTGCTGAATATTTCCAGCACTTTTTGTTTTTGTTTCAGATATCCAGCACCTGCAGTATTTTGCCTTTATCGTTGATTCCACAGCTGTTTGTCCCTAATACACTCACATGGTCTTGCAATATTTACCATGCTCACTTTAACAGCTTTAGAACTAAGCCATCTTCAAAGGTTTGTACAGCAGTTCACAACTCTGTTAGCTATAAATTTATTTGTAGGTTATTAAGATTAACCTAGTCTGTAGTAATTGAAGATTAATTTCCTAGTCACTCCTGTAAACAACCCAGGAGAAAATCACAGTGACTTTAAAACAAGTTGTGTTTTTTTTCTTTTTTGTTTATTTGTTATAAAAATATCAGAGCTGGGAGTGGGAGTTTAGGAGTGGGAGCCTAATGGAATTTGGGAATGGGAATTTGTGGAAGTTTGGGACTGGGAGTCTAATGAAATTTGGGAATGGGGAGTTTATGGGAGTTTGGGAGTGGGAGCCTAACGGAATTTGGGAATGGGAGTTTGGGACCCGGGAGTCTAACAAAATTTGGGAATGGGGCGTTTGTGGGAGGTTGGGACTGGGAGTCAAATGGAATTTGGGAATGGGAGTTTGGGAATAGGAGTTTGTGAGAGTTTGAGTGGCAGGATTTTGGAGGTCATGTGTTGAAATGTCCAGGAGTCAGGGACCCTAGTTATTAAACCCATTAACTGTCTGTACTGGTAAAGGAGTTTCTCCCAAAACATAAACATGAACCTTGTGTCCACTTATCAACTTGTATATTTCCAGCATTTCTGTCTTATTTTTCATTTCCTGTTGATTATAAAGAAACTGGTGAAAAACCATAATGTACAATAGCATTAGTGTGCATTTGGAAACAGTTTGGCTCAATTAGGGAGAGTCAGCTCAGATTTATAAAGGGCAGGTCAAGCTTGACTAATTTAATTAAATTCTTTGTCTAAGTTATTGACAAAGTAAATGAAGCAAAGAATTAATGTGAATTCAATATATTTGGATTTTTAAGTAAAAATTGGTGAAGTGCCACACTGGAGATATGTTGTAAAGATTAAAAAGATTCAATGACCCAGCAATTGAAGGCTGAGGATAAAAACAGGGAGTAAGTGGATAGTTCCTGACATCAGGGATCTTGTTCTCTTGTTAACAATTTGGCTGACTTGGGCATGGTCACAGAGAGATAAATATCAAATTTTGGTGATATCCAATTAAAGGCGCAAGGCTGCCTTGGGCAGGAAGTATAGATGTGGACAGGAAACAAATGTATTTGGGTAAGGAAAGAGAAAACTGAAACATTCCAGAATATGGAGTGCATAACCATAAATGGCAACTGAAACTGAGTCAGTCACAGCCTCTAAAAGGGAATTACAAAGAGGAAAAATATTGAACAGTGAAATAAAAGTAAGGAAATAGGATGAAGTTAGAGAGTGAAACTGGTGCAAACAGTCACAATGACCTACAGAACTCCTCAGTAATGAAACTGCAATTCTATGATTTAATAAATTATTGATTAGGATGGACCCAGATTTCATACCCATGCTGTGTCAAACTGGCTAATCTCAACTAGGGTGAACACTTTATGGTCCCTGGTCTAAGGAGGGGAAATATCAGCCAAGGTTCCAGCTCCTGATCAGAATCCATTGAGCCCTGGTGGAGTGAATATGTGGCTAAGGACATTCTGTGATGCCTCTACAGTGACACCCGCTCCCCGAGCTCACGCACCAAGGATGGGCACCCGAGTCAGGCTTCCCAGTTGAACTTCCTTCGCATTCAAGAGAGCTGGGGAAAACACTGAAGGGAATTCCTTCAGCCTTCACCAGATGGGCAGCTTCAGTCTGCTCACAGCTTATTTAATTGACCTCCGGAAAGTTTTGAGTTGGGGTGAAGAGGCAAGTCCAGAATGTTCTGTGGTCAGTGGAGGTCTAAATGAATTCTGTGGATAGTATGTCTGCACTGGGGGGGTTGGGTGGGGGGAGGGGTGGCGAAGTGTAGACTACAATTGGCTGAGAGGATGGGCTTACACTTGATGACTGCAAGGGATTGTATTATTTTAAATTTGTCTAAACAAAAGGATATATATATTGTAGAAAGCTTATTGATGTAACAAACACTCATTATAGGAAGTGGGACTCTGAGGAAGGGACTGAACTGGCAACTTTAAACAGTCCAGTTACTGTGGAGAACAAGCCGGGGAGAGATTGCCAGGCAGCTAATGAGGCTCTTGAAGCCAAGCACAGGACCACTTGCTTCCAGGCACAATAACACTTAACAAGAACCATTTAATAAACCTATTTATCGTCATTTTAATGTTTTTAATGTTTGGCCAGTCAGAACGTTAATCTTGTCCCGGGATACTTAATTGTCACCTACACAGGGGCACAATGGGAACCATTGTTTGAGTTCACAGCTGATGAGATGGGAATTGTGATGCTGTTGTACAGATTTGAAACTACTTTGCAAGTAGCCAGACACAAAAGACTGTGAGCAACAGATTGAAATGGTTTTATGCACCACTAAAAACAGTAACAGGCATCATAAATAACTGGAAATTATATTTCTTTATGGCCCCGCACTCCCTACATCTCTCTAACCTCCTCCAGCCTTGCACAGTCCTATCCCCAGACCTTTGCATTCCTCCGACTTTTGCCTCTTGTGCATATGCCCCACTTTGTTCACCCCTGCATTAACATTTGTGCCTTCAGCTATAGGATCTAAACTCTGAAATTCACCTTTTTAAACCTCTCCACCTTTTATTCCTCTTTTAAGGCTCTGCTTAAAACTCAACTCTTTGACCAACATTTCGTCACAATTCCTCAATAACTCCTTCTTTGGCTCAGTGTTGACTTTTCCCTGATTATGTTTCTGTGAAGTGCCTTGGAATGTTTTTCTACATTAAAGGTGCTACATCAATGAACATTATAGTTAATTAAGAATTTCTTCTCTTTGTTTAATTCTGAGTCTGGATGGGCCTATGTTTAAAGAAAGCTTCAGCAAACTCTCTTGTGTCTCCTACCTGTTGGTTAAAAGACCAATGTTTCTAATTAAGGGCCCAATTGTAGACACCCAATGTAGAACATAGTTGCCCGGTCTAGCGTGTGGTGTGGATCATTGCCACCCAGTTCCAGAATCTTCCTTGAATTAACTGATCCCAATAGTGCTCGTATTGGCGTCAGAACCCATTGGTGAAGGGAGAAATGAGCTATGATTTCTACAGATAAGCAGCAAAACAAAACAGACTCCCAGAAAAAGGAATTCATTGGTTTATTTTAATCTGGAGAAAAACTGGAGAGAAAGGTGCACAAGATTAGGAGGGGCCTAGGTTGAGTAGACAGGGATGCCCAGTTTCCCCTAGTGGAGAGGTGGGTTACCAGGAGGCACAGATTTAAGTTGAATGGTAGAAAAATTAGAGGGGGCATGAGGCAAATCTTCTTCACCCAGAGGGTGGTGGGTATTTGGAATTGTCTGTCTGGTTTGGTGGTGAAGGCAGAAACCCTCAACTCATTTAAAGGGCACCTGGATCTGCATCTAAAGTGCTGTAACTGCAAAGCTATGGACCGGGTGCTGGAAGGTGGGATTGGAATGGGCAGCTAGTTTTTTTTCACCTTTCTTTTTTGGCCAGTGCAGACATGATGGGCTGAATGGCCTCTTTCTGTGCCGTGGCTTTTCCTTGGTTCTATGGGTACATGCCCTACCGGTGATCCGGAAGGCTATAATAGTGCTCCAAGGGACTAAGTGGGGAGGTAATGTCTGGATGAAAGTGACCCATGGACTCCACAATGACTCCCTAGTTAGTGACTGGAAGGTGACCATTGGAGGCTTACGTTGATTCATGTTTCTGTTCAATATTCCCGCAAAAACGAGCATGAGTGCCTCATGGATGGAGCAGGCAATGTTGTGTTTGTTCTGGCAATCAGGCAACTCAGGAGGAAGGGAAGAAGAGCCTGTCACCACCAGGCTGGGCAAAGGGAAGAGCCTCACCTCGATGAACAAGGGCCTGCAGGGCACCCTCTAGACCCAGAAGCTGAGTCTGAGCTATTGAGTGGAAGCGTCTAACAAGACCCTCAGGTGCACAGAAGACACCTCTCGTACCTCCAGATGAGCAAGATACAGTGCTGTAGATGTTTTCGTGTGTCTAGGGATGTGGTGTCTCATATCTGCCACATTCTCTGAGAGAAACTGATGCTGCAGGGACTGGGAGACCACCCATTGCCAGTGGCTCCAAAAGTGACCACCACTCTGAACATCTTTGGGAGCGGCTCATTCCAGGGTTTCACCGGGGATCTCTGCGATTTTTCTCAAGCATTTGCTCACAAATGCATTCGAGAGGTACGGATGCCCTGTTTAGAAGTCAGGCAGGCTGCCAGAGCCGTGGGCTTTGCAGTGATCTCCGGATTCCGACAGGTGCAGGGTGCCATTGACTGCACTTATGTGGCTTTAAAAGTTCCCTGGCAACAGCCAGTGCAATTCGTCAACAGGAAGGGGTTCCGCTTTCCGCTCTCTCAATGTGTAGCTGGTCTGCAACCACCAGAAGCAGATACTGCAGGTATGTAAGAGATGCCCTGGATGCTCCCACGACTTGTCATTCACAGGTGCCACCGAACTTCCTGGGTCCTCAGTGCATCCAGGGTGGCTTCTAAGTGACAAAGGCTACCCACAAAAGACAAGGTTGATGATGCCTATTCGGTGGCCAGAAGGTGTCTCAGAGGGGGGGCTACAATGCTGCTCATGCTGCAACACAGTCCTTGATTGAGCAGACCATTGGCATCATGCAGATGCATTTTCGATGTCTGGACAGGTCAGGCGGCACAGTTCAGTCCTCTTCCCAGAGGGTCTCGTGCATCATCGTTGTTCTCTGCCCAGCCTGGCTCTCCAAAGGGGGGATGTCTTGCCAGAACGAGAGATGGAGGAGTTTCATGTTTCCTCTGATGGTGAGGATGTTGGGCGGGCTGAGCTCATTGAGGGCAAGGAAACTGAGGCTCCAGAGGAAGACACCATGGCACGGGCCAGATGCAGCAAGCACGCATGTGACATGCTTAGAGGCACCAGGTTCCAGGAGGAAGATGAGAATAGCTTGTACAAGTCTCTTTGACCAGTGCCCTGCCTCCATGCTGGGCCCACCTTACCACCTTGGTTACAATCCTACTCATCTCAGCACAGCACATCTACCTCTGAATGAGTACTTACACTGTCACGTCATTGTCCTCATCCTTGGAAGGTATGGCAACCTTGGGAGCATGTGGTCTTTCTGTAATGGAATAATAACTGCAAATAGCGTTTTGTGTGCAGAGTTTAGATGGTGCAGCCTCTTCAAGCATCTCAGCAATATTCCACTGTCTTCATGAGGCAGGAGCAGCACTGCGATCCTCGGTTCTCTCAGGAGCAGCACTGCGATCCTCGGTGCTCTCATGGCAAGGAGAACAATCATCACTCAGTGGTTTTCACTTTCATGTGTGAGTTTGATTCTGAATCCGCACAGGCAAGTGTTCATGCAAGACAAGTGTTCAGGCTTCATCATCACACTGAGTCCCCAGGATTAGATATTTCTTCAGTGTGCAGTCATCTGTAATTCTCTGTAATGAGTGTGAGGCTGCGCATTCAGTGGACTGTGAAACCTTCAAGAGCATCATAGTCTGAGATTTGTCAAGCACTCATGACCATGCCTCCATTTGGAGTCTCCCAGTTTTCTGTGCTGCCTAGCCATGGAATTTGTGGGTTCAAAAGGAAATGTTGACACTCCATCTAGCCCTTAAGGACCCTAATTATTGATAATAAAGAGCACATATTAGATGTCTCTGAGCCTCACCCTGATCCCATTCGAGATCTCCACATTTTCATTCCAACAGGCTGATAAATGCACATGGAACCCAGGCACAATGACACGATGGCAACTTGCACATTAGCACGTCGATCGGCCATCTCAGAGCTGGCAATGTTAATGTGACGAGACACTATCCAGACCTTCAGGCCCAACACTGCATCCTCCCATGTCCAAGTCAGGCATCTGGGGCCTCTGCACACAACTCCTAGGTTGCACCATTTTATCCATCTATCTGGAATCACAAGGCACAACATCTGTCATTGAGGTTCATAGCTCTCAATCATAGAGATTGAAAGGTGGGTATGAATTTTGGGGTAACGTTAAGAGTAGTCACGGACATGTGATAATGCTGCAGGCAGATAGGAGTGCACGAGAGCTCCAAGTTTGGGTTCATATGCAAAGCTCACTCAAGACTGACGGAAAGTACATGGAGCCAATGAAGGATGCGCCATGCACGTCACCATTCAATCCTGTAAGATCCACATTGAGCACTCTACAATGCAGAAGCATCAGGGACTGAAGCAGCCTCTAGGTTCTAAACCCATGAGGCAACATTATATGAACCTCTGAAGCAGGTCTCAGATATGCCTTGGCCAACCACAACTTTCTTAGAGGCAGACACCTCACTCATGTTGATGCTGCATAGAGAACCGTCAAGCATTGTAATGAGATGGTTCTAGACAACAAAGAGCGGAGATAGACAATGGGACATCGGGGGGATGGTGGAGGGCATCTGTGACACTTGACTGACTATGGCGTGTATCATCAGATAAAAGAGGCATACACAACATGAGAAGTGGGATGAGTCAAAATCTATTTACAATTGTGTAAATTCTATACAGATTGTTGTCAATCTGTGCTATCTTTGTACTCTGAGGATTTCTTAATCTTTCTGACCTCACTGCAAGCCCAGGTGCTTCCCCAACATCCACAGAGAGGTGGAGGCAGCCTGCTGTCTGCTATGCTCTGTTGTCTATGGTGACCTTGGTGAGTGTCCTCTGGAGGGCCCCAGCTTGCTTTGAGTCTCCTGCTGCTCTCGGTCTGTGGAGCTGCAGATGGTGGGGTCACAGGCAGAGGGGATTGTGATCAGCTGGACACTCTCAAAGTCGCCTGGTAGATGGCCTTGGGGTGTCCAGCTAACAGTCCTCCTCCCTATGGGTGCTCGAGTGCCCCTGCCTGACTCCTTGAGGAGAAGGGGTGCCTGGAGAGAGGTCGAGTTGCCCCATCCACTCTCGTTTAGCCAGTGATGGATCCCATCTATTGTCTTGAGTGATGGAGTGCAGGTCCTGGTGCATATCAGGCACCATCACCTGGTCAAAGTCTCCATGGTGGTTGCCATCCTATCAGTGTTGACCTTGGTGCGCTGGCATGTTGCGGTGCGCTGGCATGTTGCGGTGCACTGGCATGTTGCGGTGCGCTGGCATGTTGCAGTGCGCTGGCATGTTGGCGCAATGACATCAGACTGAATGCGGATGGACTCCTCCATCGTCCGTTGCAATCTGGTGATGGGCATCTGACAACCCTGCCTGATGATCCCGTGTCTGTTTAAGCAGCTCCAATATCTGTGTTAGGGCCCAGCCCAGAGGTTCGGCATGTGACTCACACTCTGCAGGAGCCTGGCCTCCAGCAGTCTGAGTGCTGGTGATATTGGATGTTTCTGCCTCCACCTGCTGCGGACCCGAATCTGTGCTGTGTTCACCAGGTTGTGACCCCAAGCCTGCGCTATAACTAGGTTCCACCAAGGTGCATGTCTCTGCACTGGTGGAGGATGTGGGTGACTGTTGTGGTGGGTCTTCAACCATTGTTTCCTCAGGACCCTCATCCGAGGTGGTCTTGGGGCTAGAGCTGATGGTTTGGCTGCCGGTGGGCCTCTTGGATTTTGCTGGTGGTGCCTGTCAAAGGGAGGAGATAATTAGTGATTGGCTGCATAGTCAACAACATTACAAAGTACTCTCAGAATCGTCAGGTGACCCGATGAGTTGTCGATGGGTCCTCACGTGCTTGGGAGATGCTGGTCTCACCCTTGGCACAGGCCTGGTCCCTGTCCTTGCCAGCCAGCTCTGCTGCATGCTGGATAAGGGACCTGAGCTCAGATATCCCACCCTCTGGTCTGGGATTTCTCCCTTTTGTTGTGGGCGATCTTCTCCTGTATAAAGACAGTTGGACAGACTGTGAGCAGGATGGATGCCAAGACAGATGATAAGGATGCCTGCCTTCTTTGGCTGCTGAGTGGACCTGTCTAAAGGCTGAGGACGCAAGCTGCACAGCATGTGAGAAGAGATGATGTGTCCAAGTGTGTGTGAATTAGAGGTGATGTCCCTTGTGCTGGTAGTATGTGAGATCCCTGTGGACTGTAGCCCTGCGAATGCCTAACAGACTTATGAGAATGTGAGTTGAAAGTGAGAAGAAGGTTGATTTACACTGGTGCAGTGGATGAGATCATTGATCCTCTTCCTGCACTGGGTGGTGGTCCTCTTCTGAGGACTGTTGGTGCTGACCGCTCTGGCGATCTGCTCCCGAGCTGGGGTGGTGAGGTTGGTGGACCTCCTCTGCCATCACAGGGTTAAAGTATCTCCCGGCATGCCTCCACAGCATCCAGAAGTGCCCCCAGCGCGTTGTCACTGAACTTGACTGTGGTAGGCTTCTTACCTTCCAGGGCCATCAGGCCCGGGCTGCAGAGAGAGAATGATGGTGACAGTGCCGTTTAAATGTGACGCCCAGAAAAATGATCCAATAAGGTCACGGTGGGGTGGATGAACCCCAGGCTGCCCCACCATGAGATATGACACGCTGCATGTGCATGCATATATAATGAGCTGAAAAGTGGGCGATCTGGCGCGGAAACCTGCTATATCGACCGGAGGGAAATGCGTTGTTCCTGACTGACACTGCACTTAGTCTCCAGAACGGAAAATTCCACCCTTAGATTTCCAGAATCCATTTGATAAGGTGCCACATCAAAGTTTATTACGGAAAATAAAAGCTCATGGTGTAGGGAGTAACATGCTGGCGTGGATGGAAGACTGACTAGCTAACAGGAAATTGAGAGTTGGCATAAATGGGTCATTTTCTGGTTGGCAAGATGTAATGAGTGGTGTGCTGTGGGGCTCAGTGCTGGGGCCTCAACTTTGCATGATTTATATAAATGACTTGGATGAAGGGACTGAAGGTATGGTTGCTAAATTTGCTGATGACACAAAGATAGGAAAGTAAATTGTGAAGAGGACGTAAGTTGGCTACAATGGGATATAGATATGTTAAGTGAGTGGGCAAAGATCTGGCAAATGGAGAATAATGTGGAAAAATGTTAAATTGTCCAGTTTGGCAGGTAGAATATAAAAGAAGCTCATTATCTTAATGGTGAGAGATAGCGGAGCTCTGAAATACAGAGGGATCTGGGTGTCCTAGTGTATAAATCGCAAAAGGTTAGTATGAAGGCACAGCAAGTAATTAAGAAAGCTGATAGAATATTATTGTTTATTGTGAGAGGAATTGAATACAAACGTAAGGAGGTTATGCTTCAGTTATACAGGGCACTGGTGAGATGATACCCGGAGTACTGGTCTCCTTATTTAAGGAAGGATGTAAATGCATTGGAAGCAGTTCAGAGAAGGTTTACCAGACTAATACCTGGAATGGGCAGGTTGTCTTATGAGGAAAGGTTGGACAGGCTGGGCTTGTATCTGCTGGAGTTTAGAAGAGTGAGAGGTGACTTGACTGAAACCTTTAAGATCCTGAAGGGTCTTGACAGGGTGAATGTAGAAAGATTATTTCTTCTTGCGGGAGAATCTAGAACTAGGGGGTCACTGTTCACATATGAAAAAATATGAACATTCGAAATAGGAGCAAAAGTAGCCTATTCAGCCCTGGAGCCTGTTCCACCATTCAGTGAGATCATGGCTGATCTGTTGTGTTTCAAATTCCACATTCCCATCTACCCCCAATAACCTTTCATTCCCCTGTCTAACAGGAATCTATGCACCTTTGCCTTAAAAATATTCAATGACTCCGCCTCCAGCACCTTCTGAGGCAGAGTGTTCCAAAGTTGGTTAACCCTCAGAGAAAAAAATGTAAAAATAAGGTGTCACCATTTAAAACAGATGAAGAGAAATGTTTTCTCTCAGATGGTCTTGAGCCTTTCAAACTCTCTTCCTCAAAAGGCGGTGGAAACAAAGTCTCTGAATATTTTTAAGGTAGAGGTAGATAGATTCTTGATGAGCAAGGGGGTGAAAGGTTGTCAGGGGTAGGTGGGAGTGTGGAGTTGAGGTCAAGATCTTATTGAATGGTGGAGCGGGCTCGAGGGACCGAGTGGCCTACTCCTGCTCCCAATTCTTATGTTTGTAGGATAGTGTAGAACTTCTCAAGCGCAACTAGGAATGGGCAATAAATGCTGGCCAAGCCAATGACGCCCACATCCCATAAATGATAAAAGAACTTCAAAAGGACATAGACAGGTTGGTGGAATGGGTGGAGAGGTGGCAGGTGAAGTTCAATGCAGAGAAATGTGAAGTGATTCATTTTGGTAGAAAGAACACGGAGAGACAATATAAAATAAAGGGTACAACTCTAAAGGGGGTGGAGGAGCTGAGAGACCTGGGTGTATACGTGCACAAGTCTTTGAAGGTGGTAGGACAGGTTGAGAGCGTGGTTAATACAGCATACAGTATCCTGGCTTTATGAATATGGGAGTAGAGTACAAGAGCAAGGAGGTTATATTGAACTTGTATAAGTCACTAGTTCGGCCTCAGCTACAGTATTGCATCCAGTTCTGGACACCGCACTTTAGGAAGGATGTGAAGGCATTAGAGACAATGCAAAAAAGATTCACGGGAATGATTCCATGGATGAGGAACTTCATGTATGAATATAGATTGGAGAAGTTAAAACTTTTCCTTAGAGAAAAGAAAGCTGAGAAGAGATTTGACAGAGGTATTCAAAATCATGAGGGGCCTGGAAGAGTAGATAGGGAGAAACAGTGCATTGAAATTTTATTTTTGTTCAGTTTGACAACTTCCCCAATTCTTAACAGAAAAAGTATAATCAGTCCAGCCTTTTTTACACGGATAAATCCCACCTCTTCATCATATCCCTCAACCTTTTCCTTCCCCCAGATAAAAAACACAAGCAGCTTTTCAGTGCTCAGTTTCCTTTGAACTCCCTCACATCCCTGCTTACACCAAAGTCTTTTGATCTTTAAATAGTGCCGTCTGGCATTTCAACCCTTGAAAACTGACGTTGTGAGAGTAATTGTTTCAGAAATTGGACACCCACTCCTGCTGTTCCACAGAACTCACCCCCAAAAATGAGTCACTCTCCCACTGGATGTGATCCGTAGCTCTAATCCTCCATGGGACGATGATTCATAACGCCAATCCCCAATTGGACTGTGATCCTTGGTGCCAATTCCTCATTGGACAGTGATCTGTAGCTCCAATTCCCCATTGGGTGGCATATCTGCAGCTCCGCTCCTCCATTGAATGATAATTTCTAGCTCCACTACCCCATTGGACAGTAATCTTTCACTCCAATTCTCCATTGGACAGTGACCTATACCTCCACTTACCCATTAGAAGGTGATCTCCAGATCCACGGCCCCATAGGATGATGATCTGTAGCTCCAATTTCCCATTGGATGATAATCTCCAGCTTCAATTTCCCATTGGATGCTGAATCTGCAGTTCTGCTCCTCTATTGGATGATAATCTCTAGCTCCAGTCCCCATTGGATAGTGATTTTTAGCTCCAATCATTCATTTGAAGGTGATCTTTAACTCCAATTCCCCAATGGACGGTGTCTTTTTTAGCTCCAATTCTTCATTGGGTGGTGAACTTTGGCTCCAATCCCTATTGGATGGTGAATCCATAGCTCCCCTCTTCCACTGGATGGTAATCTCTAGCTCTACTCCCCCATTGGACTGTGATCTGTAGCTCTAATCCTTCATGAGACAGTGATCTCTAACTGCAAATACTGTGGTGATTCCAGCAGGCCGACTGATTCCCTCAATTGTTAATCTCCGAGTCCATCATCCTCCTGAAGTTTCTATAAAGGTTCATGAGGTCACACAGATAGATGGCGAAACACACACCAATTCTGCTCACCAGCCAACCTCTCAGAGGGCACTGCAAGACCGGATGCTACAAGAACGACTGGGATCTCTCCCAGCCACTCCCCGATTGGATGCAGAATCTGTGTTTGGATATTGCTTCACTGAAATCACAAATGGCCAGGTAGGAGACCATTTTACAACTGGTACACAGTGTGGCATCAGAATGGACTAGTTTACTGTGTATCCAAGAGTTAAAATCTGTGGGTTGAAACTGTTCTTTGAATGTAATCTAAGCTGATCCCACACATCAGTACTTTGTCAGATTGCCATTCCTTGAACGAGACCCTTGGTTGTTCCACTCATTTAGTGGATGCAAAAGATCTCATGGTTGTACTGAAAGATGAGCAGGGAGATCGCCCTGTGGCCTAATTAACATTCCTTCATCAATCAATATCACCCATAACAGATAAACTGGACTTTACTCTGATTACTGTTTATGGGATCTTGCTGTGTGCAAAATATAATAACAGTCACTGCAATTCAATCTAATTAATGGGAGGTGAAGCGCTTGGAAATATGATAAGACCTTCAGTTATACTCCTCAGGCTTGACAAAGCAGACAATGTGTAACAGACAAGGACAATCTTGGTGGAGAGTACTGATGCAAGGTATAAATTACAATGGATATTGGATCAAATACCAGGGCTATAAAGAAAGAAAGATTTGCATTTATATAGCATCTTTCACAATCACCAGAAATCCCAAAATACTTTATAGCCAGTCATTGTTAGCTGTCCTCAATTTGAGGATGATGTCAACCCAGGGCCATGAGTTGCTGTCATGGATCTTAAAGTGACTGAACAGGTCAATTGTCAACCCACAGATCTATGGACACAAGGGGCTAGATGTCCCATGAGGTAGTTTTTTTTATTTATTCATGGGATGTGGGCATTTATTGCCCATCCCTAACTGCCCTTGAGAAGGTGGTGGTGAGCTGCCTTCTTGAATCGCTGCAGTCCATGTGATGGGATCTGGCGTGCAGGATTTGGTTCCTTTTATTCTCTGCCACCGCTCTACCTCATCATTAAGACTTTGGGACTTGAAATTTGATGCAACTTGATGGACAAGGTGTTGCTAAGTTCAACGATTTGTACCAAGCTCCTCCCAGTCAGTCATGTCAATCCTGTCACGCTTCAAGGAGAGCTTCAGAGTGTCTTTGAACTGTTTTCATTGTCCTCCCCTGGAGCGTTGGCCATATAAGAATTGAGAAAACAGGACCTATATCAGTGCAAGACCCACCACCCCACCACCCGTCACTGGGTTAATACCCACTTATGGGCCTCAATTGGTGGTGGAGTGGGAAGGCTGCCCATGGACCACCCTGCCCCAGGCTTAATTGGGGAGGAGGCAGGAAGGTGGTGGGGTCCCCACCCGCCACCCTCCTACCTGATTAAGTGTCCCCCTGCCATCAAACCTGCTTCAAAGAAGGGCATTAAATTCCACCCACAGACCCATTTCCAACTCTCTTGTACCCTGCGGTTGACCTCGTTCCCAATGCTGTTGGAATCAGACCTGTGATAGTGAATTACCACCCATTGATTGGCAACAGTTAATCTTTCTCTTAAATGAGATGTTAAACCGAGACCCTGTTGTCTCGTCAATGTTAAAGGTTCCATGGCCACCACTCAAACTGAAGCAGGGAGAAGTGCTGGTGCCAACATTCCTCCCTTAACCACCACCAAGCACAAATTTGCTCTTTGTTCTTCTCATTCCTGGTATGAGATCTTGCTGCATATAATGCCGCCATAATTGCTTAGTTAGCAACAGCCACTGCCCTTCAAATTAATGAAATGTCAGAGAAATGGGCTGAAGCTTTCTGAGACAGTGAAGAGCTAAGTAAGTTCTTCTGATGAAAGGTCATTGCCCTGAAATGTTAACTCTCTCTGCTGCCAGACCTGCTGAGTACTTTCAGCATTTCCTATTTTTATTTCTTTCTTGAAGTTCTGACTTGTCCACAGGTCATTCTATTCTCTTTTGCCAGTGTTCTTTGCCGCTAACGGGACTGCGGACATTTGAGCGTTGCTGCCGAGGAGGAGGTGTGGGCTGGGGAGTGACTGAATGTGTCGAGTGCCCTGTGACTCCAGGTAAGATTCATTTTCATAGCCTTTATACACATGCCTCAAAACTATTCAGAAATCACAAAGCGGCAGCCATTATGGATCAGTTAACAAGTTGATCGCCTGGTGTGCTAATCAATTAAACCATCCCAACCTCAATCCCAAGCCTATAGTCAGCTCACAGTAAGAGCTGGGACCCTATGACTGGCATCAATATCATTGAACTAGGGAACAATATAACCTCAGCTGAGTTCTCACTTCCCATCACTATCCAGTCACTCTTAGAGGAGTATCAGCGTGAGTGAGCATGGGGATAGGTCTGGGTGTGTGTGCGTGTGTAGAGTCACTGTTAATTCAGGGTAAGGGTCACTCACTGTGTAACCATATAGAGTCGCTGTGTATTCAGAGCGTTAGAGTAAGTGAGCTGTAGGTTTGTGATGGTTTTTTTATTAGGTACAGACTAACAGGGTAGTAACGTTTACTCACAGGTGTTGAACAAAAGTTTTGCACAAACACTGAAATCTGACACAGGCTTGTAACAGGACAGAGAAATTAGCAGCTTCTGTAGTTGGTGGTGGGGGGGAGGGGGGGTAGTTGAGATTTTATTAACACAGAAACAGTGGATTTAATGACTTAGTTTTCAGGATGAAGGACTACATGTTACCCCAATAGTTTAACTGTTCAGATAAAAGTTTTTTTTCATCAAGATCCAACAAGATGGATCTCCACATTGTTGTTGTGCAGTAGGGGTGCCTCTTTCTGAGTGGATTTAATTCCTTAAATTTCAGGGCTCAGCGCTGTGAGTAGGTAAGTGGAAAGAGGATTACAAGCTACAGGGAGTGACTGTTCACCTCCCTGATCGTGGAGTCTTTTAATCAGATTCCAACACGAGGCAGCATTTTCACTGAATTGGCCCACAGGTGGTGTGTCAGTTAGAAAGCCATGGGGCTCCCACTGTTTGAGATTCTGCCCACACTTTGCAGTGTTAACTGCACAGAGAATTGCTGATGTTACTGATTGGATCTCATCTGGAGTCCCAGATTGAGGGGGAGGATGAAGATGGAGTGAGGTGGGAGGGTTGGGGTGAAGGGGTGGTGTCGGTGAGCTGATCAGTGATGGCCACAGCAGCAGGTAAACTTGCACTGGATTTAATACACAGCAGTTGGTAAAGGCTGAGCTGCTTAAACCCCAGAGGGAAACTTGAACAACTGTCATAACCTATATTTTCAATTGGTATGTTTGAAATGCAGCTCTGAATTTAGAAGTAAGACCACCAAGCCTCCAAAGGCTTTTTATATAAATCTAAATTAAACATTTACTAATTTAACAACAGATTAAATACATACACATGTCTACAAATTACTACCATAACAACTTTTAAACAAATCCCCAAATTAATCGCAACAGTAACCCATAGACTTTAAACAGACACCAGGCAAATCGCATTTGACCTTACGAATTCAAAATGAGGTTCCTTGCAATTTGGTTTCCTTGTAGACACAGTTGTAGGCTTATAAGCTGGTTAGATCTTAAATGCCTCTGACTTACACATACAAACTCCTTTCTGTTTATACCTAGCTTTTTCTTTAAATGTAAATTTTCCATTGTGTTACTAGGTTTTTAATTTTACCTCTCCTAACAATAAACCCTTTCATTCCATCAATTTTATTGGTAATATAAACACATTGCTTGACATCTGTCAGCTAGGTGCAAGATTTTACTCCCACTCTTGAATGCTTTATTCAACAAATGCAAATGTGCACTTTACCTTCTCTTCCTTACATTTGTCTAATTAACATCTCGAACAACTATACATCAAAGCACCCAGACTAGCTGGCTTTAATCCAATTAAGCCACACACACATAGGCACCCTACTACAATTCCAATTTAAAAATAATTTCCATTAACATTATAGATGTTAATATCTCTTCATGACACTGTGGTCCATTTGGGGATGTGGGAATGTCGACCAGGTGAGGTGGGTGGGGATGGTGATTGACCAGGATAGATCTACCATGGACATGGGGAATTAACTGGAGGGTAGTCGATCGAGGAGCGGAGTTGATTAGGGGGTGGGGAGAAGAGTTCATTCAGAGGTAGGAGGGCTGCCAATCCCAAGGAGCAGGTTGAGGGGGCCTGAATATGTGGGAGAAGTGTTGGAGAACTGAGAGTGGGAAGGGTCAGAGGTCTCATTTTGGGGCTTTTAGGTCTTTCTGGTGGGATCAGAAGCCTTGGTGGGGTTGTGGTTGTGTGGGTTGGGGCGGGGGGAGGAGGGGGGGGTTTGCAATCGTGGAGGCTGCTCATGCAAGCCCCTGGATCTAGCAGGTAGAGGTGAAGATACTCACCTCCTGAATCTACTGTGTTTACCTTAACCAAACTGTCAAGTCCTGTGACACTGGGGAAATCCGGCCAGACATGCTTAATGTTTCAAAGCTCAGTGACAATGCGGGCTGGCAGCCTCAATAGCATAAAGTTCAAACCCAGCTCCATGGATTGGGTTTGTCTCCTGCCCACTGTCCAGCCTCAGTTAAAGGCAGAAATGGATTGATCGGAGAAAGGCTTGTGTGGGGAAACAGGTTTTTCAGACTTTAATTACCCACATAACCCAAAGCCACCTATGAGAGCTACTTGCATTGTTAATTAATATCAGTGTGTATCCTAAATATCCATTCAGATAACTGCATTCCTGAATCATGTAAACCTGACTGATCTTAACTGCAACCTGTGTTCTGTACTGGATTTACTGATCTCACTGAGTGCTATAGGTTTCAATGCTGAGTGAGAGAGGGGTTTCAGAGAGAGGGTGGGAGGAATCAGCCACCATTCTGGAGTTGCTGCAATTAATTCTGGAAACTGCACCTCCAGAAGTGTATATTACAATTATACAGGGCTTTAGTGGCCACACCTAGAATACTGTGTACAGTTTTGGCCACCTTACTGAATAAAGGACGTAGTTTCCTTCGAGGGAATGCAATGAAAGTTCACTGGTCTGGTCTCTGCAATGAGGGGATTGTCCCATGAGGAGAGATTGAGTAGACTAGGCCCATGGTGCTCAGAAGAATGAGAGATGATATCATTGAAACATATATAATTCCAAAGGGGTTTGATAGGGTTGATGCTGTGAGGGTGTTTCACCTGGTTGGAGAGCTTAGAAGACAGGGTCACAGTCCCAGAATAGCCAGTCTGCCATGTAGGACTGAGATGAGGAGAAACTTCTTCACTCAGAGGGCAGTG